>CM021102.1:703020674-703535735 GCA_007115665.2 Sequoiadendron giganteum
TTATTTACTTGTTATATCTTAAAATATAATAAAAAAATTATTATATAGTATATTAAAACAATTTAATAACAAATTAAAATATATATTCTATAATACATAACATCTAATATATAATTTCATATATTTTTAGTATATTATATTATGAAATTATTTTTAATATATTAATTATTAAATTATCATGTAATATATTAATTTTAATATTGTATTATAATATATATTTTATATAATATGTAGCATATACAACATCTAATATATAATTTAATATATTAGATAATGATTTTATAATATTATATGATAATTTTTAATATTATGATATACTATTAGTTCCTACTATTGGAATTATAGCAAGGTGAGATTTGTAACTAGTGATTAATGTTGTTTATTTCAGCCAATAAAAATTCATAATTTTATTTTTATTTATTATATTTTAATTATTCTAAAGTAAATTCTGTAATTTTAATTTTTAATTATTATAATTCTCAAAAACATTTGAGAAAAATGTTTTTGTTTTTCAATTTTATTGAAATCTTTTGTTCTCTCAATCAATAATTTTAAGAAAAATGAAATTAAAAATTCTTAAAAGAAACTTTTAAAAAATAATTAAGAGTACTAATAAAAATATATATATTAATAAAAGTTAATTGTCTCCACCGCTTTCAGTTCCACTTTAAATGTAGTGATTAAAAAATGTATATATTAATAAAAGTTAACTGTCTCCTACAACGCTTTCAGTTACACTCAAAATCCCACATGCATGTACATTTGCTCTGAAATTGGGTTAAATGGCCTTGCTCAAGAACAAGGAAATGCACTTCTAGGGAGATGTCAAAGTTTAGGTCGGCCATGTCGATATTATTTCCACTCCATATCTCAACATATTGATGGTATGTTTCATTAACATAAGGCCTCATGCATTCACAACTGGAGGTTGTATAAGGTAATATCCATTCTAAAGGTTCATTTATTTTTGTTCAACTATGTGGGTTTTTTACTTCTCTCGCTCCCTAATTTGGTTGTTAGATAAAAATGTTTATTTATCAATTAATTATTTTAAATGTGAATTTGATCATTAAAATAAAACAAGTAGTAATCTATTAAATTGCAGTTTCTTCCTTCGTTGATGTGAATTTGATTTTGTAATTTGTTTCTTATCTTCAATTCCTAAATAATTCCATAATAAAATTTATGCATGAAAGCACCCTAATAACTATTGCAACAACAAAACTTGCTTTGTCATTTTCCTTTTACACTGTAATATTCCTTTCCTTTATTTTTATTTTAATTTACTCCAAGGTTCGATCTTACAATAATACTTTTTCTCCATCCCAATCATATCCAGTTTGATCTTGAATTTGCTTCTTGAGTGCATTTTTTCATATTTCCACACTATCCAAGGAATGGGATTGAAGCTCTGGCTATTTCATACATGTATAAAAAGTTAAAACCCTTTTACATAAATTATATTTGTTAGGCTAGAAATCAAAATTAAGGTACTTGACTGAAATAATGAACAATTAATATTATATATAAACCACACGGATTTGTCTCATTGCAGATCCAGTGATTGTGGCATAATGAGAATTAGTATGAATGGCTACATTGAAATTCTATACCAAAGAGGAAAATATTGGGTGACAGTTCCAAGTAAATAACAGTATCTCCCTTTGTCATTGAAAACAAACAAACAATATTGGTATTCTCAGTTAAATGTGATAAAATGTGAAAATTTTGACAGGAACTTCACTCCTCTGCAGCTTTTGTTAAAATTTATCCCTATGAAATAGAAAGAGAAAAGGATAACGTTATTTTTATTGAAATTTTCGAATTTGAAAAATTAAAAAATTTAATAGCATAAGGTTTCCAAGCCCATGATCAATTAGTCTATGATCATTTTTTTGCGATGGGAATAGGTTGTAGCCCTCTATGAAATTAGAAAGTTGAAATAATAGATGTAGAACTAATAATTAATTTTAATAAAATTAAATGTGATATTTAGTTAAAATTTTGAATGGTGGAATATATTATAAATAATATTACAATTAATTGATTAATGTATCAAAATTTTAAAGTTTTGTTTAAAATTTGTAAATTGGTTATGTTTTGTTTTGGTTTAAATTTATATTTGTGAAGTTGATCTTTGCAATTGTAAAAATGGGTTAGTATGTAAAATTCAATCGAGATCTACAAGAAGTGAATTGGCAAAATTTTGATAACTAGAATTTGTTTGCCTCATTAAAGCATGGTGGTGTCTATAGGCACCATTTGGAAATTTACTATGTGAGTGTCATGTGCTCCTCAATCAAACCTTCAGTAGACCAATTTAATGACTATAAACCAAGATCAAAGACAATAGACAAGCATCCAAGATGCCTAAGATTATGTATGTTGATGTATTTTGATTATGATGCTATAAATGTATTATGAATTTGCTATGTGACATTTTATTTTCCTTAAATCTCAATTCTTTAACCCCATTTTCAAATTTGAATGAATAAATGTTCTTAAATACAACAACATAGCATAAAAATTAACACAAGTATGTGCTAGGTCAACTCACAATGGCTAGTGAAAAAGGTCAACAAGGTTTAAATTTGAATTTAAATTTTTAAAATTTCAAGGTTTAAATTTGTAATTGCATAAATGAGCTCAATAATTTCAACCCATATATCTAATCCAAGGTGATGAATAGAAGATCTAGAGATCAAAATCAATTTCTGAGAATAAGTGGTGGTGACATTAAGATAGAGTAATCTCATTAATTGAACTTCATAGAATAATATGGCACTTATAGAGTTGTTATTACATAAAAGACACTCTAACCAAAGTGGGCCCAAAATATAAGGGAAAAGGGCAAGGGTATCAATTCTCACCTAAAGAGACCTATTTGTTGTATACAAGTTAGCTTATTAAATAAAGTAGGGTTATTGTCTAGCTAGACATCAATTTATTGTATAAAATGTTAGCTTATAAAATAATATTTTTTAGTTTACTATCTAGACAAAATACTAATTTATTATATAAAATGTTAGCATTGTTGCTTAGTAAGATAAAAAAAATTATGAGAATCATCGTATGAACTCAACAAGATGTATAGTTTTATCCCTCTGTGTAATTTTTTTTCTTTTTAAGTTTGTAATGGTTAAAAATGCACACCTTGCACTTTTCCTCTTTATTTTGAACTCACTTTTGAAAGGAAGCAAGGTACGTACATGGAACACAGCTCCTATGCCAATCTAATGAGAAGAGTTGTATATTTTTTTTCTTTTAAACAATTACAGTAATGAGAAGCACAGTACAAGGAAGATAATCTAACACACATGCAAATATCAAAAATTACACAATACAAGATATAGGTGGGAAAAACCCTTTTGGAAGAAAAAACCCACACTCCAAAAACCTACTCAATGTATTATGAATGAAACAATATTTACAATCTTGCAAATCAAGTCTTCTTTCGGGAGTATACAGTGTTGATTTTGGATTTATTTTAACAACATAACAATACCTATAAAAGCTACATTGTTTTTTTTTATCAATGCAAAAGCAACTAAGGGGTTGCACCCAAATATTAAAATTTCAAGTATTAACAAGGGAATCGTGAACTAGGGATCATCAACGAATCACCCAAATTAGACCACCCAGAGCAAAACACTACCAAGCAACAAGACCCAAAATGGTACCCCTGACCAAAAACCCTACAACCATATACAACGTTGTTACACCCAGGCACCAAGACTCAAAATGGTGCCCCAAACCAAAAACCCTACAACCAGACAACCCCACACCTGAACCGGCAATAGCTCCATGATAGAAAATTTTATAATTTATGAACACCCCCACATAGCACCCTACCCATCAAGTCACACAGATTATGTTCACCTTGCCCAAACCCCCAAAGCCATAATGCACCAACCCATCCCACATTACCTCAATCAATTTCAAATTTTGGGACTTCCCCAGATGGTTGTGCCACCCTCATCCACCAAGCCTCCATGGTAATGTAAGCCTGCAACCAGCCTACCCCCTCGTCAAGAACCATCACCAAAATCTATTTCAGGAACTTGATACTCTTCATCGTCGCCACACAAAATCTGGGAAGGGAAGATGAACTATTGGTGAAAATCAAAGGATACTGCTCCAGTGGCAACCCATGATGATGCAGCAAATAGTAATATCCAAGCAATGGAACCCCCTTCCCCACCTCATAATACTCCAATACATCCTCTAAATTGACTAGATACTTACCCTAGATCAACTTCTTGCAAAGTTGGTGCACTGTATCCTTCGACTTCCCCGCATCTAAGATCGTGGCCAAGAACATGGTTGAAATATCAATGTTAACCATGTTTTGGTTAAACAAATGAAGAAACTCCCCACTGAGCACCATCTTCAGCACGTGGAGGATTAAGCCATGCTTGCATTTGAAGATGTTACCCAGTAGTTTCTCAGTCACCTCCCCCATGAATTCCAACTAGCTCCTCGTGCTCTCCAATCTTATTGGGGTATCCATGTCATTCAACCTAGACGCACCACACTAGCTCTGTGAAAAGTTATCGTGGCAAAAATCCTAGCCTACACAAAGATTTATGATTGCCCACTAGCCATCAACCTCACATCGCATGAACCTTGCGGTACAATTCATTATTAAGACATCACCTCCACCCTCAAACAAACACAAAATCATTGTCAAACCTAGAAATGGCATATGCCAATTAAACCGACCCCGCCATCGAGGCCCTTTTTTCCAATTCATCTACCACCCCATTGCCTTCATGGTAAATATATGTGTCACCTTAAAGGTATCCAACTCAAGAAGTAGTTGATTGATGGGAGAGAGCCATTGCCTTAATTTCCAATTGGGTGTCCATCTCGTCCTGATGGCATTGATTGTAATTAAAGAGTCCCCTCTAAATGGATTTTTCATAAATTTTTATTCTTAACACATTGGAGCCCAATGAAGGCAGCCTGAAATTCAGCCTCGTTGTTTGTACCAATCCCTAGATATGTAGATTTCTTAATTATTATATTCCTGTCATGATCCTTGATCACACATCTAGCCTTGATTTCTCCAGAGTTACCCTTTGCGACGCAATCAAATTTGACCTTCACCTAGCCCTCCTCTGACACTAACCACCTCATGCTATCCCTCGCGACCCTAGTGGGACAAGCCCTCGAGACCCATTAGCGCAAGAAAAAGATACATATTTATAACCCACTCCAAGGAATCAATATATAGAGAATACAAGTATGAAGGAAACTTCTAGAGGAAGCTACATGATATTGGTGCCCAAATCTAGTTTGCACATTTTCCCACCACCTCCAAGCATGCAAATGATACTTGTACAAAATTTTGACTTCTCATTCAAACCTCCAAACTCAAGCACCTCATTTTTACTCTAAATAGGTATAAAGATGCTCTTACACACCTTACAGTCATCATAGAATATGTCATAACTAACAACACTTACAATTGTAAGAGAATCCATCATAACTTATTAATAATATATGATTCTCTTACAACTTGTCATAACTCAACTTGGGCACCTAGATTCCCCATGTAAATATGTCTTCCAACACTTGTCCAACTTGTCATAGAATCTAGTTCTTACATGTCATAGCTTGTCAGGAATTCATTATAATAATAATTACAAGATGTGGACACTTGGAAAATATTATCTATCATAAAATGGGATGCATGCATTCCCATGTGAGGACACAAACATCCTTGTCACCTCCCATGTCTCCTACCAACACGATGACAACTCCTTGTGTCAAGTCATGGTAGATGAGGAAATAAGATGAGTACAAGAAAACACATCATGGGCATAAATAAATAAAATATTAATTAAATTAATGCTATGAAATACTAAGGTTGAGACACCTTAATTCTCAACAACTTTGACCTGTTTATTTCTAGTGCGATGATTAGTATGTAAAATGATGCATTTATGTGAAAGCTTGAATATAACCTAATCTACTTTTGATTTGATCTCCATTTATTCCCATAGTTTAAAATTAACCCCTCATTTTATCCATCCATCATCTTTTTTCAAACCCATAATTTTCCTCTTTATTTTGAACTCACTTTGACCTATTTATTTCTAGTGCAATGACTAGTATGTAAAATGATGAATTTTAAGTAGAATTTGGCATATAACCTAATATATTCTTGATTTGATCTCCATTCACTCACATAGTTCAAAATTAACCCTCAATTTAAATCCATCTATCCTCTTCTTTCAAGTCCACAATTGTGGAATTGAAGTAGTTCAACTTCACAATTTGCAAAAATGATCCTAGATATTTTTTAAAACAATAAATTTTAAAAAATTTATAATCAATAAATTCAACACTGAATGAGTCAAACCCTTGATATTAAGAATATTGAAAAATCGTATAAAATGGCCAACATCAAGGACTTAAAAATATTTGATACAATATTCAATTTCTATTGCAATATTATCCTTTCCTTATTTGAAATAACATGGACCTCTCTTAACCTAAAAATAGTCATCCTCATTCTTCATTTCTTCATCATCACCTAAGACAAAAACAACAAAATCTATCACAAAGGATCGGTTGATATTCGCAGGACTCAAAACACTAGTCACCAATTTGAGGAACTCCAACCCGCATCTCACCTTTTTCTTGTGTGCACCTTCATTAGCTCCCACCATGCAAGAAATGAAAGGAATTCATGGGTCATTATATTTTGGGATGATAGTTATCCATTGAATTGATCTCAAGGTAAGTCCCAAACCAATCACCGTATTAGCCAACACAATATCTAAAGCTCCCCACCAAACCGACTTGATCAACTTCTTTACCATTCTACGAACATAATCCACCTCCTCACTAAGACCCAACATGATGGTCACAAACATAGATGCTATGTAAATATTTATATGATATAGGTAGTAGGAAACCATGAAATCATCCCCAAGAACCAATTTCACTACATGCAAGGTCACCCCAGATTCAGACCTAAAAAAAATTTCATCCTTATCTCTATGATCTCACCCAAAAACCCCATTTGCCTTGTCTTAGTTGCATGTCAAAATGGGGTATCCATAATTCCCAAATAAATCTTGTTGTCATCAACTCAAACCATAGATTTAATATTCTATAGCATAGGTTTACACCCACTCCACAATCACCACACACTTTCATGTGATGGACCTCCTCACACATGAAATCTAGAGAAAATAAGCAAAAAATTAGTCATATGTTTGGTACACGTTAGAATTTTAGCATCTCTTTGAGTGAAATATTTAATTAATAAGAGAATATTCTCCATTCTAATTTCATGTGATAAAATTGTATTGGTGGGGCTTGACTGTTGAATGTATACAAGTTGAGGTTTGGTGTTTTGTACCCAACGAGACCTAAGTAGAGGATATACCCATAGTGGGGCTTGGGTTGGGGATTGTCTTGAAGTGAGCTTGAATAGGTCCCCCCTTATTACCAATCACACATTTTTAGATCACCCCAACCTATTTTTTGATGTTTCCATATATATATAAACATTTGAAGCATCACATAATACCCAATGATGTAAAACGTCATACCCATAATTTCATTACACATGACACAATTCATGATAGAATTTAATTACAACATCTATATCAATGCATATATTCACAAACCAAAATATAATAATAATCACTTGGGAAAGCCTACATCATGTACACATCCCAACAACACTTCAAAAATGAAATATATTCATCCCCTTTCAAGGGACTTGGCAATATAACACACATGCACTTTTGAGCCATTTACATCATGCAAATCAATAAAATAACCATAGAGGAAACAACGAATTGGGACATAGAACAATAATACTGAAACTTGATCATCTAACATCTCAACATAAACGAAATACAATGCTCCCCACTAACATCACATACTAGGAATAGATAGGCACTATAGTGCATTCTTCTTCCTTATTATTTTTTAGGGGTGGCAATGGGATCAGGCTAGCAATCTTACCTTTGTGTACATCAATATTGGATGTTGCTATGTGATCGATACTCATTTCCATCTTTCTAGTGTCAATGTTCCATCATTTCAATTTCTCACATAATAAATTTATAACCCTCCTATTAAAATCTCTTTATTCTTGTTGTATTTTTTTGCTTCTTAATTTTGAACCTCTCTTGTTTTAGTTTATAGGTTATCTTTGTTGCTTGTTTAGTTTTCTTTTTTTGTCCTTCTTTACCTTGTTATTTATTTTTTGTTTTTAATATTAACTATTAATTTTGTTTTATTATTTTTTGTCTTATATTAGTGTTTTATAATAAAAGCTTTCCTAATTAATTTGAATATTCTCTTTTTGTCTTTCTTTTGTTATATCTATTGTGTACTTATATTTATTAAGTTATCCCTCTTGCTTTTGCTGTTTTGACTTATTTTTATTGTATTCTCTTACTTGGTCCTTTTCTTTTGTTTTAATGATTTTGTTGTCTTTTTATAATTATTTTCTTTAATTCTTATATTCTTTTTCTTTTTGTTTGCTCTTTCTAATTGATTGTTAATTTTCTCTTTTTCTTTTTTATTATCTTTTAATATTTAAGTAGGTTGTTGCTCTCTCTCTCTAAGCTTTCTCCCTTCTTGGCTTTAGTTTCTTTTAGTTTTCAATTTAGTTTTTTTTAAAATAGTTTTAGGTTTTATTTTTTCTTTCTTTATGTTTTGACTTTATTTTCTTCTTCCTTTTTGCAAATTTAGTTATCTCATTTGTGTTCTTTTGTCTTGATTGATCTTTTCTTTCTAAGGTCCTGTCTTTTTCTTTTTTGGCCTTTAAAATGGTAATTTTTTGATTTTCGGTCCTATGTCCTCTCCCCTCATCTTTTTATCTATCCAAGTCTGTTTCATTTTTTCACTCTTCTCTCTATTTGCATTGCATCCTAATCATGGAGTATGATCCAAAACGTTGATGTAAAAAATTGACACAGTTTTAATCCAGAAATCGTGTTTTTGAATTTTCTAAAAGATGCGGTTCAACACAAAACAACCAAATATAATAAATAACTAAATCAATAATCTAAACAGCTAGTTTTAAAGCTTTCTGCTGATAAATAATCTCCACCTTCCCTTAATATATAAAAATTCTAGTATAATCAATTTTTCAATGGATGAATTCTAGTTTTAACTAGAATCAACTTTAAAATAGACCCCTTCAATCACTGCTCAATTGAATCAAAATGTAAACATTAGCTGTCGTGTGTATGATAAAATTCATATGTTGAGAGTAGTCACAAATTCTATTTCAATTGAATTAATAGCATATTGTCAAATAAATGTTATGTCTTCTATTATGTCGTGGATTTATTGTTGTATAAATTGTGTTTGTATTTATGCTTTTGGATTTTATGCCTTGACTAACTCAAAATGTCAGTGATGCAGAGACCAAAAGGTTTGAAAGTTATGAGAAGGGTAGATGGCGAATCTGAATGTGCAGACAATTTCATCACAACTGTATTTATAAATATTTGTCAATTTGCTGCATGTGTAATTCATACATTTAATAATAGGGGACATGACATTTTTATATTTGTCAATTTGCTGCATGTGTAATTCATACATTTAATAATAGGGGACATGACATTTTTCAGCATTTCAATGCTTGATTGTAGGGTTGGTGTCCATACAGCAGGCAGGCCATCAATAGAGCTCACTTGAAGTGCTTCATTGCAGACATTGAGGAACCAAATAGTTTGTCTGCATGCTAAAAGGTTTCCCAAGTGCTCAATTGACTTTCCAACAATTCAACATCTTAGCCAACCAAGTAACAACCATTTTTTAAATGCTGCACAATTCAAGATTTTCCAAGGGCTTACACATCAGGAGATGTTGTTCCTACAGAGGTATTCACCACAGCAATCTCAGATCCAGATAATTTAGTGTGTCCAGTTGTAAACTTCTCTTCAGCTGTTTATGTCTTTGGGTTTCATGCCTTCACTAACTCAAAATGTCATTGATGCAGAGACCGAGAGGCTTGAAAGCTATGAGTAGGATAAACAGTGAATTTGAATAAGCACGCAGTTTCATCACAGCTGTACTTGTAAATATCTGTGAATTTGTTGCATGCGTAATTCATAACATTTAATCACAGTAGTAAGTTTGATGGCATTGATGCTTTGTTGATGAATTTGTTTTAATTCATTCATAACATTAATCAATACTGTCATTCACTTTGTTCAATTCGTTACCAATCACAATATAGTAGTCGAGTTTATGGAGCAGCAGAATAAAATTTCTGTGAAGTAGTTTTCAATTAATGGTTGCACAATGTTTGAAACTTTTGAAAGATATTATGATTTGAGAACTTTGTGTGAATTGATATTATTTACAATCAAATTTGCATCTATTACCAATGAAATATCTGTGCAAATTTATTTCTTTTCATTAGTAATGCACCAATTTCGTATCTGTGTCATCAGTTTACTCGTTCCAAACAGTTACAGTTCTTGGGGCGGATGGGAGCTAACGGTTATGTCATATATATCTTTTCCTGCGAGTTTGCAGCTTTAGGAAGAGACTTGCGTTTGATGTTCAAATCCAAGTGAGTTTGGTTAATCGTCAATATAGTTATGTTATTATATTTATAAAGCTTTTAATGGATTATATAATAAAAACATGCCACCATTTTTATCAATTAACAAGTGCTTATTTACAGTGTAATCCAATTGCTTGGAAGTTAAAATACAGAGGATTGCCTTCTGCATTGCAGAAAGTTTCATCCAATCTCGCTTTATCAGATCTCCCTTGAGAAGCTCCACGAATTCGCTCTTCGCTTTAAAATAATTACACTGGAGTCATAGCGACCATAGAAAAAAACACTAATGTTTAATCCATCTGGTATTTAGACTTGATGACAGGAATGATTCCCATGGCCAATGCTGTCATAAAAGTGACAGATTTTTTTCATCAACGTCGCCTGGAGCTACTGCTGTGTTAAAAGAGTTAGGAAACATTTCAATCTTCAAGCCAATCCAAAGTGAATTGTGCTTCCACAATTTCAACTCTAAGATCAGGGATAGAAAAGGCCTTAGCTCGCAACCACTGGTTCCCAATCTTCTCATCGCAGATAACATGTTTCAGAGAGCTTAGTCCACTAACACTTCTAGGCAACCTCCTCAAACGAGAACACTCTCTCATGTCAAACTTTTTCAATTCCTTGAGTTGACCTATTTCCTCTGGAAGTTCTTTCAAGCCCTCGCACAGTGAAATGTCTAGAAATTCCAGCTGCCCAAGTTTTCCAATTGATGCCGGAAGCTCCTTCAGGCCCGGTAATGCTGATAATCTTAACATTCTTAGAGAGCTCAGATTTCCGAGATTACATGGTAACTTTTCAAGCAGATGGCAGTTGGTAATAGACCATGTCTGAGCAGAGGGCATATGACAGAGGGCAGGGGGCAACTCCTCCAAATCGCTGCAGTGGTCCAGGTTGAATTCATGCAGATTGGAGTCGTTGAATGCGGACATTTTTACAAACCCTTTGCATAAGCTTAGAGAAAGCTTCTTTAAGTTTTGTATTACTTTGCTCTGTTTGGGAATAGTGGGTGCAACCAACCTCTCCAGGCGAACACTTCCGAGTTGAGTGAGTGAAGATAGGGCATCTAGACCTTTTAGTGTGGCCCTCTCTGAGTCCAAATTGCATACTATTAAAACTTTGAGGTTTTTCATAGTTTTCAGAAATGGAGGAAGAAAGTATTCGCTTGCAGAAAAGTGTAATACCAGTGCCTCTGTCTCTGGAAAGTTCATCTCATACCAGTGGTTCTTGGCCATAGAACCTGAAGATCAATCAAATATGCAATTGAATTAGAAAGCTTTTCAGCGGCCAAGTACTTATACTAGTAGTTCATGTAAAAAAATTGATATCTTCAATTCTATAGAAGAGGAAGTAGGACAAATACACAATAAATCTTAATTTTCTAGTAGATCACAGCCTGCAGAGTTTGGCACTAATAAAAGGGTTTTTTAAGGGATGGGAAGCGTAACCCACCTGTGTGAATAGAGACAATTTGAGCATTAAACGGTCTATCTCTATGCAACCTCCATTCTTCTGGTAGGCTATGCTCCTTCTTGGGCATGAGTAGCCTCTTTCTATGGACTACACTGCCCTGGCATCCCAAATACAAGGCTAAGTCTCGCACAATAGCGCGCTGCGAGAAGAACAGCTCAGAGGCACTTCCATAAGGGATTGTTGCTCGGCTTCTGATACAGGAAATTTAACAAACAAGTCAGCTCGATGCTTGAAAAAATGAAAACAGCAAATTTTTAATAAATGCAAGGAAAGACATGTACCTTTGATCGCCGATTAGATTCAAGAGATTTCTGCTTGCCAGTTCCTCTAACATATCAAGGGCATCCTGTCTCTCCATCTTCCGAACATTAACCCAAATGTCAAGCAGTGCATCAGTGCAGATTTTCTTACCCGCTGGAAATGATGCTACGTCTAAGAAACATTCCCTCCCAACATCATCCAAGAAATCAATACTGATCAAGCATTTAAAAAGCCTTTCTCTGCGATAATGGTATATTGATTTCCTCTGCGAAAGCTTGTTCTTTGCGTTCTCCCAGGCAACATGAGATTCCCTGTGCAATGAGAGAGCATACTCGTGGCTTAGCAACAACAATTGATACAGTCTAGTAAAGGGGCTTCTGGGGACGGTAAAACCGATTCTGGTTCTGATATCAATTTTGTATCCTGACGCTTCAAATGGTAAATTCAGAAAATTAGCCTTGAACAAAACATCACCCAACAGCACCAAAGTTCCCTTAGATGACCTTATAAACTGCTGCTGCAGCGGTATAAGTGCGTGTTCCACATTCTGAAACTCAGGCATCTTCCTCCCAACGATCTGCCACATAGTCTCTAGAAATCCCTTCTGATTTGGGGATTTTGAAAAATTGATGCAAAGTACCGGTTCAAAATAACCTGATGTTCACAAAAACAAATTGGTTTTAGTAAGCAGCAAAAAACTGCGCAACCATTAAGCAGGGCATCCCTCTGCGAGCAATTAACTCGAATTAAAAAATTAATAACTGCAGAACTGAGAGCCTACAAATTTAATAACAGAAATAATAGACAAAGGCACACAAATGATACATCTCGGCAACAGAGAATATGTATGGGATGTGACCTGTTACCTAAATAGAGCACTCCAGAAACAACGCAATTGAAACCAGCCATTCGATATTGCCAAAATGAAATTCTTAGTCTACGATTTCGCAAATTTCTTAAAAAAATTTAATGAAAAAGTTAGTCTTACGAAATTTAGTCAAATTATCTCAGATTGCAGGCTTCTATTTCAGTTATTGAGTTGTTCTTGTTCTTAGAGCTCAACGACATATATTACAGAGTGATCGAGAGGTTCGCATGAACCAAGAAGTTGATTTCTGGGAAGCCCGGATAGAACTTTCCTCGTATTTGAGTCATGGAGAATATTGACCTTTTCTTATCGCGTTCATTGTTCTATCGCAGTTCAACCCTATTTTCTACTCTATAAGAGGAATTTAAGAGGAATTTGTATGGAAGGTACCCTGAAATTTCTTGGAAATTTAGTCAATTCCGAAGAACCTTTTTAGAAGTTTCGTGGACAGATATTTTTTTAATCTTTTCTACCATAAGTCATATTTTAAATCGCTTGAATAATCTGTGTATCTCTTAACGAATGAAATGCAAGAACATTTTAGTGCGAGACAAATATTTGTATTTTCATATGTTTTCAATTGTTAAAAGATGTGAATTTTTTAACAAAAGATATTTTTAATCATTTTCAATCATAAGTCTTATTTATCAAAAATTTAAAAAATGTTAATCTAATTTTGTGAACTTTATTTTTCTTGAAGAAACTTTAATTATTGCCCTTTTTCATCATGAAGACTTTAGAAAATTCCACAAATTGTAAAAACATTTTTCAAAAGCTTTATTTTTCTTCTTTTTGAAAATTTTATTTTTGTTTTTGGAAAGTTTCAACATTAAATGTTTTTATTAAAATAAATAAATTAGAGAATTTAGATATTTTTATATTTTATATTGGACATTTAAATGTTAGTTAAATTATGAGTTGATATTGCATATTATTTTTCCTTTATTGACAATATGTTATCGTCAAATAATTATTAAACTAGTGATTGGAGTCATAATTAGTGTGTGGAATTTTGTCGTATTATGAAAGACCTAGTAAACTCCTTGGTAGTTTCTCAAACATTATGATTCATCTTTAGTTCTTCTCACTTCACTTGGGAAATTTGGTGTGTCATTTGGAGGTGGCACTACTTTTGTCTTTAATGGATTTTGTCCTTACATGAGGAAAAGTAGGCACCCCAACCCCATATTGAGTTGGCATGTTTTTGTCATGTGTCAACATCTTGGATGATGTGTAAGAGTATCATGATAGGGTTACTTATGAAATATTTTTATGATGCATAAGAGCATTTAAGGGGGTGTTTACATTAGAATCTTAACAACCATTATGATTTAAGTTTGAACACTTGACATATGACAACTTTGAATGGGTTGTTTGAAGAGAAATTGGAGTACTCATGTTTAGGTTCAAATATATCTTTATGACATATGACAACATATAATGAAAATGCTAAAAATAGCCTAGAAGACTAAGACTAGGGGGTGTTAGAATTTATGCCTTGATTGTTTAGGCATCATACCTCTCTTGGGCTTGCTAATGGTTTTCTAAAACTATTGGATGGTTTCTAGTTTGTTCTTCTCCTATAAATTGGTGTGTGGAGTTAGAAGATGCATTAATTATTTTGCACATAGTGTGTGTACCATTATTCTTTCAAATTTTAAAGGGATCATCTATTATATCGGTGTAACCATTTGTACTAACATACTTATTTCTGCTGGGGACATCCGAGAAAACCAAAAAAAAATTAATTTCGATGTGATTTTGTAGATGTTGAAATTTGCATAATTGTTAGAAAACCTTCAACACACACCTGCTTTAGTATGGTTAGTATCTTAAACAAGGAAAATAATCAACACCTCTATAGAATAATCCAACATGCTTGATAAACAACGTAACAAACTAAATTAATTAAAAGCAAAAAGGCATATTAGATACCTATTTTATGGTGGATTGGTGCACCTTGAGTATGTGAAGGAGCCCTTTCCCAATCCTAGATAAACTCAACTGATGAAAATATAATGCTATGATGATGAAAAAAATAGTTTTCAAATGAAGAGAGTAACTTTGCATGAGATTGTGTTGTATTTGAAGGAGAGAAGCCTTGAATTTATAGGTGAGATTAAAGAGAGAAGAGGCAAAGTTGAAGAATGTGGGACTAATCCCCAACAAATAGGAAAGATCCACTTGTCACTATGTGAATGGGTCATGATTGTGCAAGTTTTGGCCAATGTGCCCATTTGAAATTTGAAAATGGCATTAAATTCATATGGTTGAGGAATTTGGGGGGAAATTTGTTTGGACAAAAAAGTCAAACAAGGGGAGTTAATGAGGGCATATTCCTAGGGAATATGTTTTGCTTTGTGAGGAAAATAGAGCTTTTAATAAATCAAACTAAATGATTTATTGTGCAAGTGGGAAAAGCTAGAGGATGGGACATGGGTTAGGCTTAGCATTAATCAGGGATTTGATTAATTAAGCTAGTGATTAGTTGATTGTGACATTTTGACTTAGACTTATGGGTTAGAATAAATCAAAATGAGAGGATAATGATTATCAGCCATTTAATTAAATACATTTGATTTAACTAAATGAAGAGACTTTAGGAGGTTAATTAATTAATTTGATTTAATTAATTAAGAAGAAAATGATCAAATATGATGTTAATTTTGCATGTCTACATTTTGCCCCTCTTTGAAGCAATGTACTCGTTGCATTGGTTCAAAGAATGATGTCACCGACATCGAATTTTATTTTATTTTAATTTTTTCGAATGCCCCAGTAGAAATAATTACGTTAGTACATTGCCCCCTCGAGAGATCGAGCGAAAGATTCGATTTGAGGTCGATCTCATGACAAAGAGGTTCAAAATGGATGTATGGATGACTATGACTAACTGATCTATATGATAATGATGATGTTAATAAAATGTTTTTAAGATGCTTAGAATAACAAATCTATATTATCCTAAACAACTTAGATGATGATGCAAATGAGATGTTTGGAAGATGCTTAGAATAACAAATCTATATTATTTTAAACATCTTAAATGATTATGCAATGTATGTGAGATTGGATGAGATGGATGATGTTGTCCTATGATGATATGACATGATTATGCAAGATACAGGATGAATGCAGGATGGATGCGTTGTTAGTGCGAAAGCGGATAGAAGAATGAGAGGGATCAACCCTTAAATCCAAGAAGATGCAGAAGTCCAACAAGTCCCCTAGTCGTTGAGACTTTATTGGATATGATGATGAATGATGATGATGTATTGCTTATCCAAGGATGGGAGAGATAAAGAGCATACCCTTCTTTATGTTTGATAACACACATAGGTGCGATGCATCAAGGTATAAAGAACCAGGATGGCATGGCGCCTAGTGTGATGGACTTTCTAAACATCTCGGGCCAAAACATAAAAAGACAATCCTTCTTATGTGATCAACAAGACACCTAAAATATCCTCCCTACAAACAAAACAAAGCACGCATGACAAAGTTATTTTACAAGAACATCCAACAAGCACAACAGATAAAAAGATAATGATCACTACTCCATTCCTTTCTTTCTAAACCTATTTTGTTTAGGCATCATCGAGAGGTCCTTGGAATGAGTGCAAAATAAGATAAGTCTAAAAGACCAAGAAAAAGTAAACAAACAAGTTAATGTTCTTCGTACCGCTAGCCAAAGACTAAACTACGGTGGTACCCGATGCTGATGTCCATCGTCGAAAGGTCACATTCCCAGGACATGTGATCAAGGTTTTGATGAGATTGATTGGATGATAAGTTATTGATAGTCTTAGTTGACCAACTTGTTGACTCGATGATCTAGACTTGAGACTTTGACGATTAGGTGTTTACTTTTGATCTTGCTAGACTTGCTTCTGACTGACTTACCAAAGGATGAAAGCGACGATGCTTTATTATGAGCGGTGATTATTGCGGGTGAAACCGAGATGAGACAGATGCACCATTTGGGTTTTTTCAAATGTTTTGAGGCTGGTTTTGGAATTTTGAGATGTTTTACAAATGTTTTTGGTATTTAAAAAAAAAAATCAATGTTTTTGGTATTTTTGAGA
Organism: Sequoiadendron giganteum; assembly: GCA_007115665.2. Lineage (NCBI taxonomy): Eukaryota > Viridiplantae > Streptophyta > Pinopsida > Cupressales > Cupressaceae > Sequoiadendron > Sequoiadendron giganteum. Next base: position 703,037,914 of record CM021102.1, read on the forward strand.
TTTTGACCAAGAGACTGACTTAAAAGACCTATCCTAGGGGTCTCGGGAGCTGATCCATAGATTAGCCTTGCCTATGTTATACATGCAGAGACCACGTAGTTTGACTTAAAAAGATTTGACTCAATGATAAGATAGATGGGCAAATGGATTGCCATTGCGACAGACGCCTAAAGGACTGACCTAAATGTGAAATAAATGGGCAAACAAATTGCCATTGCGACAGATGCCCAAAGGAATGACCTAAAATGTCTCAAGGGATGATCAAAGATCAACCTTGCCTACGTTCAAGCTCAAAGACAACGTAGTTCGGTCGGATGGCTCTGTTTTTTAATTTTTTGGATTTTGACATGTTTTGGATTTTGAATGATTTGGATGTTTTTGGATTTTTGATTTTCTAAATGTTTTTTGGATTTTTTATGTTTTGAATGTTTTTGGATTTTTTAGAAAGATCACAAGAATATACACGAATCCGATCCGATGTAGGTATAGCAACATGCCCCCAACGTGGTGCGATAGACTACTTCGATGAAGGCAAGACAAACTAACCTTAGGAATATGCCAAGTAGTACTATGGTGGAACATGATACAAGCACAAGATCAGGCTATGGTACAGATGCAAATGGATGGTGGAAGGATAGATGGAATGTAATGGATAAGTGAGTATGCGAAAAAGGCCGTGAAGATCCTGGTGGATGGAGAGTGTTTTATTTATGCTTGGCACTTGTTTGCCAGGTTTTCACCAAGGTACTTATCCAAAGCGCCACCGAAGTGGTTTTCACTAGAGGACGATTTTTTCTTTACGATTTTCAATCCTTTTTCTGATTTTATTTTATTTTTGGATTTTTGTATTTTTGTATTTTTTTGTTGTTACCAAGACGCCTATTTGCCAGGTTTTCATCAAAGTGACCATTTTTTCAAGACATTTTTTTTTTTTTTGTATTTTTTGGCTCTATACCTTGCAAGTTTTTAGGCATAAATTTTTTTGAGATGGGAGTTGTTCAGGGGCTCCTGCAGAGGCTCGCCTTTTGGTGTTGATAGTTGATATTCCCCTAACTTATAGCTTGCTATGATGACAAAAGGTCCCAACCAGTTGGGTTCAAATTTACCTTTGCTATATGGATTTGGCAAGTTCTTTTGGTTCTCTTTCAACACAAGTTCACCGACTTGGAAGGTGTGTCTCCTGATCTTCTTGTTGTAGCTGCGCTTTAGGCAATTCTGATAGACCTGTAGATGGTTGAGGGCATCTATGCACCATTCATCTAATAACTCCAACTCATTTAACCTTGAAACTTGATATTCCTCATCTATAATGAGGTTATAAAGTGATATCCTTAATGATGGGAGCTCGATCTCGATTGGGAGGATGGCTTCTAATCCATAGACCAGGGAGAATGGGGTGGCACCTGTTGGCATGTGGATGCTGGTGCAGTAGGCCCATAAGGCAGGATTTAGCTGCAGATGCCAATCACGACCAAAGTCATTGATTGTTTTCTTAAGGATTTTCAAGATGGTTTTATTGGTAGCTTATGCTTGGCCATTGCCTTGTGGATAGTACAGAGTGGAAAAACAATGTTGGATATTGAATTTGTGGCAAAGGTCATGTACATCCTGATTCTTGAAAGGTGTCCCATTATTAGAGATAATGGATTGGGGGACAGCGTATCGACAAATGAGATAGTTGAGGATGAACTTGGATATCTGCTTTCCGATTATGTAGGTCATGGGAATTGCTTTGACCCACTTAGTAAAGTACTATGTGGTGGTGATGATGAATTTGTGGCCGTTGGATGAGGTGGGTGTGATTTTTCCAATGAGATCGAGCCCCCACTATGAAAAGGGCCAAGGTGTAACAATAGGATGAAACTCTTGAGCTGGTGCATGAATAAGGTCTCCATGTTGCTGGCATTGTAAACACTTTCTGACAAAGTCGTATGCCTCTCTTTCCATTGTTGGCCAGTAGTACCCAGTTCTTAGCAACTTCTTAGCCAAGGTCATACCACTCGAGTGTGAACTGCAAGTGACATTGTGTACCTCAATCAGAGCAATTAGGGCTTCCTCAGGATTTAAGCAATGCAATAGGGTTCCTTCAATGCTCCTACGATAAAGAGTTTCTCCTAGGATGACAAAACAGGTGGAATTTTTGAGAAAGACTCATTTGAGGTTTGGGGTTATGTCAACTGGGAGGACTCCTATTCTCAGGTAGGTGTAGATGTCATGATACCAGGGATCACTGGGACCAATGAGTTCACACACATATTTAGACTCTGGTACCTCGAATGTGGGTACAAGAAGCTACTCTACCAAGAATTCATGTTTTGAAACATTGTGAGGGATATCCAGTAAGGATCCAATTGTTGCCATGGCGTCATCTGCTCTGTTGTTAGCCCTTGGTATCTGCTCAAAGGTGATATCAATGAACGATTCTTTGAGGCTCTCTACTAACTTCTTGTATGATTTCAGCTTGTCATCCTTACTCGATACTCGCCATTGACTTGGTTAATAATAAGTTGTGAATCCCTATAGACTTTTCATGCCATGATCCGCCACTATGCTGCAATCTTGAGGCCTATGGTTAAAGCCTCGTACTCTGCAATGTTGTTAGTGCAGGGGAATGCCAATTTGTAGGATCTAGGAATACAATCCCCCTGTGGGGTGATGAAGAAAAAACTGGCCCCTGATCCATGTTGTATGTATGAGTCGTCGAAGTAAAGTTTCCAATGATCGGCTATGCTGAGATTAAAGATGGATTCATTTGGAAACTCTAATATGAGTGGATTCTCTGAATAGATTGAAGCCTCTGACAGTTGGTTTGCAATGACTTGTCCTTTGATTGCTTTTCGCTCCACATATTTAATGTCATATTCTGATAGTATCATGACCCACTTAGCCATCCTTCATGTGAGCATTGCCTTTGACAGTAGATATTTTAGGGGATCAATCTTGGTGATGAGTTTGATTTTGTGTGTCAACATGTAATGTGAAAATTTTTGTGAAGCAAACACTACTGCTAGACAAGATTTTTCAATGAATCGGTAGTTTAACTCATGGCCGACCATTGTTCTGCTGATATAATAGATGGCCCTCTCTGTCCCATTTTCATCGTGTTGAGCCAAAAGAGCATCGAGGGTTGCTGTTGTTGCTAATATGTATAAAATCAGTGGTTTTACTGGAATGGGTGGCATTAACACTGGTGGCGTAAGTAGATATTCTTTGATTTTACAAAATGCCTGATCACACTTGTCGTCCCACTTGTATGTTACTCCCTTGTGGAGCAAATGTGAATATGGGTTTTGCTTATTTGCCAGCTACGCTATGAACCTGCAGATGGATTGGAGCCTGCCTTGTAGACCCCTCAGCTGCTTTAATGTCCTAGGTGCTTCCATATCGAGGATTGCCTTCACCTTGGCAGGATCTACCTCAATTCCTCTCATTGAGACTATATATCCTAGGAGTTTTCCAAATTGTACCCCAAAGACACACTTCTTTGGGTTGAGATGAACCTTATATTTTTCCAATATGTCAAAAATAGAGCTCAAGTCTACTATGTGGTCTTGTCTTTTTCTGGATTTTTCCAATATGTCGTCTACGTAGTCTTCCACTATTTTATGGATCATGTTGTGGAAAATCAATGTCATGGCTCTTTGGTATGTTGCACTTGTGCTCTTTAGCCCAAATGGCATCATGTTGTAGCAATAGGTGCCCCATGGACATGTAAACGTTGTCTTATGTTGGTCTTCCTTTGTGATCATGATCTAGTTGTACCCTGAGAAGCCATCCATTAATGATAGCATCTCGTGTCTGGTCGTCATGTCCACTATCATGTCAATGTTGGGTAGTGGAAAATCATTCTTAGGACACACTTTGCTTAGGTCTCTGAAGTCAATACAGATACGGATGCCCCCATTTGGCTTTGAAACTGGCACAAGATTGGACACCCATTATGGATAATCAATTGGGCATATAAAGCCAACATCCAAGAGTTTTTGTAGTTCCAGCTTGACTAGCAAGGCTATCTGAGGGTGCATCTTTTTTAATCTTTGTCTTACTAGCTTTGCTCCTAGGTAAACAACTAAATGATGAACCACGACTTATGGATTGAGACCTAACATGTCAGCGTAGGTCCATGCAAAGTTCACATTTCTTTCTCTTAGGAATGCTACTAATAGTTCTTGTTCTTCTGATAGAAGTGACTCAACGTAGAAAGTGATGTGTGGTGTTGCCTCTATTCCCAGGTTGACAGGATTGCACCGTTCTACTAAGACTGTCGATTTCTCTTGATGAAGTGCAATAGGGGGGAGATTAAATCCTTCATCCTCCGACGCCTCGGAGAGGTTTTCACCGTTGGATGCGTCCTTTATTTTTACTATTCTATGGTGAGAGAGTGCCACAATGTGGTTTTCACTCAATGACCCTGAGCTTATTCTCATTGTTTTGCTTTTGCGACTGAAGGACTCAATCGTCTCCCCGTAATATGCTTGTGTGTCCTGACTGTCTTCCCTGATTGAAGATCTAGCACTTGTTGTGAGAGCAATTTAATATGTGCCATCACATCACCTTGTGGATCGGGAGGTGGAGTGAATACGTTATGGGGTGTGGGATTGACAAGTGGGACATTGGTGTGGTTTGTTGCAAGCTTTACTGAGAAAGTGATGCCTGCGCTTGTTGTTGAGCAAACAACGCTTGTTCTTGGTCCTACTGTTGTTGTGCCAACAATGCTTGTTTTTGGTCGTATTGTTGTTGTAATTGATAGTCTTGCAAGGCTTGCTAATATGCTTCTTGTCGTGCTTGCAATTGTTCTTTGTACTGTGCTTGCGCTTGTGCTTGCTAAGCTTGGAATTGGGCTTGTGCCTGAGCGTGTGCTTGTCGGATTGCTTGTGCAATCTGAGCGACATGTGCGACTTACGCATCTTGTGTGGATTGAGTGGCTTGAGTTGCCTACGCAGCTTGGGAAACTTGTTCGACTTGTTGTTGTTGTAACAAGGCTTGGGCTTGTGCAGCCCGTTGTGCCTACTATGCAGCTAATTGCGCTTGTGCTTGTTGAGTGGCTAATTGTGCAGCTTGCTTATTTTGGAGTGCTTTTTGTTGGGCAGCTTGTCGAGCAGCTTGCAATGTCATGGTGAATGAATTGGTCGCGTTGTGCCTTGGTGGTAATGGCGGTGGATTGGGAAGAACGCCAACCATTGTGATGAGTGAAACGGTAGTATTAATGATCAGAGTTTGAGTTACAGATGGTGCGATTGAGGTGCTTGGTCCCTGAGAAAACATGCTTTGAGAAATGGTGGATGTATTGCTCGCTACAGTTGCTTGGATGGTTTCCATTTGTTGTTGCGATACAAATGACACAGCAGGTGGATTTGATAAAGTGTTCTAATTTGAATGGTTGATGGCGGGAAGAGGAGGAAGATCCAACCCGAGTGATGATGTAGATGCGAGCAATAGGGGTGGAAGTGGTGGAAAGACAGGTGGTGCAAACCCTGAAAGTGATGATGATGGATCCAAGATTCCTCCTGCTCCAAACAAGTCACCTTCTCCTTATGAGATTGGGAGAGAAGTTTGCATGTCGAGAGGATAATCTAGTGTTGCATGAAATGAGGATGAATTGGTATGATCATGAAACGTGAGCAGAACGTACGGGTGCAACGGATTTACCGGGACAGATTGATCCGATGTGGTGCTTGCATTCAACCCTCGATTGTTCACAAGGTGATATTTTTGAAGTTCGTGAAACATGGCACTTCCCTTGTTAACAACTGATAGGGTTGAAGCGATAGATGATATGATTTGGGGAATGTCCTGAGTGACATTTTGAAGTGGAAATGTAGATTCAGGTGAAGGCATGATACCGAGAGACCTCTCCATAATGGTGCTTATGTCAAAGTTAGAAGGAAGTTTAGCCCCTTCTTTTGCTAACTCTAACATGTATTGGGATGGGTACAATCTCAGCATGGCACTGACAATTTGGTGACTTTCAGGGTTTTGCACCATTTCTAGAAGTTCTAATTTTGTCATCCCATTGTCAATGATGTCCTCTATATGACCTTCCTCTTGAGAATTTTGAGGCACTTGAGGAGGATTGACTGGAAGATCATTTTTTATCGTCGACTCAAATGTTGTTTCGGTTTGACTTAGATCGCTCGAAATGGATGTTTCTTTGTTTTTCTCCATATTCTTCTTGTGTTGAGATCAAGTTTGAAACATAAAATAAAGATCAATTTTCAAGAATGTAAGATATGAACCTCTAATCCTTTAGATCGGTCTAAACCTTAGGTTCGAAGAAGCGAAGAACTAGGATAATTCAAGGACCAAAGTGATAATGGGGATGAGATAAATGAAAAATGGATGATGCGGATGAATGGAACTCTTGAGGAACCTTGAGGGAGATGCTAAACTTTTAGGACTTTGATTGATTGATTGTGATGGATTAATAGCTTGACTAAGTGTGTTAAGTCAAACAAAAGTGATAATGCACTCATAAACTTTAGGAAGTTGTGTTATCCTAGAGTAAATTCGTACAAGAGGGTAGTTTGACTAAGTGTGTTAAGTCAAACGAGGTGATTATGGATTTGATAATTTGGCTAAGTGTGTTAAGCCAAACAAAGTGATAATGAACTCGTAAAACCCTAAGAAGTTGTGTTATCCTAGAGTAAACTCATGCACTAGATGATAGTTTGACTAAGTGTGTTAAGTCAAACAAAGCGGTTTGATTTCACCTAGAAGCTTAGCATAAATGATGTTTACAAAGTTTCCAAGAGTTGTTGGCGAGGTGATTTTTGACTGATTTTGATGGTTGAGAGGTCGATGAAAGTGATTGAATTTAACCCTAGACTTGACCTAGATAACACTTCTTCTTATAAGACCTTGGTTTTGAAGAACACGCTTGACTTCCTATGTGTGAAAATCAAACCTTTCAAAAAGTTGAGGATTTTGTTGATAATAGAACTCATACAAGTCAGGGTTGTTTCTTGAAGCTTTCTTGTAAAAGTTGTAAACCAATCTTTCTCTAACTTTGAGAATTCTTTCAGGACGCTCCCCGTGAGCTTTTGGACTAAGACTTTTGAACTTGGGTTTTCGAATTTTGATCTTGCGGGAAATCATTTCAGAGAACACATGTGTGGAGTCAATTGTCTTTATCTTTGCTTAATGAATTATTTTTACCACAAACAATTCTTTGATTAAAGTTTCAAACTAAATGTCTATGTCTCAATTCCTTTTCATTCCACAATGTCTATTATGTGAAAATAAAGGTTTCAAGAGCATAGTTCCCTAAGTTGACTTTAGTGAAAACAAATGACGATTAAACCCAAGTACTTAGAAACCTCTAAGGATAGAATCCCTAGGGTAAGCAAGAGCACTTAGATTTATCAAGGGTATTTGTTTCCTCCAAAGGGTTTGAAATTTTGAAGTTCCTGTTGAATGTTGGTTTTCCAATGTTTTAGATCCAAGCAAAGTATTTTGATTCCAATAACATGCACAACCCTAGGCTAAAAAAACAATATTTGTTGGGTTCCCACTTGGATAAATCCAGCTACGCATATTCAGTGCAGATGATTAGATGCTTGACCACACAGGCTCCCCCTTACAGTGCATTCGCTTCTCGGGTCTGCCAAGCATCAGTACCCATGAATCTCCCATAGCATACTTTTCATCTCTACAATAGAATCACATGTATATGTGGGGCGGCTTCAAAGGACATGACCTTTTGCACCAACAAATAGATAGGATTTTGGCATTTGCTAAACAAGGGGTTTTAATCTGTACTTTTCGTTCATAGGAGTTGACCCATGTGATGAGAGACCATTAATGCCTTTCTCGTCGAAGCCAACCGCGTGATACTGGCTTTTGTTCAAGTACCCATTTTTATATCCCGACTGGAAATACACTTGGCTTTAGTGTGTTACCGGTTGGGTCATTCCCTTGGGTGAGTACTTTTTCCCACAAGGCAGGCCCTCTAAGATAAACAAAAGCAAGAAAACATATTCGTAGTTCGATCAACCTTCATTTAGAAACAAAGGGAGAACACACGCAATAGGTTTACTCACATTGGCAAGATGTTTTGTTCAATTTTAGATCCCAAATCAAAGTGTGAAGGCAATCTTTTAAACAATCTAATATCACCAAAAGAATTTTGATTCTCAAGATCATCGTGAAACGTGCGAGAAGGATAAGTGCAGTAATCTGTGACACAATTTGGGTGCCAAATTGAAAAAACATTCAAAAAAAACCCGAAATAAGGCATTTGGTGCATGCCAAATGACTAAAAAGACATTTGGCATGCGCCAAATGTCTTTTTAGACATAAAAAGCAAAAATCGGGTTTCAAACCCTCATTTTGTCTTCAACCTGCGGCTTGAGGAAGAGGATTTCAGTTCTGTAACTCGCGCTCACCAAATCTCTTCCATTGTTTGCTTCCTTAACTTTCCATTTTCCACAAGGATTCCACCAACACGTCGGAGAGGTCAAAGATTGCAAAGAGGTGTGTATTTTTATTCTATTTATTTGGAATTTGATTTGGAATGCAAATTTAAATAGATTTTTATAATAAAACTTTGTTCTAATTCTTAGGGAATGAATCTCCACCTCAAAACATTGAGAATTCACAATCACCCCCTCATAAAGAGCCTCCTATAAAAGAACAACCTGAAACCCCTCCATCAATTCATAGGCATCCTCAAGAAACACAAGAAAATATTCAAAATCAAATTGAAACAATAAAAGAGACATTCAACAATTAATTGCAAGATTAACCGAGCATGTCGAAACCCACCCTTATAGGAGAGGGATTGTTGAATCATTGAAGTCAATTTTAACTCATGTAGGAGAAATGAGCGAGCAAATGAATTTTTGGTCAACTAAAAGGCATGAGATGAGACAATTTTATGCTAATGGTTTGTCATATGCAAATGTCAAAAAACTAAAAATTAGCAAAGCCGCGTTGTGTGCCTTATTTATAGACCCAAAAACCAATGAACTTTTGTCCCATGCATGCAGGAGGTTCCCCATCCATTGGTGCCACCATGAGTTAATTAAAAAAAAAATTTGGGAGCGGTGGTGGATGGTATTTGACCAACCTCCATGCAATAACCATGAGGTGCCGCAATACTTTTTGAGGAAACTCTATTACAAGTTTTTCCTCAATAAAATGCCAAACTATTTTCACATCTTAGACTTTCAAGGTAGAGGTGGGGGCTCCACACAAGATAGACTTGTTGCACTATGTAATCCACAGTTGGCACCGAGAGCCTTGGGCAGACCCATGGTGGATCATGTCGTTGTTCCTTCCATTGTTAAGGATAGTGTAGAGGTGGACATGATGAAGTCGATTGGCTCACTCACCCAAACCATTTTATATTGTGCGAGTCCTCTAGTAGAGCCTGGTGTGGAGAAGACGTGTAGGCCTCGAGCTCCACCCCACCATTGTGGCGCTTCTGAGTATGTTTGCACGTACGATTATCAAGGTGCTCATGATGCAACTACACAACCTACCTCAGTTGTAGAGGCGATGGATTTCACAGATGATATTCTGAATGATACATTCGGCATTAACACTTAGGTAAAATTTAGCAAGTTATTTTAATGTTGTTTATTAAAATATATTTTGAAATTTAAGAATAACTAAATTAGTAAAATTTTGATATGATGAAATTTCAGGGTCGCAATGTTCATGAGGGATGCTCTATTCCTACAGACCCTTATACATTCTCGATGATGATTCCACAGGTATGCAACTAGTATTAAAGATATTATTATTGCATTTGAACAGTTGAATGTTATATTTGAATGTTTGTCTCATAACATGCTTTGGATTTCAAACAGTTTCCTGGTGCACCTTCTTCCTCCACACCTCGCAATTCATATCCTCAAACAACGTACACTCAGGTAGCCTTTATTCATTAATGGTGTTGTAAATCTATGTTAGCTAGTTTTCATAATTTTGCGTATATACAAATCTAAAAAAATGATGAGAAACACAAACATTCCATTCAAGTATTCCTTGATCGTGTCACATTATGTTCTCCTATATCAACATGATACTTGAGATATTGTTTCATTTGCAGATGTTGATAAGAGATAGCCCTGGTGATGTTGGTGGCATGATGGACCATGGAGTTGCTGCAGCAATAGCCAGTTCTGATCCATTGAGAGAGGTATGGAATAGATTAGTCGATTTGACATTATACTTGCTCTTTTATGGTCTATTATAGAAAATTTTCACGATAATTTCATGTAGTTTAATTTCTATCTTCATGGTTGCTACAGGTGGTTGTCACTCCAGATCGTGGACGTGGTGATGTTGTAAATGTGCATGATGACTATATGTATGCGGTAAGTGATTATATATTTTGTTATATGCCATTCCACAATTCAATTTCTATGTTTTAACATCTCTACTTTTAATTGTATCAGTTGAAAGTCCAAAGTGAAGAGAGGAGGAGTATTGAGCGTGTTTGAAAGACAAGAGAAGCAACAGTCACTCCATCCATATGAATTTTGAAGGCAGTATGGGATCTATTTCCTTCCCCTAGAGGGAAATGACTATGTATTAGTGTTGTTTGTTGTATGCCTATGTGGTATTTTGGAACATATGTTTTGTACTATTGATATATATACGTGATATGTTATGTCCATATGGTTCCTTTGTACTAATCCTATATGGTTTTTTTGGATATATTTATATACTTTTATCAATATATATCATTGTATAGCCTTTCGAATTTTTGATTAAAGAAACTCTTATTTTGCTACTGCCATTCTTGAATGATGTTATCATGTGTATCATGTAAGTTGTATGCTTGAATGTTGTAGGCATGGATTTTGTTTACATCTAATGCTTAATTAATTACTTTCGAGTGCTCAAAAAGCCCCATCTAAAATGTATTGTATAAATAAGCTCCATTCGTGGTGGTTTGTATCCTTTGGAATGCTTCAATTACTTGTGCCTCATTGATGTAGAGGCAAGGAGGCTCAAACCCAATCAGTCTGACAACCTACCTTCAAGGGGCTCCTAACAAGATTAATACAACCTATTTTGAGCAATCTACACAACCTCAAAGCCCCATCAAACCAAACTCTTCATTCAACACCTTACCCAACAATCCACCCTTGTAGCACATAAAACCCGGTCCAAGCTTAATTTCTCTGAACCTTTCCAAAACACCTGACCATTTAAAGGTGGATTAAGATACCCTTTTCAGGGTTACACAAAATATTCCAAAACCAATAGTAACTCTTTTGGACCAACATGAACTTTCAATACACCTCCCTCGCTCTAAGCTTCATAATTAGGCCTAATTTCCAAAGGAACCCCCTCACAAACTCACCTCGAAACCAAGGAAACTTGAAACAGTCTTAGGGATGCTTACCAAACTTAGGATTCTCCATTTTAAGAGCCCCAAGAACTTGTTATATTCATCTACTCACAAACCCTTCTAAACCTTCACAAAAACAAGGGTTTTAAAGAAACTCATAACTCTAGACCTCCCCCAATCCTTCCAAAGGTCCAAACACCCCACAATACCTCTGCCCTAACTTAAAAGACACTCACAATCCCATTCCTTTCAGTATTTCTCAAATTCATTACTTGAGTTCCTTACTTTCATGGTGGAAACACCCCTGAACAGCATTAGAACTTCACACCCCACTGAGTTTATTCATTCTCTTGGCCTCCAAAGTATTCATAAACCAAAATAATCATGGTACAGGCCAATCCACCAAGCCATAGGGTCAAAACAGTAGGTGGATTGGCTAATGTGTCATGGTGTTGCCCTCAAAACCCGTAACACAAAAAATAGAGCAGTAACCAAGTTTGTTGATCCCACACACACCAACGATGGATTTAAACCTTTAGAAGAGATGCAAAGAGAGTAAACACATATGCAATCAAGTATCCAAAGCCTCAAGTCATGATAGACTTGTACGAGCCTGTGCAAGGCAAAGAAAATTCAGGAAAACAAAGAAAACCAGTGATCAGCGTTTTCAAAAGTATATTTTCTTATTAAAAACTGAACAAAATCAACCCTCGACTCGGGGTATTACAACAATATATCTTGATACCACCTTCCAACTACCCCTTGAGCCGATCAACCACTATAACCACCCTTTGTTAGACTTCTAAGATGGCAATTTGCCATTTTTTCTCTTAATTACCATTCATTCACAACTTGATTTTGCAAATACCACCTAACTGACCTATTAAGCCTTTTAAATACAATTTCAAGGTATTTCCATAGCATATAGAGATATAGAGAGAAAATACAATAAATATTTTAACTAATTAATTGTAAAAAATGGATTTTTGTAGTTTATATTCATGTCGTTGATTACATTGCATTGCACATCTTTCAAAGTCAAAGGATTACTTCACTTTGCATAACTAATAAGTAGATGTTGATAGATGCTGAAAATTTAATTGCAATATAGTTTGTACAAAGTCAACCTAAGCAGTTATGCAATTTATTCACATTGCATAACTAATAACTAGGAGCAGCTACCAATTGCATTTTCTTATCATGGCATTCTATGAGACCAAATTTCTTTGAGATACTTTTTCAAATAGTTCCCTGCATTGTCTATGTTACCACATTTTGCATACATGTCTACCAAAGCATCTTCTCAAATAGTTCACTGCTTTGTTGCTATGGCTAAAAGCCTAAAACAAGTGGTTTTGAACAAGCTATGGATGCTTCGAAAAAATATATCAAAAGCATAATAATAAGCAATAGCATAGACAAGGCAGTGAACTGTTTGAAAAAATGCATCAAAAAAATTGCTTTGAAATGATAAATTTAGTTGTGCTTTCAATCTTCTTTAACATTGTATATCTGCTCCTTTTGGTTTTCTATTTGTGTGATGGTAGACCAATGTTCAAGCCCTATGTATAATCACAATTGGTATTTATTATTTTGGTCATAGCAACAAAAATCTTTTGGGGAATAAATTGGCAAACCAAAAGTCTAAGATTTTTTGAAAAAATCGAGAAAAAATCGGATTTAAAAAAAGCGTAAAAAATTATATAACACGAGATAAAAACTATCTTTTTTGAAATCGAAAGGCATTTCCATAGCATAGAGATATAGAGAGCAAATAAAATAAAGAGTTTAACTAATTAAATGTAGAAAATAGATTTTTGTAGTTTATATTCATGCATTGCACATCTTTTAAACTCAAAGCATCACTTCACATTGCATAATGAATAACTAGATGCTGATAGATGACAAAATTTCAATTACAATATAGCTTTTTACAAAGTCAACCTAAGCAGTTATGCAATTACTTCACATTGCATAACTAATAACTAGGAGCAACTGCCAATTGCTTTAGCTTGTCATGGCATTCCATGAGACCACATTTCTTTGAGGCATTTTTTCAAATAGTTCATTCCCTTGTCTATGCTATGACATTTTTCATATATGTCTACCAAAGCATTTTATCAAATAGTTCATTGCCTTGTTGCTATGGCTAAAAGCCTAAAATAGATGCTTTCGAACAAGCTATGGATGCTTGGAAAAAATCTATCAAAGCATAATAGTAAGCAATAGCATAGACAAGGCATTGAACTTTTTGAAAAAATGCCTCAAAGAAAAGTGGTCTCATGGTGATGGAATGCCATGACAAGCCATAGACAATGCAGTGAATTGTTTGAAAAGATGCCTCAAAGAAATGTGGTCTCATGGTGATGGAATGCCATGATGAATGCCTATGGTGATGGATTGTCATGGCATTCCATCACCATGAGAACACATTTCTTTGAGACATCTTTTCAAACAGTTCACTGCCTTGTCTATGGTATGACATTTTTCATACATATCTACCAGAGCATTTCATCAAATAGTTCACTGCCTTGTTGTTATGGCTAAAAGCGTAAAACAGGTGCTTTCGAACAAGCTATGGATGCTTGGAAAAAATCTGTCAAAGCATAATAGTAAGCAATAGCATAGACAAGGCTATGAATTGTTTGAAAAAATTTCTCAAAGAAATGTGGTTTCATGGTGATGGAAGGCCATGACAAGCCATAAACAACGCAGTGAACTATTTGAAAAAATGCCTCAAATAAATGCGGTCTCATGGTGATGGAATGCAATGACAATAATCACCATGAGACCGCATTTCTTTCAGGAATTTTTTCAAACAATTCACTGCCTTGTCTATGCTACCACATTTTTCATACATGTCTACCAAAGCATTTTTTCAAATAGTTCACTGCCTTGCTGCTATGGCTAAAAGCCTAAAACAAGTGCTTTCGAACAAGCTATGGATGCTTGGAAAAAATCTATTGAAGCATAATAGTAAGCAATGGCATAGACAAGGCAGTGAACTACTTGAAAAAATGCCTCGAAGAAATATGGTCTCATGGTGATGGAATGCCATGACGAATGTGTATGGCTATGGATTGTCATGGCATTCCATCACCATGAGACCGCATTTCTTTGAGGCATTTTTTCAAATAGTTCACTGCCTTGTCTATGCTATGACATTTTTCATACATGTCTACCAAAGCATTTTATCAAATAGTTCACTGCCTTGCTGCTATAGCTAAAAGCCTAAAATAGGTCCTTTCGAACAAGCTATGGATGCTTGGAAAAATTCTATCAAAGCATAATAGTAAGCAACAAGCTATGGTCTCATTGTTTTTTTCACATGAAAATTAGCACAATTTTATTCGTGTTTTTTTGCAGGTTTTAAAAGCATTTTTTGCCGATTTTTTAGTTTTTGTCGATCAGACGAGAAGTTTCTAAGTGTCACGGTGTCCGAGTAATAGCATGCTGAGGTTCACAGCCATTTTGCACCTTGGACCCTTAAGGGATTGATCCGGTTGAACGTAGCTCAGAGCGATTCCGCATGTTTGGGTGAGAAAGAGGACCATGCCTAGCGTAAACATACCTATTCAGATGTGTTGAAACAATCTATTTGGTCACACGAGCTGCAGAATGAAAGTTTCACCACTTTGCAACTTTCAACTACTTGCATTTGACAACTTTTTCCCTGAGTGAAAATTCGCCACAAGAAAATGCCTCTAAGATAGCAAAAACCGAGCGAGGTTATTGTAGAGGGACCCAATGTGATCCCATAGTATCAGACGAGAAATTTCCAAGCATCACGGTGTTCGAGTAATAGCATGTTGAAGTTCACAACTATTTTGCACTTTGGACCCTTAAGGGATCAATCTGTTTGAATGTAGCTCGGAGCGATTCCGCATGTTTAGGTGCGAAAGAGGACCATGCCTAGCATAAACGTACCCACTCGGATGCGTTGGAACAATCTATTTGGTCACACGAGCTATAGAACCAAAGTTGCACCACTTTGCATCTTTCAACTACTTGCATTTGACAACTTTTTCCTCCAGTGAAAATTCGCCACCAAAGGAAAATGCCTCTGAGATAGCAATAACCGAGAGAGGTTATTATAGAGGGGTCCAATGTGATCTCATAGGTTCAGATAGAGATTTTTTAATCACCACGATTTATGAGTAATACCCTGTCAAATATTGTTGTCATTTTGCACTTTGCACTCTTAAGGGATCGAGTCGGTTGAACCATAGTAGTTGTTTTGTTGAATGTCATACCCTAAGGTATGTTAGAGATGACCTAGGTTGCATCGATTTCTATGAGGCATATGCTTCCCCTACCTTGTCAACCGTACAGATTTGGCAAGCCAATGAGCTCACTAGCTTGCCAATTCGGTAGGATTGACAAGGTAGGTGGTGCAAGAGCACCTAGGCACCTAGTCACAAATCTCCATGTTTGATGGTCAAAATGCACCCTTGCATTAAAAATGTGTCAAAAAGTGAGTTTGAAAGTCTAAAAGGAAACATGAAATATTGTATCTCAATGACATAATGGAGTCATTAGTTTAGTTAGTAGGAAAAGTGATATAGTTGCAAATTTGTGAGTTGCATAATGCAACAAATTTGTAATTGCAATGGTTATGTGTTTTGAAAAGTTGGTTTCTTGGTGGTTAGGGGCATTGATCAGTTATAGGAGGATGATAAATTCTATGTAAATCCTGGAGAGGCTCGAGTTGTGTTTGTTGGATTGGAGGGAATAGAATAAAGCTTGGAAATTACTTTGTTTTCTCATAGTTTTACTAATTTTTCTGAGTTCCCTACCTGTGTACAGACTGAACAGGTCTTATATGTATTGAATTACGTTGAGAAATAGTAGATAAATGTTCTAACTTGTGTTTGGTGCCTTGGAAATATTTGGTTTAAAAGTTCATTTGAAGGTGATTTCATCTTTGTTCCATGAAGACATTGCAAAATGTGTGAAAACTTCAAAAATTTGTCAAAAATGTCAAATTGGGTAAATTAAGGGATTTTGTTGTTTTTGAGTCTAGAAGTCTTAATAAGGGTTAAATAAGGTCTAAATTACCATATTTCAGGTGTCTAAAGGTATTTAGGGTCTTAAAATTTCAATAATTGCAAAAATGCAAAATGTTGCAAATGTTGTCAAATTTGTGTTGATTTGCAAAATTAGAGTCATTTAAAGGGTAATTAGGTGCAAGTTGGTTGGTTTTAAGGTGTTTATGGCTTGTAAATTTTATAAGAGGTCTTCTCAAGCTCGAATCAAGGTTGTTGAAGGTGTAATAAATTCACAGAATAAGAATACCACATTTTTTTGGTGCATTTTCTAAGTTTTTCACTATTTTTCAAAATTGTTTGTTGTTGTACGGGCTGTACAAACCCAATCATGTTTTTAAATATTTCAAGGTTGAATTTTTATGATTTTTCTTTGATCTGAACTTGGTTTGGAGTTCTAATCTTTTGTTTTGTAAGAGAAATTCAAAAAATACAGTGTATACCCTGTTTTTTCCTTTGTGAAGGGTTTGAAAGCAAAATAATGAGTTTTTTACCAATCCACCCACTTTTTTCTCCTGCAACTCAGTGGATTGGTGAAAAATACATTATTCAAGATTTTTCAATGCATTTTATATCAAAATAAAGCATTCTTGTGGTGATTGTGTGATGCCATAGGGCTGGAAATACAAATTTTCCCTTGAAAAGTGACGGTTTTGAAGTGTTTTTCAATGAAATGTTGATGAAGTTGAGTTTGTAAGAATTTAAAATGTCAAGGAAGACCCTATGAAAGGTGTTTGGACCATTTATTTGTTTATTGAAGCCTGGGAATGAAGATTTTGACAAAACCCTTGTTTTTGCATTAGAAAAGGAGGTTTTATTGAGTTGGGAGTGTTTCTGACCGTACAAGTGCAAAATAGTGCTGAATTATGTGGTTTTGGGCCATTTAATTTACTTCCCCAAGGTTCCAAGGTGATTGGATAAGTTTGAAGGGTACTTCCTTTGTTAAATTGACCTTTTTTCCTTGATTTTCCCATGGTGAGTGTATTGGAAGTCTAAACTAGTCCAAATGAGTTATACTTGATCTTGAAGTATCTTGTGTAAGTCCTTAATGGGTGTCCAAATCCATCATTTAATCGACAGGTCTTTTGAGAAAGTTGGGTGAAAAGTCTCTTGAAGTTGTTTAGCATTACTTGTAGAAAGAGTGTACCTGACAAGTGGATTTGTGAAGTTATTTTGAATTTTCTTTAGATTTTGGGTTGATCATCTTGTATTTGTAATTTTAATTTGATCTCCACCCTAGGTCTACATCACTTATTCAACTCCTCCTAAGACCTTAGACTCAAAAACAATAAAAACTTTACTTTCACCCATCTTGACATGGACTGACCATTTATTACATTGTATCATATTTTAACATATTTTGCAACTTTCTCATTGCATAATATTCAAAAGACCTTACTAATATGCCTTTCTACAATTATATTAAACATTATTTCATTCTTACTAATAAATCCACACGTTTTTTCTTGAAGACAACTTTAAATGTAAACCATGAAGCATTACAATTGAGGGGAATATATGCCAAGAGGTGTCAAAAGCATGTATATAGGTTTTCCCCTATCTTTATCAAGATCAAAAGGAAGATGGAGGGACTGGGATAAATGGGATCAGATGGATAGGATGTGGAAGATAGGTAGATGTAGGAGATGGAGGAAAGGAATGCGTAAGTGGATGTTGCCCCCATTCGTGGAAGGAGACTAGATGGGGGATTTATGCATGATGCCTGTTTTCCAGGTTTTCATCATGGTACTTATCCAAGGTGCTTATTTGTCAAGTTTTCACCATTGGACGAATGATTTTCTCTTTACTTCTTTTTTTTTTGTATTTTTCTGAATTTTTGGACTAGGATGTGGACATAGATGGATAAAGATAGGGATATGGATATGTGGATTTAGAGGATAGTTGATAAAGAGATGGATGAAGGACTCAAGCATCAAGTTCTATATGAGGTAATAAAATCCCATGTTTGAAGCAATTATTCGGATGTTGGTATAACCTTATTAGCAGGGATGGATTATGCAAAAGGATGGATTAAAGGGCTTTGATGGGGTAGATATGCGAGATAATGGATGGGATTTTGGAAAGGATATAGATGGAATGATGGAGTGAATGTGTGATGGGGGACTGTGTTTAGGACCAACATTGGCACATGTGAAGGTGGATGCGAAAAGAGGGCGAATCTGTCCCTCTGCAAAAAATTGTTAAAAAAAAATATTGAAACAGGAGGGCAAATTCACCCCTCTGCAGAAAACTGTTAAAAACGTTGAAACACGAGAGCAAATCCACCCCTCTGCAGCACACGGGAGGGCAAGTCTGCCCCTCTATGGGGAAAATCCACCCCTCTATGACCTGGACCTGCAAACAACTTAAACAACACCAAATGTGAAACAAAGAGACTCATTTGTGGGTCCCACCGGGCGTGCCAGAAATGTGATCCCTAAAATGTTAAATCCTATTATGAGATGCTAAAAAAACTATTAATGCAATAAGAATAAATAACACAAAGAGCACACCTCAAGATTATCCTAAGGAAAGAAATTGCAAAGAAATAAGATAACAAATGGATAAGTGATTATACCTCTTTTGTGTTGCTTCTTCCTTGATTGGCCGTTGATCTTTGGATGTTTTGTGTGCTCTTTGGATGGAAAGTTAAATCAAATATGCAAAGTGATATGCAAGATGAGTGAAGACATGGTAATGGTGAACTCAAAATGATATGATAAATGCAAGAGAAGCTCAAATGGAGAATTTGCAAGAGTTTTGATAGCAAAAGATTGATTCTTCCCAAAATGAGAGGAAGGAGGGGGTATTTATAGAATAATTTGAATTCTCTAGAGAATTCAACGATTGAGATTGATCCAACAAAGCCAAGATGAAGGGATATGGTGAAATGATGTGTAAGTGAGGTGGAAGGAAGGTACATGATGTGGAGGAAGGACAAGTACCTTGGAAAAGGGATGATGTGACCTCTCAATGATCACATGGGGAAGAGGAGAATTTTGGGTGAATAAAAGTGAATTAAAAATTCACATGATTGGGGAATCTTGTGGATAAGACAAGGTTCCAAAAGGAGAGTTGGAAAGTACCTTGGATAAAACAAGGTCCTTAAAAAGGTAGGATTCACCCACACGTGACTTGATGTGACAAGTCAAAGGTTCTAGAACTTGCATGGGGAAGAGAAGATTCCTTGGAGAAATAAAAGAGAATTAAAAATTCACATGGGGAAGAAAGGAGCTTTGGGTGAATAAAAAGGAATTAAAAATTCCTTGGCAGATGGGGAGAGTTGACTAATGTATTGATTAGGCTTAACTGATAAGTAATTAGAAGATAATTAGTGGTTAATAAGGATTAGAAGCCAACTTGCAAAAGTTGGAGGATGTGACATATCCTAATCAAGGATTAGGCATGTGCACATCCCTAATGAAGAGATTAAGAGTTTGATTAAGATTAAGTGAAGGATGTGACATGTGAAGAATTTAAATAAATATCATATTTATTTAATTCATTTGATGAAAGGGGAATTAAAGGGGTAAGGTATTTAATTATTTAACTAGATACCTTAGGAATTAGAGGAACTTTAGAGGTATTAATTAAATAATAGTGTTATTGTTATTATTTAATTATTTAATAGTGTTATTGTTTAATTAATGCAGATAAAGGGATATTTAGACGAAAAAGGGGTAAATTTGGACAAATGAAGTGTCCAAATTTAGGTGTCTACAATATCAACCAACTGATTTTTGGTGACTCGCCTAGGGAAGTGTATAGAACGTGTCATATCATGACTAAAGATGGTGTTACCACATGAGAATATTTTTCTTGTTTTCTAGCCTAATTTGGATTGGGTCATGTCTAAACAAGAAGACATCATCTTGTAGTTAAACACTCTTGCATGGAGGTATCACATAAGCGTGACAGATTACATGCGAGCCAATTTTGTGCTTGAAGAGGAAGAAGAATGAGCACAATGCCCACCTAGGCCGGTGGTTGAAATATTTCTAAGGATTGAAATTGTGCACTATCGAAATCCTCCTCCTTGACCTGTTCGAAATCAAAATCCACCACCAGTCCAAAGAGCACCACCACAAAATCAATTTATCTTTTATTGAGAAGAGATTGGTGACTCTGTTGAAACAAACTTTCTTTTCTTCTTCATAAATTTCTTTTGATGGCTTCCACTCCATCATGCCCATGGGGGGCTTGTTTTGGACCTTTGGAATTATCAAGGTATTCACCTCTTCCCGAAGGATCAAGAGAACATTTCCCAATGTTCACTAGGGAGGATGCACAAGATCCTGAAGATCATTTACAAGCATTTTAGGTTTCTTGTGCCATTTTCAGAATTGTTGAGGAGAATCTAGTCATCTACCTATTTGTTGAATCTTTGGAAGGTCAAGGGGGTGAGTGGTTCAAATGGATTGATGATAGATGTATTACTAATTGGAATACTTTGAGAAATAAACTTATTGAAAGATTCAAGGTGGCAGTTGACATAGCAACACTTTTGAGGTCTATTTTCAATATTAGGAAAAGAGAGGATGAAGATGTCAAGATCCTTGTTGATAGATTCATCCAAATTTTGGGATGAATTCCTCTCTCCAATAGACCTACTCATTCCAATCTGATGGTCACCTTCATGCAGTCCCTACCTCCTAGAATTCATTTCATTCTAAGAAGAGGAGGCATATTTGATTTTGAAGCAAAAAAAATCAAAGCTATAAGGATAGAGGAGGATTTGTCAACACATCATGACCATCTGGGAGAAGAACCTTTCTTGAGCTCAAGCCTTATTCTCGTGGAAATTCTTAGAATTCTAAGCAATGACAAACCTATTTGGACCAATTCCCCAAGTTCGATTATGTCAAATCAAGGATAATTTTTAAATGTGCTTAGGGTGGGAGGCGAGAGTGAAGTGTATATTGAGCTCTCTAGACCAGAAGAAGAAGATTCAGACAATTCCAAAGATGAAGAGGAAGATCCTTCCTCTTGCAGCATTGCAAGTCTTGCCTCATAACCTACTACACAAGAAGATGTTAGTCAATCACTTGGGTTTGAGATATTTGTGAAGTGGATAGTATAATCAAATAGTCTATCCAAATATTTGATAATGAAGAAAAACCTAGGAAATGTGATGAAAAGAAACTAGAGGTTTGGCATTGTCCCACCCTGGACTACAGTAAATAAGGAGAAAATTCCACTCCTGAAATTGAAATACAGGTGTAGTAATGGAAAAATTATCCCTTTTTGATAATTAATTTGGGATTAATTAATAAAAAAATGAGCCTAATGTTGCCTTGATTTAGTGTTGTAATACGTTTTACATATTCACATTAAGTTTAGGGCTCCTTTTTAACTAAATAGAGTTAATTGTACCTTATTTAGGGTGTTGTAAAGTGTATACTTGCACTTTCACACTAATCTAGGGCTTTCTTAATTGATTGAGGTTAACTTTCCTTAATTGGCCCTTTAAATCAAATCCAAGCCTAATTAAATGCAAATTTTGAGGGATGCATCCCGACATTCATAAATGTCATTACACAACACTTAATTTTGGAAGGTGTGTGTCCTAGGTAGGTGACCTAGGACCCATTCACCACATGGCGAATGGGTCCTCACTTGGTCCTAGGACCCTATTTTTGCATAACATTTCACCTTGTCTGATGTGTGTTCGAGGTAAGTGGCTTAGGACCCATTCGCCACATGGTGAATGGGTCCTCACTTAGACCTAGGACCCCTCTTTGAAATATCTTTCTGGTGGTATTTTAATGATTTGAAATCCATAATTCAATGTCGGCTTGTGCTATTTGAATTTCGGTAATTAATATTAAGATATGTATAAATACAAGGCTACTTCACTTAGTTTCACCTAGCAATTTTGATTCAATCATCCTAAGATTTCACAAGAGCATTGATAGAGCATTCAAAAGTATTTCTAAGGAATTCAATGGCATATTATTGAAGATTATTGTAGAAATAAAATTCATTTCATCATGTCAAATATTCAATGCATCATGCATGTTGTTTGAGCTAATGTGTTGATGTAGTGTTCAAGATCAATCAAGCATTTCAAAGGCATTATTTCACATCAAGTTTCAAGATCAAGATCTGCATTCATTAAGGCCACTTCATGCTAGCTTGCAGATCTACAATCCAAGGTTACAAATAAGGATTGGTGACTTGTTACATATTGTTGTGCATTCATCATTCCTTCATGTTTTTATTCATTTCAAGGTTTAATTACCAAAACGGGGTTTGACCAAGGCAAACCCCTATTCCCTAACAATCAACATTTTCCTCTCTTCGATGTGTGATTGCAGGTTTTAGTTTGAAGATCAATTGGAGAGAAAAATTGGAGAAAGTTGCAAATTTGTCAAAGTTACAAGAAAAGTTATAAAATCACATAAAATAAGCTACATGTTTTATTTATGGCTTTCCGACAGTGACCAACTAGAATCTGGGAGTGCAGACATAGAAGAACAAAACCTAGAAACTGATTTTCCAAAGCCCTAGCGAAGACCCATTCACCATAGGGCGAATGAGTCCTTAGTGAGGTTTGAAAAAGAACTTTTGGTGAAAGGTACACAAAATTTGACCCTTTTCAAATCACCCTTTTGACTATTGTTTGGGTTAGATTTAATTTCTATTTCTCATTTTCATCTTATAGCGCACATTTTGAATGAAATTAGAGAAATAGGGTGCATCACATAGTTCCATTTTACACACCCCATTTTTTCTTCATTTCGATTTGGTGAACTCGACCTTTTGAGAATCATAATTTTTTGATTTTGGAGTCCATTTTCATCATAGATTTATATCTTGCATTCATTTTCATTCATTTGCATTGAATTAGGTCTCATTTAGGGTGTCTAATATGCATTCGACTTTGCATTGCATCTAGGGTTTTAGGATTCTATTGTTTGCATTCTTTAAATCTGAAAAAACACAAAAAATCAATCATCTTGCATATCATTTACATCATATTAACTTGCATTTGAAAATTGAAACAAAAATTGCATATCAAACTAGGTCTTTTAGGTTATCATTTTTTCATAATTTGCACTTTCATTTCAATTTGAATTATATAGAAAATTGAAACTGAAACTTGTTGTAACAAACCTAAATTTGAAAACCACTAAAAAACACTTAAAAATCTGAAAAAAATAAATTAAAACCCTAATCTAGGACCCATTCACCATAGGGAAAATGAGTCCTTGATTAGGTCATAATCTGAATTTTTGGACATTAAAATATTCATTTTTGCACTTCTATTTTTTGTTTTCAGATTTTTGTCACTATTTGTTGAGTTTTTGTTTCATCAATTTGATCATATTTAGCTTAATTTGGTGCATTTAGTGCATTGTGTGATTTGAAAATTGCATTCACAAGTCTTCATTTTCAGATTGTTGCATAATGTAATCAAAAAATTACCTTGTTTAGAATCTAAACATTGCACATACACATTGCATTCTAGGCCATTGCATTGCACTTTACCCTCTTTTCATTTTGGGTGTATACACTAAGTTTGTGAAATCTTGTATGAGCTTTGCAACTTGGTGTCATATTAACAATATTGTTGTGAGACATAGTTGGAGACTTGTGTCATCCCACCATACACCATTCATCATGGATCTAGGGCTTTCTAATAGTGCTGATAATCAACCCCTAAGGATCATAGCATGCATACTTCATTTCCCATGAATTCATTACCTACAACCAATGTGCATATTGTTAACAACACCATCCCTACCATTACTAGTTGTACTCAAGCTTTGGGGTGTACTCAAAGCCAAGGTGGATTTTCAATTCCTCCTTCCATGATTCCCATAACCATTCCTACATACACTAGTACTCAAGCTACCACAACAATTCAACCTACTAGCAATGTCAACACTTCCTTAGGTATTTCCACAAGGAATCCTTCTAGATTTGTGCATTCAAATACTAATCTCCTTAACCATCCTCCCTCACAAATTTACAATTCACTTGCCCTCTGCATACATAGACCACTCCACCTTACTCCCCTCCACCTTATAACACCAACAATGATGCCATCATTAACACACTTTTGCAAAACATGTTAGCCCTTCAACAACAAATCGTAACCCCAAATCAAAACAATAATGGTCAACCATCACAATACATCAAAACCAACCTTTTATCCCTGGATATATTAAGAACACAAATGCCACAAGGTATAGAAGTTCCTAGATTTGATAAATATGGTGGGAAAGGAGATCTTGTTAACCATGTTTTTGCTTATACAACCCTATGTAGTGACTTTATGTTTGAAGATAAGCTCTTGGCTAAAATATTCTCTAGGTCATTGAAGGATACTACTTTAGAGTGGTTTTTCTCTTTACCGAACAATTCAATAAACTCATTCAATGAGCTTATTGATGCCTTTTACAATCACTTCCACATTCACATGGGTCCCAAGATGACACTAGTTGATTTAACGACATGAAAGCAAAAGGATGATGAAAAAGATTAATTTCATAACATGCTATCAAATTATTTATTCTCAAATAAACATTAAGGTTCCTGATGTCGACCTTCAACAAATGTTTATTGCCAATTTACAAAGAAAAATCCAAACCAAACTCAAGATGTTGAAATTCCCATCCTTTACACAGTTATGTACAACCCTTCATGATTATCAGAATTCGGCTTATGGTCGTGGTGTGAAAAATCCCCCTAGCTGACCTAAAAAGTTTGAATCCACACCTCAAAATACTTACCAACCTTTCAAGAAACAAAATAGGGGCTTTTTACAACTTAATTCCCCTCAACCAAATCAACAAGTTGATAACCAAGTGGCTTCCATAAAGATGACAAATCCTTTTTCCTTTCGGGATAGGAATAGAAAATTTACTCCTCTACCCGATACCCTTTATAATATCATGTTGCAGCTCATGGAAAAGAATATGCTTTCTCTACCTTCTGTCAGAGCTCCTAATCCTAATAAACCATTACCCTCTAACTATAGACCAAATTCTTATTGCCATTACCACTGAAAAAATGGACATGATATGGAATATTGTAAGCATCTTAAACATCCTGTGCAAGACCTCATTGATTCTAATCATCTTCTAATTGGAGGTATGAATGATCAAGGTAATAAGTTTGTAGCTCCTCCTAACCAAAATTTACAACTCCCATGCAAAAACATACTATTTCATTTGTCAAACCTAGCGAAACAAAGAATGATGTGATGAATGTTGACATGGATGATAAAAACATAAAAGATGAAAATATGGATGAAGCGAGTAAAGTGGTGTCTTTTATCAAAGCTAAACCTCATAAGGGCTCAACTAAAATTCCCCTTGATATTGCTTTCTCACAAAATGACATAATCAAACATGCACCCGATGGTCCTCTTTACATAGCTCGAAGAATCAATGAAAAGCCTACTAATCAGATATTAATTGATCTCATATGTGTAGAGAATGTGATCACTAAATAATTCCTATGTGTGCATGAACTCTATCAAGATACATATCAAAAACTGAAAGCATGGATCGAAACGCATAACGGTTTTGCTTGTCCTACAATGGGCTCGATCAATCTCCCTCTAAAAGTCGAACCAAAAACATTGCGTGTCTCATTCACCAGCATCCCGTCGTGGGACCGATTTCGTGTGAAGTTAGGCTATCCATGGCTTTCCTCCATGAATGTTGTCCCATCAGTTGTGCATAAATGTTTGAAGTTTCCCTTTCGCAATGAAATCTTTATTGTGCATCATAGTGGCTTTAATCTTGTGTCTTCCTGAGGGAACTTTTCATTGGATTTATTTTGGCCTAAGCCTATTGAACCTGTTAGACCTCATGAGGACCACTTTTTCAAAGCATATCAAAAGTTTAAGGTGAAGTGCATAGTAGAGTTATCCCTTAGAAACATGCCTCCACCTGTGATTGAGCTACCTATCCTTGAAAAACCAATGATTGAACCAAAATCCCTTCCAAATATCCAAGAGAAACCTATGACAAATCATCCTACCATTTCCTATAAGAGACCATGAGACAATCAAAGCAATCCCATTGTGCCTCCTAAAATCAAACAAATTTACAAAGCCAAAGAGAAAGTGGTTGAACAACCTCCTATGGTTCCTTTCGTTCCTCCAATAAGGAAAGGAAAGAAGCCTATGGTTGACAAACCGGCTCCTACATAAACACAAATTGACAATAGATTGAAATGAAACTGAAATGCTAGAGAGTGTAGGCATATATGCCGTTCTATTTCTTGTATGTTACAAACTAAAGAAGAAAATAGCAACAAAGAAAATCAAAATTTGAACTTTCTCTAAGTAATGCATGATGATTCTATACCTTTGCCATAGTGTAAACAAGAACCTTCCAAAGACATTATCATTCAACCTCTTATTGTGATTAATTTAGCTGATGATATTGATATTACAAAGATTGATGAATAAGTGCATAATGAGTTGAATTCATTGTTCTCTTCTTCCATGAACTTAAATGATGATAAGAGTGTTGAACTTGGTGCTTCCCGTAGTTTGTCATTTTTCATTGTCCCTTTGGCTAGTTGTCCGCCTTCATATACACTAATCGAGATTGGGATGCAGACGACCTACTATAGGTTGACTCACTTGTGCCTTACTAGTATTTTTCTTTATTTTCTTTCTCATTTTCTTTATGTGATTACATGTGTGTAATGTGATCCCTCATTTTATTTCATTTGATGTATCTCTCTCTTTATGTGCATTCCTCTATATGTATCTACATTCTTCTCTATGTCATAAACATTTTATCCTTTTTCACTTGTCTTGTGTCTTCCTTTTGGGGATGATGCAAGGCATTGAGACATTTAGGTCTCTTCCATGTTGACTCGAAAGTATGTTTCTTTATTTCCGCTCTCTATGTGTCTTTCTTCCAATTCTATGAGTATTTTGCGAATGATGACATTTTCGAGCTCTATAACAAAATTGTAGCAAAGATATACTGACCTCGAATCCATAGATGCCTTATGTACTTTTGAGGGCAACCCCTCCCTCTTTTTTCATGGCGTAGCTTTATTTCAAAAACATATGACTTGGCATAGGGCTTTATGAGGAAGCTCTCATGTCATAGGAGTAAACATTTTTACTTTAAATCAGTTGCTCACACCAATGGTGTTAGCAACCACTTTAAAGTGGGGGAATACATTGATAATATCCTTCGACATTTTGCATGTTTCATGGTGAGATTTTCTTTTTTCTTGTGACACATCCTTTTCTTGGTGGTTTCATTGGGTTTGATGTCCTCCAAGAGTGTGATATTTCTTAGCGTACAACTTTCTTGTTAGTAGCACTCATGCAACAAACTACATTCCCTAAGTTGTGAAACTTTTACTCTTGACTCGTCCTCTCTTAGAGACATTAGGCATGATGATCCCTAAGAAGAAGACCTTACACGAACGAAGCAAAATCCATTCGAACAAAACCTTTTACTAGCATTTATTTTATGTGTTTGGCATAACACAGCTTGCTAACCTTGTGGAACTCGAAAACCCTAAATTCAAGGCCACCTAGCATAACACACCTTGCTTGTCTGTGGAGCCTTGCCTAGCATTGTGGTGCCTTATTGAAGTTTTTAGAAGGATATCTTTGATACAGTATGGGAGCCTAATATGATTCTCTCATTTGCCAATCCCTTTTGGAAGACTCACCTAGTGGACAACTTGAAGTTTTGCTACCTCAGAGTGAGTGAAAAACTGATAGCTTAGATGTGTTCCACATCGCGTTGGACAATCTAGGCTTGATATTCTTGGTCTTTGATGTTGTATGATTGTGTATCTTTTTCATGGTTGAATACATAAGTGTCTCGAATGTTTGCTTTAGTGTGAGTTTGGCATGGGTTCATACTCTCACTAAAGTGGGGGAAAAATGTAGTAACAAAAAAAGTATCCCTTTTTCACAATTAATTTGGGAATAATCAATAATAAAGTGAGCCTGATGTTGCCTTGATTTAGTGTTGTAATATGTTTTACATATTCACATTAAGTTTAGGGCCCCTTTTTAACTAAATGGACTTAATTGTGCCTTATTTAGGGTGTTGTAAAGTGTATCCTTACATTTTCACACTAATCTAGGGCTTTATTGATTGATTGAGGCTAATTTGACTTAATTGGCCCCTTTAATTCAAATCCAAGCCTCATTAATGCAAATTCTGAGGGATAAAACTCGACATTCATAAATACCATTACACAACACTTAATTTTGGAAGGTGTGTGTCCTAGGACTAGGACCCATTTCACCACATGGCGAATGGGTCCCACATGGCGAATGGGTCCTCACTTAGACCTAGGACCCCTCTTTGAAATATGTTTCTCGCAGTATTTTAATGATTTGAAATCCATAATTCAATATCGGCTTGTGATATTTGAATTTTGGGAATTAATATTAAGATATGTATAAATACAAAGCTATTTCACTTTGTTTCACCTAGTAATTTTGATTCAAGCATCCTAATATTTCACAAGAGCATTGATAGAGCATTCAAAAGTATTTCTAAGGCATTCAAGAGAAGATTGTTGAAGATTATTGCAGCAATCAAGATTCATTTCATCATGTCAAAGATTTAGTGAATCGTGCATGTTGTTTGAGCTAATGTGTTGATGTAGTGTTCAAGTTCAATCAAGCATTTCAAAGGCATTATTTCACATCAAGTTTCAAGATCAAGATCTACATTCATTGAGGCCACTTCATGGTAGTTTGTATATCTACAATCCAAGGTTACAAATAAGAATTGGTGAGTTGTTATTGTTGTGCATTCATCATTCCTTCATGTTTTTATTAATTTCAAGGTTTAATTACAAAAATTGGCCTAAAAATCAACATTTTCCTCTCTTTGATGTGTGATTGCAAGTTTTAGGCTGAAGATCAATTGGAGAGAAAAAATGGAGAAAGTTGCAAGAAAAGTTGTCAAACCACAAAAACTAAGCTACAGGTTTTATTTCCATCTTTTCAACAATAACCAACTAGAATCTGGGAGTATAGACATAGAATAACAAAACCCAGAAATTGATTTTCTAGAGCCTTAGCTAGGACCCATTTGCCATATGGCAAATGAGTCCTCGCTGAGGTTTGAAAAAGAACTTTTGGTGAAAGGTACATAGCATTTGACCCTTTTCAAATCCCCCTTTTGACTGTTGTTTGGTTTAGATTTAATTTATGTTTCTCATTTGCATCTTATAACACACATTTTGAATGAAATTAGAGAAATAGGGTGCATCACATAGTTCTATTTCACACACCCCATTTTTTTCTTCATTTCAATAGGAAAGAGTGAAAATGGGAGAGAGGATATGCATTGGCGAGAGTTATGTATTGGATGATTCCCCTTGCATCGCAAAGGAGACGTTGGAGTTTCCTAACAAGAAACAACTTTTGACAAAGGCTAGATTCATTTATATACTAGAAGGACGATTGAATAATTCAAAAAATTCACATAGATCTCTAGTGCTTATGGAGTTTACTCTAAGTGATGATGTACCTTTAATGAATAAGGAGAATGAAGTGGCTTATGTTTCCTCATTACAAGTCGACAAGTCTCCAAGTAGTTCTTCCCTTTTTGTTTCCATCAGTGAGGTTACTCTTTTGAAGACCAACCCACTCGCGGAAGTAATTGAAGAAGTAACTTTGGGCCCTTTTATACAAAATTTAATCTAGACATGCGAGAAGGAATATATGTCCAATGATGAGGGGATGGTACGTCAAACAATAACTTATTGTGTAAGTTCCTTTTGTCTTCAGTTAATGTTTTTAAATATGCAAATAAGACAAAGGCATGTTCCTCTTACTCATCATGGGTCATACTTCCCTCAACTCGTCAACGGATATGTATAATAGATTTTGGGTTTTGATGGTTAGTAGGTGTCCCCTACCTTGTATATAGTTGTTGGTTTCCTTTTATGTTGGTTTTTGTTTTTGGGTTTTGCCCACTTTTGGTGTATGTCCCATTTTTGGTGTGTTTAGATCCTTTATTTATAATTGTGACTCTATTTCCCAATGGATAAGGGACTAGTGAGCAAGGTTTTGAGTCTGGGTTCATGGCTTCATCCTTCGTAGTCTTTGTCCTTAGTCAGAGCCAACTAATTCCACCACTTTTATTCGCCCCCCTTTAAACAAAGAAATTCTATCTCTTTACTTGGCTTAAAAATTAAAAGTTTCACCCTATTAATCTTTTACTCAATTTGCTAACCAATGTCAAAAGCTAGCGAATTTTTATAACTACTCTCCCACCTGAAGTTTCCAAGAGTTTAACTAAAAAAATCTTATGTTTTAGTCTTTTTGGTGGTTGCAATTTGACCCTTGGTTTCCAAAATGTTATTATAGCCAATAAGTGAATCAAGGCAAGTAGTTGTCACAATAAAGGGACTTGGTGGATTATCACGAAGTTTGGAAACCCGTGTCAATTCCCGATAGGGTTCCCAAAACTTCATCATTCTCGCCATTGTTTTAAAGCTAAAGGGATGGTCACTTTTCTAAGTGTTATTTATGAAGGTGAAACAGGGTGATGAGAAGATTTGATTATTTCAAGGGTCATTGCAGTTCGGTGAAGTATGAATAGGTTTTCATAACTAGGGTGGGCTTTGCAGCTTATTTGAAAACCCTACCTAGAAACTGATAACCAACGCATTCAAAGCCGAATATTGCTTCATTGACATAAATGTATTAGAAAAAATGAAACTACATGGTAAAATAAATTCATAAGCATCATAATCATTCACCATGCGTGTAAAATGAAAAAGCTTATCACAGGAAGTAATGAACATAAAAGAAAGCAGAAGACTTCCAAAACATCCTCATTATACAGATTGGTTCCAAAAGACAAAAAAGAGATATTTATATATTCATCATAAAAAAAATTGTATTACATCATCACAAAAAGGATGGATTTTGCAACATAAGGGGTCTTAGGAACAAAGAGTAAAGATGGGGACCCTAATGGCCTCAATAACTTCTTGCATACAATCGTTTTGTGTAAAGGAGAAGAGGTTCTCATTAAATTCAACAAAATGGGCAAAGGTCTCCATCTTGGTGTGTTCTAGTCCAACATGCAGCAAGGCAACTGCTTGACCGGCTCACTTGTTACATAACACAAAAGAAATGCAGATTACATTATTGAATAAGCCCACACTCGGATGTACATAGAGACCTCTCAAGGAATCTTCAATGTATAACAAATATCTTGGTCTCACTCGAGACTCAACAACTCGCAACCCCCTTTCAAAAGTCTCAAAGATGCACACAATTTTGTAGAGGAAATTCTCAAGCATACTAGTATTATGAACGTGCACCTAGGAAATGAAGTGCTCACCAATGATCTAATTATGAATGACTTCCTCCTCCACATCATTGTGGATTAGGAATATCTATCTAAGTTGGTCTATGACCAACCTGCGGATGGTGTTGCACACAACTCCCTTAATAATAAGGAAATCACTCCTAATATCCAAAGCTCCATCACTCGATGTGCTCGACATACTGGAAGTTGAAATTAGCATTATGCAAATGAGCAGTGAGGTAGCTGATTTATAGAATGGAAAAGGCAAGATAGTGGAATTCACTGGAGGATAATTAATGCCTAAAGTATATTCGAATTGTCGAAAGCTTAAAGAACTCATCAATGTGATGTGATAGAAATTTAGTAAGTTGCATTGATGAGATCTTTTGTATTTAAAGAACTCACATGGAAGTTATCTTAGGTGGCACACAAACAACCACTAGGAATGAGAAGTGGTGGATGTTTTGTACGAGTATATTCCATGGGGCCAACTCACAGTAGGCGACAATTCATTTTTCTTGTTCTATCAATCGGAGATGGTAATGCAATCAAAACTACCCATTAAAATAGTCATTAATGATTGTATTATCATAATCAGGTATGAATCATTTATTTTTTTGGCTAATTGTTCATTCAATAAAGCAACGGTTACCATTCTTTCCAAGAATTGGTTTTATTTTCAAGAAATTCAGACCGTTAGGTTAATATGTTATTTTAAATATGTATAATTTTGACATTGCAGGGGTCTAGAAATTTTGATCCCCCTTGCACTGTGATGCATGAGTGAGTATCGATCATAATCAAAGGATTAATTTTTTAGTTTGAAATTTTGTTGTGAATGTTTGTTGTTTGTGTGCAATGGATTTGTGAATATAATGCTAATGTTTATGTATAATTTTGTGAGATTAGATGAGCGTTTGAATATTCCTCCCCTTTGAGGATGTGTTGTTCAATGGTATTTTATTTATATTGAATATTAAGTTGCAAGTGAGTCGAGTCAGCAAGCTCTTAATAATTTGGTATGTGAGCTGTTGGTGTTTTAAATATACAACCTAGCTAGGCTTTGAAGTTCTCTAAAAGGTAGCCAACCTCTATATTAAAGAACCACAAAGGCTAGTGGCCAACTAACAAGATTTAGTCAAAGACTGACATCTCCTACACTTCTAGCTCTGCAGGACCAAGGTGGGTAAACCTACACAATGTTTTAAACCTAATTCAACCATACACACTGACATTGATTTTTATAGCAGATAATTCCCAATGAAAATAAACTAAGGGAGGCATTAACAACTTCAAACTTGGCTAAATTCTCAGTAACTCAACCCTCTCTCAACCATTAGAAAGCAAGACACACAACCAACCAAACAGTAAGATTAGAATGATTTTACATTTAATTTTGTTTCTGAGATGCATTAACTGCAAATAGATCAGTGCCAATTCTGGGCCATGGAGTCAAACACATAAAATGAATTCCCAGCAAACAGTCTTCAACCAGTGGATTTAAATTGTTGATGTTTTGCATCAAATGTTAGTGTCGTGCACCAACAATTCTTCTCTTTCTATCAATCAAATTCTTCTTATCAAATCCCATCTGCACACCTGAAATCACAATCACCTGCTCAAAGAATTTTAACCATTTCTTTGAAATAGAACAATGAACAGACAAAACAACCTCATGAAACTTGAGATGATAAACTCAAAGAGACTTTGTATTATTGAATTTACATGACTCAAAGTGTACAAATATGGAGACAATTTGAAGACATTCATGAATGTGCAAACACCTTCATGATGTTATTTGCATAAATTGGTTGTATTTACTCATGAATTCAAAAAATTACAGCTTACAGACTCAAATAATGACTCAGAAATTACAATTCTCTATCTACCCAGCCCAATACAAAAAATCATAACCCTTTACAATGAGAGAATAAGAGAAGATATAGAAGAAGAGAAGCAAGCAGGAGAAGCCCTAAATTTGATTTGGAAATGCCATCTGGAAGCTTCATTCACCGTTGATCAAATTGAAAAGAATATCTCCTCTTCTTCCTTTGCAGCAACAAACTTATTCCCTCCAAATTGTTTTTGCTCATGATTGCCCAGTAACTGAAAGCATGCCCATGTGGAGAATCTCCAAATTCACCTAGTTGGAAAATATCTTCTTTCCCGTGCAAAAATTGTTTTTGTTCACTTTACTTTTTGCAGTTTTGTTTTCCCTCATATATTAAAGTTTGATAACTTTAATATTTTTGCTCTTTAATGTGTTGCATACTAAAACCCAGCACATATTGGCCATTTAAATATTATAAAATTAATATTAAATTCATTTTACCCATATCCCCTTACATTCTATTCCCCAACAAAGAGAATGTTTGTTCACAGTGAATATTAAATTCACCTCTTACCGACCTGGGCAAATAAAATATTTAGCCCGTGCTGCACTTTATATTTTCACATTAAATATTTCACCTCCTTCACCTGTTTACCACTTTCCCAATGATTACAACAATTCCTTATAAAATTACCCCCGGGCATCAATAAATATTTCTCATTTGAAGTAATTAACTCTTTACCTCCTCGGGCAATATTTTACCATTTAAAAATTTGCATTGGGCCCACCCTGTTCATTTAATCACAAACCATTAACCTTTTGAAAAATTTAAAATGGGCTCCCCTTGTGCATTCTCGCACACCTCGCAAGAATTTTGATGGCGTCGTCAAAATCCCGTGAGGTCAGCGAGGTTGGCCCACAAACTTTTAAATTTAAATGTTTCTCTCTCTTTTAAAGATTTTCTTAAAAAATATTATCGGGCCCCTTATGTGCCTCGCACACCTCGTGGGATTTTGACAGACGTCACACTTCCTCTTGCGAGGCCCACGAGGTTTACCCTAAAACCTCATTTTCTTTTTGGTTCGCTCGAGCACTCCCTGGCTGCATTTGATGGATGTCCATCTTTGTCTTGTTGCAAGTCGCGCCCCTGCTCACTTCCTTGCTTGGAAGTTTCTAAAACCTTCAATAAACCATTTTGTGCATAGCCTGCACTGGCATTGGTATTCTCCTCTATTTTTGGTCCTCTCATGGCACGCCTCCCTCTGCCAATTTGTAAAAATAGTGAATCACCTCCTGACGAGATGCCATTAGACACAGTGGAACATTAAGATACCCTGAGCATGTGTGCAAAAGGAAATTGCTTGAATCATTACTAATCAAAAGTTATTAACAATCAAAGTTGACCACTCAGAAAGGCTGTCAGGAATGTAGATGTGAAACTGAACAAACTGCATTCGGTTTCGATCTGCTAAAAATAGCAAATCAGATCATGAGGCTTTGAAAATTGACATGTGAGATCATCTAGGTATGGAGAACATAGAAACACATTCATTTTGACTTGAAATTCATCCGGTTGCAAAATCAAAGCTTAAACAAGAAGCTATTTCGCAAAACTGAATGTCTGCAAACAACATAACAGTGCAAAAACCCTCCAGCTTCACTTTTCAAAACCTTGACAAAACTTACCGTGGGAAGCTGAAAACTGACACATACATTCACATATGTCAATTGAGTATGTCTGCAAATGGGTTTTGCACGAAAATCAACAGGCTTTAAATTATAAGTCTCCAAAGTGGATCCCCTAGACTGATTCATCAGGTGCACTTCTGAAAGTGCAGAAGCAAAATTTTGAAATAGGCATCTCAAATTTTGCAAATTTGAGAGTGCCATCAGTGGCTTCGACTGGGGATCTATGCCCCCTGTGGGCATAGCAAGATTCTAGATCTCTGGAGAGTAGACCAAAAGCTGAGTCCATCAGGTGCCCTCAAACTGCTCCTTTATTCAACCTTGTTTTTTCAACTTCATTTGATGACCCCAAGTCACCAAATGAAAAATGGGAATCAACTTCTACCTCTGTCAAACACAATTCTGTAGAAAGAGTTGATCTCCCTCAACTCATGCTTGCCTCTATCAAACCACAACAACATAGGTGGCTACATCTTTGCAAACACAAGAATCAGGCTGCTTTTATGCAAGTGGCAACTTGCTTTCTGTTCAACTCTGTTATCAAGTGGCAACATTTGAAAATGGGGATCAAGACCATATGAAAGCATAATCTGATCACAACCATCTACTTGATTGAACATGTCGGTATCTCCTAGCAGGCAATCACATTCAATATCATTAACATGTTCATAACCACAATGCATCTGAAAGTCAGACATACTTTCAAAATGTCGATTATCATGTGGCAACAACTAATTAAATTCATCATTTAAATCATTCTCAAGCTGAAAACAACTTGCTTCGGTGTTTTTCACATTGCCACACTCTGTGAAAACTTCTTCCAGCTGAAAAAAATAACACTCACATTCTCCCTTGTGGCTGGGATTGTTAAACTCAAACTGATTACTAGTTTGCATATCAAAATTAAAACTATCACAAGAACTTACCAAAAGATCTTGCTCATCATGCAAACCATCTCCAAGTGTATGCAAACAAATACACTCATTTGTCAGCACACTTTGTGACTGTTCTTCATCATGTTGGTATTGAGAGTCATTGGAGATTTTTGACTCATCATCATCTCTAATCATATAGTCATCCTCTGAACATAAGGTATCAACCTCTTCAATATCACAAGCTTTCTCAATAAGCAATTCTGGTTCAGAGACATAACCTGATTCCTCATTGAAATTAACATCTTCATTCTCACTCAAAGACTCATGACTAGGCTCATTCAAGTCATCAAACGAAAACTTGTTCAAATCTGCATTACAATCTTCAATAGTTGGCTCATTGGATGTATAAACCTCATGGTTATCTACTGCTTCAAACTCATCAAAAGAGATTTTTGAACTTGCATCAGTGTCCATATCTTCATACTCATCATACAATGCATCTTCACAATCAATTTGTTGTTTCTCATTCACATTATCATCATCATGATCAACTAGTTCATCATCAAAGGGAAAATCAGAAATATATGCATCATACCTTGCATCTTGAAGGTCATCATCACTATCAAAGGCAATAGGGGTTGCACAAAACAACTGAGAGTTGTCCTCATGTGTACATTTTTGATATTTTTTGGTCAATAGATCTAAAGTTTTTTCACAACTCAATAGATTATTGTTTTGATCTATTGTTTCAACCACTTCCTCTCCTTGACCTTCACTTGAATTGGATGCAATATCAAATTGCAAATCAGGACATATCAAAGTATCATCATCTTCAAACTCTGAGAACTCAATGGGCTGATCGGGTAAAAGCACAAAGCTGTGTCACACTTTATAAAG
Organism: Sequoiadendron giganteum; assembly: GCA_007115665.2. Lineage (NCBI taxonomy): Eukaryota > Viridiplantae > Streptophyta > Pinopsida > Cupressales > Cupressaceae > Sequoiadendron > Sequoiadendron giganteum. The sequence goes on from CM021102.1 coordinate 703,074,837, forward strand.
GAAACGACCAATGTTGATCCAACTTTTAAACTTGAATCACTAAAAAGTAGCATATATGTTTTGAATTTTTAAATGATGTAAACTAGTAAAATATGTATTTTTTAGTATATTTTATGTTTGTATTTTTTATAAGAAATTAAAAAATTATTTTAAACTAGTTTTTCATAAATTAACACTATAATTTAGTTGCTGATAAAATGCTAAAAAATGAAGTTGCACGGGATGTCAAACTTTTTATAGTAAATTTTATTTTTTTTCTTTCAATTTTTTTGTGTGTATTTATAACTTGAAACTTTAGTGCATGTATATTATTTTTTCCAATTTTGATAAATATATATTTGTATATAAGTATTAAAATGTGCGTGAATAAAAAACAACTATTTTCATCGGACGTCAACATTCATATTAAATATTTATCTAAAATGGAAAAAAAATTATACCATCTTGAAATAGATTCTTTAATCTAGTGCATCATAGTTTTTTCAAAAAAAAAATATAAGTTTTAGTATGTTTCCTTAGCATGGTAATCAACCTAATATTTTTTGCTGATAACCTACTTTTAGTATAAACAAAAATATAAATAATAATAATAATAAAACTATTAAAATAAATATGTATTTGAAAACTACACTTACAGATCTACAAAAGGGTATTTTTACATTTAAAAAAAAATGTTATTTACATGAGGAGGAGTTATTATAACTTCAAGTTTTTAAAATACTGTTTTTCTTTTGGTAAATTGGACTCAAAGTGGTGCTCCATATATTTTTAGCCAACAATTTTAATTGAATAAATTGTGGAAGTATCTAACTTAGCTAGAATGAATCTTACTAGGTCATATGTTTTACCAAAAATGTTTTTTAGTTAAAAATACTTAAATTTAGTTGTGCTGATATGTTGGGTGAAAGTGTGACACAACTTTGTGCTTTTACTCGATCATAAACTAGATCTCCCCAATCATAAGATATTGGACTACTGACAACTTTGTCAAAAATATGGTCATAAGCAGTCATAGTGAATAAACTATCCACTTCTCCCTTCTTACTTTCTTCTGGGTTGTCATAACAACAATCCACATCACTTTGCATTTCAACATCAAATTGGGTGTCATCACTGAACTTGTTACTTTCATTGTCTTGAGGATAAACACAAATATCTTCACTGTCAGACTGAAAACCATCAATGGTTTTCTCATTGCAACTCCTTGTGGTTTGTCTTTCAAACTGAAAATCATCACATACCTCCTCATTTGCAGTCGACACCCTGATGTTCTCAAGAGTATTCTTTGAATCAACAAATTTCTTTATCTCATTATGAAGACTTGTGTCAAATCTACACTCAACACTTGTAGGATTGGCATAATCAATTATATCATTGTGTTGTTGATCACCTATCTCTTCTTCAAAGAGTAAATCCAACTCATATTCTTCTTTAGGTTCTTGGCTTGGAAGACTCGGCTGCTGATTTTCATTTGGGTACATTTCTTCTATAAGTTGTTCATTAACAACTCCCTCATCATCTAATGATGCATCCTTCTCATCTCCTACCTTTTCAAGTATGCACTTGTCTAAAAACATTTGATCATTTGCATTCACACAACTGCTAATTCCATCAGCATGTTTTCCCATAACTGAAGACAACAAACTTTGAACATACTCATTCCTTTGTTTCTCCAAATTATCCAAAACTATGTATGCCATCTGCATACTCAGTATTTCAAAATATTTTAACAGTGCACTAGATCCTTCTTAATAAGCTTCAAAATACATATGGATATAGGCAGAAGTGCTAGGTCTGAAATTTTCTAGGATTAGTGAAAGAGCAACAACAAATCTATGACTGAAATCAATACTCAACTCTTCAGTTTGTTTCTTGATCTGCTTTAACCTCATGACAAGGTCTAAGGGATCTCTTGCAAATTCTTCTTTGTAAGTAGTCACTAATTTATCCCAGTAAGGAAAAGACTTCTTAGGAAAGCTTAGATACCAATCCCGAGCTCTTGCTTCAAGAGATCTGACAAAAAATCTCATCCTTATATCCTGATCTCTGAATGAATGTTTCTCCATGAAGTTGGAAAAACTTTGAACATGTGCATCTCCTTCGCATACGGTATACCCATCAAATCTAGGAATCTCCTTATAAACTTGAGCTGACATACTTTCAGTTTCATAATCAACCCATGACAAATCTAACTGAGCATATAATGGGTCAAAGGAATTGACAATGGGTGTAATGACTTGACAAGTAGACACAGTTTGATGGTCTCTTGACCGGGCTTGCTGAAAAATTTGGTGTCTTTCATCCATTTCTTTAAGTCCTCTTTCAAATACATCATTCCATTCAGGATTGAACCTAGGCTTATTAACTCTTGGGTTCTTACACTTTGGGGTATTAGATGCTTGAAGATTATTATACTTTTGACACTTCTTGACAAGCTAAATCAAACTGTTCACTGGTATAGCTACTTTACGTTGGTGATCCATGGATATTACAAATTAAGGCTCACTAATTGTGCATAATTACAAGCCTGACCAAATGATGGACAACAAGGATAATTATTGACATAATGACAACCTGGGCTTGAAAATTATGACAAGACAAATGGATGGAAACCCTTAAGATACACAAATGCATTCTAACCATCCAAACTAGCAGATATTTGAGCACTAAACAAAATTCTTTCAAGGAACTGCAATTACATTCAACAAATCCAACAAATGGAAGTGTGCAAACTTAACTTTACTATTCTTTCCCTTTGTCAGTGCTAACTCACTCAATATGGAAGCAAAGGTTCTTCTTAGAAGTTCAAATATGGTTTTCACACACAAGTTTCTTGAAAACCAAGAGTGAGGAATACTTGGAAACTTTGCAGCTACTGTAAATTGTTTTCCTGACTGGTAATATTTGTACATCTGGAACTTTCTTCAAATTTTCAACAGGTTCTATTAACAGAGTCACCACCTCTTTTCATAGAGGACTGAACTTCAAGCAGTATGAAGTTCTTTCACATGTAAACTTCTTTTTTGAGTTCCTTTCCACCAATAGAGCACCATAGATTATAAAACTGTTTAGGTTCACTACAACAAATCTTTCTCTAGGATTGAAATCCTTCAAACTTTGAACTAAATTTAGAATGGAAAATAATAATATGACTCTATAACCGTCTGCAACTGGAGATTCAGAATCTTCCCCAGCGGAGTCGCCATTTTGCTGGTGTTCTAAAAATACAACCCAACTAGGCTTTGAAGTTCTCTAAGAGGTAGCCAACCTCTATATTAAAGAACCACAAAGGCTAGTGGCCAACTAATAAGATTCAGTCAAAGACTGACATCTCCTACACTTCTGGCTCTACAGGACCAAGGTGGGTAAACCTAGACAATTTTTAAAACTTAATTCAACCATACACACTGACATTACTTTTTATAGCAGATAATTCCCAATGAAAATACACTAAGGGAGGCATTAACAACTTCAAATTTGGCTAAATTCTCAGTAACTCAACCCTCTCTCAACCATTGGAAAACAGGACACACAACCAACCAAACAGTAAGATTAGAATGATTTTGCATTTAATTTTGTTTCTGAGATGCATTAACTGCAAACAGATCAGTGTCAATTCTGGGCCATGGAATCAAACACAAAATGAATTCCGAACAAATAGTCTTCAACCAATGGATTTAAATTGCTGATGATTTGCATCAACTATTAGTGTCTTGCACCACCAATCCTTCTCTTTCTATCAATTAGATTCTTCTTATCAAATCCCATCTGCACACCTGAAATCACAATCAACTGCTCAAAGCATTTTAACCATTTCTTTGAAACAAAACAATGAACAGACAAAACAACCTCATGAAACTTGAGATGATAAACTCAAAGACACTTTGTATTATTGAATTTACATGACTCAAAGTGTACAAATATGGAGACAATCTGAAGACATTCATGAATGTGCAAACACCTTCATGATGTTATTTGCATAAACTGGTTGTATTTACTCATGAATTCAAAAAATTATAGCTTATAGACTCAAACAATGACTCAGAAATTACAATTCTCTATCTACCCAGCCCAATACAAAAACTCAAAACCCTTTACAATGAGAAAATAAGAGAAGATATAGAAGAAGAGAAGCAAGCAGGAGCAACCCTAAATTTGATCTAGAAATGCCATCTGGAAGCTTCATTCACCGTTGATCAAACTGAAAAGTATCTCCTCTTCTTCCTTTGCAGCAACAAACTTATTCCCTCCAAATTGTTTTTTCTCATGATTGACCAGTAACTGAAAGCATGCCCATGTGGAGAATCTCCAAATTCACCCAACTGGAAAATATCTTCTTTCCCGTGCAAAAACTGTTTTTGTTCACTTTACTTGCTACAGTTTTGTTTTCCCTCATATATTAAAGTTTGATAACTTTAATATTTTTTCTCTTTAATGTGTTGCATGCTAAAACCCAACACATATTGGCCATTTAAATATTATAAAATGAATATTAAATTCATTTTACCCATATCCCCTTACATTCTATTCCCCAACAAAGAGAATGTTTGCTCACAATGAATATTAAATTCACTTCTTACTAACCTGGGCAAATAAAATATTTAGCCCGTGTTGCACTTTATATTTTCACATAAAATATTTCACCTCCTTCACCTGTTTACCACTTTCCCAATGATTAAAATAATTCCTTATAAAATTACCCCCAGGAATCAATAAATATTTCTCATTTGAAGTATTTTACTCTTTACCTCCTCGGGCAATATTTTACCATTTAAAAATTTGCACTGGGGCCACCCCGTTCATCTAATCACAAACCATTAACCTTTTAAAAAATTTAAAATGGGCTCCCCCCGTGCATTCTCACACACCTCGCAAGAATTTTGATGGTGTCATTAAAATCCCGCGAGGTTAGCGGGGTTGGCCCACAAACATTTAAATTTAAATGTTTCTCTCTCTTTTAAAGATTTTCTTAAAAAATATTACTGGGCCCCTTATGTGCCTCGCACACCTTGCAAGCTTTTGGCTGACATCACACTTCCTCTTGCGAGGCCCGCAAGGTTTACCCTAAAACCTCATTTTCTTTCCGGTTTGCTCGAGCACTCCCAGGCTGCATTTGATGGATGTCCATCTTTGTCTTGTTCCAGGTCATGCCCCTGCTCACTTCCTTGCTTGGAAGTTTCTAAAACCTTCAATAAACCATTTTGTGCATAGCCTACATTGGCATTGGTATTCTCCTTTGTTTTTGGTCCTCTCATGGCGCGCCTCCCTCTGCCAATTTGTAAAAATAGTGAATCACCTCCCGACGAGTTGCCATCAGACATAGTGGAACATTAAGATACCCTGAGTACGTGTGAAAAAGGAAATTACTTGAATCATTACTAATCAAAATTTATTAACGATCAAAGTTGACCACTCAGAAAGGCTGTCAGGAATGCATATGTGAAACTGAACAAACTGCATTCAGTTTCGATCTACTAAAAATAGCAAATTAGATCATGAGGCTTTGAAAACTAACATGTGAGATCATCTAGGTATGGAGAACACATAACAACATTCATTTTGACTTGACAGTCATCCAGTTGCGAAATCCAAGCTCAAACAGGAAGCTATTTCGCAAAACTGAATGTTTGCAAACAACATAACAGTGCAAAAACCCTCCAGCTTCACTTTTCAAAACCCTGACAAAACTTACCGTGGGAAGTTGAAAACTGACGCACACGTTCACATATGTGAACTGAGTATGTCTGCAAGTGGGTTTTGCATGAAAATCAACAGGCTTTAAATTATAAGCCTCCAAAGAGGATCCCCTAGACTGATTCATCAGGTGCACTTCTGAAAGTGCAGAAGCAAAATTTTGAAATAGGCATCTCAAATTTTGCAAATTTGAGCATGCCATCATGAGCTACGATTTTGATTGTTTGTCAATCTTCATTTAAGCACTATTAGTAGTTTAGAAGCATTTCTTAGCACATCTATTTTCATGGCTATGGATAGATGTAAGTTTTCCTTTCCTTCTTTCTAGTTAAAATCATACCCCATTTCCTTATATTTCAAAAAACCAAAATGAAATCAGAAGAGGGAGTTGTACCTCAATTAAAATTTTGAGGAAGATCACGAATATGATGGTGATCTCTCCAATTATTTTTGATAGTTTTCATCCTCTTCTTGGGTAAAATAGAGTTAATTTGTGTTAATTTCTAAAGGACAAATATATCAACCAACATAAATCACTCGCTTTTTGTCCTGCTTTGGGAATCCCCAGGCCTTTGGCTTGAATTTTCTTAGAATTTATGACCCAAAGGCTTGGATTGTCTTTCCAACGCCCAAAAACGTGATTTTGCATATTCTACAAAATTTCACATAATCTCATTCGTGCTAACCATAATATTGCACATGTTTCAAGGTCGACTAAAATAAACACTTGGGTCATGTTAAGCTCTCTCTTAGCTATTTAATGATATAATTTGTTTAACATTTTGACTATGTTAAGTCTTTCATCTTTAATTTCTTTTGCTGGTGTATCCATTTTTGTCAAAAACTAATGTTTGGTATTTTTTACTTTATTTTTTAACCGTTTATTAAAATTTTAAATAAATTACATTTTTATAAACTAGATTCCATTATACACATATTTCAAAAAATGGTTTTCAATTAGTTTTTAAAAATTATAGGGGTAGAGCCACCACTTTCAGTGGAGTTGGCTGGGGCTTGGGGTTTGCTCCCTCAAGGTCACATGATCAACTTTGCTTCATTGTGGGAAAGGTAGGGGTCAGCTACAAGTGTGCCAGTGCCTGCTTCACTGACCTAGGGTATAAGACTAGACTTTTCCACTAACCTTTAACCACCACTTGTAGCAGATTTGGTTGGGGCTTGGGGTTTGCTCCCTCGAGGCCATAGGTTAAACTCAACTTCATAGTGGGAAAGGTGGGGGTCAGTTACAAAGTGTGCCAGTGCTTGCTCCGCTGACCCGAGGTATAGGACTAGACTTTGCCTCTAACCTTTTATTATGTTAACAGGTGGGCTTGCTTGCAAGCTATAGCATCCACCTATAGGGGACTAGTCTCACCTCGACTTGCCCCTTTGGACGTCGGGTTGGGTCACAGGAATACCCCTGTGCATAAAAAATAAAAATTATAGGGGTAGCACAAATAAATTTCTATTTTTCAGGATGTGTCCACTTTGAAAATTAATAAAAAATCATATATTCATTAAAAAATTATAAAAAAAAATCGGGTCCACACGACATGTTGTTAGCTAATTTCTCGTTGAAGTGATTTTAAAAATACTAATAAAAAATTAACATTTTGATTTACCCACAATAGACACCATGTTATGTTTTTTTTTTTATAAACATGACCAATTTGTGTGGGTAACTTGTTTGAACCCCTTAATCTCTGCCATTTTCAAATAAAATTAGTAGTTTAGAAAGTACATTTGGAGCACTATGGTCCTTGTTTTTGTTGCATCTTAAAATTTTGAGTGTAACTATCCTCAATTTCTCATCCAAGGTCAGTATTTCTTGATTACAAAAAAAGTGGTCACTTAAGACCCCTTTTTGGCCTCTCATCTTTGTGCACTTACCCATAAGTCTTAATAAATGCATAAAAAATGAGGTTGAGAGAAATAAATTTTATAAAATAAATACTCTTACTCCCAAGAAATTCAATAATCTATACACTCAATACTTAAGATTTAAAAGTGTTTAAAAATATTTATTTTCTAAATATAAAAACACTTTAATTGGATTTGATAAATTAAATTTGAGTATTAGGTAGAGTTTTACTAAGGATTTTTTCTTATTTTGCATGCATCTTATGTTTGGCATTATTCAAATTAAGTTTTGTGAGTAGGAATTGGTATAGCCTCTCACATCTATTGTGGGTCTTTTTATTTTTCTCACCTTTGAGTGATTGCAACCTTTAAATGGACTCAAAATCTATCATGGTAACAATTGTTGCTAGTTTGAAAACACAAGAAAATGACTTCCCAAATCATCCTTGAAAGTTCATTTCAAAATTATTCCATGAGGTATGTCATCTAAATCCCTAATTGAGACTGTGTTGTATATTTTAGAATTTGATAAGGATAAAAAATGACTTGAATTTTTTACTTTAGTTGGTTATTTTGTCAAGAGAATTCCCTTTGAAAGCATGCTTAAAAAATTGGGCAATAACACTTAGGTCCCTCATTTGGTTTTTCTTGATGTTGTTCAAAACCTCACCAAGGGGTTTTCCTTTTTATTTTTGTAGAGCTTAGTCACACAAAGGCCATCCTTAAATATAGACCTTTTAAATTTGCAACTCCTTATTAGTTTTTAGACCTCAGACCTTGGAATTTATCATATTTGAGGAGAGAACCTTACAATTTTGTATCTAGGTTGAGTTCCTTGGCATTTTTTTTTAATGTTGGAACTTTTTGGATTTCATGATAGCCTCTTTAGGTCTTATCATTTGGGTTGAACTAAATTTATTTCTCCTGCCCACAAGAAAACATATACATTAAGACTGGATTTTCAAAATTTTTATCTAAAGGAGTCGATTGAAATTCAAATTGGTCAAGCATTACTCAAAGGGTGATATAACTTAATTTTACCACTACTTGATACATGTTTTAATCCTATAAACACAAGATTAAGGATCATCCCCTTGTTATCTCTAGAGCCAAACCTAAATAGAAGTCATAAGGGGATAATTTACCTCCCAAAAAAAAGAGGGTTGGTAGATAGTTTGGAGATAAAATTAATATAAATATTAGAACAAAAACCCCAACCTACTAGTCTCTTGAGACACTTTCATATCCCTTGAACACTACGGTCTCAAAACACCAAGAAAAAGGGAAATAAATTCTTCCTCTTTCTTAGGGGGAGTCTTCTAATAAGTCTAGTAAGCCTAAACTCATTTGTACTCTACTTCTAGCTAGGATTTTATCCTCTAAGATAAAAGATATTCATTCTCCTCCTTCTCCTAATAGTGTTGCTTGGCATTCACATATTTCAACTAGAATCCTTGAAGATGGGGAACATGTGCTAGGAAAATGAAGAAATTTCACACTAGATAATCAACTAGGAAGTTTCAACCCTTCCTCAGAGGGTAATTTTTTTCAAAATAGCTATAAAACTTTGAATGAGATTGATAGCGATGATATGCCTTTGGAATGAATTTTATCTCATGTAATGTTTGAAGTTTGATATATCTCATAAGAAAATACATGATAAAATATGTTCAATAAAGGTTTGTAAACCTAAATACTTTGTTTGCAAGAGGTTAAAATTTTAGATTTCTTGCTTTTATTGTTTCCATGTCATATGGTCAAACATGGTGGAGTTGTCACCTTTCTCTCTTTTAAATAGATGACACATTTAGTACATCATGGATGTAAACTCACTAACTATGCATTATGGGATCTCCTAAATGTTGATAATCATTCTTTTGGGATAATTAATGTTTATGCTTCCAATTATGCTATTGAATGGCTTATTCTTTGGTGATGGATTATTGAATCATTACCTCTTGCTACATGGATTGTGTGTGGATATTTCAACATGGTTTAGGATGTGTTTGACAAGTGTGGTAACCCGCCTATACATTAAACAACTAGAAAAAAAGAGGCTTGGTTTCTCAGGCATAGTAAATTGGGCCTTTTTTATCCCAAAAATAGTTATTGCATAAATAGGCTATTTGGTATATGTGAGATAATCTCCATTAAAAAATTGAATAGGTTCTTAAAAGTTTAGATAGGGCCATGATGTTAGCTTCATCTTGTTTCTCTTTTGCTAATTAATTTTCAATGTCAATTGAGCCTTTTCTAGACATTATCCTTTCATATCATTTTCCCATTTAATTATACATTAAATGGCAATATAATGCATCCAAATGACAAAGAAAATTACTTTATTAAATATTTATTTGTTGGGTTATCAACCTACAATGGCATGTATACAACATTGGTGGAATGATTCTATCAAGTGCACCTCTAGATTTTTTGATCTAGGTGGATATGTTCACCAAAAATTCAATTATTTCAGATTCTCCTAGAATCAACACCATGTTAAAGGTCTCTCTGATATGAACCCAATGCAACTTAAATTGCCTTGAAAGGAGTTCGTACTCTCGAGTTATGCTTAGTCAAAGTTTGGTCAAAACAGGGGTTCCAAATGGAGATTCTAGGTCAAAAAATTGATCATCTTAAAAGTGGTCAAAATTGGCATCACATCAAAGAGCTCGTCACCATGAATCCAACCTTACTCTAACCACATCGATTAGAGCTTGTGTGTAGAAGTTACAGCCAGTCAAAGTTTGCGGGTAAAGAGGTTCACTAGAGAACCATTGCTGACATCAGCATGCTGATGTGGTAGTATAGGTGATGTGGACCAATGGAGACCTGACACGTGGTAGGTGATGTCATCATTACATGGTACTACAATGGTAGAGGTGGACCATTCAGACGTTGACATGTGTCTTTCAATGAGCGAATGATAAAGTGCCATGTGGCCCAATGGCTAGGTGCCACGTGGTACTGACAAGACAGTTCGATTGTTGGTCAAAATTTATGTTGGAAGAGTCGAATCCCCAACCTCCTCTCCACTTTACTTGTCTACCTATACGCCACATCTTTTTCTTTATAAGTAAAAAGGCGCATGTTTTATTTAACATATAGACAAATTGATATATGGAGGGTGGAGCGGTTTGAACCGCCGATCCCCCAACTCCTATCTCTACTCGCTACCACTGTGCCCATGGATTTCTTGCAATGTAATTGGGGGAAACATTATTTAGTAAAAGGATAAAGGATGGTAGGCATTAAAAAGAGGGCTTGGGTTAAACCGAGCTCCCCCCTAAAAATAAACTATTAAACCTTTAATTTTCAAATAGCGGCTATAAAATATTTTAAAAGAATATTTAAGGGTTTTAAAAGGCTTTTAAGGGGTATACAAGATTTGTAAGGCCTTAAATTAGATTTTTGTGGCCTAGATTAGGAGATATGAAATATATGGGGAATATTATTGTTTTAACCCCCATATAGCATATGAAATTGTATAAAAGGGGGGTTATTAGAGAAAATGGAAAAATTCGATATTGAAAATATTTCAACTCTATGCAATTAGGAGCTTAAAGCCCAGTAATTGTACTTGAAGAAGGGGGTTTTTTCTTTATTTCATTATCACTCAAGAAGACTTTGTAAGACTTTGGAGTAGATTGATGGTGCCTTGTAATCAAGTATTTGGAGCATAATCAAGGATTAGTCACTCCATTGAAGAGGGACCCAGAGATAGCCATTTGGCCAACTCCATTATCAATTTATTGTCTTTGTCTTCTCTTCTCTGTTTTCATATTCCTATTGTTTTAATCATTTTAATGTCTATTTAAAAGCAATGAAATTTAGGCTTAAGACATTCAATTCTCGTTTACATTAAATTAACATTCACTAAGCAATTTGTCATAGATCCTAATAGATCAAGTTGGTATCAGAGCTTTCTTTGACTGGTATTGTAGAAGTGGATGTTAACACGATCCAGGAGCCGACGAGGTGAAGGCACGCTTGTAGAGTTCAATCTTGAGATCAGTAAATGAAGAACTTTTCCATTATCAAATATGGAAGAGACAAAACCTAAAAAAAGTTTTGAGCTCAATGAGAAAAGTTTTCAATGAGCCTTTCTTGACATGAAGGCTATGGTGGAAGAGCTCTATCAAGAAAATCAAGAATGAAAGAAGCGAGAAAAAGGAGGATCATCGAAGCGAAAAAAGAGTGAGGACGATGAAGGTCAGAAGGACAAAGGGAAAAGAGAAGAAGGTGATGATGAGCCTCCAAAAGCTCCTCCATCTCCATCTTCTCCATCTTCTCCATCTTCTTCTTCTATTAATCCTTTCAAAAGTGCACATAAGCCTGTAATCAAAATGGATGTAAACTTTTAACTACCTAAATATTGTGGAGAATTAAATGTTGAGAAATTAGATGATTGGGTTCAACAAGTATAAGTATACTATAGGATTCAAGGTCTTTTAGATGATGCTTCTAAAATCCAATTAGCTACTCTTAGGTTGGGAGGAACTACTCTCACCTAGTGGGAGAGTAAAACTCAAGAATAAATTGCTCAATGTATGGTAGTATCAATTTAACTTGGATGGAATTTAAAGTTTCCCTTAAAAATAGTTTTATCCCTTAGGCCATATACAACAGTTAGCCATTATCTAGAAAAATTTTAGGCAGGGTAAAGGTCAATCTTTCCAAGACTATACTCATGAATTTAGAAAGTGGGCTATTGCACTTAATGTTCCACTCTACACCCAGGACACATTGCTCAAGTATATAGGTGGTCTTCACTCTTACTTAAGGCATACCATTTTGTTTTTAAATCCTAATAATTTGGGTGAAGTATGTGTACAAGTCACACATTTGGAGTCAAAAGGTAAGAATGCTTTTAATGAAAATTCTAATAAGAAGCCATCTAAGCCTGAAGGTAAATCCAAAGGCAAAGAAAAGGGGAAAAAGACAACAACCATCAAGAAGGAGGGTGATAATCCCACATGATCCCATTGCAAGAAGGAGGGGCATGATAACTCAAAGTGTTGGAAGCTACATCCAAAACTAAGGTTGAAGAAGTATGGAGGAAACAAAGGCAAACAAAAGACTGTTGTTGTAGTACAACAGGATCTTGGATCTGACTTTGGGGATGAGACAAAGATTGTTGTTGTCAGGATCTAAAGTAAAGGAAAAGGTATATATCTTTCTACTTATAATTTTTTTTCAAATGCAAGTGCAAGTGCAAGTAAAGAATCTTCTCCACCTAAGATTAATAAGCATCGAAATGAATTATTTCACATTTGGGTTGTAACAAAGCATACTAAGGTTGATACTTTATTTGATATCGGATCTCAAGTATATCTAATATCTGAAGAAGTTGTTAAGAAATTTTACTTGGCTACAACACCTCATCCGAAGCCATATCCACTTGGATGGGTTTGCAATGATGCATAGTTATAGGTAACAAAGCAATGTAAGTTAAGATTTTCCATCACTGCAAACTTCATAGATGAGGTAGAAGTTGACGTGGTTCCTTTAGATATTTGTGGTCTTGTACTAGGAAGTCCCTATCTTTATGACTAGAAAGCAATCTTTTATAGGGGAGAAAACAAATATGACCTTTTTAAGGATGGTAAAGAATTCATTGTACATGTACATAAGATTAAGACTAATCTAACATTGGTGAATATTGAACAAATGAAGAGGTTTGTCAATGCTAGTAAGAACTTTGTATTGATGATTGTAAAATCCAAAGAAGATGATCAATTTGAGGCATTCAAAGGGTGTGATCCAAAGCACAAAGCTGAATTGGTCAAAGTAGTTTTTGCCTATGATGACTTATTTCAAGAGCCAAAGGGATTGTCACCAAAGAGAGAGATACAACATGAAATCCAGTTACAATAGGATGTGCCTCTTCCAAACATCGACATGTACCATCTATCATTTATATAGAATGAGGAAATCAAGAAGCAGGTTCAGGAGTTGGTTGAGAAAGGAGTTATTCATCCAAGTACCTCTCCTTGTGGTTCTCCAATTGTGTTGGTGCCAAAGAAGGATGGGTCTTGGAGAATGTGCATCGACTACAAAGCCCCGAATAAGATAACAATAAAGAAAAGGTATCCTATTCCTTGAATAGATGATTTACTTGATCAATTGAAACATGCAGTTTATTTCACTAAGTTCGACTTGCATAGTGGATATCACCAAATAAGAATTCCAAACAATGATATATGGAAAACTGCATTTAAGAAAAAACAAGGATTGTATGAGTGGTTGGTCATGCCCTTTGGGCTTTGTAATGCACTAGCTACCTTTATGAGAGTCATGAATGATGCCTTTCATCCATTCATAGATAATTTTGTCATAGTTTATTTGGATGATATACTTGTATTTAGTTGAACTTGGGAAGAGCATGTAGAACATGTGAAAAAGGTACTGGATGTATTGAGAAAAGAAAAATTGTATGTAAAGATGTCAAAATGTGAATTTGATAAGAAATCACTAGTGTACTAGGGCCATATTGTACTAGTTACAAAAGTCAAAATTTTTCTAGGTGCAGTACAATATTGGAGAAAGTTCATAGCTAACTTCTCCTACATAGCATCTCCGTTGCACGCACTCACAAGTGTGAAGAAGTCTTTCCAATGGGGAGGTCTGCAACAAAAGGTCTTCGATACTTTAAAGGAAAAGGTTAACATTGCATCAGTTCTGGCTCTACTAGATCTACACCAACCATTCAAAATTGAGACCAATGCTAGTGGGTTTGCCATGGGAGCAGTGCTCATGCAAGGAGGTAAACCTATTTGCTTTCACTCTGAAAATTTCGCGTCTGCGGTAAGTAACTATCCCACATATGATAAAGAATTGTATGAATTAATTCAAAGTGTCAAGAAGTGGAAACATTATCTAATGGGAAAAGAAACGATAATACACATATGGGTGATCCCACAATACTGATTTACAATTTTTGGCCAAACTGGACACTGAAATAACTTTTTCTAACTAAATCTTCACTTTCGGGCACCTATAGTGGCTAAATCGCGAGGAATTTGAAGATGATGCAAACTAGTGATTTGTGACATTTTGTGTGTAGATTCTAAATATATTTTTTTCAAAAAAATTGGAATTAGATTGCAGTTCTTTTTCCATCTCCTTCGAAAACTAGTTTTTTTCAGTAAATATTTTTAAGGAGTGACATTCACTATACAACACATAACTTTTTTTCCATGAAGGATAAAATTATAATTTTTTTGAATTTAGATTTTTCACTACGATATCTAGTGCTTCCAATTGGTTTCATAATGTTTTTCCTTAATCAAGTTTCAAAGTCAAACCAGTTACAATTCAGATATAGGCAGATCGTATAACGCGTAACTTTTTTTGTATGTATCAAAATTCTTTTTTTTTTGGTTGGATCAAGGACTTCAATATTTGGTGCACTCATATTTTTCAAATTTTTTTTGATAATCTTCTATTTCTCCACATGTGCAAAATAGAGAGCTTGATTTTTGGTGAAAAACCTATGTTTAATAAAACTAAAAAACACATACATAATAAAACCAAAACATATTAAAATTATATTCGTTGGATAGCTTGTTCCGAGGACTACCATCATCTAGTTGGGTCTGTGAAGTCTCCTCCATTTTCATCGTCAACTCGAGCTTCGAAGCGCAAAATTCTGGACTTTTTTGGTGCTTGAGGGGGAGAAGGGGGGAAAGGGGAGTTTACTCGAACTAGGGTTTGCGCGAACTAGGGTTTGAGTGAACCACAAGCCTTCACTTTTGGATTTTTGCTGGGAATGGTGGGCCTCATCATTAAATGGGTTTTCTCGAAGGGGGGTTCTATTACATAATGACTGAAGTGAACTTCGGTTGGCTAATCCGATCGGTCCATCGGTGGTCAGCAAGTATGATGGTTTTAATGATGATCTTACACGTATTTCGCGTCTATTTAACAGGTGGATTCAAAAAACCTCGCGAATTAACTTGGGTTACGGGTGTAATTCTAGCTGTATTAACCGTATCTTTCGGTGTAACCGGTTATTCTTTGCCCTGGGACCAAATTGGTTATTGGGCAGTCAAAATTGTGACCGGTGTGCCTGAGGCCATTCCGTTAATAGGAGCTCCTTTGGTAGAGTTATTACGCGGAAGTGTTAGTGTGGGTCAATCTACCTTGACTCGTTTTTATAGTTTACACACTTTCATATTACCCCTTCTTACTGCTGTATTTATGTTAATGCACTTTCTAATGATCCGCAAGCAAGGTATTTCAGGTCCTTTATAGAAAGGAAATATACATTTTGAATCAGTATTCAAAACCTATTATTTTACGATATATCATTGCCGCGAATATTTCTTATTGAAAATAGGGAAAGAAGAAAGCATGTTTCTCGGATTTCTCCTTTCAATTTTGAAGTATTCTTTATTTAATACAAAGAATTGAAGTAGATACTCATCTCAGATGGAGAAAATGGATTATGGGAGTGTGTGACTTGAACTATTGGTTAGGCCGTGCAGATCAATTTTAGGATCTGCCATATAAAGATTCATCACGAAATGTGTCTCTGTCCCAATTTTCTTTCCAAAAATAGGAAGTTTAAAACCTGGGTAAAAGGCGAGCACTTTGTTGTGTTCCAAGAGAGTTATTTCTATGATCGAATCCGAATTAGGCTCCGTGAGATCCAGGTAATAGTAATAACATATCATAAGTCCAATTTATTACTTGAATTTTCCTTTCCTTTTCATAGTATGAAAATGCATGCATTTCCCTTGCATTTCAATAGGGTAAACTATCGGAGTAAAAGAAGGGGTCTAAAGAAGGAAAAAGGCCAGATCAGTAACAAGTTAATACCTTGTATGCAAAAAAAAATTGTGGCAGTCGAGATGAACACAGATTACAAGGAATAAGATGATCCAAAAGGCATATTGATCATGATCTAATTTGTGAGCTTACTTGGGTACTGGGCATACGAAACAATAAAAATTATGAATTTTATATAAATCTTCTTAGTTATACTTATTCTAACGATACGCCGTTCATTATTTTTATTTCAATTATTGCTCGAGCCGGATGATCCAAATTGACATGTCCGGTTCTTTCGGGGGATAGATTCATAATAATCTACTTATCCCAATAACAAAGAAACCTGACTTGAATGATCCTGTATTAAGGGCTAAATTAGCTAAAGGCATGGGCCATAATTATTATGGCGAGCCCGCTTGGCCCAATGATCTCTTATATATTTTTCCAGTAGTTATTTTTGGTACTATTGCATGTACCGTAGGTTTAGCAGTTCTAGAACCATCAATGATTGGTGAACCGGCAAATCCATTTGCAACTCCTTTGGAAATATTACCCGAATGGTATTTTTTCCCCGTATTTCTAACCCCCCTTTGGGTTCACTCGAACCCCCAAAAACCAATTTTTTTTGCATGGGTCATTTTTTGTAACTTCTCCTTCCTCACTCGAATTGTAAACCACTTTTGTGGGTTTACCCACAGATCATCAACCACTTCAATATTTTCACTCACAATCTAAATTGCAACAAAGCGGGCACTTTAGGTGGATGGGTTTTCTATAGCATTTTCATTTGGTTATAAAATATAAGAAAGGAGTTCAAGACAAAGTAGCAGATATGTTGTCTAGGCCTCCTATAACAAATGCTACAATTATTCTTAAAATTAGTTCAATGGCACACAAAATTTATCAAGAAAAATATGCTAATGACAAAGACTTTAAGGATATTTATGCAACATTAATTCAAGAAAAATATGTAGAAGAGAAAGACTACTATGTCCAAAACAAGTTATTTTATCACTTAGGAAAGTTATGTATTCCACAAGATGAACAAGCACAGGTAATCAGAGAAGCACACACATCATTGATTGTTGGACACTTTGGGGTAAGCAAAAAAATGTCACAAGTACAAAAATATTTTTATTGGCCTCACTTGCAAGAAACTATATCCAAGTACATTAGAGGATGTGTAATGTGCGCAACAAGTAAGCCTAGCAATAGGAAATTAGGGTTGTACACACCTCTACCTACACCATCTCGTCCATGGGAGAGTGTCTCAATGGATTTTGTCGAGGGACTACCAATGTCTAGGAAAGGGCATGATTATCTATTTGTGGTAGTGGATAGGTTCAGTAAAATGTGCATTCTAATGCCTTGTAAAAAATAGGTCACAACTAAACTAACAACACTTTTGTACTTTCAATTTGTATGGGTTCATTTTGGGCTTCCTACTTCTATTCTATCAAATCAAGATTCTCAATTCTTGGGGGAATTTTGGTCAGCATTGTGGGAACTCATGGACACTAGATTGTTGAAAAATACAACTCTCCATCCATAGATTGATGGACAGATAGAGGTAGTGAACAAGATAGTTGTGCATCTTCTCAGAGGTTACTACAATAAACATCCTAAGTTGTGGGATGAAAGTCTATACTATGTGCAACATGCTTACAACCATGCAACACACTCTTCTACTCAAAGATGTCCTTTTGAGACTTGTTTCGGTTATCTGTCAAGGACACCTATGGATTTTTCTTTCAAGAAGGAAGATGTTAAAGATGGACATCATGATGCAAAAAAGACCTTGAAGTTCATCCAGAAGATCCAAGCAGTCCATCAGGTAGTTGAAGCACAACTGGAGAAGAGCCAGGCAAAGTACAAAGCCCGAAATGATAAGCATCATGTTGATCATCAATTTTAGGTTGTTAATAGAGTTTGGTTACACATCAACAAGGAAAGGATGCAAGGCGAAGGTAAGAAGCTCAAGTTGATCAAGTATGGTCCCTTTGAGATCTTAGAAACGATCGGTACCAATGCCTTTCACCTAAATCTACTTCCTTATATGCACATCTACTCAGTGGTTAATGTTGAGAATTTGAAGTTGTCTGAACCTCCAATGATACTAGATGAGGAGGTTGATGTTCAGATTCCTTCTGTTGATGATTTATCACTTGAGTACATGAACGAGTTGCAAGAATATGTCATCCCAGATAGAAATTTCAAACTTCATGAAGGGGTATTGTTGAGTACCTTAGAGTGGTATTGAAAGGGATGAATCCTAGCAAGGTAAAGTGGATGGAGGTTGGAAAAGTGAGGGAGCTATATCCTCACTTTTTGTGTAATCAAGCTTTCGGAGGTCCAAAATCTCTCTAGTGGGGAGGAATGATCTAGGTGGATATGTTCACCACAAATTTGATTGTTCTAGATGCTCCTAGAATCAACACCATGTTAAAGAGCTCTCTGATACGAACCCAACACAACTTGAGTCATCTCGAAAGGAGTTCGTATGCCTAAGTTATGCTCAGTCAAAGTTTGGTCAAAATAGGGGTTCCATATGGAGATTCTAGGTCAAAAAATTGATCATCTCAAAAATGGTAAAAAGTGGCATCATGTCGAAGAGATCACCACCATGAATCCAACACTGCTCAAATCACGTCGATCAGAGCTCGTACACATAAGTTATGACCAATCAAAGTTTATGGGTAAAGAGGTTGACCAGGGTACCATTGGTGATGTCAGCATGATGCCAACATGTTGATGTGGTAGAATAGGTGATGTGGATCAATGGAGACTTGACATGTGGCAGGTGATGTCATCATTACATGGTAGTACATCGACAAAGGTGGACCAGTCAGACATTGACATGTGTCCTTCAATGAGCGAATGATAAAGTGCCATGTGGCCCAATGGCTAGGTGCCACGTGGCACTCGTAGGGGTAGTCCAATTGTTGGTGAAATTTTAGGTTGGGGGATTTGAAACCCTGACCTCCTTCTTTCCACTTTACTTTCCTACCAATGCACCACATCTTTCACCTTATAAATATAAAAGCACATGTTTTATTTAACATAGACAGATTGCTATATGGAGGGGGTAGCGATTTGAACCACCGACCCCCCAACTCCTATTTCTACTCCCTACGACTATGCACGCAAATTTCTTGCAATGTAAATTGGGGAAAACATTATTTAGTAAAAGGATAAAGGATGGTAGGCATTGAAAAGAGGGCTCAAGTTAAATCAAGCCCCCGCTAAAAATAAACTATTAAACCTTTAATTTTCAAATAGCCCAATTTAATAAAGATTTTAAGGGGTTATAAAAGTTTTTTAAAGAATATTTAAGGGTTTTAAAATGTTTTTAAGGGGGATACAAGATTTTTAAGGCCTTAAATTAGATTTTTGTGGCCTAGATTAGGAGATATGAAATATATGGGGAATATTATTATTTTAACCCCCATATAGCATATGAAATTGTATAAAAAGGGGGGTTATTAGCTTGAGAGGGTATTAGAGAAAATGGAGAAGTTTGATAGTGAAAATATTTCAACTCTATGCAACTAGGAGCTTGAAGCCAAGTAATTGCACTTGAAGGAGGGGGATTTTTCTTTATTTCACTATCACTCGAGAAGACTTTGTAAGACTTTGGACTAGATTGATGGTGCCTTGTAATCAAGCATTTGGAGCATAATCAAGGATCAGTCACTCCATTGGAGAGGGACCTGGAGACGTATCCATTTGGAAAACTCCATTATCAATTTGTTGTCTTCGTCTTCTCTTCTCTATTTTCATATTCTTATTGCTTTAATCATTTTAATGTCTATTTAAAAGCATTGAAATTTAGGCTTAAGACATTCAGTTCTCGTTTACATTAAATTAACATTCACTAAGCAATTTGTCATAGATCCTAACATATCATTTTCACACACTTAAGGGTGTTAGCTAGGTAGCTTTCACCATTGAGCTCATGGATCCACAACTATTGAGCCCCATTAGGTCATTGGCAAATGTGAAGCTTAGCCTTTTGCTTCCTCTATATGCAACTTTGTGTTTCTAAACTTCATTAATAAAAGCTACTTACAATTAATCACTTAGCTAGAGAGGTTCAAATTAAGGCTCACATGTTTTGGCTCAAAATTGGAGATCGAGTCTCAAAGGAATTTTCCTTCTTTGTAAGAGCCTTTGAACCTTCTTAGGTATTCAAACAAATCAAAGAGGGTTCTCAAATCCTTGAAGAACTTTCTACTATCACATAAGATTTTATTTGTCTCCATGAGCAAGTTTTTATAGCTCAAGATCCTTCTCTAGAGTGAGATAATGCTCTTTAACAATGTATTTAGGTTATCCTTTGTAGGATTTTTCCTACTCATAGAGCTTTACATGAGCAACTTCTCACTCAAGGAGGCCTTCATGAGGTAACTTTCTCCATTGTGAATGATAAATCCCTAATATGTGACATGTTTCCTTGTGAATTTAATAAATCTCTTTGGGATATGGTTACTAATGATTTATAAAAAAAATTATTTGGAAGATCATAATTCAAACTCCTTAAAAAATATTATTAACAAAGGAAATATTAGGTTAATACCTAGGGTTGGAGATATAGAGGACATATGTAATTGGAGATCAATAACCTTGCTTAATGTCTCCTATAAGATCATTACCAAGGTTCTTGCTCTTAAATAATGACATATAATTCCTTTAATTATTAAACTAGAGAAAATTAGGTTCATTACATGGAGATATATTTTTGACATTATTGTTGTTTAGGTGGGATTGAAATGGGCCAAGGCTTCTCAACAACAAGCCCTCTTTATAAAAATTAATTCTACCAAAGCCTATGACCATATCTAATTGCCCTTCATTCATGATATGCTTCAGTTTTTTAGCTTTGGTCTCAATTTCCCAAGGTCTATTGAAATTTCTTTTGCTGACACTTTTTCCTATATCATTATCAATGACCATCAATCTTCTATTTTTGGGATTTTCCAATCCATATGGAAATGATTTCCTCTTGTTCCTACATTATATGTCTTGGCTATTGAAGGCTTCAAATATCTTTTGGCTCATGTTGTTTCATAGATTCTAGTCAAATGTATCACCCTTCCCAATTCTCCTTGATAACTTATCAATGGCCATTTCACTGACGATAATTTTGTTACTCTCCTCAAGGATGAGACCAATGTCAAAAAAGTGCTTCAATACCTAAACACCTTTTGTTTAGCTTTTGGTTCTTAGCACTTAGTTGTAGAAGACTCAATGCTATGTGCAATTTTTTCTACCTAAGTTGGCATGGCTTAGTTCTTTTGGTTAGAAGTAGGTGGATCATAGAGAGATCTTAAAATTCATTGGTATCCCCTTTTCCTTCTAGGATTCTTCTACTACTTTATACAAGATGTTATTAATTAGGAGAAGAAAAATTGACCTATTGTTCATTACTAAACCCCTATCTATTATAGGTAAATTTTAAGTTTGATCTAAAATTCTGAGTTTGATCTATACCCCTATTTCTTATGGGCCTCTTTAGATCAATGTAAAGGTTATCATATAATTTCTTTGAAATTTTGTTACCTCCCACATGATTCTAGAGGGCTTGGTCTTATTAATATATGACATTAGGGTAATGTTTTATGTGTTAAATGGATAATCAAAGACCTTGAAGGAGATGAAGCTTGGAAATTATTGCTTTGTTACTAAATTTTTATAGGAGTGCCATGTGAGTATAAATCCTTAAGAAATATTAGTCTTCACTCTATCTCGATAATGCAAAATTTTGTTCAAATTTAGGGCAGTTTTATCACCAAAAGTATTTGGAAAATTGATGTTGGTTCTCCAACTTTCTTTCAATATTATTTAAGGGTTTGCAAATCCCTATAATTAAGATAAGTGAGGCGAATGAATGAGAGATAAATATGTCACTCCCGCACTTTAGGCTCTGCAAGACCTAGGTGGGTACACCTCAAATAAAACTAGATATTATATTAACAATGAGTTTATCATAGTAAAAACCATATAATTTTTTCATGCATGCAAGTAAGGATCTTAAAATGATCTTGCAATATCAACTATCCTATTACCCTTGATGACTTGACATGAACATAACACTTAAACTACTAATATAGAACAACAAAGTGTAGTTTTTCATTTTTTAAATTTATGAATGGATAGGAATATTGAAAAAGATCAACAACCCAAGCGCACAACCATCGAAGTTTGATAGGGAGCCCCTCTCCTAACAGTTGGGGTTGGTTGAGGGGTTTTGGTTGCCTAAAGTCGAAAGGGGGGGGAGTGCTGGTTGGTTGTGGCCAAGATAGAGGTAGGGGCCCTCGTATTGAAGGGTCGAGTTCTCCCTGGGATTACAGAGTCCAAAAATTGGTTTAAGATGGGATTTTAACAAAATTTAATCTCTGAGGCTTAATTATATGATCGCCTTACAATAGTTTAAACCCACATAATTGACTTGATGAAAATGATTCTACTTACTATTCTTTACAATCATTGCATATGCCACTTGCTATCCAGAAAGCTTTATCATTTTCCTTGAAAATGCACTAACTCAACCTACAAATTTCTTAGTAAATGCATGAGGATATTTTTTCTCTTCCTTGAAAATATACTTCTTCTCAAGAATGTGCTATATAAGAAAAAGGACAATCAAATTTAGAAGTCTGTAATCATATTATTATACCAAAAAAAGTCATTACAAAACACATAGGAACAAAATTTCAAACTTCTATTATCCTTCAAAAAGAAAATTACAAATTTGGACATAATTTATCTTCACAAGCTTATCATCTCAAAAATCACCCAACTCTTACAAATGAAAATGATTTTACATTATATAATATCCATTTTGAAAAATCAAACCAACTATTACATTTTAAAGAAAAATCAAAACGTCACATCGTTGGGAATCTTCCAATTTTGTTCATCTTTCAGATTTAATCTTCTTTTACAAGCATTTTAAAATTTGTAATAAAAAATGTGTAAAGTAGCACAACTTCCAAAAGCCATAATTTTTGGTCCAGGTGTCCAATTGACCTCTCATTTTTTAAAATTGAAGAACTCAAAGAGCTTTACCATCCAAAAAATTGCTACGATTGCGACAATCGTACCAATTTTTAGACCCCCATTCCATCATTTCAACCTTCAAAACTACACTTCTATAATTTTTTCTAAGACTTCTAAAATCCTAAATTTTTAATATTTTGTTGTTTGGGTGTGATTTTTTGGTTGAAATTGACTCTCAAGGTTGACTATGCATTCCTAGAGCTTTGGATAAACTTTTTGGTCCATATGTGCTTAAATGCAAAGTTACTAAAGATATCAATCTTGTTATTTTTAGTTATTTTGAGAAATTTGACTACTTTATACTATTTTAGAGGATTTTATAAGCACGTATAACATTTTACAAGCTTAGGATGCTTGATATAGACCAACTTAACACATAGACAACATTTTGCTCTTGACTTGGTTTAAACAAATTATGATACCAAAGGGGACACAAATTGGGATGACTCTTCCACAAATTGGATCAAAGTTTTAACCATGGGCATAACATAAGAGATTGTGCATAGATTCCAACAGTTGAGAAGCTATCAAACCTTGGTTCCTATGAAATGGGAATGGATTTAAGACTAGTTTATCCATTAATCAATAGTCTCTTTAGTAGTCTCGTATGGTCACTTGCTGGGATAAATCTCTTGCTAGGTCCATGTTATGATTTATTTTAATAAACTTATTATGACTCTCCTAGATCTTGTTTCAAGGATGAACATAAATATTTTTTCTTGGCCTAAAACCAAAGATAAATATAGACTCACCAATTAATATTTTGAATCCTTCTAGATTGTTATTAATTCCATGAACCCATAGGAATGTTGCACAAAATTGGGGTTAGAAGAATTGCAAACCTTGGTGGAAGGGCTGGAAATGGTATCTTGATACACCACTTGGTAATTACTGACCTTAAAAAAGGTTATTCTCGACTTTTGTCCATTTATATATGATGCAAAAAATTAATGATAGATGAACTCTCTAATATTCAATTGGTACTTGGTAGCATATACTTCAGATTATTTGGTAGGCTATTAAAGAGCAAAATACTGCACACTTTACCTAGTGCATTCTTTATTAGTGCCTTCTTATTAGCTCCAAGCTAATTCATTTGGGTGTTTTCAATCTTTGCTACTCTTTTGTGGGCATTTGGAAACTCTCAAACACTTATTTAGGTTTTGTTTAAGAGCTTAAATAACTTAACATTGAATTCATGAATTCTTTAAGCCCTTTAGACCCTTCTTTTATATGAGATTGACTTAGAATCTCTGCTAAATATAACTAAATTTGACATTCTTCAAGATGAAAATCTAATTCAACATTTAGAAAAATAGAAACTTTACTCTTTTTGTTAACTATACTATTGACAACCATTTCTCATTATATTTTATAGCTATGCTATGTTCTAATGTAAATACATATACAAGTGCAAACAAATTACATTACACTTAAAAGTTGTCCACTTATAAGATCTTTTGGACCATTGAAGCCAATACTCCTTGTATGGTTGCCAAAATGCCATTAACCTACTCTCCTTCAAATTAAAATGTCCACAATCTCCACCTACTTTGTTTTGAAGCCAATACTCCTTGTATGGTTGCCAAAATGCCATTAACCTACTCTCCTTCCAATTAAAATGTGACAATCTCCACCTACTTTTTATTATAAAATATATAAATATCTATTTAATTTTTAAAAACAAACGGACAAACACTTTAATGTGGGAATTCATTGGCAATGGACGGCAAGGGAGGTGTCCTCTCAAGCCATCAAATCTAGAAAGTGGACTTTGTCACAGTCCATAGATTCTAGAATGTCGGCTTTCTCGCCATAGTTAAATAGCTTTTTATTTGAATTCCGTCTAAGATTTTCGTCCACTAATCCACTCTCCCTCGGGCAAAAACCACCAAAGAGAACTTTTTTGAAGTTTGCCAACTATATTAATAAATTGCGGTGTCCCCACATAGCAAAAGAACCATCATATCGATCTGCTTTCATTCACTTCAGCTTCTGTTTGGAATTCTCGTGTCGACGCCGCCAAGCTGACGTGTCACAACTAACCGTTTTTCGAATATGTTTTTGTATTCATTCAAAGCACAATAAAAAAGGCTATAATAATACAGAGCAGCTTACAAATATCCCCTGTCGCTATTAAACCCAAGTTCAGAGCCAAATGGAAGAAGCAGCCTAGCACAACACTCAAAAAACCGCTAAAATGTCTGCTAGATCATTCCTCATTACCATTATTATTATATATGGAACTACTCAGAGTCCCACAGGATGGGAGGGCAGCTGGCCGGCAAAAAATGGCCCAGTGGCAAACACCTCTAATCTGTTATCATTTTTACAGCAAGTGCAGCAATCTGCAGAGCAAACATTAGGCTCCTCTGGTTTTGACCCCAAGCATTATGTCGATTTGCCTCTCCGCTATAATTTGTCCATCGCTACACAGGCTTTCTTAGCCTTGCCTCAGCCCTTGCCGCCAAAACTGCTCTCTGATTTTCTCGGCAAGTATTTTGGGGAGGCAGGAGATGATGTGGGTGTTTATTCACCACCGGATTTTGTCGCAGAGCCGGAGAGATTTTTACCCGGTGTTAAAAACCTGGAGGTAAGAAAATGGGCTTTGCAGGTGCATTCTCTGTGGAAAGTATTGAGCAGGAAAGTTAATAAAAGTGTGGGTGAAGAGCCTGATGATCATACCCTTCTTCCTTTACCTAAGGCTCTCATTATCCCTGGCCCAAGCTTCAGAGAAGTTTATTACTGGGACAATTACTGGATAATCAGGTATTTCTGAAATTTCTATACATCTGTCATCTGTAATGCATAATTAAGAGTTTTTATTAAGTCCGGAAATTGATAATCATTCATACCCACAATAATTCTTTTAAACAGTAAATTGATAACCACTACAATTAACTATTTTCTTTAATCAGTAAGTTGATAGACAGTCACACTCGTAACTTTCTTTTACTCGGTAACATGATAAAAATTCACACTCACAATTAATCGGTAAGTCGGTAAATACTGACTTTCACAACTAATCGGTAAGTTAGATTAACACTCGCAAACGCAATTGTTTTATGGTTAGTCACATAGATTTTTAATAAATTGGTCAGGCACCACAATTTTAATCTTCAGTAAACATCCCCATCCTCAAAATTTTAACCAGTAAATTGGTAAACGCCCACAACCATTGGAAGTGCTGTATGAAGCTTGGAATATTGTTAGTCCAAGAAGCCCTTTAGCTATTTGTACTGGGCTTGCAAACATTCCATTGTCATGGCATTGCTCCATCTTACCAATTGAGTGGTGTACTAGATAGTGAATGGCTAGCGAATTGAAAATTATTAGTTACTCATGATTTTCTGGAATTATGCAAACTTGGAGCTTTTTGGGGAGACAAGAGGGTAGGTTGCTAAAACAAATTCAGTGTCAATGGAAGAATTATGCGATTCATGCCTTGGATTATGTAAAGTGCAATGTAGTAATTCAGTCAATGTGGAGCTCTAAAGACATCAACCCTTCAGGCTGTATGATCTTGGAATATGAATTATCAAGGGTTGAGTAAAATGCATTTTAGCCGTTCATAATTTGGACTGGTGAAGTATATTTAGTGACACCCTTTTGACAGAGGTGCGAGGATGCACATTAGTAATTATTTACATAATCTAAAGCTAGACAAATGTTTAAAGTGGTGTTTATATCGAGAAGGATCCTTGAACTTTTGAGTTTGAGCTTGTGGAACTTAGTTTCCAACAGTGTTCCCCCCTCCCTCTCAAAAAAAAAACCTCATGTTTTTGAGATGAGGACATATGAGAGACTTGGTGACTTGGGGGGGACGTCGCCACACCACCAGTGCTTCCATCCCCAATATGTCGTTGGGGATGTTGGGACATCCCCAAAACGTTCGGGGGACTCCTAGGATTCTCTTGACCATCTCAGGGATGCCGAGGAGTCTCTTCCGACCAGACGAACAAAAAGCAATTTAAAAAAAATCAAAATTTTCTTTGAACTCCATGCCCAAGGCTGAATCCTAATGGCCTATGGGCTCCCCCCAAACGCCACAAACTCTATAAATTTGCCTCCTATCCTCATTTTAATTCACAAAAACAAATCAACAAGAAGCTAATAGTGTGTGTGAGAGTGAGAGCTGCAAGTGTAAGGTGAAAGAGTGAGAATGAAGAGCAAGAGGGTTGGGGAGGAGCAAGAAGAAGAGCAAGAAGAGTAATGTTCACTTCAAAATTCAAATGTTTAAAACTAGTTTGCCACAATTCAAGTACTATATGTATTTCAGTGCCCCCCCCCTCCCCACAAGCCCCGCTGCCATCCCCAAACTTAGGCCGTTGGTCCCTGCGTCCCTGCGTCCCTGCGTCCCCCCATCAGGAAACTCCATGGAACTATGATTTCCGAACTCTTCCCATGCTTATTAGGAGGCTGGAGTTCAAATCTTTGTTGTGGATAATTTCTCCAGCAAGGTGATAGGCAGCATTGCTGAAGGCCAGTCCATCCTCATAACTCAGGAATATCTAATCACAGGAGGAATGGGTTCCAGCTCTGCATTCCCAGCAAGAGGGTTTGGATACCAAATCAGAAGTCCTAATAGCATCTTTGAGATTAGATTTTTGGAGGAAAGAATTGATGAAAATAAAGAAAATTACTGTTTGCATATTAATTAGCCACTGAAAGAAGATGAAGATTCTTTCTACCTTATTTGATCTTCATTCATCCTTCACAAGAATATCTAAAACTACAAACATACAAATATATAAGGGTGTCCCTAAGTGTGTATGGCTTCCGAATTGCCAACTTGGAACACTGTAGGAAAACAAGAAAGCACCAGACAAGTATTCTAAAGCCTGAATGGGACTCTGAACTTGTCTAGCACAAAATATAGAGAAAGTTAGAAACCAACCGAACAAATAAATGGAAATGAAACAAGTGTCAGAGGAATATTAGTTGAATAATGTTTATGTATCTCGCAGGCATGAGATGACACTCAAAGTATGTTTCTTTTGATTGGACTCAGAAAACCTATTATTCCCCTAGAGGCTAACCATAACATTTGGGAACTAGAAAAATAATTTCACAAGATCATGTTAGCTGTTAGAATGACATCTTTGGTGCATTAGACAGGATCTGAGAAGGCTTTTGACTGCTGCCTGTTTTCAGAGTAGTGGAGATTCAAATTTGGCAGATAACAGAGCAGAAATGGTCATCTCTTAGAATTTGTAATGCATTCTAAGAGTGAATTTAGTCACTTCCATTAAAAAAGCCATTAAATGTTTCTTTTGATTGGACTCAGAAAACCTATTATTCCTCTAGAGGCTAACCATAACATTTGGGAACTAGAAACATAATTTCACGAGATCACATTATCTGTTAGAATGACATCTTTGGTGCATTAGACAGGATCTGAGAAGGCTTTTGACTGAACTGCCTGCTTTCAGAGTAGTTGAGTCAGTAATTTGGAGGTTCAAATTTGGCAGATAACAGAGCAGAAATGGTCATCTCTTAGAACTTGTAATGCATTCTAAGAGTGAATAAAGTCACTTCCATTAAAAAAGCCAGTTAGATTTACTGGGGAAAGGCTTGCCAAAGTCTAGGGATATAAAATACTTAAAAAGTTAAAGCTATAGAAATATAAAGTAATACATATTACACATCACTTGTAATAACTGCAAAATCCTTTCTACGTTCTTTGTTTTACTATCTATTTTTAACAAAAGACCATGATTGAATTGAAAACAGGTGGCTTTTTGTTAAAAGCAAAAGAAATTCCAAAAGTATCCTTATTTATCAATTTCCAATTCAGCACTATAGAACATGCATCAATAACAATAAAAGTGGAGCCAAGAGAAACAAAAACTTGTTTGATTAAAACAAAAAAGAAATTCCCAGTACACAATTCTCTTTTTGGGTTTCTGTGGTCCTTTTGGACCTTTTGAATCTCTCTCAATCCTCGTTTCTTTTTGTTCCTTCAAAACTCTATTTAGAACTAATATTTTATTTGTGCCAAGGCACTAATCCAACCATGTTCTATTCATTTTTGATGTTCTTACAATGTCTGCTCAGATATGTCAGGGTTTGGAAAACCTGTACTGGTTTCCAATGGGCTTCATAATCTTTTGTGATAAAAACAAAAAAAGCTTATGAATGATTGAGGTACAAATCTGTTCTTAATCATAACTGATTTCTCTGTGCCAGGATTAATTTTATAATAAGATTTCTTAGTAGGTTTGCAGATGATTTTATGCAAATATTCTGCAGGGTGATGATGTCCTCAATCTTCTCTTGAATATCTTTATTCCTCTATTTTCCTGTCTTCACATCAGTCACATTCTTTCTTTCCATGATATTTTACATATGTCAATCAGCATGTGTTTTTCCACAAATGATCATGAGATTTGATGAAGATCCTAATGATTTTCAATTTCATCTTTTCCTTCATATGGAGGGATAGCATGCTGGCTCTAGCCATTTGGAAATATTTGTATTCCTGCTTATATGTTCAAGGGCACTAAATATGGATTGCTCTTTGTGAATGGATCCTTTCTGTCTTGTTAGAATATATAGAATAGATGAAAACCCAAAAGCTAGTGTAGGAAATAAATGCTACAAATTTGCAAATAAGAATGATTTATAAAATCAATATAGCATTAGGAAAGCACAAAAACGCCCTAAGAGAGTAATACGAATGCTCTAGATGCAAAATAGCATTAGGAAAGCACAAAAGCATGAAGCTTCAAGAATGATAAAAGAGTACCAAAACAAGCTAGGAGAGTGAGTATATATAAGTTAAGTGAGAGGTAGGAGATGGCAGATACGACCAATGGGAGGAATGCTCGATAAGACTCCAAAAATAGGAGAGTGTAACTCTTATAGACAATGTTGACAACTCGCATTCCACTAACACTAAGGCTCTCTTTATTAACCTAAGCAAGCTTAAATAAAATTGTAGGAAAAACCTACACCAACACCCTCCATTAAGCATAGCTTAGGTGGGTGAAAAGATAGGTTTTGACAAATGAAGTTTGAACATAAGAAGAAGCCCCCCAAGAAAAGAGAAAAAAGCCCCCTTCCCCCTACACCCCCCACCAAATGGAGAGGTGTAATGAAATAACTTTCACAATAGAAGAATATGATATGAAATATGCTGCAAATACTTGATAATAACTACGAACAAGAAGCCACTTCGAGGGGGCAAACCTCCAAATATCTCCAATGAGAACACAATTCACAATATGATGATGAAATAAGACTCACAACCTCCTATATATACCTGTTTATGCCTAGGATACCACGTAGGCCGACTTAGATAACCCTATATAAGCCCTAGGCCGACCTAAATAACTAAATAACAATACAATAATGATAATATGACTTAATTAGGAGTTAAGATAGCCACAAGCCGTGTAAATGTAATCAAATCTTTATCAAATGGGATCCTAAAAACTAAGAATAAACTAAGGTCTGAAATTCTGTGTGAGAAATTCTAAGTCAAAAATGATTTTCAGATTTCTTCTCTTGATGTCGAATGTACTGATTGTAGAACATTAATTGATTTCGATGTTTGCATATCAATTTAGGAATTGCCATAAATATGTTTTGGAGACGTGCCTCCAAGAGATGCGTCTCATGAGAGGACGTGTCCCTTAGAGCGTGCGGGTCTCCTTAGAGTGTGTGGGTCTTTGAAGAAGTCGCTAATCATTTGGTTAATGTCTAACACACATCAACCTTAATACTATGGCGGATAAAGAATTCGATTTATATTAAATGCGATTTTAACATCTTTATTTATTACGAATTTATATATATGCTCATAAATTCGATTTCCAGAAATATGAAATAGGAAGGATAATCTTGATCAAATATAAATAACGAAGATGCTTTCAGCATTCATTATTTATATCTGACCGAAGCTATCATCCATTAACACTCCCTCTTAGCTAGGGAAGATATTTCAAATCAAATAAGTAGAGATATCACCTTAACACGTGATATCTAAGATATGGTATGATTTCTCAATATTGTCAAGTCACATGACATTCTTCATAACACATCTTTATTATGGTATGTGCACTGACATCAAGTCACATGATGTCTACCATAATTCATGGCATATCCACGGATATAAATATCCACCATGATTATCTCTTAAGGATCACAATGATCTACAGATGATATCAAGTCCCATGATATCAATCAAAGTGTCCAAGAGATACTATCATGACATGTCCACAGATATCAAGTCACATGATATCTATCATGATAGTTTATCATTGTAGAGTCGTCACTTTACAATGTCAAATACAAGTGCTCATTATTAGAAAGATCGTCACCTTTCAATAATGTACACAGGGGGAGTAGGCCCATAAAGTCATGGAGTCACACACATGACAAAAGAGTTTACACATTAAACATCTTTATATATTAGTACAATTTATAAACAATTTGTATTTCAAACATAAATAACAAATTACATTTCAACCATACCAAGTTTCTTCCTGAAGTGCTCTACCTTGATTCGGGAGAGAGGCTTGGTGAGAATGTCTGCAGTTTGATCATTTGTACTAATATACTCCAACTGGATCACTTTCCTTTCCACCATATCTCTTACATAATGATAGGGGATCTCAATGTGTTTAGATCTATCATGAAAGACAGGATTTACAGAGAGTTTGATGCAACTTTGATTATCACAATGAATAATTGTAGGATTCAAGGGCTCACGAAAGAGTCCCACAAGCAATTTACGAAGCCAAACTGCTTCTCTTGCTCCCATTGAGGTTGCAATGTATTCAGCTTCTGTTGAGCTCTGTGCAACTGAAGATTGTTTTCTGCAAATTCAAGAGATCATAGTCGATCCTAAACTGAAGCAACATCCTGATGTGCTTTTCCGAGTGGTTACACTTCCAGCCCAATTTGAATCAGAGTACCCATGTAGATCTAGTTGATCATTCTTGTAAAGAAGACCATATCCAATAGTGCCTTGAAGATATCTCAAAATATGTTTCACAGCCATTAAGTGAATTTCCTTTGGCTCACACATGAACTGGCTAAGAACATTCACTGCATAGCAAATATTAGGTCTGGTGTTAACCAGATACATCAAGGATCCAATCATCTGTTTGTAAAGGGTTGGATCTGCACATTTGGATTCTGCTGCTGCTTCTTTCAATTTGTGAAGGTTGGTTTCCATAGGTGTAGACATCGGTCTACAATCCAACATTCCAAATCTCTTCAGAATATCAATAGTATACTTCCCTTGGTTTAGTATAATGCCCTCTGATTTCTGCCATACTTCTAAACCTAGGAAGTAGTGTAGAATGCCCAAGTCTTTCATGTCAAATTCAGAAATTAGATCCTGCTTCCCTTGAGCAATGAGGTGATCTTCTCCTGTTATCAACAGGTCATCAACATATAAAATAATTATTAACATATCACCTTTGATTACCTTGAAGTAGAGATTGGAGTCAGCATCATTCTTTGAAAATCCTAATTCCAAGAGATAGCTGTCAATCCTTTCATACCAGACCCTGGGAGCCTGTTTAAGTCCATAGAGGGCTTTCTTCAGTCTGCATACATGTGAGTCAGGTTTATGTATCACAAAGCCTTTAGGCTATTCCAGATAGACTTCCTCTTGAATGGTTCCATTCAGGAAGGCAGTTTTCACATCCATTTGATGGATCTTCCAGCCCTTAGCTGCTGCAATGGCTAATACTGCTCTTACTGATGTGTAACGGGCAACAAGTGCAAATGTTTCTTCATAATCAATGCCTTCCTTTTGAGAAAAGCCTCTAGCCACAAAACGTGCTTTATGTTTTTCTGTACTGCCATCAGCAGCATGCTTGATTTTGAAGAGCCATTTGGAAGAGACAACAGATTTCTCTTTTGGTCTAGGTACTATATCCCATACATCATTCTTTAGAATAGACTGATATTCTTTTGTCATTGCATCCTTCCATGCTTGATGTTGGAAAGCTTCTGTAACATTGACAGGTTCTGAGTCTATGATGTTGTTCATTAGAGCTCCATAGCTAGAGAAACGTTTGGGTCTTTTGCTCTCCCTGAACGTTCCTTTGGGTGCTGCATGATCCACGGCTTCTTTGATCATCTTCCTTGCCCAAAGTGGTCTCTTCTTGCCGTTGTCAGTTGTATTCTCATCTGAAGTAGAAGGAAGTTCATGTGGCATTTCCTCAAGGTGCTCCCTTTGAATCTCAATAGCAGGTTCCATTTCAGGTACTCTCGGGGAATAAGTTTTTGTCACTAGAACTTCTTGCCCTCTTGAATGCAATGTCTTCTTCAAAGATGACATCTCTGCTCAATTCAATTTGTTTCTACCCGGGTATGAATATTTTGTAGGCTTTGGAGGTTTCACTATAACCCACAAATACTCCCTTCTTTCCAGAAGGTTCTAGTTTGAATCTCTTCTCTTTGGGCACATGAATATAGACAGGACAACCAAAAATCCTAAATGACTAATGTCAGGTTTTAAGCCGGTAAAGGCTTCTTCAGGAGTTTTGCTATCAAGATGAGAATGAGGACATCTATTATGAATATAGACATCAGTCCTAGAGGCTTCTGCCCAGAAGGAGGTTTCAATGTTTTGGTCCAACAACATTGCCTTAGCAACTTCTACAATGGTTCTATTTTTTCTTTCAGCAACCCCATTCTGTTGAGGGTTATAGGCAACTGTGAACTCCCTCTTAATTCCAACACTCATGCATAATTCTTTAAAAATTTCAGAGGTCTATTCTGTCCCATTGTCTGTCCTTAAGGTTTTTATTTTCTTTCCGGAGAAGTTTTCAGTGAGGGCTTTAAACTCTTTGAACCTTTTGAGGATTTCTATTGACTCTTTACACTTAAGGAAATAGATCCAGGTTTTCCTAGAGAAGTCATCTACAAATATGACATAGTATAGAAATCCTGCTTTAGAGGGTATAGACATGGGTCCACATAAGTCTGAGTGAACCAGTTCTAACACATTTAGGGTTTTGCTCAAACTATTGGGAAAGGACCCCTTTGTATTCTTTCCTAAGGCACAACCTTTGCAAGTTCCTTCATGAGATGGTTTTAACTTAGGTAAGCCTGTAACAAGTTTTTCTATAGAAGGTAGGGTACGGAAATGAAGGTGTCCTAATCTTCTATGCCAAATCTCATTTGAATCAAAGGTGTCATGGGTAAGGGCTTGTTTAACTTCAGTGCATAGTTTGTAGAGGTACCCTTGTCTTACACCTATGGTTTGGGCTTTGTTGATGGTTGAGTTCTTAGGCCATGCTAAAACTTTCCCATCCATAAAGGTAACTCTATATCCATTGTCTTCAAGGGCAAAGATGGATATCAGGTTCCTCTTAATTCCAGGTACAAATAAGACTCCAGTAAGTTGAAGAGAGAGACCAGATTTTAGTTTGATGTAGCAAGTTCCAACCCTTTTTATAGGGTGTGCAGAATCATCTCCAATAGTTACTACTTCATCAGACCTTTCAGTCATAGTGTCCAGGTGTTCTCTGAATCCTGTGATGTGTCTAGAAGAACCACTATCAATTACCCAATTGTGGGTGTTGTTAGATGTTTGGCTAGATAAGGCTAAATAGAACACAAAGTTCTCAGATTCATGATCTGAATTTGTCTTTCCTACTTTGGCAAATGATGCTTGTTGCTTTGATCTGTCAGGGCACTTCATTGCATAGTGACCATATTGATCGCATCTAAAGCATTGCACTTGAGAGATATCTTTCTTCTTAGAAGATCCCTTTCCATTGGGATTTCTCTTTCTTTTAAAAGATCCTCTCTTGTAGGAGTTTTTCTTGTTCCTTTTATTAGTTGTTGTGTTGAGTACATGAATGTCTTCATCCATGTTCTTCTGTTTATTTTCCTTAGTGGAGAGTCTTGTTTCCTCTTGAAGGCAGTCAGTTCTCAGCCTATCAAACTTGGGGAGTTTAGATCTCGCACTTATTCCTTGAACAAATGACTCCCATGAGTTGGGTAGGCCTCCTAGTGCAATTAGGGTTAACTCTTTGCTATCAATCTGATATCCAATTGTGGATAACTGATCCCTTAGTTCAGTGATCCTCATGAAGTATGCATTAATTGACTCTCCTTTATTTATTTGGGCATTGTTGATTTGCCTCTTTAATGCAAGAGTCCTACTGGTGTTGTTGATGTCATAGGTAGTCTCAAGAGATTTGAACATATGATATGCAGTTTCATGTTTTGCTAAGATAGGCACTATATGATCCTTAACTGCATCTACTAGGATTTTCATGGCTCTTTCATTGTTTTCAATCCAATGAGTTTTCTCAGGTTCAACCTCTGGTTCCTTCTTATTTGCTCTCACAAGTGAGTCTAGCTTATTCTCTTTAAGGATCATCATGATTCTAAATTTCCATGATGTGAAATTGTCTGCTACTGCAAGACAATCTTCAAATCTGATCACACTTGACATTATGAAGAATGTGATGTGAATTCGATTTTGAAAAATACAAATTTTTTTCTAGAGCAAACTCATTTTAGATTTGATTTGGATTCACACAACTTGGCTTTGATACTGTGTAAATGTAATCAAATCTTTATCAAATGGGATCCTAAAAACTAAGAATAAACTAAGGTCTGAAATTTTGTGTGAGAAATTCTAAGTCAAAAATGATTTTCAGATTTCTTCTCTTGATGTCGAATGTACTGATTGCAGAACATTAATTGATTTCGATGTTTGCATATCAATTTAGGAATTGCCATAAATATGTTTTGGAGACGTGCCTCCAAGAGATGCGTCTCATGAGAGGACGTGTCCCTTAGAGCGTGCGGGTCTTTGAAGAAGCCGCTAATCATTTGGTTAATGTCTAACACACATCAACCTTAATACTATGGCGGATAAAGAATTCGATTTATATTAAATGCGATTTTAACATCTTTATTT
The DNA here is from genome assembly GCA_007115665.2 of Sequoiadendron giganteum. Taxonomy (NCBI): domain Eukaryota; kingdom Viridiplantae; phylum Streptophyta; class Pinopsida; order Cupressales; family Cupressaceae; genus Sequoiadendron; species Sequoiadendron giganteum. Next base: position 703,111,120 of record CM021102.1, read on the forward strand.
ATTACGAATTTATATATATGCTCATAAATTCGATTTCCAGAAATATGAAATAGGAAGGATAATCTTGATCAAATATAAATTTCGAAGATGCTTTCAGCATTCGTTATTTATATCTGACCGAAGCTATCATCCATTAACAAGCCGACTATTCATAACCTGATGTACTCTAATATTAAGGGTGTAGCATGCCCCCCTTCTTCAGATAAGCATTGTCCTCAATGCTAGGCAATTTTGGATGCTTTTGAATGAACTCGTCCTCCCATGTGGCATCTTCAATTGGTAAATTCTTCCATTGGATGAGATATTGAGTGAGCGATCTGGTCCTTAGCTTCCTTGTGCGTCTCTAAAGAATACATTCTGGTTCCAATATGATTCTTCCTTCTTCGTCAAGCTTTGGTAATATTGTTTGAGTAGGGATATTATTCCCAATTACCTTCTTCAAGCAAGAAATATGAAAAACTAGATGTATCTTTGTTGTTGATGGCAATTCAAGCTTGTAGGTGTTAGTTTTAGGATCAGAAATTCAATAAGAAGAAATGCAACACATAAGACAATGAACACAACAAGATACCCTAGGAAAACCTCCTACTCGAGGGAGAAAAACCCAGCAAATATATCGCTTATATATTGAAGTAATAAGAGCAGAAATCTGCTTACAACTCATGCACAAAACATTGCCGAATTTGATACAATGAATAATAGCGCTTCTCCTAGATGCGTAAATACCAATGAATATGATTCTCCTTGAATTCTATCTGCTGTAGCAAGATGATGATCTGCTGCTCAAGTGCAAACTTCTTCTAGGAATGAATGAACTTGATGATCAAATGAGAGATCATCACCTTGTATTTATACAAAACAAAGTGACTCTTCAAGAAGGTCGGCCACATTTTAGAAATAATTAATTACATGAGTCGGCCACAATAATAAATATTATTCATTTAATAAAGTGAAGCGCTTCTTCACTTAAATCGAACCACAATAAATTAAATAGCCAAAGGCTATCATTTAATTTATTTCTTTTATTTAATTCGGGCGTTGGAAGTAATAGGCCCGATGCTGAAACATCAATAGTAGGCAACACTACTTATCTTCAGCACAATTTGATATGGGCCATAATATTTTGGAGACAACTTGTTATTCTTTGACTGTTGCTTCAATGACAATTGCTTGTAAGGCTGCAATCTCAAGAAAACCCAATCCCCAACCTCAAAACTTCTTTCACTATGGTGTTGGTTTGCTTGCTACTTTATTCGATTTTGTACCATGGATAGATTCTCTTTAAGTCCTGAAAGTACTTGTTGTTGATGAATCATGTGGTCCACTGTGTGAACTCTTGGTGACACCTTTAATGATGATGTGATGGAAGGAGGATGATATCCTTACAATGCCATAAATGGAGACATTTTTGATGAACTATGGAAGGAAGTGTTATATCACCATTCTGCTAGTGGTAGCCAATCTATCCATTGAGGCTGTTTATCTGAAGTGAAACAACGTAGATATCCTTCCAAACACTTATTAACAACCTCTATTTTCCCATCAAATTGTGGATGGTATGAAGAACTACGAGCCAATTGAGGACCCAAACACTTGAATACATCTGTCCAAAAGTTACTAGTAAAGATAGGATTACGGTCACTAACAATAACCTTAGGTATACCATGTAGCTTTTGAATATTCTCCAAAAATGCTTTTGCCATTGTACTTTTTGTAAAAGGATGTGATAATGTAATAAAATGTGCATATTTAGTGAGGCGATCCACCATTGCCATGATGACATTCTTACCATTAGATCATGAAAATAACTTGCACAATAGAAGAATATGATATGAAATATGCTGCAAATACTTGATAATAACTGAGAATAACAAGCCACTTTGAGGGGCAAACCTCCAAATATCTCCAATGAGAACACAATTCACAATATGATGATGAAATAAGACTCACAACTTCCTATATATACCTATTTATGCCTAGGATACCACCTAGGATGACTTAGATAACCCTGTATAAGCCCTAGGCCAACCTAATTAACTAAATAACAATACAATAATGATAATATGACTTAATTAGGATTTAAGATAGCCACAAGCTGACTATTCATAAACCAATGTACTCTAATATTTAGGGTGTAGTAAGAGGGAAAAGATCTCCCTCAAAAAGGAGGGAGAAGGAAGGACTAATAAGGTTGTCAGAAGATGAAATGCCTAGCAAATCTTGTAAATGAAGATACTTTCTTTTTGTGAAGATTTTGGTGAAAATATTAGCAACTTGCTTGGAAGTCAAGTAGTGGAGTTCGATGACCTATCCATGGATAAGCTCCCAATGTAGTGCATGTGAACTTTTATGTGCTTGGTCGATTGATGATGGATCGGGATTTGTGAAATTTGAATGGCACTTTGGTTGCCACAAAAGATTATTGATGGACGTTTGACTTGGATACGAAACTCGGTTGGAATATGTTGAAGCCAAAAAGTCTCAGTCACAACATTTGCAACTGCCTAATACTTGGCCTTAGTGGAAGATAGATAAATAGCAAATTGCTTCTTGCTTGACCAAAAAACATGACTAGAACCAAAAGAGAGGTTGTAATTTGAAGTGGACTTGCGATCCTAAGAATTGGGTGCCCAATTTTAATCTATGTAGCCCACCAAATCAATATCAATGCCCATTACATAGTGAATCCCAAAACTAGAAGTACCCTAAATGTAATAGAGAATGCACTTGATTGCTTTCTAGTGTAGCTCATGGGGCTCTTGCATAAATCGAGAGACCACGTCCACGACATATGAAATATCGAGCCTCATATGGATTAGATAAATGAGGCTCTCAATGAGTTGTTGATACAAAGTAACATGAAACAAAGGTGAACACTAAGCCTCAAGTTTGACTTTAGAAAGGAAAGGAGTTGAAGCAGGCTTGCAACCAACCATGTGAAACCATGAGAGTGAATCTATAGCATATTTGGATTGTGTAATGGTGATCCCAAAAGTAGATAGTGATATCTCAATCCCAAGAAAGTAATGCAACAAGCACAAGTCGATCATCAAAAATATATCATAAAGGGTAGCTTTCATTTCCACAATGGATGAAGAATGTGATGCCCCTAGTTGAATGTTGGTAGACGTTCCTTTGTCGTGCTAGCGGGTGTGTACTCGAACTAGATGGTGGGGCTAGTACTCACATGTCCAAGAGGGGATTCACCTATGGTGGTACTTTGGTTGGACGAAAACTTCACCCTTAATGTTGTGTGTGCCATTCACTAACAATTTGGGCTTTTGGCATAGTTGCTTAGCTTGGTATTAGGGCTGAGGTGTTGAGGTTGAGCCTTATGGAGCGTAGTGGGCTTGTGATGCCCTTGGCAAAACCTTGACGAGATTTTTTGATCCTTTTTCTGTAATGTCCCTTGTTGGGATATCTCTATAATTTGTCCTAAAACCACAATTCCAATTAAAATAAGGGATGCAATGTATTTAAGAATAATGAAATTACCAATTAAATTGTCCTTGTAAGATAAATCTTGGTTTAGGTCTTGCACACAATAATAGCCTCTAGAAATTGACATTAGATCATAAGCCATGATAATATATATTTATCACTAATCATTAGTAAACATCATTATATCCATATACATTATTCATCTCAAAATCAATGCAATAGCCATTCAAATGTGGATTCTGTAAAGAACCGGACCAAATTTTTTTGATTTTTTCACAATTTGATTACAATGCAACACGCACCCGTTAAGGTTAGCACAAACCAAAACGTTGCGGAAAGTAACTCTAACCAGAATGTACACCAGGATCCCGATGTGGGCAAGGTGTGAGCATTGGTCAGAGGATCTATGCAATGCAAACTGAAGGAACTCTAACCAAGAATGGCGCCGAGTGATGGCGAGCATATGGTCAGAGGATCAATGCAATGCAAACTGAAGGAACTCTAACCAAGAATGGCGCCGAGTGATGGCGAGCATATGGTCAGAGGATCAATGCATGATGACAGAATGTAACCCTAACCAAGAATGGCGCCGATGGATGGCGAGCATATGGTCAGAGGGTCCCTAAATTACTCAACTGAAAGCAAATAGGCGGCAAGCCAGCCTCTTCCACTTATTCAGTGGGGATTACATGTAAATTCAAAATGAAGGGAATGAATTGCTGACAGTACTACTGTTCAGCTTACAGCAAATTAGAGAGCTTGCCAAATATCATAAGAGTAAGAACTTCCAAAGCTATAACAAGATAAGATCCCTCTTCTACAATCACAAACTCTTTGAATATCAACCCCTCGCACAACTAATGAACTTCCTTAAATCTGGTATGACTGATTTGACAGATTTAATGTAGAACAGCAACATAATAACTCACGAAAATGCACATAACTCACTCTAAACACATCCTATTGACGAGAAATCAAATGCAGATTACTATACTGATATAGGCGCCCAAGATGCAATTCCTAAACCACCCAAAACAAGCCTTATTTATTTTTGCACAAACTTCGATGCACTTCAAGATGGTACGGCCCAGCTGCAAGGGCGAATTTCCTCTATAAAATCAAAGAGACCCAAATAAAATCTGGAAATTGGCAGGAGTGGTCGCCCCTCATAAACAGATTGATAGATTCAATACCCAGAATGATAGCATTTTTATTTCATGAGCTGTGAGCAAATCTTACATTCCTCAATGACATTTAGCAACATCAAAATATGACAGAAAATGTAAACTAGAACTCCCAAAATGCAATGACCCAATTGGAAATGCAATTCAAACCCATTACAAGATAACCTATCAACTAGTTGCTATCTTTCAAGCAAGAAGATGAGCCCATGCTAGGAGGGATGCTTTCCTCGAAGCGAGTGCCTGAAGACAATTCAGTAGCATAACGGTGTAGTAGACAAAAGATACCAAATGAAGAGTTGAGGCCTGATTAAATAGACAAGAGAGAAACATCTAGAAGCTTCCAGAAGGCGCCCAAACCCTAATTTCAAATTCACCTTTTCCCTCCAAATAATGGCGTCCTTTTCCACCCATGAAATATTTCACTTTGTATTTTCTTTTAAAATAAAATCAATTCTCTCAATAGGCGTCCCTTCTTCATCTCAATATTTGACATTTAAAAGATATAACTTATCTCTCCATGACTCCTAGACCCTCAAAGTTCCCCCTTTTTTTAAAACAACTTAAAGTTGTACTGCTAGGCAAAGGGTATAATATTAAAATATAATATTATAATGAAAATACTTATCTCTCCAAGAAATATGCGCCCAAGGCCAAGAATTGAAGTGCCAGCTGAACCAACTGAAGAAGAGGACCAACTGAACTGAACCCAAACTGCCCACTGCCAAAAATAGAATTTACTAAAAATAGTAAATTCGCGAAGTTGCCCGGAATGCCAAACTGAACACATCACTGCGAAGCTCTCTGAAAACCCAAAAAGAATCCGCAAACAGAATCCCGAACCTCAAGCAACACCCTCCTCAAAACCAGGAAACCCTAATTTCACCATCCGCGTAGCCTACGAGTCTCCGGAATAGGCCAACGGTCAACTGAAACGGTCACAGCTGGGAAGGGGACATTACAGATTCCCATAATAATCTTATTAGAGATTTGTTGAAATGCTTGCAAACCGCAGCCTCAAGGTTGTTTGCCCTTGTACTGTGAGAGCATGGAAGGTGGGCCGCCCTTCCATCTCTCAGTCCGCCTTGGAGGCTGGCTGTCCTCCTTGATCAAGCCCAGGAGCACTAATAAGCCTCCTAGCCCATGAGGCCTAACCCCCTATGGGTGGCATGCTTGATAAGAGCATGAAGACTACCTCCCTTCTACCAAGCTTGGGAGCACACATATGCCTCTCGGTCCATGAGGCTTAACCCCCTATGGGTGGTGTACTTGATGGTGGGTATGTCAGGCCTTCACCTCTCGTGAACTCGAAAGGTTGAACGGCCTTCTTGTTTTGCAATCATTTCTCTAAATTAGAAATAGATTATTATATGAATCTATTATCCATATAATAAAGGAAGAATCATGATTACTTATAAGGATCAATAATCACTGCAAGCATCATTATTGCATGATCGTATATATATAATTATTTCTAATTAAATTTAAAACTTACAATAAACTTCTTGCTAGAAAATAATATTTATTCCAAGAGGTTTCCAATTCTTATTTCTCTTTTCCAATCTGCTTTCTTGATCTAAATCGATGCCTCTTCCATTTGAAATGTTCCTCCTTTTATATCTTATTGGGGGAGAGTCACCTCCTTTCACTCCTTACCTTTGTAAGGGACATATCCCTTCAAACCCAAGCGCTGCCTTACCTTTTTAATTGTTAATTATATGCTTTCCCAAGAACTACCTTAATTAATTATATGCCTTTGTGAAATCGCCACCCATGATATTCTTTGTCCATTATAATTGACCCCTTTTCTAATTTACTCCCTAGCGACGATCTCCTAAGATTTATCGTTCCCACGATATTTTTTGGTCTTACGTTGGTGGGGGCATGACAGTTTGCCCTTCCTAAGATTGCTTGTCCTCAAGCAATTTCAAATTTGGGTGATCAAATATTTCCGCTCCTTCCCAAGTGGCATTCTCTATGGTAGACCCTTCCATTTTACTAGATACTCAGGAATAGTCTTGTTTCTTAGCTTCTTTTCTCGCATATCAAGAATGGCTTCAGGTTCCAAAATCAACTTACCTTCATCATCGAGCGGGGGCAATTCCGAACATAGAGTAATATGCTGTCCTAGTACCTTCTTGAGACGAGACACATGTAAGACATTATGGATTCTGCTATTTTTTGGTAGTTCTAGTTCGTAGGCAACCTCTCTTATCCGTCTTGAAATCTTCTATGGCCCATAGTACCTTGGTTTGAGCTTCTCAGTCCCACTTGCTTTGATTGATGACTGCTTATAGGGTTGCAATCTTAGCAAGATTAAGTCCCCTACTTCGAATGTTCTTTCAATTCTCCTTCGATCAACATATATTTTTTGTTGATTTTGTGCTTGGTGCAAATTATCTTTGAGTGTATTCATAATTTCTACATTTTGCTGCACTAAGTCTTTAGCTCCTGGTACTCGACTTCTGGTGAGGATTAAATTACCAAATGAGATTGCCTCGTACCCATAGAAGGCTTTGAAAGGACTCGTTCCTATTGACATATGATGGGAATTGTAATAACGAGATGAGCCCAGCTGGCTCTCTTACCCAAACCCCAACTGTACTGCTTTTTAATGTGTTTATTAAGTTTTTTTAGAGAAAATCTAGACAGAAGTAGAAGGGGCGCACAACATAAAATACTTATTGAAGTAAAATTTGCAAACTAAATGCTCAAGTAATGATATATATAGTGTTAGGTAGTGCATACAATGAATCTACAAACGATAAACGTACCCGAGATGCTCCAGAATAATTAAATAAAGAATTTCCAGGCTTGGCAGGCAAGAATGACTGGAAAACCTTTGGATGCATGCTAGGAGCTCAGATCTGCGTTCTCCCACAGGTAAACTGGAGGAAATGACCTGTAAAGATAGGACGCCTATGATGCAAGAAGAAAATGGGACAAAAATGAGGCGATTTGCCTCAAAAGTGCCACACCTCCCTTAAGAAGAACACGCCAACCTCATGCAAAGGTACGGCCTCAACAATGGAAGACTCAAACTCTAAAGTGCGCTAGAAAGGAAGATGGATATGGCAATTTGATGAAGAAACCCTTCCTCTGAAAGTGAGAAACTCTGATATTTCCCTCAATAGATCCTGATTAAGCCCAATGAAAGCTCCAGAATGAAGCCCTCTCACACTGCATTGATTTAGCTAATATCCCACAGCCTCAAGGAAGCAAACCTCTGAAGAATATGCGTTCTCCAATGGCAGTAATTTGTAAACCCTTGTTCTCAGACAAGCACAAAGAAATAAGAAGCAAAGTTGAATAATCAAAAGGTGAGTTCAATTTGCTTCCCTTTTGCCTTTTAACCCAAAAGGCACGATTTCCTAAAAGGCATGACTTCACCCTAAAATACAATTAAATTGTATTTTAATCATATTTCAATAATTACCCCAAAATACTTGGGCGTACCTTTTAAGTCATTTAAGTGATTTTATAAATCACTTTTTATAAAGTAATCTTTTATTACTTTATAATATATTTAAGTGGTTTCCAATTATAAAGTCAAATTGACTTTATATTAAACGTCTAAGTTAGATAAATAACTTAACCACTGAAATACTGATAACTCTTCCCCAACTTAGTATAAACTCATGCCGTTAGAAGCTGACGAACACTGAGCTCCATCTCCTTGCACTGGTACCAACACTAAGTTGAATAGGTGAGAATGAAAATACCCACCCAAAAGAACCATTGACCCTCTAACCAAGTCCTGTCAGCCCATGAGGGTCCAAGAAATAGGCTAACTCCACAGTCATTTGACACTGACTAGAATGGGGACATTACATATAACAATATTCCCCTAGGTGTAACCATTTGATCCATGCATTTTGCTGTCTAGTAACATAGTTTCGTAGATATCCCTCCAACCATTTATTGACAATCTCTGTCTGCCCATCGGTTTGTGGATGGTAACTTGTACTTGGAGCGAGTTTTTTCCCTGCTAGTCTAAAAAGTTCTTGCCAAAACAAGCTAAGGAATCTATCGTCCCTTTCGTTGACGATGTTTCTAGGTAAACCATGTAGTTTAAACATCTCTTTGAACTTTGAAGAAAACATCGACTACTTGAGGAGTTCTATAGTCTGTTGATATGGTAATGAAATGTGCATACTTAGTCAAACCATAGTTACGAGACTCGCCCGGAAGCGCCCAAACTCGGCGAGTCCCGAGCCGAGCACACCTGGCCGGGTCCTAGGAGCCCAGACGCGGACGCGGCCGAGTCCTGGCCGGACTCGTCGGACGTGCCAGACTCGCCGCTTCCCGGAGAGTCCCGAGCCCTGGATGCGGCTGGCGACAGCAGAAGCAAAAGTGAATAAAAAACATAAAAGTTGATGTTTAAGTTTGTTTTTTTTTTGTGTTATATTATCTCCTCAACCCTAAAAGCAACCTCATTTCATTCATTTGGCAAAATAGGAGGAGAAGAGAGAGTTGTGAGGAAAAATAGGAGGAGAAGAGAGGGCAACCGACAAGCTGTTGAAAACAAATACAGGGCCACATACCATTTGGGAAGCTTCATAACAGCAAGGAGGTGCATTGAGAGCTCATTACCAGTGATTGGGAGGAGTTTGCATTGCATTCCAAGCCAAATATAAGAGGTAAGTTTGATTTTTATTGGTTTTTTTTGTGTTTTTTTAACAAATAATTCATTGTAATTTGAAAAATCATTGTTTGTTTTAGTTTGCATTTTTTTTTTACAAACCCTACTTGCAATATAAATAATTTTATAAACCCTACTTGTTATTGCAACCACATTCATTTGCAAATCAAAACATATTATTATTTTCACAATGTCTCAAACCCCAGGCAGAAAAGACCCTGCTTGGAAACATGCTGAAATCTTTCCCGGAATGAAAAAAAGGGAAGCAAAATGTAAATACTGCAAAACAATATATCATGGAGGCATAAATCGATTAAAATACCATATTGCACGCATATCCATCCATGATGCAGCGGGATACCCTATAGCACCTCCTGAGGCTGTCCGTGAAGTGCAGGTGCAATTAGAAACTTTTGAATTGCAAAAAGAGATGAAAAAAAAACAGAAGCATGAATTGGTGAGTTTGGGAGTTGGACATGGACTTGGTGCTGTTGGAGATGCTTCTTCCATGCCTCCATACCGTCCTAGTGCTAGTGCTTGTGCTAGTGGTACTGCTTCTGCACCAGCTATCCCTGTGCATACTCCTACTGCTGGTGGCGCTAGTACTGCTAGTGGTAGTGGTAGTGGCAGTATTATTGGCCCTAGAGTTCGTAAATCTAGGGTGGACTCATATTTTGTACCACGCACTACTCCTAGTTCCCAAGTGTCGCTTGAGAGCATGGGTTGGAACAAGGATGTACATGATGCAGCAAAAAAGACAATTGCAGACTTTTGGTACTACTGCACCATTCCCTTCCATGTAGCCAGGTAATTCTTTTTTGTTTAATTGTTTTAAAATTTATTATTTTAGAATCTAGATGTATCTCATTATCGAATTCAAATTTAGTGCAGTTAAAATCTTAAAACTTTTCATTTTACAATACTTATGTAAGTAACTTATTAATTTATTTATGACATGTTTTAGGTCACCTTTTTGGCAAAACATGGTTGATGCCATAACCATATGTGGGCCGGGGTTCAAAGCCCCTTCTGAAGATGAATTAAAGGGCCCACTTTTGACTCAAAAAGTGGCAGATGTGAAAGCACAATTAGAGGAGCAGCGTGAGCAGTGGAGGAGGATTGGTTGCACCATCATGACTGATGGTTGGACCGATAGGAGAAATAGGACGCTGCTTAATTTTCTAGTGTCCTCCGGAGGTAATTGTACTTCCCTCAATGCATTGAAATTTGAATTTGATTTAGTGATTAATAATTTAATATGGCTGATTTTTGTTTTTTAATTTATTGAATAACTGGTTTTGCTTATTCTTTCAGGTGACACCGTTTTCATTAAGTCCATTGATGCTTCTTGCCCAATTCAAAAATGCCACATATCTATGTGAGGCTATAGAGGAGGTGATAGCTGATGTGGGGGAAGAGAATGTAGTGCAAGTGGTGACAGATAATGCAGCAAACTATGTTGCTGCTGGTAGATTATTGATGGAGAGGCACCCTACTATATTCTGGACTCCATGTGCCGCCCATTGCATTGACCTCATGATGGAGGATCTTGGCAAGCTCCCATGGATCAAAACATGTGTGGATGCAGGTAGAAACATTTGCAAATTTATATACAATCACACATGGGTGCTTAACCTTATGAGGCAATACACGGGGTTGAGGGAGTTGTCTCGTCCTGGCATCACTAGGTTTGCAACTAATTTTATCACGTTGCAATCCTTGATTCGGTCAAAGGCAGCCTTAAGGCGCATGTTTGTTGGTGAGGAGTGGTCTTCCTCATCGTTTTCTACAAGCACTGCAGGGATTGGTGTGGCCAATTGCATTTTTGATGAGCAAGGGTTTTGGACACCAGTGGAGGAGATTGTGAAGGTAAAATTTAATTCTTTATTATGTTTTAATTTTTAATCATATCTTTTATTTGTTTATTTTCATTCACACTTATTTGTGAAACATGTTTGCACTTTGCAGTTTATTGAGCCCTTGCTAGTTCTCCTACGAGTTGCAGATGGGGAGAAGCCCGCACTGGGATACATATATGAGGGCATGGATAGGGCCAAAGAGGCCATTAGATCAGTCTATGGTGGAGTTCAGGATAAGTATCGTCCCATTTGGGAGATCATTGATAGGAGATGGCAAAACCAACTTCATAGGCCCATCCATGCAGCCGCATGTTTCCTAAATCCGGCCTTCCAATTCCGCCGTGATATCCGTGGAGATAGAGAAATTCTTAGTGGGCTCTACTCGACGATAGAGCGGATGTTGCCCGCTGTTACTACACAGATAGTGCAGGAGATAGATGCCTTCAGTAAGGCACGAGGAGACTTCTTTGCACGTCAAATGACCATAGAGAGTAGGACAACATTACTACCAGGTAAAAATATATTTAAGGGCATAATTGTCATCTTTTTATATTGTATTTTATTATTAAATGTTGAACTTGAAACTTGAAATGAGATTGATTTTGTTTCTTTTTCTCATCTCAGATAGTTGGTGGAGGTTGTTTGGTTCTGATGCACGGAACCTGTAGAATATTGCCATTCGTCTATTGAGCCAACCATGCAGTTCATCTGGTTGTGAGCGCAATTGGAGTATGTTTGAGCACATACACTCCAAGAAGCGCAATAGATTGACAGTGGAGAGGATGAATGACTTGGTCTATGTTCATTACAACCTTCGGCTCAGATACAGGAAGCTTTTTGACCACGACAACACCCCGATCAATCTAGATGAGGTTGATCCACAGTCTGAGTGGACCACTGAGGCTACAGATGCAGTCTTTAGTGACGAGGACCTTGATTGGGTGGACCAGGCAGAGAGAGAGGCTGAGGTTGTAGCCATGGCTGAGGAGGAGGCTAGAGCACGAGGAGACATAGCTGCTGTTGGTGAGAGTGGCATGGAGACTCAGACAGAGGCAGAGACTATGGCTGCAGCTGCAACATCATCCAGGAGCGTTAGACGCCTTCGTAGGAAGGATGTTGGCTCCACTATGCCATAGAGTCATAGAGTCATAGCTATTGTTTTGATATTTCATATTTGTATGGAACATTTGATGTTATGGATTTCATATTCCATGACTTTTGTATACATTTGACTAGTTTTATAATCTATATATCTAAGTATGCTATTTCCTTCAGCAGCGCAACTACAATTTGTGTACTTTATACTTATGTGATCGTTGTATACTTGTGTATGTGATCAAATTTGCTTTTATTTGTGTTGTATTCAATAAAGGGTGCTTGAAACAAGTTTTAAATCCTTAAAAATCTCTAAATTTCTAGGTTTTTTTCAACTTTTTTTCATTTTGCCGAGTCTGCGCCGAGTCCGAGTCCCGAGTCCCGAGTCGAGTCGCCCTAGCCGAGTCCGAGCCGAGTCTGAGTCTCGTTACTATGAGTCAAACGGTCTACTACCACATATATACAATCTTTTCCTTGCACCTTTGGAAGCCTTGTTATAAAATCCATGGAAATACTTTCCCATTTTTGGTTTGGTATGGGTAGTGGTTGTAGTAGGCCCGCAGGAAAGGTTCGTTCGACTTTGTTTCTTTGGCACATTATATATTCTTGAACATGTTTTAAGATATCTTTCTTGAGACCTTTCCAAGAATACTTCTCCCTTACTTGCTTATAGGTTTTATAATATCCTTGGTGTCTTGCCAAGGGGTTGTCATGGTATTCTCGAATGATTTTTTGCTTCATTTTTGAGCTTGGTACTAGATATCTCCTATTTTGTATAGGATGAGTTCTTCCACCACTTTATATTCTTCATTTTGTAGATTTCCTTCGAGGATGTCATTCGCCCATGGATCTTTGACATATTTAGTTTTAATCGAATTCGACATAAATGCTTGTTATGGAACATAAGTAGGGCTTGCGGGAAAGGGCATCAACTACAATGTTGTTTTTTCCTTTCATATATGCTATGTCGAATTCATAAGCTTGCAACTTGCTGACCCATTTTTGTTGTCGGTCGCTTAAATCGTTTTGATTTAGAAAAAACTTTAGGCTATTGTGATCAGTTTTTACAATGAATCTTCCACAAACCAAATATTGTCTAAACTTGGCTAGAGTATTCATAATGGGCAACATTTCCTTATCATAAATGGAGTCATGCATTTTGGTGTTTGTAAGCTTGCGACTTTCAAATGCAATCGGGTGTTTGTTTTGCATGAGTACTGCCCCGATGCCTTCGCCAGAAGCATCACATTCTAATTTGAAAGGTAAGGTAAAGTCATAATGGCTAGAACAAGACAAGAACTCATGATGTCCTTAAGTCTTTCAAAAGCTTGCAAAGCTCCTTCGTTCCATGCAAAGGCTCCCTTTTTTGTTAAGTTAGCGAGTGGGGCAGTGATTTTTGAAAATCCCTTGACAAATCTTTCGTAGTAGTTGCATAAACCCAATAAACCCCTTAGATGAGTTAGGGTTCGTGGTTTTGGCCATTCCCTTATAGCTTTTATCTTTTCTTTGTCCACACTTACCCCTTGTGCATTGATTTTGTATCCTAGATATAGGATTTCTTCTAACCCAAATTCACATTTTGATACTTTGGCATATAGTGATTCTTGCTCAAGAATTCCTAGGACTTTATCAATATGCTTAAGGTGGTCTTCCCATGTTCTATTGTAAATCAAAATGTCCTCAAAAAATACCAATAGGAACTTCCTTACTTGTTTCTTGAATAAGTGATTCATACATAATTGGAATGTGGTAGGGGTGTTGGTTAAGCCAAAGGGTAGAATCAGAAATTCAAAGCGTCCAAAGTCGCAGCTAAAGGCAGTCTTAAGGATATCTTCCTTCCTCATTCTAATTTGGTGGTAGCTAGATCTTAGGTCAAGCTTAGAAAAATGTTTTGCTCCATGTAATTCATCAATTAGTTCATCGACTCTAGGAATAGGATAATGGTTTTTGATGGTCTTTTTATTTAGGGCCATATAATCAATGCACATTCTCATGGTGCCATCCTTCTTTTTGACTAGTACTATAGAGGAGGAAAAGTGACTTGAACTAGGTTGAATGTGTCCCATTTCAAGAAGCTCTTTAATTATTTTTTCTATTTCTTTTTAAAATTTTTGGGGGTGCCTATAGGGTGTAGTGATTACAGGTTTAGCCCCTTCTTCAAGTTCTATGCTGTGCTCAAAACCTCTTTTTGGAGGAAGTCCTGGAGGTTTGTTGCCAAATACCTTTTTATGTTTGTTTAGGATGGGTTGTATGTCAACATGTATGGCTTTGATTTTGGAAGAAGACTTGTCATGTATCATGCATTGGGCAGCCCATTCAACTTGCCCATGCCTAAAGGTTCTTTCCATCCTTTTGGATGAGATTACCCTTGGGGATCCATTAGATAATCCATGTAAGATTACTTCTTGTCCATTATGTTGAAAATGAGCTCCATTTTCTTGAAGTCTTGGTAGAAACGCCCTAAAGAGTGCAACCATTGGACACCCAAGACTACATCCATGTCTCCCATATTTACAACGTGATGACTTCCCAAGGTGATGCTTAGTTGTGGCACCCTTCTTCCGCATGAGGCCATGGCTACCTTAAAGCCCTCAAAATTTTCAGCTTCCAAATTCATTCTTGTAACCAATCCTTTGTCAATAAAGTTGTGTTTGGCACCACTATCCACTAGTACGGTCACCTTTTGTCCCTTAAGAACACTACGAATTTGAAAGGGGTGGTACTTGGATGCTTTTGAGATTGCAGCTAGGGTTCCATTTTCTTCTTCGAACCTTCCTTTCTTGCTTGGAGTTTCACTTTCTTCTCCCCATAGTTCTTCATTGGATAATGCCTCTAGATTATGTGCTTGTCTTGGGAACTTATGTCCTATCTCCCATTTCCCCTTGCACTTAAAACACGGTCCTTGCTTTTGGAGCTTTTTCCTTTCCATGTTGTATGTGTTTGAGAAGGTTATGGCTTGTGTTGCCAATTTCTTTTATAGGGGACTTGGTTATGTGATTTGGATGGCATTTTCTTGGGTTGGCTCTTCTCCTTTGTTGATGTGGTTTCCAATCTTAGGGCCTTTTGAATGGCATCTTGGAGGGTTGTGGGGTCAAAAGCACTCACCAAACCTCGAGTTGTCTCCGATAGCCCTTCAATAAATAGGTACAATAGTCTTTTCTCCGTAATCCTCGATACCATGACGAAGATCCTTTGGAATTCGGTAACACAGTCCTCCACAAACCCTTGTTTTAATTGGGTTAATTCTTTGAAGTGCCTTTCAGGGTGTTTTTGGTCTAATTGGTCCATGAGCTTTTGTGTGAACTCATCATATGTTGTTATATTTTGGTGTCCTTGTGCAATAATGCCATGGTGCCACCAATCATGTGCAACCCCTTCTAAATGTAAAATGGAAAATTTGATAGCATCTTCTTCTATCATGGGACTAAGGGAAAAATAGGTATCCAAGTTTTGGACCCATGAATGTGTCGTGACCTTTTCCGACCCATCAAAGTTGGGGAGAGTCATTTTACTCACCCTTTGACGTAAGTCTTAATTTGTTTGCCTTTTTCTCTTTCTATAGGTAGTTCGTGATCTTGCATCACAATATGCCTCTCTCTTAATTTCAAGGTTTAACCTTGAGTAGGTTGCAAAAAATTCATTAAAGTCATTAATTTGTGGATTAGTTTCTTCTTCTCTTGCTGGCCCTTCCCTAGGTAGGAATGAGGGTCTTGTTGCCTTAGGCGTTGACCTTAATGGTGATATGTTGTTATTTTCCAAGTGGTTAGAGTTTACATCTCTCCCGTTTGTTTGGTTGGGCTTAAGAGCATTGATGGTATTATTCAGGTTTTGTAAGGTTTGAAGGTGCACTTGAGTTGTCCTTTCAATTTGCTCCATGAAGGCTTGGGTCGTTCTCTCATTCTGTTCCATGAAGGCTCTCAATTCGTTTCCTAGTTCACTCATTTTGTTGCTTTGGGTAGGGTTTCCTTTTTCTGCAAGTTTCCTTCTTTCTCTTTCTAAAGCCCTTTGAGCCCTTTGGCTTAATTGCATAAACTACCCTTCTTGGTCCTCAGGATGGAAAGATCAAGGCTCTAATACCATTGTAATGTCCCATGTTGGGATATCTCCATGATTTGTCCTAAAACCACAATTCAATTTAAAATAAGAGATGAATATATTTAAGAATAATGAAATTACCAATTAAATTGTCCTTGTAAGATAAATCTTGGTTTAGGTCTTGCACACAATATTAGTCTCTAGAAATTGACATTAGATCATAAGCCATGATAATATATATTTATTACTAATCATTAGTAAACATCATGATATCCATGTACATTATTCATATCAAAATCTAATTAAGGCAATAACCATTCCATTGTGGATTCCCATAATCATCTTATTAGGGATTCGTTGAAATGCTTGCAAACCGTAGTCTCAAGGTTGGTCGCCCTTGTATTGTGAGAGCATGGACGGTGGGCCGCCCTTCCATCCCTCAGCCCACCTTGGAGGCTGGCTGTTCTCCTTGATCAAGCCCAGGAGCATTAATAAGCCTTCCAACCCATGAGGCCTAACCCCCTTATGGGTGGCATGCTTGATAAGAGCACGAAGACTACCTCCCTTCCACCAAGCCCGAGAGCACACATATGCCTCCTGGCCCATGAGGCTTAACCCCCTATGGGTGGTGTACTGGTGGGTATGTTGGGCCTTCACCTCTTGTGAATTCGAAAGGTTGATCGACCTTCTTGTTTTGCAATCATTTCTCTAAATTCAAAATAGATTATTATACACATCTATTATCCATATAATAAAGGAAGAATCATGATTACTTATAAGGATCAATAATTGTTGCAAGCATCATTATTGCATGATTGTGTCTATATATATTGAAACATAAAAATTTGGTACACCCTAAGTTTAGTGTTCATGACCTAGGGTGTATTTTATTATTTTTATAGTTTCATTAGGATGTAGATCAACAAGGTGCATAGATTGACTTTCGACCTAGAAGGTGAGCCAATCATACCTAGATCTGAATCATTTTTGAGGATAGGAATGATTTGGGAATGATTTGAAATGATTGCCCTAATTAAACTAAATGACCTAATGCAATAAATACAATTTCCTAGTAACTGATAAACAAAAACAATCAAGTTCCAACATTCATGAAAGGTGTAGATTGATGTGTACCCGCCCCAAAAAATTGGTTCTACTGTGTCTACAAGGACTAGGACACCCAATGGCCATTGAGTCCTTGTTAAGGTGCCTTGCTCAACTTTCAAGGTTCTCTAATGTTGGACCTGAGCTTATGTTTTATGCCTGTCCCATAGTCAGAATGTTGTCAATAAATTCTACAATTGAGTTTCTGTGTCTTGACAAGGTTGATGACAACAAATGCAACAATAGAGAATATTTTTTCAAGATCTCTTCAATCCTTTCCAAACTTGCAACTTGCACATTCACAAAGAGGGAAAATGTTGTGCCATATAGGGGCTTGCCTCAGTCAAACCCGATGTTAGTGTTTCCACTTCCACAATGGCAATGTCAATGATAGAACCTTAATGGAAAAGAAGGAAATGATGAATGAACAAATTCTACAATTTACCACCCTTCAATGGCTTCCTTGAAGGACTGAAGACATACACATCTCTTCAAGGATCTTGGATCTTGCTTGATAAATTTGCTTGAATGCTTGAATGCTTGGAGACCTACAACAATGTTAGCCTTCACATAGCATGAACATGAACACACATAAAATTTGACATGATGTTGGATCTTGATTTTCTATAATGATGCTTTGATATGCTGCTCTTGACAATAGTATTTGTTCTTGAATGCTAGAAGTTGTGTTATTTCTCCTTTTTCTTGGATTTCAAATAATAAAATGACTAGGTATTTATAGGTGTTTATCCAATTTCTTGAAAATTAGATTCCAAAAGCCAACACTTCATATTTGAATTTTGGATATTAAAATACTACCAATAACATATTTGAATTTGGGTCCTGGCTAAGAAGGGGGACCCTGGCTAAGAAGGGTGACCCAGTCACCAATGAGCGAATGGGTCTTGGCCCAAATTTCTAACACTCAAAGTCGGGGTCAATTTAATGATTGGATGGATTTGTTTTATGCTCGTCCTTCTTCAGAAAATAGTAAAAATTAGGCTTTGGAATGCATAATTTGGCAAATTAGAAGCTTAATTAAGTCTAATAAATTAGGGGACCAAAAACATAATGTAAAAGTGTAAGTGTATACACTTTTTTACAATACATTATCCCCCACTTTAGTGAGAGTATGAACTTATGCTCAGACTCACACTAAAGTAGAGAAATATATGTCAAGAGGGGTTTGATTGCACAAATGTTAGAGAGACAGGATGACTACAGATCAAGGAGGGTGATCAAGCCCCCAGAATCTAAGATCCCATGGAAAACCAACATAAGCACAAAGGAACACACATGCATGATATGCAGCAAGGCAAGATACACAAACATACAATGTCAAAGTAAATGCAAGGAAAAAAAGGGGTATGGGATAACAAGTTGTATTATGCTAGCGGCCATACAAAGAGGAAGACACACAGGCTAGTGAGGGCCGTTTCTCACTAGGTGAGCTCTCAAAACAAGTAACAAAATGAGAAACATACACTAGGTCTACAAGGTGTGCCCATAACCATATCAAGAGTTATACTACCTGATAACTTTGATAGAGTGCTTCAAAATGGTCAAAAATGCTATGCGAATGCTTACACTAGGTTCAACCCCTGTGAACAAAGTGAAGCCAAGAAAATGTCAAATGTCAAATGTTAATGCACCACTAAGTTCATCCCTTGTGAACAAAATGAAGCAAAAATTTGCCAAGTGTCAATGTCAATGCATCACTAAGTTCAACTTTTGTGAACAAAGTGAAGCAAAAATAATGCCAATGTATGCCCCACTTTAAAGAAATTGCTAAACACCATGTTGTGAGGAATTACTTTAAAGTAGAAAATGATAAATGCCATGCAACAAAAGATCACATGAGCTTATTTAGAAAGCCCTATGCCAATGACATGTTTCCAAATAAACTACATCATGATAAGGGGTTGTCCCTAGAATACAATGCCATGAATAAAAAAGGTACATTGAGGGATCCATGGATTTTGGGTTAGTATATGTCTTTGCTACACTGATATAATAGAGCTTGGAACTGACATCATTTGCCAAATGCTCGTGAAACAACAAACACAATAGAGGAATGACACATAGAGAAAACAAATAATCTTTTGGGTCAACATGGAAGAGACCTAAATGTCTCAATGCCTTACATCATTCCCAAAAGGAAAACACAAGACAAAAAGAAAAGATAAAGTTTACGACATATAGAAGAATTGAGATACAAATAGAAGAATGTCACGATAGATTTGATTCCTTTGTATCCTTGCGCCAACGGAGTAACAAGGGTCATCCATAGAAAACTCACAAACATAAAGATACGCCAATCAACACAATACAGGGGATCACATTACATGTAATCAAACACAAAGAACACAAAATGAAAACATAAAGTAGTATGTCACATGCAAGCCGACCTAGAGCAGGTTGTCCACATCCCAATCTTGTTCATCATATAAGGAAGGTAGACAACTAGCTGAAGGGACTACAACAAGTGCCGTACTAGGAGCATCACTAGGTTCAACACGTGGTAAGTTACTGTCATTAGGAGGATCATCACGGTTGCCCCCATTTAAATTCATAGAAGTGGAAAATTATAAATTCAACTCATTATGCACTTCTCCATCAATCTTAGCAATCTCATCATCATCATCCAAATTGATCACAATAGGAGGTTTTATGATTATTGCATTTGAATTCTCTTGTTTTGTCTCTATGTCTTGTTCTATTGCAAGTTGGATTTCTTCTTGAGTTGTTTGCATAGGTGTGGGTTTATTCTTTTATTCCAATTGTCGAGCGATAGCACGACATCTACACCTACGCTCTTTAGCACTTCAGTTTCTTTTTGCATGGTTTTCAAGTTGTGATGGTGTAGGAGTGGGTTTATCAACCATTGGTTTCTTTTCTTCCCTTAAGGGAGGAACTGAAGGAAGCATCTGGGGTTGGGAAATTGCTGTCTCTTTAGGTTTATAGACTTGTTTTATCTTTGAAGGCACAAAAGGGATCATCTAATTGTCTCTTGGTCTCTTATAGGAAATGGGTGGAGGAACTGTAGTGAATTTATCTTGGTTATTTGGAAGGGTTTTTGACTCAATCATAGGTTCATGAATGGTAGGCTGGAGAGAAGGAAAAACCATTGACCTATCACCTTTAGGAACATTGCTAAGAGATAAATCTGCTATGCGCTTTGCTTTGAACTTTTCATAGGACTTGAAAAAGAAATCTTCATGAAGTTTTATAGGTTCTATAGGTCCAAGCCAAAAGAAATCCAATGAAAAATTTCCTCGGGAAGACAAAGGATTAAAGCTACTATGGTGCACGGTAAATATCTTATTTCCCACAAGAAACTTTATGCACTTGTGAATAATCGACGAGATGACATTCATGGAGCGCAACCATGGATAACATAGCTTCACACAAAATTGGTCCGATGTTAGGATGATGGAGAATGACACATCTAATTGTTTTGGTCCAACTTTTAATGGAAGAGTGATCAAACATATCATAGGGCAAGCAAAACCATTATGTGTTTTAATCGATGTTTTCGACTGTTCATAAGAATCTTGATAAAGTTGATGCACAAACAAGAATTCTTCGGTGATCACATTCTCTACACACATGGGATCAATAAGTATCCCAGTCATGGGCTTGTCATTAATATGTTCGGCGATATAGAGAGGACCATCAGGTGCATGTATAGAAGCATCAATGTGTGAAAGCGATGTTAGGTAACAAAGTGGTTTGGCCCTTACAAGGTTGAACATCTATGAGACCGACCATATCATGTAGGCCATCTTCATCATCACTCTTATCATCATCATTATCATCAATTATGCCCTCAATCTTATTTGCAAATTTTGGTTGGGTGGAGCAACTGACTAATTACCTTTGTCATTAACACCTCCCAACTAGATATGATTAGAATTGATGAGGCCCTGAACTTGATGTTTAAGATGCATGCATCGTTTGGTGTCATATCCACTTTGTCGGTGATACTGGCAATAGGCATTTGGTTTATAATTTGGAGGCAAGGGTTTTGTTGTGTCCATAGGTCTGTCTGAAGGCAAACAAATTAGATTCTTATTCAGAAGTTGTAACATGATCAAATGGAGGGAATCGGGTAATGGAGTAAATTGCCTATCCCTAGGTCGAAATTGGTATGGGGTAGAGTTTATGGCAGCTACTTGAGACTCAACATGATTTGTTTGAGATGGATTTATCTTTAAAAAGTTCTTGTTTGGTTTCTTAAATTGTTGATAAGTGGTTTGACGTACGGGTTCAGACTTCTCAGTATGTTTAGATGAAGATGCTTTAACTTATTAATTGAATTCTTGTAATCATGAAGCATCGTACACAAACTTATGAAAGAAGGAAATTTTTGTAATAGGACTTTTTCTCTTATGCCTTCTTGTAAGTTGTCAACGAACATTCTTTGAATTTTCATATTAGAAAGAGTTAAATTAACTTGTGATAGTATCAACGGATAGCGTGTTATGAAATCTGTAATCTTTTCACCTTGTTTTTGTTTGCATCTTATTAAATCAGTTATGTTGATCGTGGGACCAATTTGCACTTGGAAATGGTTGAGGAAGGCATCGACAAGCTCTTTGAATGAGTGAATTAAATTATTGGGCAATGAGCAAAACCATTCCAAACCATTCCAAGGCCATGTCTTTTAATGACCTAGGAAAGAGTTTGGGTAGCAGCTTATCCTCAAAAATAAAGTCACTACACATGGCAATATATGCTATTATGTGGTTGCTAGGGTCTCCTTTACCATTGTATTTCTCAAAGTGGGGTATCTCTATGTTTTGTGGCATTTGTGCTCTCAATATCTCCAATGACAATGGGTTTCTCTTGACATATTGTGATGGTTGTCCATTTTGAGTTTGGTTCAATGTTGATATTTGTTGTTGAAGGGATGTCACGTTTTGCAAGAGTTGGTTTATGACGGAATCATTGCTTGTGTTTTGGGAATGAGGTGAATTTGGTGGAATTGTGTATGTGTTTGGTGGAGAACTATATTGCAAGTTTGTGAGGGGTGATGGATTTGGAGATATAATGTTTGAGTGCACAAAACTATAAGGATTCCCAATGGAAAATATCCAAGGTTGGAGCTATATTGTTGCTTGGTTGTATCGTTGTGGTAACAATTGGGTTTGTGTATGTGGAAATAAAGGCTATGGTAGTAGGGAGATAAACTTGACTTCCTCCTTGGCTTTGAGTATATCCCAAAGCGTGGGCACAACTAGCCATTGTAGGTACATGATTATCTATGATGTGGGCTAGACTACGCACTACCTCTAATCCTTGATCATTATCAAGCATTTTCCTCATGCTATCTATGACAAGAATTGTTGTACCAACGATATACTCCGTGCTCACATAATCTTGAAGTTTTTCTAAGGCTTTGTCTAATTGTTTCAGTTTCTCTTGAGGGACATGAGCCACCATGGTTTCAACATCATTGACACTGGTTGATGGTAAGGTCATGGAAATTGTGGCATTAGGGATGGAATCCAAAATGGGTTGAGTATTGACAACACTTGGCGTGAAAGGGTTAGAGAACTCAAGATCCACAATGAATGTACTAGTAGCGTAGGATGCCATGAGTCTCGAACTATGTCTTAGTGAAGTATTGGCAATAGGACACCAGGTTGTGAAACTCATGCAAGTTCCACAACACCAAAAGTGCACCCAAGATGAACACCAGTATACTAAGTAAACACAACAAACACCTAGAAACAAGAAGCAACAAGTAGGAACAAATAGTAAACATAGCAATAGAGATCTTAGAGAAATTTTGTGTAGCCAAGACAAGTAGAATAGGGTCGCCCAATGGCGACTGGGTCTTGGTCAATGGTTTTGAAAAATCAAAGTTTGACTATGAATTAAATTGCTTAAGGATCTTGATTCTACTTGCAGACAGTTGAAACAGTAACTAAATTTCCAGATTTTGCTTAATGTTTTCCAATTTAAAGCACAATGTAGATATATAGCAATGTTGAAGATGATTGAACAAGATTGAATGCAACTTTCAGATCTGAAATATGATAAATTGACTGATTTAAGATGTAGAGACTTGAAAATGGTGATTTTGAATGCAAATTTTGATTGTAAACAATGCACTTTCTTTCACCTTGATGAACTAGATGCAAAATGCTTAAAAACATGCCATGACTGATTCCAAAACATAGGTATGCAAGTACAAAGTAACTGAGCAGACAAAGACAAAACATTGTGAAAAAGTTTGGTGAGACTTGTACAAGGACAGGGTCGCCCAATGGCGATTGGGTCTTTGTATAGGGTTTTGAGAATTCAAAAGTTGAATGTTTAGACTGATATTTAAGGTGACTATTCCTATCTGCCAACAGGTTTTATAGTGATTGTTTTTCCAAATTTTTCCAATGAGATGCAAGTGCAAATATATGATAGTTTTGGAACAAAATGAAACTTTTTTGAAATGAAATTTTGATCTAAATAACTTAAACACACCACAATCCAAGCTATGATGCAATTTGAATGCAATATTTTTGGATTTTTATAGCTTTATGATGCAATATGCAACCCTAAATGAGAAATGCAAAACACAATGATGCAAAACCTAGATCTAGGGTTTGAATGATTACCAAATCAGAAAGCTATGATGTCAAATGTCGGGTTCACCAAAATGAAACATAAAAAATTTGTACACCCTAAGTTTAGTTTTCGTGACCTAGGGTGTATTTTATTGTTTTTATAGTTTCATTAGGATGTAGATCAACAAGGTGCATAGATCGACTTTCGACCTCCAAGGTGAGCCAATCAGACTTGGATCCTACATCCTTTTTGAGGATAGGAATGATTTGAAATGATTGCCCTAGTTAAACTAAATTACTTAATGCAATAAATACAATTTCCCAATAACTGATAAATAGAATCAGTCAAGTTCCAACAGATCTGAAAGGTGTTGATTGATGTGTACCTGCCTAGAAAATTTTGTTTTTCTATGCCTACAAGGACTAGGTCGCCCAATGGTTGCTGAGTCCTTGTTAAGTTGTCTCGCTCAACTTTCGAGGTCCTCTAATGTCGGATCTGAGCTTTTGTTTTATGCCTGTCCCATAGCTAGAATGCCGTCAATAAATTGTGCAATTGAGTTTATGTGTCTTGACAAGGTTGATGACAACAAATGCAACAATGGAGAATTTTGCTTCAAGATCTCTTCAATCCTTTCCAAACTTGCAACCTGCACATTCACAAAAAGGGAAAATGTTGTGCCATATAGGGGCTTGCCTCAGTCAAACCCAGTGTTAGTGTTTCCACTTCCACAATGGCAATGTCAATGATAAAACCTTAATAGAAAGGAAGGAAATGATGAATAAACAAAATATTGCAATTCACCACCCTTCAATGGCTTCCTTGAAGGATTGAAGACATACACATCTCTTCAAGGATCTTGGATCTTGCTTGATAAATTTGCTTGAATGCTTGAATGCTTGGAGACCTACAACAATGTTAGCCTTCACATAGCATGAACATGAACACACATAAAATTTGACATGATGTTAGATCTTGAATTGCAGTAATGGTGCTCGAATATGCTGCTTTTGACAATAGTATTTGTTCTTGAATGCTAGAAGGTGTGTGTTATTTCTCCTTCTTCTTGGATTTCAAATGACAAAATGACTAGGTATGTTGGCATTTCAATTCACACCTCTAGAATGCGGATTATAAACGAACATCTATGCATAGTTAAACTGCTCTTCAAATTAGGAGGGGAAGCTCCCTCTTCGCTGATGATGCTTAAAAAGAATACTAAACTATTGCCCAATCTTTTTATTCTCAGCTAAGAGCACAAGGTTATAAAAGTCTTTGCATTGTAGCGAGGTATTTTCTTTTCCGAAACTTCAAACTACAACTAGGCCTAAACTATAGACGCTTCTGACAACTCAAGTAAACTCAGAGCTTGAGAATTAGAAGTAAACAAGGAATGATTGATTAACACAAAACCTTAAATAAACTTACTCGCTGATGATGCTTAAAAAGAATACTAAACTATTGCCAATATTTTTATTCTCAGCTAAGAGCAAAAGGTTATAAAACTCTTTGCATTGTAGTTGAGGTTTTCTCTTTTCCAAAACTTCAAACTACAACTAGGCCTAAATTATAGACACTTCTGACAACTCAAGTAAACTCAGAGGTTGAGAATCAGAAGTAAACGAGGAATGATTGATTAACACAAAAACTTAAATAAACTTACTTCTAGATCCCACCTGAAGACTCATTGTACTTATAAGATGTATTTTGAAATAAAGATTATATTAGCAAAACACATAAGACAAGATACTGAAAGAGACTGAGCAAGTATATCAGAGCAAAAAAGGCATAAGCTTTCACTTTTTCTGAATTTCCAACAACATTTACACGTTTGGGATAGCAGATTGTAGCAAAGACAGGCTTACAATAAGCTATCAAACACCAGATTGCACTTAACACAAGTTGAATTGTAACTGAACAACAATTTGCTACAAAGACAGGCTTTCAAATTAGCTCTTACAATAACAATTGAAAAACAATGGGCAAGGCTGCCCTTATTTATACACAAACAAGGAGTAGATAACCCTAAAATCTCCTTGCTTTAAGCTGACTAGACGTGCCAACTCGCAAGGTTTATTTCTAAAACTAACACATGACAACTAACTAACCACCCGCTAAAATCAATTAACTAATTCAAAGCAGGGAAAGTTCCAACTATACATTTGATTTTTCCATTTTACAAAGAATAGATAAGCATGAGACAAGAATAACAAGTTAAACTCAGAAAAGGCATTGAGTTAATTGTTGCTTTTAGTTCTATTCTTGGAAATCTTCGTTGCCCCAAAAAGTTGCTGATTTTTCTCCAAAAAGTGGATTCCTTGAAAAAAACCTGAGGTCTGGGTTTTGTAGACAATCACGTTCTGAAGAGACCTAGTTCGTCAGATTTTGAAAAAGCTGAGGGCTTCTCAAAAAAGTGCTAAAAAAGCGAATTTTTTGAAATATCAAATTTTCCAATCTTCAAGAGGAGCAAAAAGTAGATGAACCCAGATCGACGAAAATTGAAAAAGTTGACCACTTGTTTCTGAAATACGATGCCCTCGAAGATTGGACAATGAAAAAGCATGTCTCTGTATTTTCCAATCCTAAATCCACGAAGAACACTGAAAAAACACTCCGTTTGAGCCTCCAAATCTTTATGAGAAGAAAATTCTATCTTTCCTCCTCTAGATGCCAACTTGCAAAATATGAAAAATGAATGCCAAAAGCCTTCTTCAGTAGAGTGAAAAAGCATTTTTTTCGCAAAGCCCTAAAATTTTGAAGTCTATCCATGAAGATAGAAACTTTGTTTGCAAAAATTTGAGTCCATTTGCACATGCAACGGTGAATTCTTCCTTTGTAGGGAAAAAAGCACGTGCATGAGGATGCATTGTTGAACAATGAAAAACAAAAGCCAAAAAATGGCTAAGGCATGAGATGCTAGGTGCCTTGATTGGATAAGGGCGCCTAGACATCCTAGAGTTAGTCATTTTCTGCGTTTTTCAACTTTTGCTTGCTTTTTCTTCAGGCAAGGCTTGCCTCCGACTTTGATGAGCCGACAATCTAAGGTTGCCAATTGATAAAATCTGTTTGACCATGGCAATCTCATGTTTGATCATTGTTGAAGTGATCTACAACCTCCATACCGGCATCCGATATCATCTGATTGAGTTTGCGACCTCTCAAAACTGCTGATGGAGGCTAAATTGGGAAGAAGGCATGTGGGGTCGAAAATATTCTAAGGCATCAAGAACCAGTCGCCCTTCTTTGACAGGGACGCCCAGGCTTCCATGCCTTTAAAATTTTTTCATGATTTTCAAATATTTACTTTCCTTGTCTTGCGTGTTTCTGCCGAAAGCCAGTGACCCTAGTTTGAAAGTCATTTCCTGCCAATCGGTGAATGATAGAGTCTGAAAGGCAATTAACCAGGAAAGCTTGATCATAACTGGGATGAATTATACCCTTTGCCGACCCTTGACACTACATCTGACCGATTTTCTAAGAACCTGAATCGGGTTGATGGAGGAGTTTGATGAACTTTCAAACGGGTGAAAAATAAACTGTCATGAGAAGCTAGGCAACTCTCCTTGATAGGGGCACCTAAGCTTCCATGCCTTAGAATTTTTTTGATGATTTTCATTTTTCCTTTGATTTTCTTCATTTTTTTCGCAAAATTCCACCTTTCGATCTGCATTTTTCACTGTCTAATTGATCCTCGGCACTGGATGATGAACCAATTGAAGAGTCTGAACACAACTGAGATGATCTCTTGCTTTTCCCAGCCCTGAAAATTGCTTTTGACTGTTTCTCTGCACAATTGAATTGAGTTGATGATAAAATTGTACGTTTTACGAAAAAGGGAAAAATTTGACTAAGGCATGAACCCCAGACACCCTTCTTGGACATGGGCGCCTAGCTTTGCTAGAGTTAGAAATTTTTTCACAAATTTCAACTTTTTCTTAGCCTTCTCTGTTCACCATTCTGCGTGCATTGTTCACCATTCGTCGTTGTCTGTGCAACATTTGAGACTTTGAATCTGACACCTGGCTGCTGACCTTCCTCCATTGATAACTTTGGAGCTCATGCTTTTCCCTCTAGAAAAGCAAAATTGACCCACTAGAGGAATCTTGACCTTTGGACGATTTTTACCGGACCAGCTTGATTAGGAAGTATTTTCGACCAATCAAAATCAGTTATAGCCCTCCAAACAAAGATTCTATTTTTAGAAATTTTTGCCCACATCCATTTGACAACAAACCCAAAAAACCCTAAATCAAGTCTATTTTTAGAAAATTTGACTTTTGATGAATTTTTTTTACAAGACTTTGACCACTCTTTACAAAATGCCTTAATGAAGCAAATTTTTAAATTGGGCACAACAATTGGCTCTGTCTGGGGACCATGTCGGATACTTACGGCGTAGGAGAACCAAGAATCTCTGGACTTTTAAGCATAGACCATTGTCTTATCAGTTGGGCATCAGAGTTAGGACCATTTCCTAATCACCTATCACAAAACTTTTCCCTAAATCACCTAGGACACGACTTTCCTAAAAATCACCTATAAGTTTGAACTCCCTAAAATCACCTAAAACAAGACCGCCTAAAAACACCTAGAACACGAGAAAAACTTCACAGAAAGGGGAAACACATCATGACATAACGCACACATTACATAAAGGGGAAACACATCACGAAAACAGAAAGGAAATTTACTCCATCTCCAAAGGAATGAACTACTTCAGATATTGCCCGCTGTATGGTAGCGGGAAGAGCCTTCCATCCAAGTGTGAGAGAATGTAAGTATTCTCCCTTGCGAACTTGTGGATCTTGAACGGCCCCAGCCACAAGGAATCAAATTTGCTTTGCATTCCCTTGGGTTCATGTCTCTTGTCCCATAACAAGACTTGATCTTCGATCTCGAAATCTCGCTAACGAGCCTTCTTATCAAAAATCTTCTTCACTCGTGCCTGATGTTGAGTGATTTTATCAACAACCTCCACCCTTTCTTCCTCCAACTTCATCAGGTACAGGATGCGCTTCTCAATTGGATCTCTGAACTCACCATCTTCTATTGTGGATGCCAATTGCAAAGCGGACAACTCCAGTGTAATAGTTTACATTGCCTCCATACCATACATGAGGATAAAGGGTGAAGTACCAATGGCTCTCTTAGGAGTAGTTCTATCAGCCCAGAGAGCATCGTAGTCTTTTGTGCCAAGTTCGTTGATTGGAATCAACTAACTTGTTTATGATTGTGACAATGTTCTTGTTTGACGACTCAACTTGTCCATTGCCCCGAGGATAATAATCTGATGAGTGTGACAAAGTAATGACATCATTGAAACAAAATTCGAGTAGCTCCTCAGATGAAAAACTTGTTGCATTGTTAGTCACAATTTTGTGTGGCACCTCAAAGCGTGAAATTATATTTTCCTTCAAAAAGTCGCACACGACTTTTGAGGTAGCCTTCTTGGTTGGAATAGCCTCAACCCACTTTGTGAAATAATCAGTAGTTGTAAGGACATAATTATGCCCCTTATTGGAACGTGGGTTGATAGGACCTACGAAATCCAATCCCCATTGCTGAAATCGAGTGTCAATGATGACTGACTTGAGTGGAATGGCTGCCAACTTAAGCTTGCCAACAAACTGTTGACACATCTAACATTTCTACACCGATTGATATGCGTTGCGAAACATAGTCGGCCAAAAAACCTGTGCTCGCAGGATTTGAATGCTGTAACCCTTGATGAAAAGTGTCCACCGCATGCCTCATTGTGAAATGCTTCCAACAAACACCGTTGTTGGTCCTTGTTGGTGCATAACAAAAATGTTCCATCAAGCCCTTTCTTGTATAGAACGTCATTCCAAAGCACAAAATTTTGTGCTTTCAAATTTAATGTTCTCTTGTACTATTTGTCCATGTGGGTTGGACATTCACCATAAGTCAAAAAGTACCATATCTCAGCATATCATTCATCCACAAAATCAACAAATAGTACCATGGGAAGATCCTCTTTAATTTCAGGTTCAGGTTCACCATCATCTTGGTGCTTTTGATCACCATCCTTTGCTATCAATTGACAAAGACCTCTCCCACAGACGAGTTTAGTTGGCTTGATCTCTAAGTCATACTCTTGAACCCTTGCGACACAGTTACCCCTCTTTGTGCCCATCTCCTGTTGAGTTAACACACTCTTAACCGCTGGATTAGTGACATACACTGTCGTGTGGGAGTTCAAGATATAAAATCTGAAGTTCACATCTCTAACAACTGCATATGCGTTCTTCTCAATTTGAGAATACCACAACTTGTTGTCCTTGAAATTGCTTCTCATGAAAGCAATTGGGGACTCAGTTTCTCCATTCAACTTTTGCGTCAGTATGGAAGACATAGTGTGTTTCGACGCATAACAATAAAGGATAAAATCCTTATCAAATTCAGGACGGACCAGCAATGGTGCTCGGCTGATAGCTTTTTTTATAATGATGAACGCCTTCTTGCCTTCGTCAGTCCACTTGAAAGTGGACCTTTTCTTTATCATAGCGGATATATCTCTCGTCAGCTCTGAGAAGTCTGGAACAAACCTTTGTATGAAGTTTACTTTACCAAAGGAGTGTACCCTAGTTTTGTTTGTTGGAAGAGACAAGTTTCTGATGGAATCAACCCAACTAGGGTCAATTCGAGTTCCTTCCTTGGAGACGATGTGGCCAAGTAGCTTGCCCTTTGTTACTGCAAAGATGGACTTCTTAGGATTCAAGGAAATCCCATGATACCTGCATCTTTCAAACACTTTCACTAACTGTGAAAAATGATCTCCTCGCCTCTTTGAGAAAACGGTGAGGTTGTCAAGGTAGATGACAATTACTTTGTTCTTCAAATCCTGAAACGCCAAATCCATGGCTCTTTGAAATGTTTTACCAACATTGATAAGGCCAAAGGGCATCCTTTCATACTAAGTTTATAAAATAACTTTATAAAACAACTTAAGTGATTGAATAAAATAATTATTAAATACTTCAACCTTAGGCTCTCCAAACCATTTGAGAAATAATACTGCTGCATACATACTAGCCTGGGACCAACTCCCAAAAATGACTTACTATAAATAACACTGCTAAAAATAGTAAATGTACACCAAATGCCAAACTGAGCAAAACTGAAGACGACTGAAGAGTATTGTGACCAACTGAAGATAGCAAACATCATAAATCACCCACTACTATAAATAGAAACCCCCTCGAAACCCAACACTAAACTCCAATGCTGGCCATTGAGTCCCCTAACCACATCAACTAGCCTACGGGAACTCAGGAGTAGGCTAATTGATCTCTACATTGCTCAAGAGTGAGAAGGGGACATTACAAGATTATCACAACTCCCGCTCCTAAACTTGTAGTTGAGCAACTCCCATCAAACTGTATAGTCCACAAATTTGGATCTCCTGTTGATTTATTTGCAGAACACACAATGTCCTTACTTTCTTCAGTTATTTCTGATAGCATAACATAAGTACTAGGACTAAAATTTTGGAATTTATCCATGAAGATAGAAACTTCGTTTGCAAAAATCTGAGTCCATTTGCACGTGCAACGGTGAATTCCTCCTTTGTAGGGCAAAAAAGCACACGCTTGAGGATGCATTGGTGAACAATGAACAATGGAAGCCAAAAAATGGCTAAGGCATGAGATGCTAGGTGCCATGATTGGACAGGGGCGCTTAGACATCCCAGAGTTAGTCATTTTCTACATTTTTTCAACTTTTTCTTGCTTTTGCTTCCGGCGAGGCCTGCCTCTGACTTCGACGAGCCGGAAATCTAACGCTGCCAACTGATAAAACTTGTTTGACCATGGAAATCTCATGTTTGACCACTGCTGAAGTGATCTACAACCTCCATACTGGTGTCCGACATCATCTGATTGAGTTTGCGAGCTCTCGAAACTGCCGACGAAGATTGAATTGGGAAGAAGGCACGTGGGGTTGAAAATATTCTAAGGCATCAAGAGCCAGGTGCCCCTCCTTGATAGGGGCGCCTAGGCTTCCATGCCTTAGACAAATTTTCATGATTTTTAAATTTTTACTTTCCTCGTCTCGTGTGTTTCTATCGGAAGCCAATGACCCTAGTTTGAGCATCATTTCCTGCCAATCGGTGAATGACAGAGTCTGAAAGGCAGTTAACCAGATAAGCCTAATCATAATTGAGATGAATTATACCCTTTCCTGATCCCCGACATTAGATTTGATTGATTTTCTATGAACCTAAATTGGGCCGACGGAGGAGTTTGATGAACTTTTGAACGGGCAAAAAATAAACTAAGTCATGAGAAGCTAGGCACCTCTGCTTGACAAAGGCGCCTAGGCTTCCATGCCTTAGAATTGTTTTTGATGATTTTCATTTTTTCTTTGATTTTCTTCATTTTTTCGCAAAATGCCACTTTTGATCTTCATTTTTCGTTGTCTGAGTGATCCTCGGCACTGGATGATGAACCAACTGAAGATACTGAACACAACTGAGATGATCTCTTGCTTTTCTTGGCCTTGGAAACTACTTTTGACTGTTTCTCTGCATAATTGAATTGAGTTGATGAGAAAATTGCATGTTTTCCAGAAAGGGAAAAATTTGACTAAGGCATGAGACCCCAAGCGCCTTGTTTGGACACCTCGTGCCTAGCTTTGTCAGAGTTAGAAATTTTTCACAAAATTTCAACTTTTCTTTGCCTTCTCTATTCACTGTTCTGCGTGCATCATTCATCGTTGTTTGTGCAACATTTGAGACTTGAATCTGACACCTGGCAGCTGACCTTCCTCCATTGATGACTTTAGAGCTCATGCTTTTCCCTCTAAAAATGCAAAATTGACCCACCAAAGAAATCATGACCTTTTGACGATTCTGATCGGACCAGCCTGATTAGGAAGTATTTTCGACCAATCAGAATTAGTTAGAGTCCTCCAAACAAAGATTCTATTTTTAGAAAGTTTTGCTAGCATCCATTTGACAAAAAACTTAAAAAACCCTAAATCAAGTATGTTTTTAGAAACTTTATATTTTTAGAAATTTTGACTTTTGACAAATTTTTTTACAAGACTTTGACCACTCCTTGCAAAATGCCTTAATGAAGCAAAATTTTAAATTGGGCACAACAAGGTATTTATAGGTGTTTATCCAATTTCCCGGAAATTAGATTCCAAAAGTCGACACTTGATATTTGATTTTTGGATATTAAAATACCGCCAATAACATATTTGAATTTGGGTCTTGGCTAAGAAGGGGGACGTAGTCATCCATGGGTGAATGGGTCCTAGCCCAAATTTCCAGAACACTCAAAGTCGGGGACAATTTAATGATTGGATGCATTTGTTTAATGTTTGTCCTCTTTCGGAAAATTGTAAAAATTAGGCTTTGGAATGCATAATTTGGCAAATTAGAAGCTTAATTAAGTCCAATAAATTAGGGGGCCAAAAACATAATGTGAAAGTGTAAGCGTATACACTTTTTTACAATACACACACACAGACACACATATATATAATTAAATTTAAAACTTACAATAATCTTCTTGCTAGAAAATAATATTTATTCCAATAGGTTTCCAATTCTTATTTCTCTTTTCCAATCTGCTTTCCTGATCCTAATCGATGCCTCTTCCATTTGAAATGTTCCTCCGTCTATATCTTATTGGGGGAGAATCACCTCCTTTCACTCCTTACCTTTGTAAGGGACATATCCCTTTAAACCCAAGCGATGCCTTACCTTTTAATTGTTAATTATATGCTTTCCCAAGCGCTGCCTTAATTAATTGTATGCCTTTGTGAAATCGCCGCCCATGATATTCTTTGTCTATTATAATTAACCCCTTCTGCTAATTTATTCCCTAGCAGCAATCTCCTAAGATTTATCATTTCTGCGATATTTTTTGGTCTTACGTGGTGGGTGCATGACATTTTCTCCTTGCCATTTTCTATATCTTATCCTTATTACCTGATCCTTTATTTTCTTTTGTGGCTTGGTTGACACCTAGACCATGTGACTTAGAGGATTTGAGAGTGCCCATATGAATGAGTCTATCTTGTTCCCTTGTGAGAGACAACAAAGTCATCAAAAGATGGCATATAGGTAGAAACAAAAACTAAATAGTTAGAACCAAGCTTCAAGAGAATATTGAGGACCAATTGTTCATCTTTCTTTTCAATTCCAGACTATTTCAATTGTGATCTTAGTGATTACGATTTCGTGAAGAAGTCCTAAATGCCATCAAAATTGTCTAGGCTTAAACTAACAAGCTGATTTTCCAAGTGATGGTCTCTTATAGAATTTTGAGTCCCAAGCAAACTTTCTAATTTACTCCAGATTTTATTTGGAGAATTTAGAGATCCAATATGAAAGAGGAGATTGGGATATATAGGCAAACATAGTGTTCCATGAGCCTCATCACATTTGTTAAACCACTTAGGTTTTTGTAAGCAACTTCGGTTCAAGTTTAAACCCATAGTGATTCTGTGCAAACCAACTTTTCTTAAATACATCACCATTTTAGATTTCCACTCAAAGTAGTTGTATGGTGTAAGTAGAAGAATGATGTAGAAAACAAAGTGTGTTGAAAAAGAGACAACACAAGTACACCCTCATATTATTAGTCATTGAAATGATCCCCCAATAAGTACAATGTTTGACAATTTAAGATTAGTGATTTTACAATGCAAATACTAGATTTTCAAACTCTTACAAAACCCAAAAATAGCTAAAATACTGAAACAAAAGTTCAAGTACAATATGAGATGAAATAGAGAGCACTATTGTAGTGTACACAGAAAAATACACACTTCGAAAAAAGAGGACCCAAAAAGGAGTTCACATGCATAAGATATTGCCTTCAAAAGGTCTCAAAATGAGAACTGTGTAGCAAAATGCGTTAGAAATGAGTGATATGTTTAATGCACCATTCAAACCCCATTCGCAAATTGGCTTTAGGATTTCAAATTTTGATGTAGCGAAAGCCAAATTTGACTTTCTCGAGCCTTCTGGACTCTATGGAAAATTTGAAAATGTTGTCAAGATTACCAAAAAACTACAATTCCCAGATTTCAAAAAATACAAATGCAAAATCCTAGAGGTTAGAAACTTTTCGTGGAGCTGGTCTAATTTTCCATATCATTTGAAGATACAAGAGAAGAGCATACTGGGTTTTTAGGAAATCTGCATGCAAAAGTTTAGCCCCCTTCGAATCTCTCAAATATGGAAACTAAAGATCTACTCTAGCACCAAAACTTGTGATATCATGTTAGAATTTGTAGAATAGATGAAAACCCATAAACTAATGTAGGGAATAGATGCTACAAAATTGTAAAATCAAAATAACATTACAAAGTTAGTCTCCAAGAGAGTAATACAAATGCTCAAGGCACAAAATAGCATTAGGAAAGCACAAAAGCATGAAGCTTCATGAATGATAAAGGTGTACCACTAAAGAGAGTGAGTATATATAGGCTAAGTGAGAGGGAGGAGGTAGCAAATATGACCAATGGGAGGAACAAACCACAATACTACAAAAATATGAGAGTGTAACTCACATGGAAGATGCTAACAACTCACATTCCACTAACACTAATACTCATACTAGTCTAATTCTTTTCCCTTGAAAGAAGTGGCGAGCAACCTTAATGCAATATCCTATTGGGTGATGTAATGTAGAGTGAGAATATCCATGATATCTTGCAGATGTGCTGCATGAGTTTTGAAGTTCTCTCTTGTGAACTTTGGTAAAGATTTGAGGGTGTTTGCAGGGATAGGGTCCCATGTGGTTGGGGGAGTTGGTGGAATCAAAGGGATGCCATTATTCCAATTTTAAAATTTCTTTGAGCTCTTGGTTTGCATTGAAGGGAATGGAGGATTAAAGTTAACAATTTTTTTTCTTAGAGGAATAACCAAAGGTGGATCTAAGAAATAAGGGTGGTTTATTGTAAAAGATTTGGTTACAAGCTTTTTTCTCATAAAAATAGGAGTTTCCACAAATGGAATATCTGTGGACCTATCCTAATTGTGCTAACTTTTTTTTGGGTCCCACTGAGCATGCCAAAATTGTTGATATTCAAATTCGCATTTTCATGTGCCTCTGTACAAACATGGGGGAAATCTTGTAAATGTGGGACATGATTTAAAAGTAACCTTGGGATTGAGAAGTTGGTTTTTCTTATGATCTTCAATGAATTCTTGATCGGATTTGAGAGGAAAGGGAAAGAGTATGCTCAAAATAAAATAGTAAACTACTAGGTGGAGCAACAACCAAGATATTTTACTTTTGCCATTGGACATTTGCATGGAGTTCATATCATTTGAAATCAACAACTTTCGATGAAAAGAAAAGGACATGATTATTCACAATTTCAATCTCATTTATAGATTATGGAATTTTGTATGAACAAATTAAGGCTTTGAATGACAACAATTGAACAATGATAAATGAGTAGAGGAAAATTCATAGACAAACATAGGAGAGATAATTTATATATGTATTAGTTTTCTTTAGACAAAGTATGAAAGGCCAAACTTGCATAGTGGTACTTGGCTCCATTAATTGAATATGAAATACACTCTCTTCCTTTGAAGGCCCTGCGTAATAGAAAGATTAGCATTCCTCTCTTCTCCCCCCAAAAAAACTTTCTCCCTTTTTTTTCAATATTACATAGATATTTATACTGCTTCATTTGAATAAAGAGCACCAAAATTTCAAAATTGGGAGGTTGTATGCTAGGAATTTGCCTAACTAAAGCTCAAATCGGCCTTTTAGATGGTGATTTGGATAAAGTATTTGGCATGTATTTCCTTCTTGAAGTTCTCTTTATTTCATTGTTAGAGGAGTCCTTTTATGGTATCAGACGAATATGAACAGTCCACTTGCCTTGTACTATGTTTATCTTCCACCAATGGTGCAAGATAAAGCATGTGCTAGTTGTGACAATGTTTTTGATAATTGTTGACGCACCATGTGTTTGTTTTGTGGCAATATATTTTTTAACAACCTTTTCCCTGACACAAGCTCTACCAGTAGCTGATGTGTTCATTTTTGATCAATGGTGCAATGGTCTCAAGTTGTCAGACTAATACTCTTGAACTAGTGCATGCATCACTGATTATGGGGATGATTTATGGTTTTGCTTCCTTGAGACTCCAACTTTTATTTCTTGCCTTATATCAAAATGGCTGGCCCACTTTGTCCATTGTGCCATCTTTGGCCAATGGCATGACTAGAATGAGGTGTTAGTCTAACAATGTTTTTGAGTGCCGAAGTGACATGTAACAAACAATGCAGGTTGTCTTTGCTTTGTTCCTCCACTTTTGTGAAAGGATATTAATAAAATTGGTCCCACTAGTTTGGCTGACTCACTGAGTTACACCCAATAACACAATAGTTTCAAGTTGTAAGACTGTCAACTTCAAAAAGGTGCACCAACCATTTGGTCCTCTTGGTGAGATTGGTGGTTCTGCTATGTCGAGGGATTTCTTTAGGATCTTCGCTACTGTGGAGCCTGCTCAAGCCAATGTGTGAATTGCTCACTAATGGCACAATAGAAAAGAGGTGTCAGACTAACAATATCTTCCTATTGTGCAAGTTGTTGATATATGAAACGATCAAAGGTGAGGATCTGTTGTTAGGGCTGTGGGCTAAAGAAAACTTGCATAGACATTGAAAAGTCCTACAACTTATTGAAATTCAATATGAAAAACTATGTAATATTTTGCAGCGCATGAATTCCCCAACTGAAAAGGAAAGAAAATTGTCGGCTAGAAGAAAAGGAAGAGAACAAGAAACACTGTTTAGTGCCATCCTAAAATGGTGAATTGAGAGCAGCGCTCTACACCTACACTAACATATCTACTAGGAAGACTGAGACGTGCTTTGGCAATTTTTAGATTACATTTGTATATTTTCTATATTCTTCTATTTTTCTCTACTCTCTGTGTTCTCAGTACTTTCTACATTTTCTCTGTATTTCCATTTTGTGTACTTTTCTTCTACCACAGTGAACTGGTTTATATATTTTTTGTGATTGAAATTTCTGGTTTGAATCAAGGCTACGTGAAGTCTGCAATGGTTAAGAATAATGGTTGTTCATGTAGAGCGGGACTCTAGCTGTCTGCATACAAATGAAGTGGCCATCACCATGAGGCCAAAATGCTGCACAAGTAGCAGGCTCTGTTATAACTATGAAGGCACCTAAAAAAAAGTCAAACCATGTGATTAATTCATTAGCATTAAAGTAATCAAATGTTGGCTTATAGTAAGGCCTTTTTTTTGAGATAAATGGTATTTTGATCGCTAATCAGAATCTTGGATGAAGTGCTAAATTTTGCACTCAGTCCACGCCATTTAACTGTTGTTTTATCTTAACAGTTATAAAGTTTTGCTATTTAAATTCTTTCTGGTATGAACATGTATAACTAATTTATGTGATAAATTTTTAAGGGGCTCATTAGATTAAGAGACTTACTTTATTTTAACACTAAATTTATGTTCTTACAGTCTCTTTTAAAACAAAATTTGATTACTTGCAGGGGCCTTCTTGCCAGCAAAATGTATGAGACGGCCAAGGGAATTGTCAACAATCTGATTTCACTTATACACACATATGGATTTGTTCTGAATGGTGCTAGGACTTACTACACTAATAGAAGGTACCATGTTTTCCTTCCTATATTATTTGATGACTTGATATTATGGATTTTGGATATGTTCTGGAATCTGAATGGTGCTAGGAATTACTACACTGATAGAAGGTATTGTGTTTTCCTTTCTGATTTTAAAATGACTCGATAGTATGGATTTTTGGCTGAGTAGATCATTCCTTTCAATCTGGTGAATCCCTTGCTTGCCGTTAAATAATTTCCACCCTTGAATGTGAAATTTATTAACCAAAAGAACAAAGTTGCAGCGAGAAACCAAACAATCTTCAATATTAAAATTAGGAACTAACCTTCCAGAAAAGTCTGGATTTTTTTTTTCCAAAATCCAGGATAAGAATAAAAGAATCCCAATGGAGGCATGCAAATGGAGGAAAAGGCCAGAGAGAAGTCTGACAGCCTGGAGCAAAATGTAACACGAAGCACTAAAAAGTTCGAGTGATTCTTAACTTAGCTTTTAGATAATGAAGCCTCTATCTTGTTATGTTATAAATTCTGACCTGGACTATGGGTTCCTCAAGTATTTTAACAAACCTCATCATTTGAATAAGGTGTGGATGGCCTTTATGTTGTCCTCTTCCATCTTAATCATATATAAACAAGAGTTGTAATTTTTCCATGGTCTTGTATGATATCTGACAAACATGGATTCAGGTAATTTGCAGTAGAGAAGCAGTTGTCGCTTCTCTCTCTCAACTACTCATGGAGCATCTGGGTTCAGTGTATATTCCTGTGGAAGTTATCAAGTACGTGTAGCCACAGAGAGCTTGCTGGCTTCCTTAAGAACACAATTTAGTTTTCCATGGTCTCTTCCTCTGTATTTTCATGGATCTGTAGGGCCTAAAATAATTTCTCACAGGGCGCATTAGGGGGGATTCATACAGTTTCCTGCTTGGTTTGTGGTAGTTTTCCCTGTCTAGTTCCCTGTACAAGTATTCTTGTGGCAGTATTGGTATGTTTCAGTGAAATACTGTTCTGTGAAGCAAATGCAACATCAAAAGAAGGAAACTGAGCATACTTAGGTCAAGACAAATTATATAACTTAAGTCTTAATATGTGAACATCCTGGCATGTAACATTGCTTTTAGATGCTTCTTATTATTTGTTATTGATGTTAATTATCATGTGGTAAATTGTTGGCTGCACAATAAGCTTTACTGGCTATTTGATGGCATGATTTAAAACAATGGATACCCATTGATTTGAGGTCCTAATTCAGATGTAATTTTGCTAGTGTTGAGGATTTATGAAAAATACAAACTCTAGAATGATGTCTTTATTCTTGTAAGGACTCATGTGTCTTATGTTTCTAACTGCTATGTATATGATATTATGTTCAAGTCTTTGCTCTTAGAGAAAGAGCTTTGCAAGTCATTTTGACTCAAAGGAGAATATCCTTTCGTATCAGAAGCAAATTATTGAAATTCTGGAGAGCATTTAGGCATTACATGTATCTTCCAAAGAGAGTATCCCATTTCTGAATTAGTTCAATTTCTATAGCTTTGTTTTCTTTGTTTGTCGAAGATTGAATTTCTTCTTCCTTATTGCATACCTATTAAGGAGTTTGACTTAGCATGAATATTATTCACAATCAAGGGCTTTAGAGACTTAAACTTAGAATGTTACATAGGAGTTGAAGTTTGTTTTTTTCTTATTGACTTGTCACATTCAGGGTAGTCTTGTGCACGTTGAATGAAAAACAGTTGCACGGTTACATTCTTACAAATACATTTGTTTGGTATGCTTTGTAGTCAACCTCCTCTCCTTAGTGCAATGGTACTGGCCATTTACATGAAAACAGGGGACGCAACTTTCTTAAAAAAGACATTTCCTACTTTGCTGCAGGAGCACAGATTTTGGAACTCAGGTAATCTAAAATTGAACTATGTGTTTCTTTTAAGAGTTTGGGTACATTGCATTCACAGTCTTGTAAACTAGATGTTTCTATTCATTTTTAGAATAAAGTTTTCTAAAATTTCATGTTTCACATTATTGAATTTGTTAAATATTTCAATTCCATTATACACATCTTTTATAATTCATTGTTGCAAATGAAGAATATTTAAATCCTATCCAAGATTTGGATCACATTAATATTGAAATACTTGCATCATATTGCCGAAACTATTCATAGCTGCTAAGGGAAAATATGAATAATATTTGAAACAGGTTTCCATAAAGTAACTGTACGTGATGTGCATGGCATCAAACATTCTTTAAGCAGATACTATGCAATGTGGAACATTCCTAGACCAGAATCCGCAACAACTGTAAGTTTTAGTTCTCATCATTTTCTTCATGATTTTTGAGATGTGTAAAGGCTGCATATGATATAATACTTTTTTTTAGATATAGTAGAGGGGGATCTATAGGGGTCCACACTGGTGAAATAAGGTTACATATCTGATTACATACTAACAAAGAGCAACAGAAACAAAAAGCTTCATTTAGAGCACCCTGAACAGAAAATAACATCTACATAGATATTAATATATCATCCATCATTAGATCCAACAACAAAACAGAGAAACTATAGCAACTTTCCTCAATGACCATACAACTGATTAGACAACATCCCATTGTGCCCTAGGCACCGGTGATGCATGCCCAAAATAACCACCTCTTCAATCCATAGCTCTTTTGCTTGCCTGTCATGCTCCTGAAATTGCAACACTAAAAACCCGAACATTAAAATGTAAATAAATAAATAACAATATAAATATTAAAATATTAAAATAAACATTACAATTTAATATTATTATACTTATAATTATTATAACAAAATAATATAAAATATACATATACAATTAAATATGTTAAATAAGGAAGACATACAATATATTAATACAAACCTAAATAATATAAATATTAACAAAGCAAGAAATAATAATTAAAGGCAGATTTTATACTAATAAAGGCAGCGATTTCTCCAGGCTAAATACAGCGATTGAAAAGCGGCAATAAAAAATAACAATATAGGCAGTGATCCATTAATAAAAGGACATGTGTTTAGAAAGCAACGATCAATGCGTTAAGGGTAGTGATCCATCTTGAAAAAGACATAATTAACAATAAAATAAAAAGGGTTTTAAGTTAGCGCTGGCTTTGAAGGGAGGTGTCATTTAACAAGGAAATAATGTGAATAAAGAGATGTGACTTTTCCCCTCCACCATTGAAGATATATGAGGGGTAAAATCATTTGAAGAGGGCATCAAGGAATCAGATAAAAGAAAAATAAATAAGAAATATATTTCTGAGCATTGCAGCAGATATAATAATCGAATGGGAAGGAGATCAAGTCTTATATATATATGATCTGCAGTCAGTAAACAACAACAATCTGATATTTGGAAGTAATTGGTATGCACAATATGTTTAATATGATATACGTGTAAATATGTATATAGTTAATTTATATTAATAGGTATGTATTTGGATATATAGATTTTAAGTAAGAATAATTAATGTATGAATATATATATTATATACAATTATACAATAATGATGACTCTTCAATATAAAAATGAATAGATTGTGTGTGTATATATATATATATGTATATATTATGTATATGTATGTATGTATGTACTATGTATGTATGTATGTCGTCCTATGATCGATCAAATGTAAGGTTGAAGGAAGCAAGTTATGAGGATACAATCTACAGGCTCCCCTATACTAAGTAGCCCACCTCAAGGGTGGAATTGTCTTGGTTCAGACGTTCTTGCTGCTTGGGGCCAAGGGGTGGGTAGTCTTGGTCAGACGCTTGTGCTCTTGGGCTTAGATGGGTTGAGTAGTTTACAAGCACCCCTTTCAAGGCTTTCCTATCAAGCCAAACTATGATTGGTTGTTATGATGGATTCAAGGAATGGCAATCATAAGAGGGATGGACGAGACAACATGGATAGGGAAAGAAGGTACAAGTGTATCCACTAAGTAGCCCGCCCCTAGGGTGGAATAGTCTTGGTTTGGACGTTCCTGTCACTTTGGGCCAAGGGATGGGTAGTCTTGGTTGAACGCTCGTGCTCTTAGGCTTAGATGGATAGCTTCGGGCAGACTTATCATGCTTCTCATCCAAGTCCTGTTAGGATTGAGACTTCCACTATGCATTATGGATATTGGTAGTCTAGATAGTCTTGAAATAGTTATGTTAATTATGTTTTGATCAAATGAATCATATTTCCAATATTATCTAACATGATTGTAGGACCTAAACCAAGATTTATCTTGCTTGAAGCATTTAAGTGGTAAGTTATAACCCTAACTACATTAAGCTTGTGATTCTAGGGAAAGATTTAGGGTAGTCCCAAAAGGGGACATTACATTGCCTTGGCCTTCCTCAATGATGATCAACTATGGCTAGAAAACAAAATCCATAGCATAAAAGGACCACATAAAACATGAATGGAAGAGTCACTTCCAACCTCCCATTTACCATGATGATGATGAACATGCAATTCAACTAAAACCTTTCATACATCAGAATAAAACACCTAGAGGACACCAACTTATTACCACATCTCCTCAAGATTCTGTAACATTTCGTCTCCCCTTGAGCAGATGTGGAGACAGAATCTTCCCCTTCCACCCCAACCACTAAGGGCTTTCCTTGTCCTACTGTCTCCTTATTGGCAAGAGCCACACCAAGGAATTGATTAGGAAGAAATAATTGTAGCAACCATAACCTAACAGAAGCATTAGGAACAAAACAGGCAAGTTTTGTAATGAAATCACATCTTGCCACTTTGGAATGCTTTCCAACTGCTAGCACTTCTTCTCCCGAAATACCTTTTACAAA
Organism: Sequoiadendron giganteum; assembly: GCA_007115665.2. Classification (NCBI taxonomy): domain Eukaryota; kingdom Viridiplantae; phylum Streptophyta; class Pinopsida; order Cupressales; family Cupressaceae; genus Sequoiadendron; species Sequoiadendron giganteum. The sequence continues at coordinate 703,154,498 of CM021102.1, forward strand.
CCCTAGGGCCTTCAGCTCTTGGCAAGCAAAAATGCATTTTGTATGCCTATCTGTTAGTCTCCCATTCATCGGCAGCACACCATTTTGCTTCCTAGACTTCATGTCTTCCATACCTTGCTAGAGACACTGCCAGAACCCTGCCCAAGCAAATAACAACAGGAATCCTATATTTTGCCACCTTTTTACCATAGCAACTAAAAGAAAACTCCTCCATATTTTTTGACTGCAATGGACACCACACTACAAATACCATAAATGTGTCCTGCTTGCTGCGATGCAACTCCTAATTGAAAGAGCTCCTATGAGACGTACTTGCCATTGTCAAAGACTCAAAAGCACCAAAGGCATATTGTCAACCCTTCCTAGCCAACCAACAACACACAAATTAATTCTACATTGTGCTACATAATACCGAGAGCCATTGGGACCATACAAATCTCTGGCTAACAAAATTCAAATGTTAAATGAGGATTTTCCTTTATATATGACACTAAATTTGACCATGTTTCTGCTCGTGTGCTGTATAAAGCAGTTAGCAGATCTTGATTTACACCTTCATTGGCCAGTTAATTTGTAGGCGAGTTTTATTTTATTTTACAATATATGAATTTTATCCTCTCAAATTTCTCCTTCAGGCTGAGAAACTCTTTGACATAACGATTTAATTGCCAGCTTGGACTTTTGCCTTTATTGATAACTTGGATCACTGCCATAGAATCACCTTTGGTAGTTAGATCAGAGCTTTTAAGAGAGACAACCACTTCTAGCCCTGATATCAAAGCTCCCCATTCAGCTTCATTATTTGTTTGTAGACCTAGAAAAAGAGAGCCATCACAACTCAATCGCCTTAAACTATCCTTGATCACAAAACTACCACCTCCTGAGCCAGGATTCCCATTAGCTGCCCCATCAAAGTTTAATTTTGGAAAACCTTCTGGAGGTGGGGTCCAAACCTCTTGTTGAGATATTGCTTCCTTTGGAGCTATATGAAGAGGTCTTGTTTGAATTCCACTTAAATCTTGAATGAGGGAAGGTATGGAAAGATTCCAAGCTTTTAGAACTGCCATTTCATATTTCGACAAGGAATGCTTTACTTTAGCCATGTGGGACTGTGCATAGTCTTTAAAAGCAGTCTCAATTCTTGCCCAACAATGATCTGTAGATGAAGGTTTTTCTCAAAAAATCTTTGCATTTCTTTCTAGTCCTATTTCCCATGGATGGCATAGGAAAACTATATTCCAAATGCCTTTTTAACTCTCCGTGCCTCATGGTCAGCTACATAGGAGTTGTTTGATCGAACTTGGAAGCACCCAAATTAACCCTATCTTGCTAATAACTTTGCTCCATAATCCTACTAGAAAAGAACATTCAGAAGCAAATGATTAACAATTTCCTCTTTCTTTTCACATAAGCAGCAGTGAGAGGGGCCTTTAAACCCTGTAATGTGCAAATTATCATAGGTTAATATTTTGTTCAAGGCTGCTAAACAGACAAAAGTATTGGCCTTTGGAGGAGTCACTGAACACTAGATTAGATTAGAGGGCCCATTCTCCCAGACTGGAGCATTGCTATATTTCACAAGCCTGTATCAAGGATTCATCATATATATTTGTCTTATTGCTGTTCCATATTATCTTAGCTGGACAATGTAAGCAGTTTATCATTATTGGGTGAAGAAGCAAAGAAAGTAATACTTTCTATTCCTTAGCAATAAGAGTATCATCAAGGCTTTTGCATAAGTTTCTCCCATTAATTGAGATGTCCCCTTCCCTTAGGTCTAGGGTTTCGCTGGTTAGCTCAGACAATTATAATGAAAATATAAATAAGTTTTAAACATCCAATCTGCTGTTAATGATAGGTATGCTGCTAAATCATCCCTATTGACTGGTAAATATGATCATTCCATAAATAAATTTGTAGATCTGAAATCGAAATATAATATGCACTAGAAACAAGATGCAGATCAGAAATTTATAGCATTGTTATTCATAGTTTCTGTTACATAAGTTCACATACAGTTGTGACAATTTACAGTAATAGCATACCCATGCAATCAGGTACAGTTGTATGCCATGGATTCTGTTCTTATTTGCTCTCAGAAGCCCTAAACACTGCTGTTACTCTTTCTATCCTTGATAGCTGTTCAAAATGAATGGTCAATCATATATTATGTTCACAGCTGGATGCCATGATCAGATCTGAGACATCTCTTCGATGGTGCAATCTGCCCTGGATATCCTGTATTCAGCTCCTAATCACCTTTCACAGATGGTAACTCCTTGAATGGTAGTGCTCAGATCTAGCTTCAATGTTGGTATTCAGCCTCTAAAATCAGAAAGTACTTGAAATTTCCAGCGGCTAGGGTTTTGGAGATGATATTCAATTTTGGCAGTGACCTCTACCTTAAATTGGCGCCTTAGATCTGCCCCAAGTAATTGATGAATCAGCAGAAGCTCTTGAATGTTGATCAACCCCTCTACCTCAGTGCTTAGGTTGATTAAGAACCTAGCAATGGCGACCAGCATAAAGCAGACCCACAACTAGGCAAACAAGAACCTTGCAGTCAGAAAATACAAATATGGAAGGAAACATTGACAGGATAAGGTTTGGTGTTTCGTACCAACCTTGATGCCTGGTAGGGTTTGCGTCCCAGTAGTCACACCTTGGAAAATATTTCCAAAAATCATGTCAAACTTCCAGATACCAGTGCCCAGCACCCCACAAGGAAATATATATCAGTTAGAGATAGAGTGCAAGGGCCCAAAGTATGATGACATAATTTGAAATTCAAAATTTAACTTACTATTTTTAAATATTTATCATTAATATGGTGTTAAAAAACACCTTTTAATAGCTGCTGGCTGACCCAGCTGGGAAAAAGGACATGACATTAATAACTTTCTCCTGCCAATAATCTCATTACTTTTGAACCCCACAGGGCTGTCAATAACCTACAAGCTTCTTCATGATTTGGGGATTGTGGTAAAGGAGCTCTTACCATACAGGAATCCTGCTAGAAGTCAGCATTCTTTCTGTTGCCAAGATTCCACAGTAGATACTTGCTGATCAGAGATTTAAATTTCCTAATTAGCACTCCAAATAGAGAAACCACTAGGGAGAGGTTCCGCTTTTAATGTCATAAATATCCATATTTTGCAAGTATTTCATTTGCAGGGTCCTACAGTATTGAGCATCCGGATCTTCTAACATTTTTCACATCATTCTAGCACCCAAAGTTAAAATTTGAACTGCTGAATCTTTACTCTCGCACCCCCTACTGATTTCAGTTGGCAAACCTTTTTCCATTTTAAAATAGTGCATTTAAAGATACCCTTTGTGCCTTGCTAGAGAAATTGTGGCATACTTTATTGATTTTTTCTAACATTGCCTGTGGAATAGGAAGGATTGATAGCTTCTAAATAGGAATGACCTGGAGAACTGTTCTGATTTACAGTATCCTACCTGCCAAGTTTAACCAACACACACTCTAGGCATTTAATCTCTTATGTAGATGCTGCACTATGTAGAGGCTTTATATTTGCCAAGAAACAAAGGGAGACTGAGATACAAGGCAAAGGAGCTATATTGAATTCTAATAGATGCAAACTCCCCCCTTCAATCCGTGGAGATGTATTAAAAAGGAAAATCTTTGATTTTTCTGTATTTATTTGTTGACTCAATGCCAAAGCATATATTTTTAGAGCCTCCTTCCAAGCTGGAGATTCACTTGTCTCCACTTTCCCAAATAGAATGGTGTCACCTACAAATTGCCTGTGGGTAAAAGGTTCCAGCTGAGAGGATATACTAATACCTAAAATTTTCCTTTAGCCTCTTGTACTTGCTAAACAAACTCTGCAAGGACTCTGCCATAATTATGAATAGATAGGGAGCCTGCAGTTTACTTTGCCTAAGACCTCTAGAGCTCTTAAAAAGCCTTAACACAGAACCATTAATTAAAAGAAAACCAAAATTCCATAACTATTTGATAGATCCAATCTATCCAGCATGTACTAATCCAAAGTCATTCGATACATTTTTGAGAAACTGCCAAGACATTCAAACATATGCTTTGGTTACATCTAGCTTAATGACCATGTTGTATAAATCACCTTTATGCAAAGTGTGCTCTCCTTCATGCACTATCAAAATCCCATCTAAAATTTGTCTTCCTCCCACAAATTTGGTATTAAGTTTTTTCCAATATTAAATATTTTCTCAATGTGCAAATCCAAATTAAATATTTGTCCTAATGTTACATACAACTCATAAAGTGGCCCCAAGAATGTCTAATCCATGTGATGCACTCATCCCTATATCCCCTAGGTGTACCACAAGTAATATTAATTTTTACATTATAACATTATGCAAGGTGAACAACACACCTTTTCTTAACATAGATCACCTAGACTTTGGCTTATAGAAGATAAGCATTCTTTACCCCAGTATTCTAGAGGAAGCCCATGTAGCCAAATCCATTTCACCATAAGAAGGGAAGGAGGCAATAGTGAACCTAGAATACCATCTATAAGCATTCTTCACCCCAGTATTCCAGAGGAAGCCCATGTAACCAAATCAATTTCACCATAGGAAGAAGGGAAGGAGGCACTTGTGATGTCCCCTTCCTAGTCAACGCAACTGGATTTGAGGTTAGCCTATCATTCTGATCCTCGTAGGCTGACAGATGTGTGTAGAGGATCTTATCTGGTGTTCGGGAACATTACTCCTTTAGTTGTTTCAGGTTTGGCCTTCGCAGACTCTTTCAAAGTGGTTTTTTAGATACTTACTATTATAGTAAGTCAGCAGGCGGAAGCTGCTATTTTGGGCAGGGCACCTGGTTCAGCTGGTTAGCTCTAAGTCGACCCAGTTTGTCAGTTTGAGGCTCAGATGGAAAAATAATAGAGCATTTAATGATTATTAAATAATTGATATTTTGACTTTATGTTATAAAGTCACTTTATTAATATATTTAAATATTAATGATTAATGGCATGTTATAAAGTATTTTTAATACTTTATAATAAAGTGAAATATTTATTATAATGAATAATTATTTATTCATTAAAGATGGGACGCCATTTATTTAATATTTTTCCTAAGTTAAGAAAAGGCGAATTTAATCATTTATTTAAATGATTATAAAAAAGGGAGCTTGGGTCGAATTTTTGAAAGGGTTATATATACACTGCCAGGACAAATCGAACTCTTATGTGTTATGATTATTCAATTTGTCTTATTCTCTCTTGGAGCATTGGAGTTTGCGAACCTAGGGTTTCAACAGACATTGATTTTGGAGAACGTTCCCTCTTCAAGATCTGGCACACTGAGACTGTGAAATACCAGTTGAAGACTGTCAAATTTGGTGACTTCATACAGAGGTTGCAATTGTGCTTATTGAATCGATTCAGGAAGGGTTTGAGAAGTTTATTTGTCTGTTAGTGGTGGGCGACTCATTTGAGATTATTACACAGAGATCTGGCACTTTCTTATTGAAGCCGTACCATATTTATTACTGCTGGTTGGCTGTACTTTTCTGTACTAGCTAGGGCCGTACTTCTTCATCTGGAGGATACGCCTTCACCTTTGGTCTTCTGCCTTTTGCAACATGGACGCCTAAGTATTCTAGAGTTTTGGCGTAGAGTCTGGAGTCTGGAGATTGCTCTTTATCTTGGGCCGTACATTTATCATCTATCTTCTGGTGGCTGCAAGTAATCAGGTTCTCTTGAATAAAAAGTTGTTTTTTCCTTATATGTTTGTTCGATTTTATCTATTGTATGAGTTCTGAGGATCAATAAATCTATGCGCCTTCATCTGAATAGTGTTATTGAAGCATTATTATTTATTTATAAATTTTTATTGCATTTATTTCTCAAAATCGCAATTTATCATTTATTGCAAAAACCTATCAAAAACACAAAAAAATACAAAACGAACAAAAATTAGTATTTGTAGATAGGGGTTTGGGTTGAGAGACACCTGGTCTCTTACAGCACTAGAGAACCTAGGATACCATCTCTATATTTTAATAGATTTTCTTGGTATATTTACAACTCTTCTGATAGAGCCTTATCTTAGTGTTCCTCCTTATCAAATATTTAAACAAAATGAAAAAAAAATCATTAGGGAGACAATGCAATAGCAGTACCTTTGTCCACATGGATTCAACCCATTTTTGAAGCTTTTCTTCTAAAGCCTTTCTTCCTAAACCAGACCTGATGAGCAAATGACATGTAAGTATTTGCTTTCTTTTTCCAACGTCTCCATAGAGAACTCCATCTTCAGGATCATCTTCCTAACCATGATACCAGTATATCAATGGAATCCTTAATATGTTGTCGTAGTCGCAAGTGATTTGCAGTGTAGTTCAATCTCCCTAAACTGCAATGGAATCTTGTTTGCTACTAGTAGTAGGTGACAAAGGGGTTTTCTTGTGTCTTGATAGGAAGAGAAGAAAGAGTATTCTTGTTTTGAAATCTGCTAGGTTTGTGAACCCTAGATTTGATACTTCTCAAACAGGAAAGCTTTATAAGAAGAAGAAGAGATCCTTTTTAGCTTCCAATGCCATGGAGGTCTCCATTTGTACCTCCATGTTGTTTTGTCTCTATTGCTTGCATTGTGTTATCCTCGTTTTTTACCTTGAAATTTTTTGATCTTTTCATGTTCACTACATGATAGGCTTTGTTGAGTTGAATTCTTGAAAGTCATGATTCATTGGTCTTCCAAGTCACATGTGAAGTCCCTTTGTCACTTAATCAAATTGAAAACGTAAATATTTGCATCAATAAGTCTTTGTCAAAAATGTTCTCCAATTTTTGGAAGTGTTGATTTGCTTATTAAGTCAAAATCTTTAATTTGTGGTCATAGTCGCAAGTGATTTGCAATTTAGTTCAATCTCCTTATTAAGCCTTTGATCAAATCTTAGCAACCAAAAATAGGTTTGAAATTCAAGTGACAAGTCTATCATCCCAAGGCATTTTTCAGCATCTTTATTTCTTTTACTATTTGTGGATTTGCAGTCATAAAATGGTTTGGAAAATTAATAGCAGGTTTCTAAAAGGGTTCTTTGAGGTTTGAATAGTCAATTCTAGAATATATCAAGTTTGAACTCAGTCATAATTGATCTGTGGGTGTGAATCTACAAGTTTGACTCATGGTCATGAATTATTGCACAGTGCACAAGCTTTAGAGAGAGTTCGACAGTTGGTTCGTAGATGATATTTTAATTCATCCTTGCTAATTTAAAGTTAGTGATAAATAAATAGGTGAATTCACAAGTCTTTACACATGGTCACAAGATGTTTTCAAGTGCGACTTCATTAAAGTTGACAAATTTTAATCGTGTGGTTGATTAAATCATTTGATTGGTGAAATAGTGGGGCCTTAATGTTTACTCACATCTGTGATGGCATTAGAAAGGTGTTCACATGAAGTCGTCACCAAATATTTAGAGGTTAGTTGGTGTAATCATAAGTTGTAGGTACAAGGTGTTTATAATTTAGGCAAATTTAAAATTAAAAAATTTCATTTTATTTCAATTTACAACTGTTAGAAGTTTGGAATTTAAATTGATTGCTAATTCAATCTAAGTTGGAAGTTTGGAGGTTGATGCAGAGGAAAAGCAACTTCACACACAATGGACAATAAAGAACAAGAAAATTTGGGTTTCACAACAGTATGCACTTGATTCCCTGATCTTTCAATGGTGACAGCAAATAACACCTTGTAAACTGTCCTATTTGCTTGTTTTCATAGGTTCAAGTCTCAAGAAACAATCAACACTCATTTGCTCTTTATTCTTAGGCTTCTAAATGCTTTAACCAAACTCCACAAACCTCATTCAAACCCTAAGTAATAGTGGTTAACTCAAAACAATGCATTTTTATCAAAACCCTCAATAAACTAGGGTTTATGATAGTCTAGATGCTAATAAAAACACACTATCCTCTATAAATCATGAAAATTAATGAATTATCTCTTGCCCTTTGGTGGAAATGTGCACAAGGACCTGCAAAAATTATGTTCCAAATTTCATGATTTTTCACCAATTAGAACTTGAGATTTGAATTTTTCTTGCTCACTAAAAACCCTAGTTTCTGAATAGGGCGGTGAGCATTGTTTTTGCCATAGTTTGAGAAAAACTCAATAAAATCACTTCAAACCACCTGCATTTGAACCTTAAGACATGCTATTATCATTCCACGCAATCACAGACCTGAAACAATGTCGTACATGTTGATGTTGTAGCTTCGGGCTACATACTTCCACCTTGATTGTTGAACAATAAATTCATATAGCCTAATGGCTATTCATTTATTGCACTTATTAAAGTGAAGAGGCGCTTCACTTGGCATCTAATATAATATTTATTATTGTGAATAATTAAATGGGGCCGACTTCATTAAAGAAATAATATTTATTTCTTTATTATTGCTATGAGGCCGACCTCATGAAGAATCATATTGTTTTGTATAAATACAAGGTGATGATCACCTCATTTGATCATCAAGTTCATTCATATTCTCATTCGTAGAAGAAGTTCGCACTTGTGCAGCAGATCATCATCTTGAGCAGCAGATCATTATATTGTTACAGCAGATTGATTTCAAGGGGAAACATATTCATGTTGTATCTTCGCATCTAGGAGAGGTGCTATTATTCATTGTATCAAATTCGGCATTGTGCTGTGCCTGTGTTGTAAGCAGATTTCTGCTCTTATTCCTTGAATATATAAGTGATATATTTGCTGGGTTTTTTCTCCCTCGAGGAGGGTGGTTTTCCCAGGGTATCTTGTGGTGTTGATTGTCTTATTTGTTGCATTTTCTGATTGCTTTCATTTCTGATCCTAAAACTAACAGTACAAGTCCATACCAATCTATTCTTTGCTTTTCTTTTTATAGAAAAAACTGTCATAAAATTGTCAAAATAGGGTATATCTCAAGAAATCTTGCTTCTCAACTTCTTGGAGCGTGTTTTTTCATTGATTCAGCATGAAAGAACTTACAAAAAACAGTTACCATTGAGGATATGACCTTTTTCCCCAATAACCCTAATAACTATGTCATTAAACTTATTTATGCTCTTTTTTTTTTAACTTTTAACCATGAACTAAGAAACAAAACAACAAAAAGACCTTACATGATTCCCATGGTCCTTTAAGACCTTATTAGACTTAGGAAAGCCAAAAACAAGAGTTGAGAACAATCCCCAACCTTGTAGCAAGCCAAAATCCCTAGGAATTCAAATTTACATTTTGGTGAGAAACCAAAAAATTTGAATTCTACCCTATCCAACCTATCAAAACCATTGGATTAGGATCCCAATGGACCTCCTAAGACCTTCACATGCTTAGCAAAGACTCTCGTAACATCAAAATGAGCATAAAAACAATACATGAAAGTGATGCTCTTGCATCATACTCCCGAGGAGGGAGAAATTTGAGTTCCATCGCAAATGATGGTTTTTGTTTTCTTTCTCTTCTTCCAATTGTTTTTCATTTGTAGCTGTTCTCTGACATCCTCTTGATCCTCGCGATGCTTGGATTTATTGGCTCTATGTTTCTTGGTATTCACTCTTTTGGTTCGATCGTTCTTCTTGTAGCTTCTCCTTCGTATCTTCTTCTCAGCTGCAAGGCTTCAAAATTCTATTTCTCTTTCATATGCCTCATTACCGCTGTCCATGTCTTCATCTTCTTTATTCTCTCCTTGGTTTGCACCTATACAAACATTATCATCAACATGCATTAGATAAGTACCATGAGGCCAATGTGCCTCTTCACTAGCTCTTGGTGCTTGCTTTCTTGTTTCTTCCGTTATCTCAGCCATATCTATCTTCTGATCAACTTTCTTATTATCACCAACCTGCTGGTTCCTCGAATGTGTCTCTTGCTAAAGGACTTTTGTATATGTGTTTGCTTGAGAACATTGTTCTCTCATTACTTCTACACTTGCTTGAAGACATTCTTGATCTTCCTTTATGCCCATGCCAATTAGTTTGTCTTCTTTATGTGTTTCATCTTCTCTTTTCAAGGCAGCCATTCGTTGCCTTCTTTTCTTGACATTCTTCTTTACGGGCCACTTCACCTTCTTGCGCAATGGCCAATACCAACCATTTTCTTGGTATCCTTCCTCAAGACACTGCTGTACTACAAGCTTAATATCTCTTTTCAACTCTGTCATTTCTCTATCAAACTCAACATCTTGGCTTACCTTATTGACTTTAGTCTTGTCCTTTTTGAGGCCTTCTTTCTTATCTTGCTGTTGCATTTTCCTATCTTTCTTCTTGATACCTCACCTAGGGCTTCTCTCCTTTTCCTTTGCCCAGTCTTTTGGTACCTAGGTTCTTCTTTCTAACCTATCACAAATTCAACATGTTAATTTTATGATCAGAAATGAAATAAGCAGAAATACAGAATTGTGAACAATAAGACACAACAAATACCCTGGGAAAACCCTTTTTCTTGAGGCAGAAAAACCCAACCACAAATATATCACTTATTTATTGAATGAAGAAGCATAAATCTGCTTTACAACTTGGCCAAACACTAGGCCAATCTGATGCAATCAAGATGGCACCTCTCTAGTTGCGAATTTACAAGCAATAATGACTTCTCCTTAATATCGATCTCCTTGAAGCAAAATGACGATCTGCTGAAGGTATGCGAACTTTGTCTTGAATAAACCGAATCACCAAATGAGAGGGAGATGCCTTGAATATATACACATGAGATGTCTTTTCATGAAGAGTCGACCTCTTACACAAGACAAACAACTTTACAAGAGGAGGCGACTTTTTATTGAGTTGGCTTTAATAGAATCAAAAATAAAATATAAATTATCATTTGAAATGAAGCGACTCTTCATTTGGATCGACCTCAAATAAATAAGTGGCAATGCTTTATTTATTTGCTCAATATTTATTATTTAAATTGGGTGAAGGATAACACCCGCCGCTATAACATCAACACAACACACCTACAAAATCCCATGAGCACAACCAACTTCCTCTTCCTGGACCTTTTAAGCTCTAATACCAAAAATTATGCAGAGGAAAAACAACTTCATACACAATGGACAATAAAGAACAAGAAAATGTGGGTTTCACAACAGTATGCACTTGATTCCTTGATCTTTCAATGGTGATAGCAAGTAACACCCTATAAACTGTCCTATTTGCTTGTTTTCATAGGTTCAAGTCTCAAGAAATAATCAACACTCATTTTCTCTTCATTCTTAGGCTTCTAAATACTTTAACCAAACCCCATAGACCTCATTCAAACCCTAAGTAACAGTGGTTAACTCAAAACAATGCATTTTTATCAAAACCCTCAACAAACTAGGGTTTATGATAGTCTAGATGTTAATAAAAACACATTGTCCTCTATCAATCATGAAAATTAATGAATTATCACTTGCCTTTTGGTGGAAACATGCACAAGGACCTGTAGAAATTATGTTCCAAATTTCATGATTTTTCACCGTTAGAACTTGAGATATGAATTTTTCTTGCTCACTAAAAACCCTAGTTTCTAAAAAGGGCAGCGAGCATTGTTTTTGCCATAACTTGAGCAAAACTCAATGAAATCACTTCAAACCACCTGCATTTGAACCTTAAGATATGCCATTATCATTCCATGCAATCACAAACCTGAAACTATGCCATACAAGTCCGTACCCATCTGTTCTTTGCTGTTTTTATCAGAAAAAACTATCATAAAATTGTCAAAACAAGGTATATCTCATGAAATCTTGCTCGTCAACTTCTTGGAACGTGTTTTTTCATTGATTCAACATAAAAGAACTTACAAAAAACAGTTGCCATCGAGGATATGACCTTTTTCCCCAATAACCCTAATAACTATGTCATTAAACTTGACATTTATGCTCTCTTTTTTGCAACTTTTTAACCATGAACTAAGAAACAAAACAACAAAAAGACCTTACATGATTCCCATGGTCCTTTAGGACCTTACTAGACTCAAGAAAGCCAAAAACAAGAGTTGAGAACAATCTCCAACCTTGTAGCAAGCCAAAATCCCTAGGAATTCAAATTTACATTTTGGCGGGAAACCAAAAAATTTGAATTCTAGCCTATTCAACCTATCAAAACCATTGAATTAGGATCCCAATGGACCTCCTAAGACCTTCACAAAATTAACAAAGACTCCTAACCATAGTTACAAGACTCGGACTTGCCTCGGACTCGGCAAGCCGATTTTTGACTCGGACTCGGACTCGGAGCCTAGACTCGCCCAAGACTCGGCAAAGACTCGGCAAATAGAAAAACCCTTGAAATTTAGAGATTTTTAAGGATTTAAAGCTTGTTTCATGCACCCTTTAGTGAATAAACCTCAAATACACAATAACATCATGAAATAGAAACTACTATGATCCTATACACAAACATATATCGATCACATAAGTATAAACGCAAATTTTAGCTGAAGGAAATAACACATTCAGATATATAAATATTGTCAAATGTATACAAAACTCATGGAATATGAAATCCATGGCATCAAAACAAATATCAAAACTAAAAAAATAAGTCTATGGCTCAGAAGAGCTTGCATTACTCATCCCAATATCACGACAAGTCATGCGCTAGTGTCTAAGTTAGGTCCTAGATGATGATGTAGCCATGATATTTGCTTGTGTCTCAATGATTGGTGTGTATATTCAAGTGAGGATTTTATTATTAAAATTTTATTGAAGCCTTCAAGACTGCATGTTTTGTTGTCTAATGTATGAATTTTGAAACAAGATAATCCTTGATTATGGCTTTGACTATGAAAGATGCAAAGATTCGCAACAGGGGATATGTATTTTGTAGGTTTTTATGATCATGATTCATCATTGGCCTATAACATGCTTAGACCTATAGTTTGATGAGGGTTTGGGGGAAACGCCCCAACGGGGTCAAGGGGCAGTGCCCCTTGCAGGGGTCTGGGGGCAGCGCCCCTTGCGGGGGTCTGGGGGCAGCGCCCCCAGCGGGGTCGAGGGGCAGCGCCCCTCGCAGGGTCCCGGGGCAGCGCCCTGGGCGCGCTCCCTGTCGCGATACAGGGCGGGGTCGAGGGGCGGAGCCCCCGCCACCAAGCCCAAATGAAGACCTTCAAAACCACACAAACCTTCATGGCGCACACCATTTATTTAAAAAATTTGAAAAAAAAAGAATGCAATTTAAAAAAAAAAAATTTAATCAAAATGGCCGAGTTTGGGGCACGAGACTCGGCGAGTCCGTGAGTCTCGGCCGATCACAGGGGAGTGCTCACCTCCTCGGGACTTTGGTCACGAGTTTGTAACTCAAAATGAGCATAAAAACAATACATGAAAGTGATGCTCCTGCATCAGAGGTCGAAGGAAAAAGTGTTAAAAAAAGTAAAAATAGACTTTTAAGACTTAAGTATTTGCCTTGGTATTAATTTGTGGAAATGCAGAGCTTTGGGAGACACTAGACAAAATGGAAAAGTCCCTGTGTCCCTTTGAAACTCACAATCTTGCAAGGACAAAGAAAAAAAATTGAAAAAAATTTAAAAGCCTTTATAAAGGCAAAAATGTAGAACCTATGATGACATGAGGAAAAGTCCAAAATGGAAGGTTCCTTGCCTATATTAAACTTCTTCAAACCTTATGTTAAAAGAACACAAACAAAGCAAAGGGAATGTTTGGACTTTCACTTCACACATAAACATACGAAAAATTCAAAACATCCTTATGAACCTTGCATTCTTGCATAATAAAAGACACTTCGTGAAGCATTTTCTCATAGAACACTATGATTGATGGGCTCTTTAAGGTTGAATCCTTGCAGAAATCTTCAAACAAATGTACTTGGCAGGTGTAAACACCATTTGCAGCATCCCCCATGCCTGCAACATTTATTGGAAACTTTCTAGTGAATATAATTTGCAGGTGTAAAGATAAGTCCCACAACCTTGCCAATATTTTCCCTATCTGTGCTAAATTGGAACGTTAGAATAGGGTATGGACATTGATCCAAGCATACTGGAAAGGGGATTGTGCTCATATATTATAGTTAGGAATGTTATGGTAGATATTTGAGTGTGGAAATTTAAACAATGCGAGGGAGCTGTGAGTGCCCTCAAAGACTACAATAAACCTATGCTCCCCCAAGTTTTGGAGACGGGGACGACAAGGGTTGACGGGATGTGTTTCTGGTATAGGGGTACTTTAAGGCCATTTTTTAGGGGACTGTAGGGGACGACTTTTAAAAAATAGAGAATTTTTTAAAAATATAGAGAAATTTCAAATATTCATATCATAACATTGATAAAACATTTATCATAGGCATTGTAGAAGATTAATACATAACATTAGACTTGAATTGAGATTTCACATGAGAATTGACAATCAAATTAACAAAATTCAAATGCTTTCATTATCAATGTGCATACATATTATATAAAAATAATAAGAAAATGCCCAAAGGCTCCAAGTTTCAACTATAAAATGACAAAAGCATAGAAAATATATGTCTGTCCCTAATTAGTAGATGCAACTGGTAGGTCTATTTCAAAATTGAAGCTTGAGTCTGAGTCACTGCCATTATAAGGGATTGCCTCAGGGAATGGAACCCCAACCAATCCCTTTGTCTCCTCATTGATCTGCATAGCATCGTCAGGATCAACATCCCAACGTAAGGTTGGAGTTTGACAATACTCAAGACTTTGTCGATCTTGTAGCCACAAAACATTGTGTACAACCACCAACTTCTCTGATTGTCTAGAGGTAAGGTTGTTCCTCTTGATTGATTGGATGAAGCTATATATGGACCAATTCCTCTCTGCAATAGAGGAACTGACAACCCGTGAAAGAAGACGAATGGCTAGTAACCTCAACTCCGGTGCATCCTTGCCATGCCACATCCACCATCCAATAGGGTCATTTTAAGCTAATGTAGCTCTATTTGACCTTGCCTTTGGTTTGTTGAAGGTTGGACCATGAAGATTGACAAATGCAAGCCACTATGTGCGAAGAAAAGAAAATTCCTCTTCAGTATACATTTTCCTAAGGGCCTTCATGAAGCCTTCTATCACCTCTTCATCATGAGATTGAGGCACTCTCCCAAGTCTTGTTGCATACCATTTGGGATTGAGAGCATAGACTGCCATGTGAAGCATGGTGTTCATAGTGTTCCACCATTGTGCCACAATGGGCCTAAGAAGCTCCTATAAAATCCCAAAGTAAGGTCCTTGCTATGAATTGCTTGCTTGATTTGCCCAAGCATGTTATCAAAGGTCTCATAAATCTCTCTAAGGCTAGGAGAGTCAGTATCAACATATCTAATTACTCGTGTAAGAATAGGCCCAAATCATAAAACAACAGCAGCAAACAGGACAAAACAAAGCATAAAACAATTATGAAATGGCTCAAAGAAATTATATTGATCTAGCTTGCTTACATACAATCCAACAACTTACCTCAATAGTAGTACTATTCATAATGGGCAACCTCATATTTATACTTGATGCCTCTAAGATCTAGAAACTTCTAATGTTCTAGATATCTCTAAAACTAGAATGTTCTTTTTCCTTGAACAACTTCTAGTAGCTTCTAGTTTCTAGAAGGTTCTAGCCCTTCTAGAAGATTCTAGTTCTTCTAGAAACATCTTGTAACCTTTCTAGAAGATTCTAGTTCTTTTAGAAACATCTTCTAACTTTTCTAGACAATCTTTTATACCTTAACGTCCCCCCTTAAGATTGGATATAATATTACAAACAAAATACAAAGAAGAGGGGAATATACAAAGGAGAGGGGAACATTATACTACCATCCCCCCTTAATGTTCACCTCTAACATACCAAGCATTTTTCGTAATTTAAAGAACTTGGCTTTAGTCATACTCTTAGTAAATACATCAGCCGTTTGTTCTTCACTTGGACAATATTGTAGATTGACAACATTTGCTTGAACAAGATCCCGTATGTAGTGAACATCAAGCTCAATATGTTTTGTCTTAGCATGAAAAACTGGATTGTTGGCAACCTGTATAGTACTTTGATTGTCACAGTACAAAATAGTAGTAGAACTTTGAGAAAAACCAAGCTCAAATAGAAGATTTTGAATCCAAATTGCTTCCTTTCCTGCTTCTTTTGCTGCTCTATATTTTGCTTCACATGAAGACAATGATGTAGTAGTTTTCTTTTTGCTGCTCTATGTAATAGGGCTTGATCCAAGCTGAAAAACATAACCGCCAGTAGATTTTCTGCCATCTATATCACCTCCCCAATCTGAATTTGTAAATCCAACCAAAGAAATTGAGGACTTCTGGCCATAGTGGATGCCACAGTGTAGTGCTCCACGAACATACCGCAATATCCTTTTTGTAGCCAACCAATGACTTTCTTTAGGTTCCTGCATAAATCTCGATACTTGACTAACTGCAAAACAAATGTCTGGTCTAGAATGAGTTAGTTAAACCAAGCTGCCCACAAGTTGCCTGTATAAAGTAGCATCAACCTTTTTGGAAGTACATTCTTTAGTAAGCTTGATTCCAGATTGAAAGGGAGTAGAAGTTGGCTTGCATTCTAACATGTTAAACTTTTCTAAAATATCCAAAGCATATTTTGATTGGTAGAGGAATAGTCCATTATGTAGTCTACAAACTTGTAAACCAAGAAAATAGTTTAATTCTCCCAAATCACTCATATGAAATGCCCTTTTAAGTTCTGATTTTAAATCATTGATTATCCCAATATTTGGTCTTGCAATGAATAAATCATCTACATAAATTGCAACAAGAATAATCTCATCTTGAACTTTCTTCACATAAAGATTTGGATCAGATCTACAATTTTTAAATCCATGAAGCTGAAAATATCTGTCTATCTTTTCATTCCATGCCCTTGGTGCTTGTTTTAGACCGTAAAGTGATTTCTTTAATTTGCAAACAAGGTGAGGATGTTGTTCATCTACAAAACCAGGTGGTTGATTCATGTATATTTCTTCAGCTAAATCTCCATTTAAGAAATCATTTTTAACATCCATTTGATGAACATGCCATCCAAGACTTGCTGCCAAAGAAAGAATAATTCTAACTGTGTTCATTTTGATGATAGGAGCAAATGTTTCTTCATAATCAACACTTTCCTTTTGATTGAATCCCTTAGCAACCAATCTAGCTTTGTATTTTTCTATGGCTCCATTAGATTTGAATTTTGTTTTGTAAACCCATTTGCAACCAATAACATGCTTACCTTTGGGAAGGGGCACAAGTTCCCAAGTTTTATTTTTTAGTAATGCATCATATTCCTCTTTCATGGCTTGCTCCCATTCTTTCTTCCCTCTAGCTTGCTCATAGGAGATTGGGTCATTTATTTGTAAGACTTTTGCCATGAGGGCACTACCATTCCTTCCTTGGAGTTTTGGGCTTTGTCCATATATCTCTTCAATACTCTTTGTCTTCTGTCTAACTGGAAGTTCTTCTTCGTCATCACTACTATTAGTTATATCATCTTTATTAGTAGTAGTGCTCTTATTATCCTCATCAATATAGTTTCCACTTCCTTGTAAAATATTTGAAATGTGAAAATCACATAGTTGCCACGAGACTAGTACTGGTACTGGTACGGGAGACTGGTACAGGTATTGGTCCGACATTTTTTGAAAATAGGAGATGAGGGGTACTTGGAGAAGCCATTTTTTTTTTAATATAAAAAATTAAAAATTTATAATATATAGAAAATCTGAAAATATAATGACATTGAACTTTCAAAACAATAGTAGTAGTAAAGTTTAAGAATGAACATTAATTTTAAATACACAAAATGTCAAAATTCAAATCTAAATTTCATTGTCACATTGTGTCAAAGAGCCAAAGAGTTCATACTTCAAATTCCATAGTCATAGTTTTAACTTCTAAGTTCACATTTGACATTACATATTCGATTACATATTGAAATCATAAATATTGATAGTTCGATTGGCTGATATGCAAACAAAAAACAAAAATCAGAAATCTATCTGATATCTCATATCATCTACACCACATCAATATCATCCATGTCAAGGTCCTCAGTTATGAGGCTCTCCAAATACTCATCACTCTCTAACTCAAGTTCCTCTGCTGGTAGTAGAACTGGGGGTAAATCAATAAGGCCATCTGGTTCAACCACTTCATCCACTATGGTTGCAACATCTTCATTAGGTGAAATTTGGTCGCATTTTGCTGAAGGACCCTCATTGTATGCAGGATCTACACGAGAGAGAAGGAGAAGTGAGCTATGAATGTACACCAGGTTCTCTGCTTTCTTTGACCCCAATCGGTTCCTCTTTAGTGAATGAAGAAAACCATAAGTACTCCAATTTCTCTCACAAGATGAAGAGCTAGCTACTTGTGAGAGTAATCTTATAGCAAATGATTGCAATTTAGGTGTTTCACCTCCATGGTTCCACCACCACTCTATAGGGTCTTTCTTTGCTCGCATAACATATAAAGCTTCCATGGAAGAAAAGTCACCATGCCCACGTGAAAACTTATTCCATTGACTCCTCATAACTGATGCTTCCTCACTTGACCATATATCTTTTTTATTGCAGCCCAAAACCCCTTCATTACCTCTCTATCCTCATATGGAGCCCTCTTATTGGTCTCTTGTATATTATGCCATTTAGGATTTAAGGCATAGGCAACACAATGAAGGGGTGTGTTAAGTTTGTTTCATCTTCCATGTAACTTTTCTTCTATCAAAGGATATAGTGAAGAATCTTTTGCATCTGTTATGTTCTTAATTCTTTCACACATGGAATCTATTTCTTCATAAATTTCCCCCAAACATGGCTTGTCTGAATCTGCAAATTTGATCATCTCACATATGGGATGAATAAAGTCCACAACAAATCTAACATCAGCCCAAAAACGGTCATCAAGTATCATACCTCTCACCTCAACTGCATCATTTGATGTAGATTGCCTCCAAGCTGCCCATGCATCACTAACAACCGTGGAACACAAAGCACCTTTCACTTCACAAAGACGGTGAAGAAGAATAAAATAAGAAGCAAACCTTGTATCAGCTGGTTTGATAAGCTCCACCTTGGCAAATTTTCAATAAATAGCTTGTGTTTGGTGATGGTTGCATATAAACATTTGAATTTTTCTGCCCTTTTCTATGAGAGCTGAAACCCACTCAAACTTGCCAATATCTTTGAGTGCATTATTCAACGAATGCACACAACATGGTTTCCAAAATATATGCTTGTATTTCTTTTGCACCAACATGTCTGCTGCTTTACAAACAGGGGCAACATCTGTTACAATTTGGATTACATGTGATGCCCCTACCTCCTCAATGCTGTCACATAGCTGGTTAAAAAGATATTTTGCATTTTTTTCTTTCCCCGAACAATGTAATGCCTTCAAAAAATAAGGCCCTTTGCTGCATGTTACCATGATATTAAGTAGTGGACAGTTTCTAGTATCTGTCCACCCATTCATCACAATGCTGCATCCTTTTGAAGCCCACACTCTTTTCAATGGTGCAGTTTGTTGCTCTAATCAAATTTTTTCTTTATCAACTAGAGTAGTGTGAAGCTTTTCATACATAGGTGGTCTATATCCAACTGGTGCATTGCTGATTTCTTGGACCATCTCTGTATAGAAAGGTGATCGAGCAACATTAAACGGTATTCCATTGGCATAAAAGAAGCGTCCAACTGCTGGATCAACTGCTTCTCGACCTTGCACATCAAAATAATCTGCCAATGGGGTTTGAGCTACCAATGTATGGCCTCTTGTGAGACTGAGAACTTTCTCCTGCTACATCTCTTGAAGACACATCCACCTCTGCCTCTCTAATTTGAGTTTGATTTGCAGCAGTTGCCCTTGTTGTTGAAGCGTGAGAGCTCATATTAGAAACTTTACCATCATCCCTTTCTTGATCCCTCACAGCCTCGTATCGTTCCACCTCATTTATACAAGGATCAACACCTTTTCCAGGTATGTGAAGGAAATGAGCCCTCACCCTTGTGTAAGTACCTTGCCATGACATTGGGCATAATTTATATGAGATCATGGCTGTTCCACCTGAACCCTTCAGCCCCTTAACACGATCAACATACTTCCACAATGGATACAAGGCTTGTTTGTTTCCCCCACTCGACATTCTTGATTCAGTGATTCAAAGAATCAAATTCTACACACAAAAAAAAACAAAAAGACATTATGATTAGAAATGGCTGTAGCTAAAGTTATGAAAAATAAAAAAGGAAACAAAAAATAATAAATTTAAAAAACAATGAAAAATTGAAATGGCTGTAGGCTGTAGCTAAAGTTATGAAAAAGGAAACAGAAAAAATTTAAAAAACATGTCTTTGAGGAAATTATTTAAATGAATCATAATTGCACAATGCAGTATGCACACAGCATGAGCAGTAGCACACTCAAAATGAATCATGAAGGCCATAAAATGGTACATGCTTTTTGACATTTTGTGTAGGAGACAAATCACATCCACAGACACAGAGGGTTTTGGAAAAGTATAAATTCAATTAAGTTGAGATAACCACATAACATGCATATAATAAACAAAACATTGAACAACCATAAAAATATATCCTATGCAGAATACAAAGCCTTCAACCATCTATAGGGGAAGAGAGAAAGCTCAGAATATAAGAATGTAAAAGCTCATATCCTTAGGACATCATATTCAATGCACTGATGCAAAGAGCCAGACAAATAACTAGTACATCATTTCTTCATTCACTTCAAAATTTTGAAAGCAATCACACCAAAATCTAAACATACCAATTGATGAATCCCTTATGATTGAAAAAGCAAAAATAAAATAAACTGAGATCACAAAGCTTACCCATGGTAAGTAGGGTGCAGTAAACATAAAAAGCCCAAGGAAGCTCATATGGACAAAAGGATTACGTCTGCTTCATAGTGCAAGCCTATTTTTTCAGATTGTTTTATTTAGCATCACTGATTCACACTTCACAGTTCACAGTAATCTCCGCAAGGGCATTGCCCCTGTTTAAAATCGCGGAATATCTATATTCCGCGATTTTAAATAGGGGCAATGCCCTTGCGGAGATTGCCGGTGATGGTAGCAAGCAGCTAAATAAAAAATTAAAAATGAAAAGCAGGCAGGTAAAATAAATAGTCTTAGTCAAGCATTCACCAAGCGGCAAGCACAGGAGAGTTGGAGAGTGGAGTCGCAAACGGGATAAGCACGAGAGAGTTTGAAAAATTCAAAAATCAAATAATAAATTTTAAATATTACTTACCAATGCCGTCGCCCTCTCTAGTCGCGTGCTAAATGACGGGAGACACTTTAAAAAATGTGTTTGAGTTGTTTTTTTTTATGTTTTTGCCTTTACACGCGGGAGACTTCATGGGAGACGCGAGAGACTTCACAGGAGACGTGATTTTTTTGATCCAGAGACGTAGGAGACGGCGGGAGACGTTTGAAAAGTTTGCGGGCTCCAAATGAAGTCTTTGGATGTTGGTGCGGTGTTGCAGACGTGTCTCGATCTCCGAGACGCGTCTCAGAGGGGGGGAGACGTGTCTCCCGACAACTATGGAAAATCATTAGTGGTTGTAAGATGTGAATGTTCATCAAACTTTACATCTCTACTAATAAAGATCTTTTTTGTTTCCAAATCATACAATCTATAAGCCTTTGACTCTTCACTATAGCCCATAAATAAACACTTATGACTTTTGGTTCTAGCTTTTTCCTATTTTCTTTTGGGATGTGGGCCCAAACAATACACCCAAATACTTTAAAATACCCAATGTGAGGCTTTCTTCCACTCCATGCTTCTTCAGGAGTGACATTTGTGAGGGCTTTGGTGGGGATTCTATTCACAATATGTGCAACACAAGAGACAGCCAATCCCCAAAATTTATTATGCAAACTTTTGAAATGCAACATACAACGTGCCATTTCTAAAAGAGTTCTATTCATCCGTTCAGCTACTCCATTTTGTTAGGGGGTATATGGAACTGTCCTTTGTACCTTAATACCATATTTTTCACAAAATGATTCAAATGCATAATTGCAATATTCACCCCCATTGTCTGTCCTTAGGCATTTAATTTTTTTTCCATTTTGGTTTTCAATTAATGCCTTAAACCTTTGAAATACCTCAAATACTTCACTTTTTCTTTCAAGAAAATAAACCTATACTCGTCTACTCTAATCATCAATAAAAGTGAGAAGGTACCTGGCACTTGAGATGGAAGGATATCCCGGTTCACATAAATCACTATGAATGAGTTGTAGTGGATAACTTGCTCTCCATGCTTTTTTTGAATCAAAAGGATCTCGATGGTGTTTACCTAACACACATCCTTTACATACACCTTCAGATGCTGAAATCTTTGTTAATCCTCTAACCATATTCATTCTAACCATGTCTTGTAATTTTCTATAATTTGTATGTCCAAGTCTAGCATGCCACAATTTTGACATATAATCACTTTGATGAACAAAAGCATGGGAGAGTGTGTATTCATCATCAACAAATCCAACAAATTTAAAGAGACTTTCTTTATGGTCAATTCTACCAATAGCAATAATACTTTTTGGGTCTTTTCTATCTCTTACAATAACTTGATCAGTAGTAACAACAAACTCATATCTAGCTTGAGCAATTCTATATACTAAAATAAGATTCACCCCCAATCCTTCAACCAGTAAAATATTTTTCAAAGTTCCATTTGTTACACTAACAGTTCCTGTTCCTAGAACTAATAGTTTCATTTTATTGCCAATAGTGATTTCTTGATCTGAATTCTTGCCTTCATGAAAGTCAATAAAGATCTATCTCTAGTCATGTGAAAAGATGCTCCTGTATCTAAAATCCATTCTTTATTAGTATTTGAAGCAAAGTATCCTCCCTTTACTCTAGATGTATTTTCAGTTTCAAAAGTTTCCTCTACACTTGATTTTACTTGCTTGGAGATGGCTACAAAGCTTTGTTTATCTGTCTTTCCTTCCTTAAACTGTTCTTGCTTAGGCTTGTATTGTTGTCTTTCATTGTTCCTTTTCTTTAAACAAATTTTTTCTATATGATTCTCACCTCCACAATACCTACAAATGACGGGTTTTCTTTCCAATTGCTTTTCTACACCTTCATTTCTAGAAAACTGGCTAGAACTACCATTATTTCAAAATTTATATCCTTTCCAATTCTTCTTTCCATCATCATATCTAGAGAATGATTTACCCTTAGTTGCATATGCATGATTCTTCTTAATGTAACCTTCTTTAATAAGTTGAGCTTCTTCATCTAAAACCGACTTACAAAATTGATCAAAAGTTTGTTGGGGGGTATTAGGATTTAACTGAATACCCTTTTCCTTGATTCTTTAAATACCTTGTAAGGTTGTGGAAGCCTACTTTCAACCATTGCAATCAACTGAAAATCCTTTTTTGAATATTCAACACCTATTTTCTTCAATTGGGCATTTAAATATGTAACCTCATTAAAGTAATCAACCATTTTTTCAAAATTAGTTGGACCTATGTTCACCAATTTTTCTTCTATGCTGAACACACTAGCAATATCTACATCTTTATAATCCTTTTCTAGATTTTCCCATAGCTCTATTGGATTATCAACATCAACAAACCTTCTATTAAGATTGGGACTCAAGGCCTTACCAATAATTCCTCTAGCTTGCTCCAACTTGAATTTCCATAACTCCTTTTCTTTCTTTTGGTGAGGTTCTCCAATCTCTTTATTCACTATACTCCATAGAGCCTTTTCTCTCAGAGCATTCTCAACTGCAATCTTCCAATTTGCAAATCCACTTCCATCAAAGATTGGCAAACTTTCATTTGTAGAGCCCATGTTAGAAAAAAAAAGCCCTCAAACAAATAGATCAAACCACTTCAAAGATTATCTTGCTAATCAAATATCAATCTAGCAATGTCTTAACCTTGTTAGAATATTTCTAGCTCTAATACCATGTAAGAACAGGCCCAAATCATAAAATAGCAGCAACAAACAAGACAAAACAAAGCATAAAACAATTATGAAATGGCTCAAAGAAATTATATTGATCTAGCTTGCTTACATACAATCCAACAACTTACCTCAATGGTAGTACTATTCATAATGGACAACTTCATATTTATACTTGATGCCTCTAAGATCTAGAAACATCTAATGTTCTAGATATCTGTTAAACTAGAATGTTCTTTTTCCTTGAATAACTTCTAGTAGCTTCTAGTTTCTAGTAGGTTCTAGCCCTTCTAGAAGATTCTAGTTCTTCTAGAAACATCTTGTAACCTTTCTAGAAGATTCTAGTTCTTTTACAAACATCTTCTAACATTTCTAGACAATCTTATTCCTTAACAACTCGCACAACAGGCTCAATGAAGGAGCAAACTGCAAATGAAAACAGGTTACAAAAATTAAAATCTTCAAAAAGAATGGAAATATTTTACAAGTTAAAATTTAAAAGCATTGATAAATTTAAAATTATTAAATTAACATTTTAAAAATTAAATAACAAAATCAGCAATTTTCTTACGTATATCTACCCCACTTCGCATTATTGGCTGCCATACTTCTATGAGTTCTACTTTTAGGTCTACTCCTTTCATGCATTTTAACTTCAACCTCCTCACTATCATTACTAGTACTCGTACTGCTGCTCATGATTATTTTTTGGTTAAGAATTGTAAAGAGAGCTGCAAGTTTAAATAAAAGAAAAAATAAACTCACAATGCCCTTCCTATGTGGTAAAAAAATTTGAAAAAAACTTGAAAAAATGCAAAGCAAATTGAAAAAAAATAATGTAAAATGAAGAACTTATGTCTAGTGGAGTAGATTTAATGCCCTAGTCTCCTCTTTCAATTGTTGTTCTCTCCTCTTTCACTTGTTGTTTTTCTCTTATTACTCTTCACCTTGTTGTACTCAAACCAAAATTTTTGCTTCATTAAGGCATTTTGCTTAAAATGGTCTAAACTTTGTAAAAGTGGGGTCAAAACTCAGTTTTTGGGCAAATAAAGTATGGGCTTTTAGTCAGTGTGATGCCAGGAAGATACTGGCAAAATTTGAAAATTTTGAAAATTAGGGTTTCTGAAGTCTATTTTTAGCCCGAAACCCTAAAAAATAAGAACTTGTCAGAATTGGCTGAAATTAATTTTGATTGGCTTATTTCACATCACGATCATAGTGGTGAAGTCAGTTTCAGTTAAAAGTCAGTTTAAGGCTGGTGGGTAGTTATAACTTTTTCAGGAGAAAAGTTAGGACCTCTGAGGTCATTAATGGCAGTTGGCCAGTACCAGGTGTTAATATCTAAGCCTGAAACTCAAAGAAGAACACTCTACGATGAAAGATGTTGAAAATTATGCTTTTTGACGGAGGAGATTTTCAACGAGGTAAAAGTACTGTGAAATTGGCTAAGTCTGGATTGAAAATATTCTAAGTCTGGAGGTCAAAAGCGCCACTTTCAGCTAGGGGCGCCCATCATTATGGAAGCTGTATTCAACTTTTTGTGAGATTTTCTACCAAGATGATTTCTTCAGTTTCCTGATAGCTTCGCAATGAGCTAGCCAGCCAGTCCGACGGAGGAGTAAAACGCCTGAAAACGAAAATTCAATACAGAACGAGGGAAATGCAAAGTAGATAACTTTGAAGAGAAAAAGCGCCCCTGGAGGCCAGGGGCGCCCATCTTTTGGAAGATTCAAATGAAGTCTTTTGATCAAGTGACACCCAGGAAGTTTGTTTCTATTTTTGGTCCAGCTCCGCGACGCATCTGTCAGCAGGTGAATCTGAGTTGCCGAGTTGCCGCCATCAGTGGTCAAACTTGAGGTTCCAGACTTGATCAGAAACTATTCAGAAAGGACAAAAGCGCCCCTGGCAAGGTTTTAAGACCTTTAATGAAATCTGTTTGATGATTTCAGATACTCATCTCGTTCGTGTCAGCTTCAGCTTTCCGTTCCCTGTCTCAGCCGGTTCAGAAGATGTCTTGGCAATCCGCAGTCGGAAGTTGAGTAATTTTTGCCAGTTGAAGTAATGGATGACATTGGTTGGGAAAAGCGCCCCTGGAGGCCAGGGGCGCCCATGATTTAGGAAGGTTTAAAGATGTTTTTATACAAAGTGTTCATCAGGAGCCTTTGCTCAGAATTCAGTCTGCTCCGCAGTGAGCCAGTTGGCACGTTCTGAAGTTTTGTCAAATACCGGGAAACGTCAAGTGAAATATGGTCAAGTTATCAGTGAAAATGATGAAAATGCCTGAAAATATTCTAACACTGAGGTCAAAAGCGCCCCTGGAGGCCAGGGGCGCCCATCTTTTTGAAGCCTCAGATGGTTGAATTTTGAATTGCCACCTCAAGGAATCTTCTTGTCAGATTTGGTCCTGCTCTTCATCGAGATTGTCAGCCAGTTGATCCGACGTGACAGTCAACCAGAATCAGTGATCGAACATGAGCTTCGTTTGAGGTTTTAGATTCTAAATTTTCAAAAAATGTCTAAGTAAGGAAGGACGCCTAAAGTCAAAGGTTGACTTTTTTGAAATTCAAAAGTAGAAGTGCGCATGAAGAGAGTTTTCAATTTACCAAATTTAGATCTTCAGTTAAACTCTTTGCATGTCGACTTCTATTTTACCTATTTTTAGTCATAACTGGCAAAAACTAGTTTGCATGCATTAGTTAACTAAGTCTTTCAAGGTGGCGCCCTAATTTGGGGTTGTTCTACATCCAGTTAACTGAGTTTGAAGCCAAATATAGGCCATGCGTGAGTTTTGAAGCACCAGTTGTACTTCAAGCGCCATTTCCAATGCTTGACATGCATTTCACACGCCTTAGAAGATATTTTGCTATATATTTTGCTAATGGCGTCCATTATTCTTCATCAGAGTTGACAAGAAACATCTTTCTTGAGCATAAAATTGATCTGCAGGTGCTACAGGTGTCAGATTTCAGTATTCTTCGTAGCTACAGATTCAGATTGTTCAAGGGAAGATTATTTCAGACTTGGTTTCTATTTTGCATGCAGGTGTTATCAGTTCTACTTCAAGCATAGGCGAATTTTTACAGAAGAAGAGAGAAAACAAAAAATAAAACTTCTATTCTTCTGTCTTACTTTCTTCTATTCTCGTCTTAGGTTTTCTTCGCATGTCAAAGAAAACGACAGATTTTTCAGAAAAGCATCATCTGGGTTCGAGTATTTCAGCATCAACAACAATACCCATGTCTTAGATTATTTTGTGAAAATTGCCCCGCTGCCTCTTTTCTAGAAGCACTGTGCTTTTTTCCAGAATTCTCTTTGCATGTGGGCCTAAATCACGTTTTTTCGCAAATCTGTTGATCTGGGTTGTTTTAGGATCCATTTCTACACAAAACCCATGTTCCAGATTTTCGCGGGAAAAATTGCCCCCAGTGCCCCTAACTGCCAGTTCAAATCTCAACCGAAAACCTTTTGCATGCAAGCCTAAATCCCATTTTTTCGAAATTCTGACATTCTGGGTTGCATTAGAATTTGATTCTGCACAAAACCCATATCTTAGAATTTGTTCGAAAAAATTCACTTCCCCTTGCTATTTTTAGCCTATCCCCGAGCTTTTTCAGTTTTTCCAAAGTTGTCCAAACATACCCGACTTTACAGTCAAAAGTCTAGTTTTTCAGAATGCAGTATAATCCCATAGATTATAAGGCCAAACAGGTCTTTCTTCATAACTTTCTGAAAACTACCGATACCGACTTAAGTCATGTTTTTCCCATCGTCAATCTGAACTCATTGGAGGGTATCAGCAGTACTACAATCAAAAATCTTGAACGTTCAGGGATATTTGCAGCGGCGTCCATTCCTATCTCAGTCTTTGATCTTGAGTTCGTACTTGCTTGTGTCAAGCATTATGACTCGTCTACCAGACAAATCAGATCGACAGATGGAAGGATTATTTGTAGCCTGAAGCCGAGGGATGTAGAAAAATGTTTTTCTATTCCTCCACGTTCAGATCATTTCGCTGTATCCATTTCAGATTGTGACAAAATATGGGAGGAGGACAAGGATAGATCACAGAAGAAAGTAGCTCAACGGTGGTTGAAAATTCAGAAAACCAACATGCCAAGGAAGATTGCACGTGGGGATTTCAAGGACGAGATTGCTATTTTGATAACTTTCCTTAACCGGTTAGCAGGTTCTGAAGACGCAAGTGTTTTCCGAACATGGATGTTCTACCTCATCTCACGAGTTATTGATAAAAAAGAAACATTTGACTGGGCCATGTTTATCAGCGAGTGTCTTCACCAGCAGATTACAGAGTTCCTAAAGATTCACGAATTCCATATGGTAACTTTTCTGGTTTACTTAGTTGCATTTCAAGGCAGCTTTAAATTATTAAAGACCGATGGAGTTCTGGGTGTTCAGCGAGTGTACGAATACTACCCTCAGTTGGAGTTTTCGAAAGCTGAACAGGACTTTACAGCAGTGAATGATCACTTTCTTATGAGAACAGTCAGAAATTTAGATAACGAGATGCATGTGAGGATTTCTACGGAGGCACAATCAGCAATGGAGAGTTGGGCAGATTGGTTTATCCAATTTCCTACTTTCACATATATTCGTGTATATGGATATACAGGAGAGCCTCTGATGCTACCGAGGTACCCATCGGATAAGGTTCTTTTCATGGAGTTCATGAGACAGGCACATGAGGTTCACACTTTTCTTCGCAATCGACATAAGCCAGCTTTCACCTTTCCGTTTGAGTTAGGTATTTACAAATGCAAAACAGCTGCTGATTGCAAGTTAATGGCACACGAGTTAGAGAAACTTCAGCTTGGGTGTTTTCCTCAGAAGCGTGCCTATGATCCGTTGGGTCATTATTCAGCAAGGTTGGAGCGAAATGTTTCACATTCGGCAGCGCTTGAGGACTTTTGGGTCAATTGTGAGGATGAATTTGAGGTGCGCCGTCGTCATTATTGTAGGCTTACTGTTCCACAGATTGCTGATTTCTTATCAGAGGATGTGGAAGGTTTGTCTGATGATGATGGCGAGATACTACTTCATTCATTCATTAGAGACCAAGTTGCTCGCCAGCCACTTCGCCAACCTGATTGGTATGTTCCATTGAACACTTCAGTGAAAGACTTATCCAGGTCTGTTATCAAAACCACCATGTACTTCCTTGAGAGCAAGCGGAAGCGAAGGGTGATCCCAGTTACAGAGCCGCCAGCAGTGGTAGTTTCTTCTTTACCTTCTACTTCTAGAGCTAAACTTCGAGTCAAGGTTACTATGAGGCCGCCTGAAGGGGTTAAGATGGGAATTAATTCAAAAGGAAAAAGCATCACCAAAAGGAAACAGGTTGAGAAGGAGCCAACACTTCCAGTTACAGAGACAGTACTTCTAGAGCCAGTTATTTCATCGGAACCAGTTATTCAGACTGAGGCCGGGTTGTCATCTCCAGGTTCACCTTTTTCAGCGCACTCATCTCCCATAGATATTGATTCGGAGCCTGAGATTTCGATACATGAGACCTGCATACCAGTGGATTTGCCAGTAGCTAATACAGTAGAAACGACTCCACCTCGAGAGGACAGTATTCCTTATTCATCTTGGCTCGAGAAGTCATTGGAGAGGGAGAGGCGTATGCCTTCATATAATCTTGATTTGTCTGAGTTTGGTGAGCCCTATCAGAACAGGTTGAATAAGAGGGCCAGAAAGCAGATAAATATTGAGAAGAATCTTGAGGCAGAGATCGTCATAGAGGTTGCTACTCCTCCAAAAGACAAATACTTGGATGAAGTTGATGTTGGTGATTTTACCTTCGTCAAAACTAATCTGGGTAAGAATACTCGACACACCGACGTGAATCTATTCAGAGTCGTCGCGAGTAATCTAGAGGAGCGCGTCATGAAAGATGGTGAGGATAAGGCAGTTCTCAAGGCTGAAATCAGACAACTTCGCAGGTACATCTCGGGTTTGCTTCATGGCAACGAGGGGCAAGCACCTTTACTTCCACAACTTCGAGAAACCGCCGCAGAGCAGCAAAAGATTCAACACTTGGTTAATCGAGGAAAGCTACTGGATACCTGGATTGAAGACTTTATCATTGTTGGTCGACACCTCCTCATAGAGCTATATCAGTTGAGGGTTGACGCACATAGTCTTCGCCAGAGAATTCAGGAGCTCGAGATTTGCATAGCCGAGCGTAAGCCGAAGGACCTGATTTTGATATCACAGCTTGCAGGAATCTATGACGCCATTGAAGCAGATGGAGATCAGAAGAAGGTCTTCACTTGGAGAGAATTATATCTTTGCAGGGTGGAGACATATGACAGGATTTCTGCTAAGATGAGCATGATTCAAGAAAAGGTTGTTGCAGCTCTTCGTTTCATCAGCGAGTACATCACTCAGATCCCATGTCATTATCGGCATGAGGATGGTACCTACGCCGAGTTAGAGGCAGTTCAAGCTGAGTTCGAAGAGTTAGTTCGTGATAACCTATGTGGAGGGCCAGAGGCGTCCAAGATGGAGGAGTTTACAATGCTGACTATCAGTTTCAAAAAGGTGACCACAGAGGTTAGAGATAGTCAGAGGGAGATCCGAGATGGAGACAAAGAGTTGGACAAGCAGTTAATCATCGTGGACAGCGTCAAAGTGCCAGATGATGATACTATTGATAAATTCCTGGAGGAGATGATAAACTTGGAGTAGATTTTCAGTTAGACCATGCAGTTGCTTACAATGATGAGTCATCAGAAGTAGTTAACTCGAGGCTTCTTTCCGAGTTAACTTGCTGTTATACATTGCATGCATGTCTTTCTTGGAAACATCTACATATACTTGGAGATTAGATTAGATTTTTCAGTTGACTGATGATAGCATTCCAGTTGACTTGCTTTCAATAAGGACGTGCATGTTGCACCTTGTCCATTTAGATTAGATGTTTCAGTTAACTGATGATAGTTTCCCAGTTAACTGTATAGTTTCATTCAATTAGGGTTTAGGAATAAGATCTTGCATGCATTGCAAGACTTTAGTTGACTCAAGGTGATTTTAGGGTTGCCTACACCTTGAAGTCTATAAATAAGAGCTTTAAGCTCATTTGTAATTTAACTTTTGCTTGATAGCATACATGCTGCGCCTACCTTGCCTGTAGTATTGCTATTATTGTATCTGTTCAAAGAGTAATTGCTGTTATAATAAATTGTTGCGCCTACCTTGCCTTCATGTTATTGTTATGGTGTTTATTCGATCTTAGTTAAATGGGGTTGCTGGTTTGATCGTTATTGCATGCGTGTTGCGTCTATACAATCTACTGTCCCAGTTGCTTACCTTTTGTTTTGTTGATTATAAGCCTATTCAGAAGAGCAAATAGTTGCGCCTACCTTGCCTTCATGTTGCGAAACTGTACTCAAAGCTTATCGTATGATGTGTGTTATAGTAGACTCATTCAGCCAAGCAAATAGTTGCGCCTACCTTGCCTTCATGTTGTGAAGCTGTACCAGGTTTACCGTCCATTTGTTTGTTTTAATAAACTTCTTCCCGGATTAGCAAATAGTTGCGCCTACCTTGCCTTCATGTTGTGAGCCCGCACCTGGAGTTTATCGTACAATACATTCCTGCTCCATTTCCTCATGCTCTGTTTCTTGAGGAAATTGGATAGATATTAAAGAAGTTAGCTTAGTTGTAGTTACATGATCTGCGAAACCAGAAAATACTTAGCTGCAACGTTCTAGGTTTTCTTAACCTTGTGCCTCTACCAGCTGAGAACAAAAAGATAGGACATTAGTTTAGTTTTCTATTTTATGCATTCCAGCACAACGAGGGAGCTTCCCCTCCTAATTTGAAGAGCACTCATTACGTAGTGTGCATAGCTGTCCGTACAAACTCACACTCCAGAGGTGTTAGTTCTTCCAACACACCTCAAGTTTGCAAATGTCAAAATGAGAATGCTTTTTTCTTTTGGTTGTTTTGATAAGTGAAATAGGTTTAGGATGTGTTTAAAGGGTGGGGCTGCGGTCCTTAGGGCCGGCCTGTGATTTATAGCAGGGAGATATCTTTCTCTCAAATTTAAAATGATGGATAATAATACCAAGGCAAGTCGACTTGCTATATATAATAATTTTATGAAGAGTCACCTTGTTTCTTAAAAGAGGCCAACCCAAATGAGGAGTCACCTAGTTTTGTATAAATACAAGGTGTTGATCATTCATTTGATCATCAAGTTGATTCATCATAATTCGCATTCCTAGAAGAAGTTCATACTTGAGCAGCAGATCATCATCTTGTAGCAACAGATCATCATTTTGTAGCAGCAGACCGATTTCAAGGAGAAACATATTCATTTGTATCTTTGCATCTAGGAGAGGTGCTATTATTCATTGTATCAAATTCGGCATTGTGTTGGGCTTGAGTTGTAAGTAGATTTCTGCTCTTATTCCTTCAATATATAAGAGATATATTTGCTGGGTTTTTCTCCCTCGAGTAGGAGGGTTTTCCCAGGGTATCTTGTTGTGTTCATTGTCTTATGTGTTGCATTTTCTGATTGCTTTCATTTCTGATGCTAAATCTAAAATGGTATCAGAGCGGGTCTAAGAAAAGATCTGATAAGATTTGTTTAAGCAGTCAAGTCAACTTTTCATCTAGGGCAGATCTTGAAGTATCACAAATCTAAGGTTCAAATTATTTCTGACCTAAGGGCAGATCTTTGAAGGTGAATTTGTGCGGAAAAAGAAGATGGTGAGCGGTGTCAAGGTAGAAGATAGGCTTGATGGAGCTTCAAACTTCAACTCTTGGAAACCCAAGGTACTCATTGCATTAGAGGAGAATGATCTTCTTAATTTCGTGGAAAGTGATATGCCCGAGCCTTATGATGATACTGAGAAAATCTAGTGGAAGAAACATGGCACGAAGGCTAAAGATAGGTCAATGGAGGGGGGTTCACTTCCAAAGGATTTCTTTGAAATCTTTAAGGTAGGGATCAAGAGGGAGTTTTGTGACTCACTAAGAAGAAGTGAAGGTTGCAGTGTTGCAAGGCCAAGTGCAAAATCCTTGGAAGACCTCTTCAACAATTGAGAACAAAATTGCACAAGACAATTAATTTGGATTTGACTTTGGTAGCTCCGCAAACCTATTTAGAATAGGGTGATCTGGGATGAGGTCGAGGAGGACAGTCTTGGACTCGAGCAAGTCAATAGTGTCGGAAGTGTGCATTCGAAACCGCTCCTCTAAGGCAAGCATTGTAGACAATCTTAGACGAGGAGGTCAGGAGGTTGATGCAAGTACTTGGAGCTCCAGAGGGAGTCACATCATCATGAAGATTTGTTGTAATGTATATTTCTCTGACATGAAGAAATATGAAGTGAAAGCCCTTGTAGTGTATATTTCTCTGAGACGGAGAAATATGAGGTGAAAGCCCTTGTAGTGTATATTTCTCTGAGACGGATAAATATGAGGTGTGAGCCCTTGTTCATCTCTGTGATTGAGATGAGACGTCATGTTGAGAGACTCCATGATAACATCACATTGAGAGACTCCGTGATGAACCCTTGTACTTGTGTTTCTTTCCACACATGGGAGTAGCCATGGTGGACGTCATGTTGAGAGACTCCATGATGACATCACGTTGAGAGACTCCGTGATGAACCTTTGATTTTTCCACAAAAGGGTGTATTGTGGGCGTCATGTTGAGAGACTCCATGACGTGGATATCTTAAAAGATACCTCCCTAGCTAAGAGGGAGTGTTGATGTTATAGCAGTGGGAGATATCTTTCTCACAAAATTTAAAAATGATGGATAAATAATATCAAGGCAAGTTAGACTTGCTATATATAATAATTTTATGAAGAGTCACCTTGTTTCTTAAAAGAGGCCAACCCAAATGAGGAGTCACCTAGTTTTGTATAAATACAAGGTGTTGATCATTCATTTGATCATCAAGTTGATTCATCATAATTCGCATTCCTAGAAGAAGTTCATACTTGAGCAGCAGATCATCATCTTGTAGCAACAGATCATCATTTTGTAGCAGCAGACCGATTTCAAGGAGAAACACATTCATTTGTATCTTTGCATCTAGGAGAGGTGCTATTATTCATTGTATCAAATTCGGCATTGTGTTGGGTTTGAGTTGTAAGTAGATTTCTGCTCTTATTCCTTCAATATATAAGATATATATTTGCTGGGTTTTTCTCCCTCGAGTAGGAGGGTTTTCCCAGGGTATCTTGTTGTGTTCATTGTCTTATGTGTTGCATTTTCTGATTGCTTTCATTTCTGATGCTAAATCTAAAATGGTATCAGAGCGGGTCTAAGAAAAGATCTGATAAGATTTGTTTAAGCAGTCAAGTCAACTTTTCATCTAGGGCAGATCTTGAAGTATCACAAATCTAAGGTTCAAATTATTTCTGACCTAAGGGCAGATCTTTGAAGGTGAATTTGTGCGGAAAAAGAAGATGGTGAGCGGTGTCAAGGTAGAAGATAGGCTTGATGGAGCTTCAAACTTCAACTCTTGGAAACCCAAGGTACTCATTGCATTAGAGGAGAATGATCTTCTTAATTTCGTGGAAAGTGATATGCCCGAGCCTTTTGGAGACACTGAGAAAATCTAGTGGAAGAAAAATGGCACGAAGGCTAGAAAGATAGGTCAATGGAGGGGAGTTCACTTCCAAAGGATTTCTTTGAAATCTTTAAGGCAGGGATCAAGAGGGAGTTTTGTGACTCACTAAGAAGAAGTGAAGGTTGCAGTGTTGCAAGGCCAAGTGCAAAATCCTTGGAAGACCTCTTCAACAATTGAGAACAAAATTGCACAAGACAATTAATCTGGATTTGACATTGGTAGCTCCGCAAACCTATTTAGAATAGGGTGATTTGGGATGAGGTCGAGGATGATAGTCTTGGACTCGAGCAAGTCAATAGTGTCGGAAGTGTGCATTCGAAACCACTCCTCTAAGGCAAGCATTGTAGACAATCTTAGACGAGGAGGTCAGGAGGTTGATGCAATTACTTGGAGCTCCAGAGGGAGTCACATCATCATGAAGATTTGTTGTAATGTATATTTCTCTGACACGGAGAAATATGAGGTGAAAGCCCTTGTAGTGTATATTTCTCTGAGATGGAGAAATATGAGGTGAAAGCCCTTGTAGTGTATATTTCTCTGAGACGGATAAATATGAGGTGTGAGCCCTTGTTCATCTCTGTGATTGAGATGAGATGTCATGTTGAGAGACTCCATGATGACATCACATTGAGAGACTCCGAGTTGAACCCTTTTACTTGTGTTTCTTTCCACACATGGGAGTAGCCATGGTGGACGTCATGTTGAGAGACTCCATGACGACATCACGTTGAGAGACTCCGTGATGAACCTTTGAGTTTTCCACAAATGGGTGTAGCCATTGTGGGCGTCATGTTGAGAGACTCCATGATGTGGATATCTTAAAAGATACCTCCCTAGCTAAGAGGGAGTGTTGATGTTATAGCAGTGGGAGATATCTTTCTCTCAAAATTTAAAAATGATGGATAAATAATACCAAGGCAAGTCAGACTTGCTATATATAATAATTTTATGAAGAGTCACCTTGTTTCTTAAAAGAGGCCAACCCAAATGAGGAGTCACCTAGTTTTGTATAAATACAAGGTGTTGATCATCCATTTGATCATCAAGTTGATTCATCATAATTCGCATTCCTAGAAGAAGTTCATACTTGAGCAGCAGATCATCATCTTGTAGCAACAGATCATCATTTTGTAGCAGCAGACCGATTTCAAAGAGAAACATATTCATTTGTATCTTTGCATCTAGGAGAGGTGCTATTATTCATTGTATCAAATTCGACATTGTGTTGGGCCTGAGTTGTAAGCAGGTTTCTGCTTTTATTCCTTCAATATATAAGAGATATATTTGCTGGGTTTTTCTCCCTCGAGTAGGAGGGTTTTCCCAGGGTATCTTGTTGTGTTCATTGTCTTATGTGTTGCATTTTCTGATTGCTTTCATTTCTGATCTTTAATCTAACACTGCCCATCCCTTTTTTAATTTAAAAATGTTTTTTCAAAAATTTTGCTTGGCTGTAGGGGATTGCTAGCTGTCCCTTGATGTTCCCTGCTATTTCCATGGCATTTTAGGGATATCCCCCTTTTTTTGCAATGATCAAGGATGGAGGGAGGGTGGAGGGGACATTTCCAAGGCATCTCTGAGTCCTCAAAACATTTCAAGTATAGGGACGCGTCCCCAACGAGCACTGCAATAAACACAAGATATGCATAAGTTGGATTTGCTGATAAGGTTCTAGAAACTTTTGAGAAAATGCAATTTTTAGGCATATAACCAACAACCCCATGCCTATCACCAGCATCCTCCTATGCTGTGCCATCATGGGTAGCTTTGAAATAGTGTGTGGATAAAATATTTTTGTTAGATGTTGTACTTGCAATTGCTTTGTAAGTCATGTATATAAAATATGGAAGCATAGACAAGGTATGTGAACTGTTGAATGCCTCAAAGAGATCTTATTTTAGTGAACACAACAACATGCCATTGTTGCAGGTTAAGTTCAAAATGGTTTTGTTGAAAAGGTTTCCTCACTTTTCAAGAGCATTCTCACAACCTGTGACAAATGGGAGCTTTTTGAGCATGGTATGGACACCCATCAAAATATTAGGGAGAGAAGAAATTTTTTCGAATGTTATTGATGCAATCATTGGAAGATTGGTTAGAGCTACAAAAGTTAAATGGGTTTTCTGATTTATTCTATACAACTCCATAGTCTCAAAAGACATTTGGTTTACTGGTAGTAGAAGACATTAAACTCGTACCAATCAAGGAATGCATGAGGCCAACCTACAAGCCCATGAAAGTCAATATCAGAGAGTTGGCTTGGGCCTATATTAATTCTTTTGCACCCAGAGATAAAGATCAAGACAACACCTCCAAAGTCCTTCCTTTTGTAAAAGATATGATCTATAACCCCATTCAGGCTATATACATTTTGCAAGTACTTTAGATATTGAGCGTCTTCTTTTGTCTTTGGGAATTCTAATCACACATCTATATGGTAAAAGTAACTGTAAATATTGGAGGGAGGCCCTATGAGAAAATTCAGAGTTTTGACCTTCTTGGGTATGAAAAAGTATATCAAACTTTGAAATTAGTTACAATACACTCATTGTCCATGGGAAGTGAATATTTTTAGACATTGCATTTTTTTTTCAAAAGATGCTCACTCTACAACATTTTAAAAAGCTTGAGGAATTGCCTGCTCTTCCTGGGAGTTTAATTGATCTTGATGCTACACATTGTCACAAGCTGCAGAATATGTCTTGTATACCTCAAACGAGACATTTGAAAAATCTTGAATTATCAATGATTATCTCACTCAACTTCCATGATTAGAATGCCTGCGATATTTGCAAGTTACCCATATCTTGTGTATATACTCAATGATATTGGTCATTAGAAGCACAATATCCAGAGGATCTTGACAAGCAAGATTGAGCTAAAGTTGTTGACATATTGGTGAAAGATCTACAAGTATTTTCCTCTTTCAATGAAGAGCTATTGAAGGAGATCACACAGTGTCTTACTTCAGAGGACTTTAGGGAAAATGAGCAGCTATCTAAATATGGAGAGTCCAAATCTGCAAGAAGTGTTATGTTGATGGAGCAAGGCTTTGCTTTTGTGGAACAAGTAAATATGGTGAACAATAAAGGAAGGCAATATCACCATTGAAATTAGACAATGTTAAATCAAACAATTCTTTGGAAACACAAGATCTTGCAACTCTTGCACAAATCAAAGTAAATTATTTTGTTTCACAAGGCTCAGAGATCTCTCCAGATTCTTGAAACATGGTTACCCCAAATTATGGAATGGTGCAACTATGATAGACGATGTGCAAATGGGCAATCTTCAACCATCAAATGCAAAACATTGACGACACATGCCTACCATTGGACAAAATGATTCAGGAATATACACTTTACAGAAAATACGTGTGAAATGTTTGACAAAATGCTATGGGAGGAGCTTGTGGCATCCTGTTGCACACTAAATTTATACTTGAACATAGCATTTAATTATAAAGCCACTTTGTAAAGTTTGTGATTGTAATTATTTAATTGAGCTATGTAATGTACACTCATTTTGGGTCTATGGGTATTAATTTTAATATTTTTATAAATTCTGGAGGGGAAAACAAAACAGTTGTAAGGGAAAGGGAACAGCTCTTCCCTGTTTATTGTAAAATTTTATCATTTGTAAGCATTATGTAATTGGAGGTGACGGGAAAACTACCTTTTTTGTAAATGCAGTGCAGATTGTGTAGGGAATCAATGAGACTTTGAGCCCATGTATGAAGAAATAAGAGGATTACTAAAGTACTTATGTCTTCAGATTCTTCTGGTGATTTTGTGTCACTCTTATGTCTGATATGAAATCCCTTCTTTGTTGATTCTCTTTATTAGAAATGCAGGGAAAGGATTGAAATTGTGCATTTAGTTTTTGCAAGAATGTGAGGAATGGTCTGCAGATTTATCTCTCTTCCATTCTTTGTAAATTTTTACACCATTTTTATGTTCGGTATGGAAATGTCTTTCTTCTTTCCTTTCTCATGTGTTTCATGAAAAGTGTTAATTGATTGAACTGTCATCCTCCTTGTTGTTGCTCCGAGTCTAGGATTAAACTCTGTTTTATATTTAACTCTACATACTCTCTCCTTTCATTCATTATTTTCCCTTTTGTTCTCAAGGAATCCATAGGTGATTTTCTTACATTTCTCATCAAGGGTTTCTCTGAATGTGTTTTCTATTTTCTGTCTTTGTGCCCTTTTGTACTTTTTGGTAAAAGTACATACAAACCCCAAAATAACCCCCATCTTACAAGGAAACTGCCCCTCTCAAATGTAGAGGAAAATTGTCTGTTCAATGGGAATTTCTCCAACTGTTGTGAACTTATCACATTGCTTTCAACGAAACATCACACTGAAAAATTTGTTTCCCAACACTTTGAACCCCATCTCTCTCTCTCCTATGCTCCATTCTTAACAATCGAGAAATGTATAGCTAGTTTAAGACTGTCACTCTGCCCAACTCCAACTATGGATTGTTAGTCTTTGCATATGATATCATACTTACATATAATGAACGTTTGTATTCTTCCAAAATTAATGTTTCACATCAACTCAAGTGGATGCCTTATATTTATTCTCCAATAAAAATGCAAATTATTCAATTTCTAAATGTGCCAAGTTATTCTGACATACAGGATAAAGAAACTGCCAGTGGGTTGACAGAAGCCAAAAAGAAACTTCTTTACCGTGAGATTGCTACAACTGCTGAAACTGGATGGGACTTCAGCTCACGGTGGATGCGGTAATGTATAATAAAAATGTTTCAAATTGTGATTATAGCATCTTTTAGTGTGCAAACATAAATTGTTCACTGTGTGTAGTTACTGGCAATCTTTTCCAATTAATCTGTTTTTCCCATGCTTGTTTGGCTTCAGAGGACAATAGAGATGTTTTCTAGTGTATCTTGCAGTTGAGTCGTGATACTTACAGATAATGTGGCAGTTGCTGGCAATCTTTTCCAATTAACCTGTTTTCCCCATGCTTGTTGGGCTTTAAAGGATAATAGAGGTTTTTATAGTGCATCTTGCAGTTGAGTTGTGATACATACACATAATGTGGCTCTGTGCTTGTCTAACCTGCATTGCATGCAAGAGCTTTCTAGCAATTTTTTGCTTGTATATAAGATCCCTGTGTCAGAGCTAAGCTTGTTTGACCCGCTTTGCATGCAAGAGCTTTCTAGCACCTTTTTGGTTATAAGATCCATGTCTCAGACACACTGCATTTTGTATTCGAGTAATTGGAACATTAATAAATCCCAAGGTCAAATGCATGGGGTTAAAATTAAGAAAAATGTTTTTCAATTGAGGGTTTGTTCTGTGTGGCCTGATCATCTAGTCTTAAGACACTTTAGATACCCATTATGTTAACAGAAGTTAAATAAATAAAGCCAGAATTGAGTCATATTTGACTACTGAGAATCTAAGTTTATCTGCTGTCACTATATCATATCCATTTACAAAATCAGATCATGAAGAGTGGAAAATTCATACATTTGAAACTTATCTGTAACAACAATCCTTTTTAATGAGAGCTTGTTCTCATGGTTCCCAATTCGGGCTAGATAAAACTTGGTAGGCCAAAGAGTGAGAGTTGACTCAACACTGCAAAACTTGACAAATTAAAAAAAAATAACACAAAATACTGGGATTTCACAAAAAAAAAGAGATTTTTTCATTCTACAACAAACTGTATAAAAACCAGAACAGACAGAAATTTATGTAAAGGTCCAATATTTTTATGTAGAATGTCCAAGTTACATAAATCATGATCAAGAATTAGAAAGACCTTTCATGTATGAACATCCTTATTTGCTTTTCAATTCTTTTTGTGGCTCTGCATTTAGTCAACTCAAGCTCTCTGTGTCCATGATGCACAATTACGATGAATCGACTTACTCAATATATGGCCTCCATGGTCCTATTTCCTTTCAAGTTTCAACCACTTATTTCAAAGGAAAGGGCCGATTCATTATCTGCTTCTTGGCTAATTTTGTTTAGTCTTTATGTGCATTCAATGATACTCCAATTATAGTCACATCTAGAAGCACTGCATGTTGGGTCAATACTCAACAAGCTCGTAGAGCTCAGCATTTTGGATGCTAGAGCTGTTGCACCATATGCCTAGAGCATATGCATATCACAAAATAAATAAATAGAAAACTAAAAATTTCTATTGGAAATAGTCAAAGTTATGGAGATGATTGTATTAAATGTTAAAATTTAATAATGTATAATTTAGTCTTTCTTGAAACAATTATCGTATGGAGGAATATATGGATGCACTCAACATTCTTATGCATTTTCAACAGAAATTGGGTTTTATCCTGGACAAGAAGTTTAAGGAACATTGTTCCGATTTCCAGAGACAAGGCTTTCACTACCTTGAGATCAGCTGTGAAGTATTTATTATGAAAGAAAGTTCAGCTAAGGCAGTAGCAGATTGCATTAGCTATATGAAGCTGATGTTGTGATATGGTTTGATAATAAAGAGTGGAATGTTTTTATTTTCCTTATTGCCATTTACAACTGAAAGTTTTTTGTGGTCCTATCCATCCCCTTGTAGATTCAATCCAATGAGGGTTGCCTTCCATCCACCATGCAGACGTTAGTCACTAGTTGTCTCACAACCTTCTGAGAAACCTTCCAAAAAGCTTTATAAAAATCATTTTGCACAAATTTAATGTCATTTGCCTACCTGCCTTATAGCATGATTGTGGCCACTCCTAACTAGCAAAAATTTGGGCTTTCACTATTAAATGTACGCACCCATACTAAATGTGTGGGATAGCGGGTGGTAGTAGGCCAGAAAAATTCATTGTATACTATTTATGTCCTCATTGACCATAAGATCCATGCATGGTCATACATATATTTGCTTATGGATTTTACCTTTTCCGCAATTGATATCACCTTATTAAGTCTTTACAAAATGCTCTAACATGGAGTTTAGACAATGCTTTACATTGAGGGACCAAAAAACAATGGGATATTTGTTGATTTGATTTTTTTTGAAAGAAATAAATCTTATATTACATCTAAAAAACATGAGAATCACATAAGCACAATGCCATGTCTACAAGGAAAATCTTGATAAACACACACTTATATTGAGATGGGGGTATAAATCAGTATAATACTATCTTTTACTTATTCAAATAACCACAGTAACTTCAAATACACAACATCAACAAATAAGAACACAAGATTTACATAGAAACCCTTTTAGGGTAAAACCACAGAATAAGGACAGCTTGGATCTATTGTCCATTACAAAAATTTCGTAGGTGCCAACCCACTAGAGACACCAATCCCCACAACTAAGCACCAGCTTAGTAAGAGATACCCATATCTTCAATTTAGAGGCACCAAACTCTTACACAACAATATCTTTGTCTTCTTGATAATTCTCCTTCAAAAATCTGCTTTTGAATTGTTGGTGTGAATAAATGTCTTGTACCTAGCTAATTCCTAGTGAGGGGGTAAGTTTACTTAGGTCCTAGGTGATCTTCTAGAATTCTTAGTTGTCTAGATAAGATCTTATCATATCTCATCTTTTTGACTTTTACTTTATATTGGTTGCGTAGGTCATTTAATAGTTGTCAAGGTGGTTGTCTCATAATATAGGATTAAGACTCATGTCACAATCTTGTCTAATGCTATCTCTCACCTTACCTTTATAAGCAAGGCCTCTCATGTACATTTCATATTCAATCTATCAATCTTGCATCCATAATCATAGCAAGCTATTCTTGCCATTTTCTCTCTTGTGGAAGATATTTTGGTCTAGTTGCTATTCCTGGGGGTGTTGGGAGTCACCATTAACTCCTACATGAATGATCTTCTATTATATTCTTTTCACACACAACTACTGGTGTATGTATAATATATCTTCTATTCTCCACACATCTCCAAATTCAACACTCACATCTTATATCTTTCATAAAGGAGGTGACCTTTTGGATGGATGCATTACTTGGCAAAGGGAGGCAACTCTTTATTAATATGCACCTCTTCATAACACTCCTTTAGTGGGATGAATGTGTTCTCATATGGGTGTGCCTCATTAAGGGGTCGGCTCCATAAATAAATGGTTTATTTGTAATTTTTAAGTCACAAAGTGGGGCACCAAACATGAGGAATTGACCCTCATAAAATAGAATAAATAAATTTATTTTGTTTACATTTTAGACATGAACATGGGGTGGTGACTTCATAGAGGGCCTGCACATAAAATAATTATATATAACTTGAATTTACCATATAAAAATCACCAAGATGGGGTGATTTAAATGGGCGATTTCACCAACATGGGTGCCATAATTTGGGCGCCAAACTTCATCGAGTTTTGACGATTTGACATCTCCTTCAATGATCTCGCTTGGCCTTCGATATCTTTTGACATCAATGGCAATTAATCCAACAAATCTTATGTATAAAAGATTAAAAAGATTGCATTTGACCTTGAAACTTACTAAACTTGGGATTGACAAACATGGCCACATCTCCTCTAAATTGAGAGGGGAGCTATGTTGCTGAATTGTTGTCTTACACCTTGTCTTTCATAAAAAACTGATTGTGGCTAACTGAATTTTATGCCAAAGCATTCTACAATTATCCTTGATTATCCAAGGTCCCCTAGAAGTAGTCACTTCCAAGAAGAGGAGGCAATGCGTAAATAATGGAATTCAGCTTGGAACCATATCCAAAAAGACTTGGTAAAAGTAATTCTCTAGGATACATGACCAACTGATTCCTCTCTCCCACATTAGTTGTATAAAGAATTTGTGATACAGACCTTATAGTGAAAGCCTTGATTTGACTTCTAAACCTTGGTGAAGCA
Organism: Sequoiadendron giganteum; assembly: GCA_007115665.2. Taxonomy (NCBI): domain Eukaryota; kingdom Viridiplantae; phylum Streptophyta; class Pinopsida; order Cupressales; family Cupressaceae; genus Sequoiadendron; species Sequoiadendron giganteum. Next base: position 703,197,886 of record CM021102.1, read on the forward strand.
ATAGCCACCGCAAAACCTTGTCATCGAAATAGTACCTTGATTTCCAAATAGTCTAGCAGCTCTTAGATTTTATGTCAGCCACCCCTCACTCTAGTTTGACTGTGGAGCTGTTGTCAGATAGTTTTTAATATGTTGCATTGAAAATTTAAGGGCCCTAGGATGTTTTGGGTCTAGCTTCAAAGCCTATTTAGACATTCCACTCCGCAAGGGGGAAGTTTGGTCTCCTGCCTATGTTTTCAAGAAAAAAATTGGCTAGAAATGGACTTGTTGTAAACACTATTGTACATAATCCTTGGTGTAGTAGGATGATATTTTATGTTTCCTAGAATCTGAATAGTTATTTAGAAGATAAACTACACAGTCATTTCATATTGATAAATATGTACATTGTATCACATTTTGATCAATGGATGAATGGTAAGAGCTTCATTGAATATTTTTCTCTATGTTATCGAGTTTTCCTATTGGAGGCCCCATGCCTGCTCTGAAATATTCTCTCTCAATTTTTTCGATTTTTAAACCAAACAATTACAATAGAATCATTCACCCGTTAAGGTTAGCATAACCAAAACGTACATTAAAGAACTCTAACCAAGAATGCGCCTTAAAACCACTTAAGGAGGAGGGGCGAGCATATGGTCAGAGGATCCTTAGGATCTACTGAATCAACAAGTACAAGATTCTATTGAAAGAGAAGTATTTTAAATTCGACACCAAGAATGTGCACTCAAGATCCCTTTTCGGGCGAGGTGCTAACATATGGTGGAGTACTACTGCTGAATTAAAGAACAAGGCGGATAACCAGCCAAAGATGCTTTCCACACTACCACCAAACAGTGGGGGGAAGAAGACTACAAAACAGAATTATCCACACTGGCGGTATACCATCCAGGGGTGCTTTAGTTTGAACCTAAAGCAAGCTAAAGCTGAAACAGTACTACTATTTAACAGTTTATACAACGTGTAAAGCTGCAAATTACAATGTTCAACACCAATTACTAAGCACCACTCTTATACAATGTTTTCCGAGTTAGAAAATCGAGAGGAGAGAAGATAGAATATGAAAAATAGAGAGTGAATTGCTGTATTTCTGAAACTGTAATTTTTGGAAATGGAAATCAGAAACTGCAAAATTATATAAAAAGCTCATAACTCGATCAAGATACCTTCGAATGGCGTGAAATCACAGGCATGGGTCAAATGGAAGATAGGCGCCCTTGTTGAGACATTGAAAACAGTTCCAAATACCTGCAAGGATTAATGGCACAATTCCCAATGCAAGGCTAAAAGGTACGGCCCTTGAGAGGGGCGATTTTTCATTATAAAATTGCACACTCCAAAATTAAATCCGAAAATGCTTGGAGATGGTCGCCTAGACCTTAGAAGTATTATTATCAAATGCCCAGAACAATACGAAATTCGTACAATTAACCATGAGCAAAAATAACTTTCAGCTGTATGCAAACAACAACTGTAAAACTGGAAAATACATCAATAATTCACCTTGAAACACAATCTGCTAGTCTGTATGAGAAGCAACAATAGTTCAACTAGGTGTTGTCTTGCAAACACGAAATTGAATGAAGAACTAGGAGGTCAACATTCCTCGAAGTAGAAAATGATAAATCATTTTGACAGCATAACTTTAGCAAAAATAATGGATGATCAGTGCTGGAGCCAAGCCTTTCTTTTAAAGGACAAAAGGAAACTGTTCAAGTCCCTCAAAAAGGTACGCCAATAGCTAAGACTCTTCACCTTTTCAAAAAATAAACAACTCTTCAAAAATATGCCCCACTTGAGAAATGAGGATTAAATAAAAATAAAACCTTTTGACTTCTTCATGTGGCGCCACCCTCAAAGACCCCTTTTTCAAAACAACTTAAGTTCATTCCTTAGGCCAAGGGGGTCAACTGCAAATTAGAACCAATTGCTCAATTAATGAAGAATTTCATTAATATTAATATTTTAATGGCCAAGGCATAATACTGAAAACTGTGTCCCATGATGTGATGATTTTGAAGGCTGACAACTGCTTACTGCCAAGAATAGTATTTACTATAAATAGTAAATAATGAGAAAGAACCACAAAACCTCTAAGACTGGAACCCTTTGAAACACCTCAACGAGCCTACAGGATTCCAGAATAGACTGATGAGCTAATAATAGGATCATTGCCAAAAGGGGAACATTACAGTCCGCCCCCCTCAAAATTGCTTGTCCTGAAGCAACTGTAGAGCTGGATGCTGCAAAATTTGTTCACCTTCCCAAGTAGCATCTTCAATAGGCAAATTTTTCCATCTAACCAAGTACTCCTTAATTGTTCTCCTCCCTAAGGACCGCTCCCTACTGTCAAGGATCTCTTCCAGAAGCAACACCAACTGCCCTTCTTCGTCTAAAGGAGGTAATTTTGAAGTAGCTACCACATTATGCCCAAGTGCCTTCTTGAGGCGGGAAACATGGAAGACATTGTGAACTTTGCTATCTGCTGGAAGCTCCAACTCATATGCCACTTCACCAATCCTTTTGGTGACTCTAAACGGACCATAGAAACGTGGCTTCAATTTTTTTGAACCACTATTTTTGAGAGAAGACTGTCTGTAGGGCTGAAGCCTCAAGTAAACCATGTCTCCTACCTCAAATGAACGTTCAATACGCTGCTGATCAGCATACAACTTCTGCTGATTTTGGGCTTGTTGTAAATTTTCTTTTAGTGACTTTAAGATGTCTTGATTGTGCTAAAGCATATCTCTTGCCTGGGGAGCTCTACTATCACCAAACACCAAGTCTAAAAAATTAGGAGCATCATACCCATAGAGTGCCATAAAAAGAGACATCTTGGTTGACATGTGATAAGAGGAGTTATAACAAAACTCTCCCAAATGAAGCCACTTGACCCAAGCCCTTTGTTGCCCTGAAACATAATTTCTAAGGTAGCCTTCTAACCACTTATTGACAATCTCTGATTGCCCATCCGTTTGCAGGTGATAACTAGTGCTTGGAGTGAGCACTATACCACTCAATCTGAAAATCTCTTGCCAAAACACACTTAGGAATTTGCTGTCCCTATCACCGGCAATGGTCTTAGGCAAACCATGCAAACAAAACACTTCTCTAAAGAATAACTCAGCTACTTGAGCTGCTGTAAATGTAGTATTGATGGCATAAAAATGAGCATATTTGGTTAATCTATCCACGACAACATAATGCAATCACGGCCTTGCACCTTGGGTAACCCGATGATGAAGTCCATAACAATACTTTCCTATTTTTGATTTGGAATAGGCAGGGGCTGCAACAAACCAGCAAGAAAAGAATGTTCATTTTTATTCCTTTGACATGTAGGACATTCCCTTATGTAGTTCATGACTTCTTCTTTCATTCCCTTCCAAGCAAACCTTTCTCTTATCTGCTTGTAAGTCTTGAACATACCTTGATGACCAGCAAGAGGAACATCATGAAATGACTGAAAAATCTTCCTCTTAAGCTTGGATTCAGGTACCAAAAAGATGCTACCCTTATACATAATCAAACTGTCAACCAAGTTATACCTTTCATCAACCAAATGGCCTTCTATAATGCTGGTAGTAAACTGATTTTTGCATAATCAGCAGCAATCAACTCTCTCCTATCTGCTGAAAGCTCACAAAGTGATTGCAAATGAGGCCTTCTGGAAAAAGCATCCGCAACAACATTGTTTTTCCCCTTAACATACTCAGTATCGAAGTCATAAGCTTGAAGCTTGCTTACCCATTTCTGTTGCCTTTCATTCAAATCTTTTTGTCTCATGAAATGTTTAAGACTATTGTGATCAGTTTTAACCACAAATTTACTTACCACCAAGTATTGGCGGAATTTGGACAAAGCATGCATGATGGCAAGCATCTCTTTGTCATAAATTGAGTACAACTTTTCTGCTCCTCTCAATTTTCTGCTCTCAAAGACAATAGGGTGTTTGTCTTGCATAAGAACAGCTCCAACTCCCTCTCCTGAAGTATCACATTGTAATTCAAAAGCCTTTTTAAAATCAGGCAAAGCCAATACGGGACATGAACTCATAATTTGTTTGAACTTATCAAACACTCCTTGTGCTTTATCTGTCCATAGAAAGGTCCCTTTTTGGTGAGATCTGTAAGAGGTGCTGCCATGTGAGAATACCCCTTGACAAATCTTCTATAAAACCCACATAAGCCCAAAAATCCTTTCAAGTGAGTCAAATTTTTCGGAGGTGGCCAATCAACAATGGCTCTAATATTTTCAGGATCAACTTTGACCCTTTAGAACTGATAATGTGGCCGAGATAGAGAAGCTCAGCCATCCCAAACTCACATTTAGATTCTTTGGCAAACATACATTTAGCCTCCAAAATGCTAAACACTTCCTCCAAGTGCTGAAGGTGCTCCTCCCAAGACTTACTGAAAACAAGAATGTCGTCAAAGAAGATAAGCACAAACTTCCTCAACTGCTGCCTGAAAGTCTTGTTCATACATGACTGAAATGTTGCTGGAGTGTTAGTCAAACCGAATGGCATGACAAGGAACTCAAAGTGCCCATAGTGACATCTGAAAGCTGTTTTCTCAATATCCCCTTCTCTTATTTTGATTTGATGGTAACCGGAACGAAGATCAATCTTCGAAAAGAACATAGCCCCATGGAGCTCATCAATAAGCTCATCTATCATAGGAATAGGATATCTATTCTTGATGGTTTTCTGATTCAATGCACAATAATCAACACACATCTGCATTGTACCATCTTTTTTTTTGACCAATACCACTGCTGAAGCAAATGGGCTTTTGCTTGGTTTGATGAACCCTACCTCAAGAAGTTCTTTGATAGTTTTTTCTATCTCATCCTTCTGCTTCTTTGGGTAGCGGTAAGGAGTAGTAATGATAGGTTTGACACCTTCTTCTAATTCAATCACATGCTCACACCCTCTTTTAGGTGGTCTCCCTGAAGGTAAGTCGCCAAAAACCTTGCTCTTTTTAGAAAGAAGAGCTTGTATATTAGGTGGGTATTGTCTTTTCTCTAAAACCGGATCAGCTGGTAAGATCATACACTCTGCTGCCCACTCAACTTGATCATGGCGGATCAGCCTCTCCGTTCGTTTCAAGGACACAACCCGTGGCCCTCCATTGGACATGCCTCTCAAAACCACCTTCTTCCCATCAGCTTGGAATTTCAATTCCATGGTTTGCAGATTCAAAGTGATCTCTCCAAGAGATCGCAGCCATTGTATTCCCAAAACAGCATCGGTATCACCAATGCCAACCACATAGAAGTCATCCTTCACCTCATAATTCCCCAATTGCATAGAGAGATTAGGAATTTTCTTGGTGCATGATATGGTAAAGCCATCTGCTACCATTACTTTGAATCCTTCAAAGTCTTCAGTCTTCAATCCTCTTTTGGTAACCAAGCCTTCATCAATAAAATTGTGAGTTGCTCCAGTATCAATTAGAGCAACAATCCTTTGAGAGTTAACCATTCCTTGTACTCGAAAGGATTCGTTATTTTGGAAACTAGATAGTTGGGCAAAAGCATTACCATCTCCAACTTCTGGTTCCTCTTCCGGGGCTTCTTCTTCCTCATCACTGGCTGTTTCATACTGCTGATCAACTGGATCAGATTCTGATCCATAATCAGAATAGCCCTCCATTTGTTGAACTTTACCTTTTCCATAACAGTGGTGACCTCTTGTCCAAGGTTCACGACAAGTATAACAAACTCCCTCTTTTCTGAGCTGATCACGGAGTTCATCAGATATTCGTTGTGGATACTTGTTGGGCTGATTAGGAGTGAACTTCTTCTTATCCCTTTTGAATGGTTTAGGCTGAAATTTTGGCCTTGGAGCAGCCAACTCCATGCTCCTTGCTTTCTTGATTGCTTCATCCAAGGATGGTGGATCAAAGGCTTTGACCCATCCTTTCAAAGGCTCCATCAAACCTTCCGCAAATAGAACCACAAGTCTTATTTCAGTAATGTTAGGCACCATTACCGACAACCTTTGAAAATCAACAACATAGGTATCTAAAGATCCGTGTTGTTTCAATTGTGCCAATTCCCGGAAACTCTACTCAGGATCTCTAGTATCAAATCTTTCAATTAACTTGTTGGTAAACTCCTCATAGGTATGGATAAGGTTATGGCCAAGAGTAACCAAACCAGGAGTCCACCATTCATGAGCCACTCCATCCAAGTGCAATGTGGCAAACTTAATTGCATCTTCCTTCGACATTGGTCTAAGGGAGAGATAATTATCTAATTTCTGAACCCATGCTCTTGCTGCACATTTATTACTTCCATCAAAATGATCCAAAGTAATCTTCCCCAATGCTTGCTGAAAATCATTCCTATGATTTGTGAAAGGGCGTTGTTCATTCCTTCCACCATTCCTTCTGCTCCTTTGATTCATGAATTGATCAAAGGTCCATGCATCTCTCATATCAGGGGGTAAAGAGATATACTCCATATAGGCTTGCCTAGCATCATCCGCAAAAGGTACTCCAATTTTAGGTTGTTGTTCATCTCTTGGAGTGAATGTAGGGAGGAGAGGTCTGGATGAAGATCCTCTTGTATTTGTAACATGCTGTCCAATAGTTCTATCCCTTCCATTAACTGCTGAAGCATTATGACCATTGGGAACATAAGTTCCATTTACACCACTATTACTGCTGTTTTCACCAGCATGATTTGGTTGGGGCTGCAAATTATTTTGAGTAGTTTGCTGATCCAATTTATCCAGCAAATGTGCCATCATCTCTAACATGTTATCAAACTTTTTTTCTACTCTTGCATCTTTTTCCTCCATCGAAAGACGAGACTCTTCTGACATTCTCTCAACTGTTATACCCGTTTCCCTCAAAGCTTCTGACAAAGTATTTGCTTCTGGCACTGGCGGAAACTGTAACTGAGATCTGGCCTGAGTTCTGATGAAGTATCTGGTTGCTCTGTCACTCATCTGACAACTGAAAGACTAGTAGACACAGGATGGCAACAACTTCTGCTCTGATACCACTGAAATATTCTCTCTCAATTTTTTCGATTTTTAAACCAAACAATTACAATAGAATCATTCACTCGTTAAGGTTAGCATAACCAAAACGTACATTAAAGAACTCTAACCAAGAATGCGCCCTAAAACCACTTAAGGAGGAGGGGCGAGCATATGGTCAGGCTGAATCAACAAGTACAAGATTCTATTGAAAGAGAAGTATTTTAAACTCGACACCAAGAATGTGCACTCAAGATCCCTTTTCGGGCAAGGTGCTAACATATGGTGGAGTACTACTGCTGAATTAAAGAACAAGGCGGATAACCAGCCAAAGATGCTTTCCACACTACCACCAAACAGTGGGGGTAAGAAGATTACAAAACAGAATTATCCACACTGGCGGTATACCATCCAGGGGTGCTTTAGTGTGAAGCTAATTAATTAATGCAGCAAGCTAAAGCTGAAACAGTACTACTGTTTAACAATTTATACATGTAAAGCTGCAAATTACAATGTTCAACACCAATTACTAAGCACCGCTCTTATACAATGTTTTCCGAGTTAGAGAATCGAGAGGAGAGAAGATAGAATATGAAAAATAGAGAGTGCATTGCTGTATTTCTGAAACTGTAATTTCTGGAAATGGAAATCAGCAACTATAGAATTATATAAAAAGCTCATAACTCGATCAAGATACCTCCGAATGGCATGAAATCACAGGCATGGGTCAAATGGAAGATAGGCGCCCTTGTTGAGACATTGAAAACAACTCCAAATACCTGCAAAGATTAATGGCACAATTCCCAATGCAAGGCTAAAAGGTACGGCCCTTGAGAGGGGCGATTTTTCATTATAAAATTGCACACTCCAAAATTAAATCCGAAAATGCTTGGAGATGGTTGCCTAGACCTTAGAAGTATTATTATCAAATGCCTAGAACAATACAAAATTTGTACAATTAACCATGAGCAAAAATAACTTTCAGCGGTATGCAAACAGCAACTGTAAAACTGGAAAATACATCAATAATTCACCTTGAAACACAATCTGCTAGTCTGTATGAGAAGCAGCAATAGTTCAACTAGGTGTTGTCTTGCAAACACAAAATTGAATGAAGAACTAAAAGGTCAACATTCCTCGAAGTAGAAAATGATAAATCATTTTGACAACATAACTTTAGCAAAAATAATGGATGATCAATGCTGGAGCCAAGCCTTACTTTTAAAGGACAAAAGGAAACCGTTCAAGTCCCTCAAGAAGGTACGCCAATAGCCAAGACTCTTCACCTTTTCAAAAAAGAAACAACTCTTCAAAAATACGCCCCACTTGAGAAATGAGGATTAAATAAAAATAAAACCTTTTGACTTCTTCATGTGGCGCCACCCTCAAAGACCCCTTTTTCAAAACAACTTAAGTTCATTCCTTAGGCCAAGGGGGTCAACTGCAAATTAGAACCAATTGCTCAATTAATGAAGAATTTCATTAATATTAATATTTTAATGGCCAAGGCAGAATACTGAAAACTGTTTCCCATGATGTGATGATTTTGAAGGCTGACAACTGCTTACTAAGAATAGTATTTACTATAAATAGTAAATAATGAGAAAGAACCACAAAACCTCCAAGACTGGAACCCTTTGAAACACCTCAACGAGCCTACAGGATTCCAGAATAGACTGATGAGCTAATAATAGGATCACTGCCAAAAGGGGAACATTACATGCTCCGAAACGAGTTGGGAGCGGGAGTGGCGATGAGAGTAGTTTGGGAGCAACTTGGGAGCATCCCAGCCACGTTGGGTTCTTTGTGGGTACACCTACCCACAAAGAACCTAGGGTAACTGGGATGCTCCCAAGGTGCTCCTAGGCACGCCCAAAAGATCCCAAGTGCTCCTACAAGTAGGAAAAGACAACACACCAAAAACACTTTGAACAATGATTTTTGAAACTCTAAAACATTAAAGTTGATGACTGTCTCAGAGAACTATTGGCTTCTGTGAAATATTTTATGCTATTGTGATTGTAACAACTTGGGCTTCTATATTAAAGTTAATGAGACAGTGCAAAGGTATTAAGACTGTCAAGATTATCTTGTCAGTGTTGAGTTTAGTGTTTGTGGTATTAATGATGCTTTACTCTTTTTGTAAGAATAAGCCTACACAACCCATTCTCTTCTTATGTAATAGTTCTTGTAATTTTAGTGTTGGGATCATGGGTTGTAAAGGTGATTTGAGATATTAATCTAGTTAAGTACCATCTACTAATGATTGTTTTGTTTTATTGAAAATGAAAACTTAGTGGGGTTGTTAGTTGTAAATTTATCTTCTGACTATATTTGGTTTGGGAGTTGTTGGAAAGAGTTTGCTCAATGTTTCCTATAGAGTTAAACATTTCTCTTTGGCTAGGGTTTGTTTGATCAAAGCCTTGTAACCTTACCTTAGTGTTATACGAGGAATTTGATCACAAACTAGATTTGAATGACCCCTTTCACTCTCATTAAGTCATTGATCATGCCCTAACTGATAAGGAAAATGTGAAACAGTGATATAAATTACTATTTCCACCTTGGGTTTCATCTGCATTAACAATGATTACTAGGTATAACAGTTAACAAATGCATCCAATCCTCCACTCAGGACCAAGGTCTTTGACACAAATAGATAGGCACAAAACTTTCTTAGATTCAAACATGCAACAGTCCAAAACCTCACCAACATTCTAGCAGGATCAACTTCTTCAAGCTCCACTTGACCTCAAGCTCTTATCAAAATTTCAAGAGTGGTGGTGCAATATGGGCCTAACCATAGGACCACCATGGTTCAAGTACACAATTGCAAAAAAGCTCTAATGATCACAAAACCACACACACACATATATAGTGACATAAATTACTATTTCCACCTTGGGTTTCATCTACATTAACAATGATTACTAGGTATTATAGTTAACAAGTGCATCCAATCCTCCACTCAGGACCAGGGTCTTTGACATAGATAGATAGGCACAAAACTTTCTCAAATTCAAACATTCAACAGTCCGAAACCTCACCAAGTTGTTTTCTGTTCTTTGTTATTCATACACAACCCTCTAAATCCTTGTTCATTATTCACCATTACTATTAATTTTTTAGATCAAACTATTCCTTCCAATTCTAATCTCATCAAAGAATATGGGAAAGCTTGTGGCATTCTTGAGTCATTGTTTTCTTACAAAATCTTTTATCATGCACGGGTTTTGAAACAACATTGTCATTAAATGAGTAGATCATCTTCTTCAAACTAAGGAAGAGAATTCTTGTGGCTCCCATTCCCATTTTTGTTGAAACCATTTTTGCAAACCTTGTTCATGGTGTTCAATCCTGTTTTCCATTATTAGGCCTGCATACTAGTGGAAATAGCTTTTACTTTGCACTCCAACCTCAAACTTTGTGTGCCTGCATGCATTCTTTCACAGGGTTTGGTTTGTGGTTTGTGCCTTGCACGAGATTTTTCGGAATTGTTCCAACATACAACCTCCCATTCTTGCTACCTATCTGCCATACTGTTGTGACCTTTTCACACATCATCCCATTCAAAATGGGCACCCCCTAAATTTTTTTGCTCCATTTTGGTCTTTTGGCTTTGGTTTTGCGTCTCTCTCTCTCTGATCTTTTTGTCCTTTCGGGGATGTCCCATCGTTTGACCTAGGTTGAAATTTTGGCTAAGTCTGTGAAATTAGGGTTTTTCATTCTTCAGGCTTATTGGAGGTCAAATTGAGTTGGTTATTGAAATCTGAGCTTGGTATTGCAATCACGATGCTTAAGGCAGAATCCCACTAAAATTTCACTGAGTTCTGACAACTTACTATTTTTAGTAAGTACTCGATCTAGAATCTTTTGATCAAGATTTTGGAATTTTGACTACTCCATCACATTCAGGGTATTTCAAAGTGCTTACACGCAAAATTTGAGCAAATTTGGAAAGCTTGCTATTTTTAGCAATCCAGGTTTCAAAGGTAGTTTTCAGGGTTTGCATGTGTGCTTTTTCAATGCATGTCTGGAGAATCTTTCTGGGTTTTTCAAGACCTTCGTGGTGATATAACATGCAAGCCGAGATGATGACTTTCAACAATTCGGGCTTCAAAGGCTATTTCGAGGGTTTGCATGCGTGATCTTTTTGATGCATGTCAGGATATTCTTTATGGGTTTTTCGAGAGCTTTGCAACAATGTGGCATGCAAGCTGAGTTGATCAATTTTCAGGGATTTACTATTTTTAGCCAGTACTTGCATGCAGACCAGTTTACTGGGTTTTTTGAGATCTCTTGGGCAGTGTGACATGCAAACTCATTCGACAGCTGATTGATCACTTTTCAAGCACTTACTATTTTTAGCAGGTTCACTCCGGGCACTCCCCCAGCACTTCAGTTCCACTAGCAAAGCAACATGTAACAAAAACGGAGTTAAACGAAGGTCATTTGAGGCACATGCAAGTCAGATTAGGGTTTACTACTTTGATGCCTAAAAAGAGGGGTAAAAGGCCAGAATCTTGGAAAACTGATGTATCCCATCACGATCAACATCCTTCAGGCAATCTATTGGTAAAATTTGGGCGCAATCCGAGCACTTACTATTTATAGTAAGTTGCCTCCAGAACAGGGCTATAAATAGCAGGTCAGCACGAGGGGCAGGTGTAAACAGGTTCACCAAGCAATGAGGACCACATGGTGAAAATTTCAAGTCAAACGGAGTTGTAGAAATCTGGAAATCAAAAACTTGCTAAAAATAGAAGGTAAGGACAGGCTGAGGGCATGAAATTTTTCTAAGTATGGCGAAATGAGAGCTCACCCATGAAAATGCGCCCAAGGTTGCCAGAAGAAAAAATTGCTAAGGCATGGAAATCAAAAGCTTACCCATGAGAATGCGCCCTAAAATGGAAGTGGCCCCATTGAAATGTGCCCAAGGAAATGAAGAAGGGATTGACACATGAAAAAATGCTAAGGCATGAAAATGGAAGCAGGAGGGGTGAAATGCGCCCTCAGCTAGAAGCTCCCCCCTCCATATGCGCCCACCTTGTGAGGCCAAGTTTAAAAAATTTCTAAGTGTTGAAATGGAAGTAGCCCATGCTAAATGCGACCTCAAATGGAAGTAGCCCACCTCATATGTGCCCACCATAGATGATGCCAAGCAAAAACACCTAAGGCATTGAAAACAAAAGTTGAAGGGGTCAAATGCGCCCAAGAAGTGATGACATGCTAGGGCGTGGAAAATAAAAGTATAGACCCTCAAATGCGCCCACCAACATGAAGCAACCCAAATTTTCCTAAGGCACGAAGAAACAAAGCTCTACCCCTCATTTGCGCCCTCAACTTGGAGCTCCCCATATGAAATGCGCCCAAGAAGATGAAGAATGGCGTGTAAAGTTTCTAAGGCATCAAGGATGAAAGCTCCAGGGTGGAAATGCGCCCAAGCAAGGAACATGACTTGAAAATATTTCTAAGTCATAATGGAAGCTTCTACCCCCAAATGCGCTCACCTTGTTAAGGCGTTGAAACTTGCTAAGGCAATGGAAATCAAAGCTAGAGGCCTCAAATGCGCCTTCAGATGGAAGTAGACACATGCAAATGCGCCCATGATGAAGGAATAAGTTAAAAAAAAAATGCCTAAGGATGAAAATAAAAGCATGCCTAGCTAAATGCGCCCAAGGTGGTGATGGGGGTATCAAAATTTTCCAAGTGTGGAAACTTGAAGAGGACCCTATAAAATGCGCCTAACTAAGGGGGGTCAAATGCGCCCACCATGAATAAGATAAAGTAGTGAAAGGTTACAAAGGTGTGGCAAAGATAAAAGCAAGAGGAAATAGAACCTCACTAGGCAAAATGCGCCCAAGCTAGGTAATGAAGTAAATAATTTTCTAAGGCATGTATGAGATAATGTTGACCCCTCCAAGTGCGCCAGAGATTAAGAAATTGATGTGGAACTTTTCAAAGGCATTTAAATGAAGTTGACACTATCATATGCGCCCAAGGTGTTGAAGTACTTTCAAAGGGGAGAATTAAACATTAATGAATATTTTCCATGGGTGAAGCGAAAAATTAAATCACCCCCTTCAAGTGCACCCATGGATTAATGAAGTTAGAAATTATTTTTCTAAGGAAATTTTTAATATTTTCAGAGGGAAATATTTTCTAAAAATTGCTTGGATTATTTTATGAGGGAGATTAAATTTCAAAGATGGAATGATTTGGCTCGTGATTTTAAATCAACAGGATGAAATATTTTGAGGATTTAAATGGTCTAAGGCAAATGTCATGGAGATAAAAATTTAAAGGATGGAGATTTTAATGGGTTGGAAATTATTTTAATTTCCCCATGAATTTTTTTTAGAGTTGGATTTAATTGAATGTTGCGAGAAATTGAAATGGAATTTTCAAACTAAGTCAAAGTATTTTCCTTTCGAATGATTTAATTAACGAAGTGTTAACTGGCAATTTGGGGGGAAAATTTTGAATTTTGCAGAGGAAAGAATCCTCATTTTGGGAAAATGCTATGATGACTGGCTGACAACTCGCCCACCACTTCGCCAGAATTAGAAGATTTCTAAGTAGTGGGAGTGGAGAATTAATGAAACTGCTAAAATTGACTCCCACACCAATTAGCAAGATTCTCTAGCACAATTATTTAAGCAACGAAGTTTCTCACTTCTTCTCACCATTTGAAGTTGAAAGTTTGCTGAAGTGAGAATAATTTTTTTGAGAGATTGCTGAAGTGAGAAGAATTTTCCTGTGAAGTTGAGAGATTGTTGAGAGGAAGAAAATTCTTGGAGTTGCTTTAGATTATTTTTCTAAGTGTTGAGAGTTGAGTGCTGAAAGTATCCAGCTGAAGTATTATTTTCTAAGTGCTGAAAGTCAAGAAGCTGAAGTGAAGTTTTCGAAATTTTATGCTGAAGTGATATTTTTTTTCTAAGTGCTGAAAGTAGCCAGTTGGTGCGAATTTCTTTCAAGTACCAGAAGTCACATTGCTGAAAGTGTTAAAGCTCAGAGAATTTAAAGTTTGAGGTTTGGAGTTAGAAATTTTTTATGCTGAAGGATAGTGTTTTCGAATCTAACTTCGTATTGCAGCCACCTCGAAGTGATTTTATTTTTCTAAATCTAAAGTCTAACGTATTTTATTCTATTTTGCAGATGGCTGAAGCAAGAAAAGGAGATGTTGCAGGAACAAGCAAGGCTGCAAATAGAGCTGCAAATGTTGAAGCAAGCAAGGCAAGTGCATCTCAACAGGCATTAATCAAGAAGCTCGCCAAGCCATTTCTTCCGGAGTCTAAGTTCACTTCAAAGTTGGCAGGATTGAATGATACCAACCTTGGTTCGTTCAATCTGGGTGCACTTAGAGCAAGAATGTATGGGCTGGGAGGTCATCCACCATCAATCATAGCGCACCAAATAATGAAGAGTGGGATCTATGCAGTTGCTAGTTTTCCACCAGCAATACAATGTTCGGAGTTGATCATGGAGTGCGCAAATTGTTACAAGCCTGAACGAAGGACTATTGTTTCTCTAGATGGCAAGTTATTTGCCAACTTCACGCCTGATGCTATTGGAGAAGCATTTGGGATTCCCACTTCTGAGAGGATGCTATACAAAATGAAGGATAGAGGAGATAGAATGTATGCCCCCACTTTCGAGAGATGTGCTGGTGTTATTAATATAGTCTGGATGTAGAGGCCTAAACCTCCCCACACCAAGCTTCTGAAACATATTATTGTTGAGGATGTTAAGCAGGAATACTGCGATCTTATAATGATGCTTAGCCGAGTGAACGGAAGTCCGCAAGCATTCATCTTCGAGCCTTGGATGTTCTACTACATCGGGATCATAATGGAAGGGAAAGAGTGTGTTGATTGGGCCAGAATGATAAGCGACAACATAGATGAGCGGTTTAGGAGCTTCAGGAGAACGAAGACATGCTACATGAGCTCGTACGTGATGTACATGTTGGCTCGAATGACCAAGTATAGAGGAATAACGTATAAGGAGCCAATTGGGTGTGGCCTTGAACAATTCAAGATCTACGAAGCTTGTCCACAACTACATTTAACTAGCACTGCCAGCTACAAGCGGGTGAATGATGCATTCACAATGCATATTGCAAGGACTCTTCAGCGGAGAACGTAACAAAGAATTTCAAAGGAGGCACAAGCATTGATTGAAGAATATGGGTATTGGCTCATCCAATTTCCAAAATTTACATATATTAGGCTACAGGGATTCACCTCATATCCATACCGACTGCCAAGGTACCCCACTGATCGAATAGTAATGTTAGAAGTATCTAGGCAACACATTGCCTACGATAAAATTCAGAAGAAGAAGAGGAAGAGGGGACTAGACTTCCCTATCATCATGGGGAGTTCAAGTGAAGTATGTCCTTCCTTGCAGGCAGCTAAGAAGCTGAGGACGAGCTGCAGTTCTTTCACCTTGCCTACCACACTGGCAGACAGGATTTCGATCCCTACAACAACATCCAAATGGTGCAAAATGTGGAATATAGGCACAAGGCTCATATCGAGGACTTTTGGGCTAACGCAGTTGATGATGCCGAGGGCAGGAGGAGAATGTTCACCAGGTTACCCTTGAAATTAATTAGAGAATGTGAAGTCATTTCGGTTCCGAATCAGGTGGATGAAGATGTCAACATCATACAACCTGACTATGAGTCAGTGAGGAACACACCAGTCCCACCACCAGATTGGTCCGAGCCTGAAATCACGGACGTGGATACACTTTCCATACTGGTGTTGACTTTCACGAGGAGTTGGGTTGAAAGGCACGTGAGCCGGCTTAAAAGTAGATCGATTGCTCTTACTTATAACCTCATGGGTGATCAAAGGCCACCATCAACAAGGAAAGGAAAGCAGATTGCCCAAGCTGCTGAAACACAGAGAGAGGTGCCGGCCCAGCCAATACCTCAGAGGGTAGAGTGGGCATCGCCCACACAATCACAGACTTAGTCTTCGAGTTTGAGAGAGCTTCCACTGTTTGGAAGCCTGAGAGGTAAATCCAATGAGGAGTAGGAGTTTGAGGAAGTAAATCAGCCGCCGCTCAAGGAGTCAGACAGCTTAAGTGTCAACGCACCCAGAGGGGAGAGCCAACAAGAAGAGGAAGAGGAAACAACAACCGATAATCATTTCCAGCAGATGCTTGATACGGCATTGGAAGAAGAAGATACCATGGGGCAAGGGGATTGACTATCGGAGGAAGGTGTTCATCAAATGGAGGTGGACGAGCCTCAGCAAAGTATTGTTAGAGAAGAGGTGCACGAGGAGGAATCAACAGAAGAACAACCCCTCATCGTTTGCAATCCGCGGCAGGCAGTGCCAGATTGGCGCACTGAAAGAATGAGGAAGGACCTTGAGGATGATACAGACCCAACAGTTGAAATGGAAGAATTCCTCAGTAGGATTAGCGCACCACCAAAGAAGAAGAGGGCTAGGAAATTTTCAAAGATTTCAACAGATGAATCCGGCTCTCGCACACTTCAGGTTGCTGTCTCGAGGGAGGAATGTGAGCGAAATGAGGAAAGGCCAGAAAATTATGTGATCACCACTGTTGAGCTGGGTTGCCCCACAGGAGCCTAGATAATTGAGGAGTGTGATAACTCCTATCAGGCATTGAAGAACAAATTGCCCCATACAGAAGAAAAGTATAAGAAATTGAAGAGGGAGCACAAGACATTGATCGGTTATGTGCAGAACCTTGTGCGTCCAGGTGAGCAGGAGAATCCAGCAGTTGAACTCTCGACAGAGCTTCCAAGAGAGTCAGTTAGTGGCTTGGAGGATTTGAAGAAGATGGCATTGGAAGCGGAAAAGTGGGTTGACATGTTTGCACAGAAACATAAAAGTTCATGGAGGACCTCGCTCATTCTTACCAGCAAGCCTCTGATGTTCTGGCGCGCATGGTCATTGTTGATCAAGCCTGGAGCGACACCCAAATATATTAGACTAAGAATGTTCTTCATCTGGAGGCTTTGATGAATGTGCCCTTACGGACCCTGGTGGATGGAGGCGTAATACAAGAGGGTGACAGATATGACTTCACCAGCTGGTATTCTTCGGTGGTCATAGGCCGTGGTTTCCTCGATGCAGCATCGACAGATTCAGCTAGAGTCAGGAAGACTATGGGCAATATTGTCGATGGAGTCCTCAACGCACTCGAGGCTATATTTGCTAGGAGGTTGACTCCAGAGGAGATGACTGCGGATGGCCTAAAGGATAAGATGGCTCCCTTCTTCTCAACTGTGAGATCGTTTGTCCAAGATGATTTTGAAAATATTTCAGCTTTCTCCAGCATTGTTCAGAACACCCAGGACGCCTTGGTCGCTTGGAGAAAATCTTATACTCGGCATGAGCAGACAGTTACAGTACTTGAGTTTCAGCTCAACCACATCCCACCTATTTCAGTTCAAGAGGTTGAGGTAGTGTTGGCCCAGTTGTTCGAGTTTGCAGTCAGAGAGAAGGACAACGGAAACGCCTTGTTGGATGAGGATCTTCTGGAGGATGGTAATGGGCATTAATTGCTCATTATGGTTCCTATAGAGGAGTGGAGAATCTCTTGTACATTTATTACCCCACTCCTCTCTGTGGCGGTTTTTAGGGCAGAGCCTTGATTAGGGCATATGTGGCTCGATCTGAGCCCTTCATTGTAATCAAATCTGAGCCGTCCACTGGACTGAGCTAGATATAAAAGGGGATCCCCCCTCATTTGTATTCTATTAGAATTAGATCAGAATTAGACTAGACACTAGAGAATAGAGAGAGCATATAGTGAATAGCTTAAAGGTTATCATAGCTTAGATTGAGGAGGAAAGAAAGTTGTCCCTTTGAAGGCTTTGTAAGAAGTTGTTTTGAACACTCTCATGATATAAAGAGTTCTCATTGATTGGTGATTCCATCTTTTGTTGTGAGCAGCTAGTGAGGCTTTTTCGTCTTTCCAATTCACTTAGAATTGCAAAATAGATTAAAGTAAAATAGATTTTATTTCATGCAAGTAGTTGATAGTTGTGGAATATGTGGTCTAGTTTAAACAAGCTTTATTTATCCATACCACTAGCGGGCTCATTGACAGTGGGTTCGCCTTGCGTGGTCAACTGGAATACTTTTGCACTTAACTTCAATTATGGTTCATGTGTTGGTATGCATCGTTGTGATGGTATTTGCACATTGGGTCGTAGTTTGAACATCTTTCATTATCCTTTGAAGATTGCATTGGCTCTGTAGAGGTTGTTCGAAGTGAGGCGAAGCAGAACTTGGTTCGAGCTTGCAAAAATTGATCTTCGTATCCCACATTTAGGAATAGACAGTAGAACCCCTATCCGTATCCTTTTACTTTCAGTATTTTCTCGGTTAGTTTAGGAAACCTGAGCAATATTGGTAAATCATTTGTGTCTTGCAAGTTCTTCTCTTTTGATCGAACAACTGTATAAGTCCCCTTGGAATAACCAGCAAATCACATCAAGCCAACTGAGACTACCTGCTGTGTAAGGAACCTTGGAGTTGAATGTATGATCTTTCTAGCAATCTTAGCATGCAGAATACTTTGTTCAAGAGAGGATAGAGTATCTGTTGGGAAACTTTATTCTGTGTTGGTGCAGTCATAAAACACCTGTCAACACATACTTTTGTTCTGGGTTTTCTAGGTTTTTTTGTTGTGGCTATATTTTGCCTCCAATTTTTTTTGCTAGATTTTGTAGCCCTTGCATTATTTTACTTGAAACTTTTTAAAGTTGGATGTTATTTTTAATGCAATCTTCAAGTATTTTAAAGGTTTCTATTTATAATGAATACTTTAGGGTTTGCATTGTAGTTTGATTATATTCAGGCATTTGTTTTAATTATAGGGATTTTTTTTATAGTCAAGTTGAATGGTCAAATTTAAATAAAGGGGTTTTGATTTGTAGATATTTTTTAAAGTCATGGGGGTGTCTTAACATAGTTTAGGGGTGTTTTCCTATAGTTTTGTATTTTTAACTAAAACCACACTTTATTTGTAAGGAAAATTTCATTTTAGAAGGCAAAAATCAATACAAATTTTGCAAACCAAAACAAATCGTAGTGTTTGGTATACAATGTTTATGGTTCAAGCTATTGCGATTGAAGTATTGCATCTAACACCTAATAAAGTTGTAACAACAATGTTTGTGGCTTAACCCTTATAAATTGTTGGGGAGAAATAAGGACATTATCATTTTTTATTTCCCTCCTTTATCCATTTGTAGCTATCATAAGATGTAAATCGTTATAGAGTAAATTCCAATTTCTTTCTAATTAGGTGTCATTCATATGAAAAATCCTTTTCTCATGCTACCTAAGTGCCACACATCTCTTTGCTGTCATATGCTTTAATGGCCCTTTCATGTACCAACAAGTATATCAAAAGGATTGGCTTCTTCCACGTATCGATAGGTATATTAGAAGAGTGATCATATCGAGAAGTTTGGTACATTGGTTTGGTGGTATATAGAAAAGGAAACCTATCAAAGTGATAGGGAACCAATCCATCTCCATTTGACAACAAATGTTATTCTTGCAAGTTACCATCAGTAACCAATAAGAAGCACAAGTAATATTTGAGTGTTGGCATCAATACAAGCTTCTATTTATGCAGTTTTGCAATCAATACAAGATGTTGTGGAAAAAATTAATAGGTTTTAAGATCAAATACAAGAAAAGACACCAAATGCCTCAACAGAGAAGAAAGACGTTAATTTTCCTTCAAGTAGTTCAACTTAAATGGGAGGGAAATACACAATATCCTCGAAGATAAGTGTTAAGCCCTCTTTTGGCCCTCTTTTGTGTCACAAAACAATGTTGTTGATGTTCCTTCTTCAAGTAGTTCAACTCAAAAGGTAGGTAAAGACAAAGTCCTTGAAGAAAAGTATTGAACCCCCTTTTGTGTTATAGGGACAATGTTGTGTCTAAGACAAAAAGTGCATTATCAAAACCCATCATGAACACAATACTTGATATCCTGTTGTTGAACCTCCACCTATTGTGTGAATGTGGGAGACAATAAAACCCAAAAACATCATATTGGTCTAGGGTATATAGGTGTAGTGAGTTTTTATATACCAAAATATTCCAAACCTATCAAGTTTGTGTTTGGAGGTATTCAAAATAATAGTAAAGTTGAGTGTTTACCTATTGGTAAGCCATGTGAAATTAACAAATTTCCAAGTCAATCAAAATCAACTTGCACTAAAACCCATCAAAGTCCAAACATGTTGTCATTGTGGACATTGAAGCCGTACGTCCAGTGATTGTTTTGATCTACATCCTTGTTATCATGTGGTCAACATGCACATTTGCAAAACAATGTTATGTTAGAGATCCACCTACAAAAGCGATCAGGTATATGTGTTGGTGTGAATAAATGACTTGTACCTAGTTAATTCACCCACTAGGGACTTAGGGGACATATTCACATGTTAAGTTTACTTAGGTCCTAAGATTATTTCTAGAAGACTTAGTTGTCATGTCTAGATTTTATCTTTTCCTAGGTAGTTATGATAAGTTGTCTCATGTCATAGGATTAAGACACTTGTCATAATCTTATGACATCTTATATCTCACCTTGGCTATATAACAAAAAGGTTGTCATTTGTAATTATTGACTTGGATAATCAATTCCATTGCAATCTTGACCATTGCATATTGATATCTTTGTGCTTTCCATTTGGCCTCTAGATCTTGGGTATCTACATAGCCAACTCTAACATGGTATCAGAGTGGGTTTTGTGCCATTGGATAGTCTTTTTTGAGAGATCTTGGTAAATCTTGAAAAGTTGAGTATGCTCTTCTCTTGCATCGTATGATGATTTGGAGAATCAGAAAAATTTGATAGAACTACCAGATTTTGGGGGGGTTCCTCTTTTTGACTTTGTATTACAGGTGCATTTTGGGAGCTTGTTGCATCAAATTTGAGCTCACCATTGTGTTCGGAGTGCCTGAGAAAGTCAGATCTACCTTTAGTTTCATCCAAATCGCACATTGGAGGCCAAATTTGCAAGGGTTTGAAAATTGGAGGTGATTGTCAGATCTAGGAGGTAGCTACCACTTCAGAGCATTTTGGGTCAAAAAGGACATTGCCATCATGTTCAGGAAGCTGAGGAGACAAATTTTTGCATAAAATTTTCCTATATTATGAGTTGGGAGTCGTTGAGGCAAAAAAATTTTGCCCAAGGAGGTGTACGGCCCCACAAGTCGCAATTAATGCATTTGGTATGATTTTATAAATATAAATATATGTATCTTATTTTTTCTACGAATATTATTTAAATAAATTTTCAAAAAATTCAAAATTTCACAGTTTTTTTTATCAATTGTAAAATTTTGTATTAAAAAGAAACAAAAAAAAATTCACCGTGGAGTACAGGTCCGCAGACTTGACTCGCAGTATCCAGGGGTATAGTGCTTGTGTGTGTCGTCACATGGCCTCACTGCCATGGCCCACACAACGCTCATACTGCATGGCCCCACCAAGTTCCCCCATCGGCGTTTGAAATTCAACGCTCATTAATAAAACTAACTGTATTAATAATCGGTGGCGAATAAAAGGAGTTTTTGGGGAATATTCGCCATATGAGCAGGTTCTTGGAATATTCAACGTGGATTCCTCGGCGACCGTCGATAGAATATTCCAATTAAAGGAGAATATATCGACTGAAGGAATATTCCAACAAAAGAGAGCATATTCTGCGGTGATGGCCTCTACTCCGTCAAATTTAAGCTTATGACCTATTGATGTTAGCACTGCGTCAACAAGCCCTTAAGAATTTTTTGCACTCCCTCTCCGTTGAAGATTTGATTTTTGTAGTCAAGCTTCAAATGCTCATAACTCGGCCATACAACCTCCTTTTCGTGAGCAATTTTATTTGGGCTATTTTCACGCTCTATGCAATGGTGCAATCAGATTTTGATTTTGGTGCTTATTTTTTCTAGAAATTGCAAATTCCCACAGGTTTTGTTGAGTCGTTCTTGTTTTGAGAAATTTCAGAGCTTTGTTCTCGCTCCTATGGTAACATTTTTGGGTGAATTGTTTTTTGAAAGTGCATAATTTTTTCGTGTACTTTGCAGTGGTGTGATCAGATTGATCTCATTTTATGTAAAAATTTCACTTTGAGCTTGTGGACATTTTTGGCATCTGTAAGCACTAAGATCAAGTTTAGTTTGTTGTTTTTGGCATCTAGCATCTGTAAATGCACTAAATATAAAGTGCCAAATCATATGTTTCTGGGGGGATTCTTGATTGAGTGATTTGGGGGGAGTCTCTTGGTGCATTCTTTTGATTTGTTTGCTTGTGCTCTCTCGTTTCCATGGATCATTCTAGGGTTCCTTTGCTCACATCATATAATTATTCAATATGGCATCAAAATGCATGGAGTATTTTAATGACTGAAGGTCACTCTCTATATGTTGAAAATAAGGTACCTGAACCTACAGATGCAAATAAAAAAATAAAATAGATGATTGAACATACCAAAACTCTTGGTTGTCTTCGTAAACTAGTTTTTCAAGATTTGTTGTTTCAAACTGAATCATGTAAGAATTCTCATGAAGCTTTGAACAAATTGAAAACATTGTATTGTACTACAAATGAAGTAAGAGGCTATAAAATTGATAAAGAATTGATGAGCCTTGGTCCTAAGAACTTTGACAACATCCAAGACCACTATGGTTAATGATCTAAGAGAGCAATGTAAAGCATGTGGAATTGATAAGGACATTCAGTTGGTCTACATTACATTGAGCAAACTTGGTCCTAATTATGCTTCTTTTGTTTCTAGCTTTCATACTCATAGGTTGACTATGGGGTCTGCATATACTACACATTCATTTGCATCATTTTCTGAGATGTTGATACATGAGAAACAAAAGCTTATACAAATGGGTCTCATCAAGACTTGTAAATCTCAGGCATTGTTGGTTAGTTGGGTGAAAGAATTAAAATTAGATAAGAAATAGAAGAAAGCAAATAATAATCCGCATTCAGATCCAATAAAGAATAAATCCTCTTCCACAAAGAAATCATATAAGGACAAGCCTACTTGTTCATATTGCAAGAAGCTTGGACATGATAAACATTCTTGTTATAAGAAGGATATTGACGAGTTGAAACATCTTCTCAAAAAGAATTAGATTGATTTGCCTTCCAAAATGTCTGAGTCACTTTCTTCTTCTTCTTCAAAACAGTCTAAAAAGAACAAAGGTCATGCTACTACATCAGGAAATAAAGGGAAAGCTCTTTGTGCTTTTTCAAGTCATGGATCAGGGAAATGGCTTCTAGATTAGGAGCATCTCATCATATGGAATCTTCACAGTCTATCTTCTCTTCTTTTGAGCCTTGTGCTATGTCTGCTATTTTGATGTGAAACAATACATACATGAGTGTAATTGGGAAGGGATCTATTGATATTGGGGAGGGCACTTTCAATGATGTTTTGTGTGTACCTCATTTGTCAAACAATCTTCTTTCCATCTATCAGATTACACATGGTGGAGATGGGAGGATTGTGGAATTCACTCCTGATTTAGTTATCATTAGAGACTTGGAGAGTAGAGAGATTATTGCTATTGGGATGGTTGATCATTCATCTCGGTTGTATGCCTTTGCAAATTTTGCTTTTGATGATGACATTGTTCCTTCGGCTGTTGATCACACTTCTAGTGTGAACCATGATTCAGAGGAGACATTTGGCTTCTTGAACTTGGGAGTTCTCACATTGGATCCCATTCTTGAGCCTTGCATTTCATCTCCTCCATCTATTGTTGCATTTGATGATGCTTGTGTTGCTACAGATATGGCTTCTTGTGATTCAATGCAGCAGGATCTTCATCATCTTCTAGCTACATCTACTTCAGATGCATACTTGACAGACATTGGTGGGTTGTTTGTTGAATCATATATTTCATATTTGGGAGACCCCATTGATTGCATACATCTTCTCTTTGATGAAGATGATTCTTCTTTAGTTATTGTGAGGGAATACTTTGACCCTCTTGTTCATTCTCTACATGATCATTCTTCGCAGTTTGACATGAGTGTGGATACTTTTGGACAACATTTGGAGGAGGCTTCTTTGTCTTTGGAGTGTGTTCTACATCCGTCTCTAGGAGATTTTGGATTGACATCTTCAGTAAAGTGGCCTAGAACGCTTGTTTTGAGTGTGTTAGCTTTCAGCATCGACATGGAGACATTTGAGCATTCTTCAAGGATATCACACATCATTCTTCTTCCCACATCTTCCTTTCAGGAACGGGAAGACATCTTGCATACTATCTTGGTTTTGTTTCTTCCTAAGGGGAGGAACATTGTTCGGCGAGATTGGATCATCTTCACAATTCAATGTTGAGCTTCTACCATTGCATGAGACTCACCATTAAGGGGGGGCTGCATGGTCTCTCTTCTTCTCTCTTATCGGGGGGTCTTTTTCCTCATATGGGGTTTTGGCCTTCTCATTCTTCAGTGAGAGATTTTTTGTATTTCATTTCTCTTTTTGGGAGGAGTTTTGTCCCACTGGGTTTTCTCCGTTTGTGAGAGATTGCATTTACATTTGTACATGGGTACCTAACATGGCCTAGTAGTTGGGACCCATCCTTGCATCTTTGCATCATTTGCATAATAATCTACTCCCTAAGTTGCACTTAAGGGGGGTGTTGGTGTGAATAAATGGCTTGTACCTAGTTAATTCACTCACTAGGGACTTAGGGGACATTTACATGTTAAGTTTACTTAGGTCCTAAAATTCTTTCTAGAAGACTTAGTTGTCATGTCTAGATTTTATCTTTTCGTAGGTAGTTATGATAAGTTGTCTCATGTCATAGGATTAAGGCACTTGTCATAATCTTATGACATCTTATGTCTCACCTTGGCTATATAACAAAGGGGTTGTCATTTGTAATTATTGACATGGATAATCAATTCCATTGCAATCTTGAGCATTGCATATTGATCTCTTTGTGTTTTCCATTTGGCCTCTAGATCTTGGGTATCTACATAGCCAACTCTAACAATATGTAGATAGATCACTCTAGATTGTAAACTAAGGCTTGCCTATTGCCAAAATTCTATAGGAGAGTCCAATCCACCATTTGATGATAGCTAATCTACTCCTGATGCAGATGTTGTTATTGATTTTGTTGATAATAAACTTACCATTACAACTTTTAGCATGGCAAGTGGTCCACATTTTTAGCTTGATAGAAAGCTAGGTCATTCAGTGCATATACTTTAGCACACTTTTGGGTTACTCATGGGCATAATCACCCTGTTTTATCTAGTTTTTAGGCTACATAGTTTAGATGCAGTATACTTTTGGACTACTCTGAAATATCACAACCGATATTTGTGCAATTTTTCTGATTTTAATGACATAAAATGATGCCCTAATTTTCTGATTTAGAACTTTTGCTCAAACCCTAATTTGCTGATGAAAATTTCTGAATATATTCGTGCATTAACAACAACATTCATTCATTCAAATAGTGTAAAATCTCAGCAGATTTGCATGAACATGAACAGGTATGGAAAACCAACACAATAAACCATCAACATTCACCAACATGTGGCGAATTTCTGATATTCAAACACCCAGTTTGCTACTACAAAATCAGACCTAACCAAAGTTGCAATGACATAATGAAATGGGCTCCAAACATGCCCAACAACATGAATCTGTTTGCTGATATGAAGAAATCCCAATCTATGCAATGAAAATGACCTCCTACTCTAACCCTAGCTAGGCGAAATTGCTCTAACTCACAAATATGCAAACAAATGCAACTATTTGATGAAAAAAACTCCAAAACCCTACCAAAGGAGTGCATTGGCTTGCTGGTCTACTGATAGGGTTCGCAACCCTTGAAAATCTGAAGAATATCTTCCAACTTGCCCAATTCACCCCTCCAAACTAGAGGTCTATGCTGATGCAAAAAACTGACTATGAATCTAGCAAAAGTCACCATTGAAGCCCATGTGAAGCCCTGTCATAAAGTCCTCCATTGAAGAAGCTAGGTTTTCGTCCAACTTCTATATTCATAAGGGTTTTCGTCCTTAGAATATTCACCAAAGTGCAAATCATAAAAGTAGAGATAAATTCATTGATGATTGAAATGCCTCCAAATGACCTTGTATTTATATCAAATTTCCCCTTTTCCCTCCAATTTGACTGACCTAATTTGGGCCCCAAAATTCAATTTGTTTTTTTTTTTATAATCTATTTTCTTTTTATAATTTATAATTTATATTTTTTTTACACCCAAAAAGGGTCGCCTAGCCTCATAGAAAAATTATAAAAATATTTGGCCTTCACCAAAAATCATAATAAATATTATTTAACCATCACCTTGAGCGCCAAAACCAAAAGTAATAAAATATTATTTCTCTATATTTTTTTTGCTCGCCTCAAAAAGGGACATTACATACTCAGCATCACAATCAGCTTGGATTCTCTAGTTTTCACTCTCTTTGGAGACATAAGTCAGAGATAGAAGTTGAACAGTCGTTTTCTGCAAATTTCATTACTTAGAAGTAATGCTGAGTTTTCACTTAGCACATAAAATAGTGGTGAATTAACAATTTTCAACAGCAAATGGGTGCAATATTCTTTCAAAATGGAATATGGCATTGTGGACAATTGACTTGACTTGAGAAAACAAACTCAAGTCTTTACCAATTCAATATCTTGGTTCTTGCAAATTCTAAAACTGTAGAAAGGAACAAGCTATTACTCAAGCAAAACCTTTTGCAGAAGATTGGAACTTCATATCAAGCAAATGAGGCACCATAAATAAGTTGCCCAATGTGCAACGCAAACAATGTTTTTACCACTATCCTTACAAATTATGGGGAGGATATAACATTGTTGTACATAATCCTAGGTGTAGTAGAATAATATTTTATATTTTATATTTCCTAGATACACTAGAAGCTGAATAGTCATCTAGAAGATAAATTGAACAATATTTCATATTGATGATTATGTGCATTGTATCACATTTTGATCAATGGATGAATGGTACGAGTTTCATTGAACATTTTTCCTATGTAATTTCTGTCTGTTTCATTTGTCAATCTTTTCAACATTACATTTTGTGCCCTACACATGTTGTTAGGGATATCTTTTGAATTATAAGATTCAAAAATGGCACCGTAAGTCAATAGCAATCTAATAGAGAATGTTCCTTTTTTTTGAGTAATCATCGAGTGGAGCCCACTAGCTTATTTTATTCCCATAAGCTAAGGTGGGAAAAGTTGAGGAATAATTTAATTAATTAAATATTAAATTGTTCTAAGTCACTTTTGGAACATTTATATTTAATTAATCAGTTCTATTATTAAAGTGACTTGTAATAAAGTCACTTTGGGAAAAACAAAATATAATAAAAAAATAAAAATAAAAAGGTGGTGAAAAAAATTAATTATCATCTTTTGGAAATTATTATTGTGAGAATATGGAGAACTTGGTTTATAGGTTTAGGAAGCCTAATGACGAAAACCCTTGGGATTCTTGGTGGATTGGAAGAAAATCCAATACCATCTTTGGGTGGATTCAT
Organism: Sequoiadendron giganteum; assembly: GCA_007115665.2. NCBI lineage: Eukaryota > Viridiplantae > Streptophyta > Pinopsida > Cupressales > Cupressaceae > Sequoiadendron > Sequoiadendron giganteum. The sequence continues at coordinate 703,225,459 of CM021102.1, forward strand.
TTCCAGAATTCACAGCAAGCTTCGTTGATTAGTTTAGAAGCTCAGTGAAATTTGTGAAGCCTTTGGTAAAGACAAATTTCAGAGTACAGACAATTTATCAATTGATTTTATAGGAGTTGTTTTCTAGGCTTATCTTTGTGAGAGAAGTTGCAGCATTAAAATAACATTAATTGTGGAGGGTTGATGGTATGCAGATTGGGATCTATTAAATAATGTTTTAATGATACATCTGCATCAGCCGTACCATCTAAAGCCATACATTCCTATGAAGGAATTGCTTAAAATTCAATCGGAGCCCTTAAGAAGTCACATAGCTGTATGAGGGAAGCCACATGGCATAAAGGACAAACTTGACAAGTCAAACCCAAATACCTTAGCGCTGTACATTGCCTGGAGAAGTTGCGCAACACATAGTGGAGGGGCAATTAATAGTGGAGCTTTGGGCAAGGTGTTTAGAGGATAGAGGGGTTATCATCCATTTTGGTGAAGAGTTACTTGCCTTCTATGGCATTTTTGATCTAGTTATTTGTAATGGAATGGGCCATTGGATGAACTCTGGTAATTTCACATGCAAAGAATATAATGGGGCAAGCGCTGTTGACTATGTTATTTGCTCACAAAGCCTCGTTTGCAAAATAAGAAAAGTTGTGGTTGAGGAACCTATGGAAGACTTAAAGTCTAATCATAATCCTGTTTGTCTTTTGTTGTCTTGGCCTAAAAGCTACCAATCTATGAAACAGGAACAGCCTGCTCATCAAACTGAAAAAAAGGGCAGAATTTTATTAACGCAAGAAAATTGTAACATATTTGTGAAAACTCTGAGGCAGTTAATACAACAAGAAATGAATCAACTGCAAGGTTTAAAAAGTCATCAGCTAACACATAAAATTCAAGAGGCTCTTGATGGCTGCAAAAGAGCAAAGAATAAGAGGAAAAAAGTAAGTCAATTTCCGGCAAATGCATGGTTTGATGAGGAATGTAAAGCTGCAAGGAAAGCAAGCAAGCAGCTAGGCAAAGAAAAGGCAAACACAAGATTATACAAGCAAATGGTAAAAGTTAAAAAAATAGGTTTCATGAATGCTAGACTGGAAGAATTGTTATATCTTGGGAAGAACAACCCAAAGCTCTTTCGGAAAGAGCTTCAAACAAAGGAGGAAACGAAGAATAATATGACCTCGGCTCAATGGTTTGAATATGCAAAACACTTGTATGAACAAGATGTAGAGAATGAAGAGCCTCCAAGGGTAAACACATCAACAAATCTTTTCACTTTGCAAGAAGTTAAAGAAGGTATCGAAAAGTTGAGGATAGGCAACGCAATAGACATGGTTGAGCTTCAAGCGGAGTATCTAAAGTGGGGGGTGGAAATCATTGCTCCTCACATTATGCATATATTTAACAACATCATTCAGTGTTGGTTTCCAAAAGATTGGATAACCAACTTAGCCATACCCCTATTCAAGAGTGGGGATGCTAACAACCCATCTAATTATCGTACCATCATGATCAATCCGCTGTTTGCAAAATTGTTTGGCAGCATGATTGAGTACAGAATCAGCAAATGGGCAGAAATTAAAAATAAGAGAGCAAAGGGACAAGTGGGTTTTAGGCCAAAACACTCAACAATTGATCATGGCATCTGTAAATGTAATCAAATATTTATCAAATGGGATCCTAAAAACTAAGAATAAACTAAGGTCTGAAATTCTATGTGAGAAATTCTAAGTCAAAGACGATTTCCAAATTTTCTTCTCTTAATGCCGAATGTACTGATTGCAGAACATTAATAAATTTCAATGTTTGCATATCAAGAGTGGAACTCCCTTTTGTATGTAAGGAGACACGTCCGCTCAAGGGACGTGTCCCTTTGGGCGTGCGGGTTTCCTTTACAGCCGATTATCATTCGGTTAAACACACTTAACACATAGATCCCCTCACACATGGCGGATATATATTATATGAATTCCGATTTTTTATTCAATGTAAATTTCGAACATCATTTATTTAAATTCGATTTTACACATGCATCATAAAATTCGATTTTACTTATTTTAGAAATATTAAATATGAAGAGCAATTGATCTTATATAAACGATGATGATGCTTATAGCAATCATCGTTTATATCTGACCTAAGCTACCATTCATCAACACTCCCTCTTAGCTAGGGAAGATATTTCAAATGAAATAAGTGGAGATATCACCTTCACACGTGATATCGAAGATATGATATGTTTTCTCAAAGTTGTCAAGTCACATGACATTCTTCATAACACATCTTCATTATGGTATGTGCACTGACATCAAGTCACATGATGTCTACCATAATTCATGGCATATCCACGGATATAAATATCCACCATGATTATCTCTTAAGGATCACAATGATCTTCAGATGATATCAAGTCCCATGATATCCATCAAAGTGTCCAAGAGATACTATCATGACATGTCCACAAATATCAAGTCACATGATATCTATCATGATAGTTTATCATTGTAGAGTCGTCACTTTACAATGTCAAGTACAAGTGTTCATTATTAGAAAGATCGTCACCTTTCAATAATGTACACAGGGGGAGTAGGCCCATTAGGTCATGGAGTCACACACATGACAAAAAGAGTTTACACATTAAACATCTTTATATATTAGTACAATTTATAAACAATTTGTATTTCAAACATAAATAACAAATTATATTTCAACCATACCAAGTTTCTTCCTGAAGTGCTCTACCTTGATTCGGGAGAGAGGCTTGGTGAGAATGTCTGCAGTTTGATCATTTGTACTAATATACTCCAACTGGATCACTTTCCTTTCCACCATATCTCTTTACATAATGATAGGGGATCTCAATGTGTTTAGATCTATCATAAAAGACAGGATTTACAGAGAGTTTGATGCAACTCTGATTATCACAATTATTAAACTCTGATTATCACAATGAATAATTGTAGGATTCAAGGGCTCACCAAAGAGTCCCACAAGCAATTTACGAAGCCAAATTGCTTCTCTTGCTCCCATTGAGGCTGCAATGTATTCAACTTCTATTGAGTTCTGTGCAACTGAAGATTGTTTTCTGCAAATCCAGGAGGTCATAGTCGATCCTAAACTGAAGCAACATCCTGATGTGCTTTTCCGATCGGTTACACTTCCAGCCCAATCTGAATCAGAGTATCCATGTAGATCTAGTTGATCATTCTTGTAAAGTAGACCATATCCAATAGTGGCTTGAAGATATCTCAAAATATGTTTCACAGCCATTAAGTGAATTTCCTTAGGCTCACACATGAACTGGCTGAGAACATTCACTGCATAGCAGATATCAGGTCTGGTGTTAACCAGATACATCAAGGATCCAATCATCTGTCTGTAAAGGGTTGGATCTGCACATTTGGATTCTGCTGCTGCTTCTTTCAATTTGTAAAGGAGACCATATCCAATAGATCTAGTTGATCATTCTTGTAAAGGAGACCATATCCAATAGTGCCTTGAAGATATCTCAAAATATGTTTCACAACCATTAAGTGAATTTGCTTAGGCTCACACATGAACTGGCTGAGAACATTCACTGCATAGCAGATATCAGGTCTGGTGTTAACCAGATACATCAAGGATCCAATCATCTGTCCGTAAAGGGTTGGATCTGCACATTTGGATTTTGCTGCTGCTTCTTTCAGTTTGTGAAGGTTGGTTTCCATAGCTGTAGACATCGTTCTACAGTCCAACATTCCAAATCTCTTCAAAATATTAATAGTATACTTCCCTTGGTTTAGTATAATGCCCTCTGATTTCTACCATACTTCTAAACCTAGGAAGTAGTGTAGAATGCCCAAGTCTTTCATGTCAAATTCATAAATTAGATCCTGCTTCCCTTGAGCAATGAGGTGATCTTCTCCTGTTATCAGCAGGTCATCAACATATAAAATAATTATTAGCATATCACCTTTGATTACCTTGAAGTAGAGGTTGGAGTCAGCATCATTCTTTGAAAATCCTAATCCCAAGAGATAGTTGTCAATCCTTTCATACCAGACCCTGGGAGCCTGTTTAAGTCCATAGAGGGCTTTCTTCAGTCTGCATACATGTGAGTTAGGTCTATGTATCACAAAGCCTTCAGGCTGTTCCAGATAGATTTCCTCTTCAATGGTTTCATTTAGGAAGGTAGTTTTCACATCCATTTGATGGATCTTCCAACCTTTAGCTGCTGCAATGGCTAACACTGCTCTCACTGATGTGTAACGGGCAACAGGTGCAAATGTTTCTTCATAATCAATGCCTTCCTTTTGAGAAAAGCCTCTAGCCACAAAACGTGCTTTATGTTTTTCTATACTGCCATCAGCAGCATGCTTGATTTTGAAGAGCCATTTGGAAGAGACAACAGATTTCTCTTTTGGTCTAGGTACTATATCCCATACATCATTCTTTAGAATAGACTGATATTCTTCTGTCATTGCATCCTTCCATGGTTGGTGTTGGAAAGCTTCTGTAACACTGATAGGTTCTGAGTCTATGATGTTGTTCATTAGAGCTACATAGCTAGAGAAGCGTTTGGGTCTTTTGCTCTCCCTGAACGTTCCTTTGGGTGCTGCATGATCCTCAACTTCTTTGATCATCTTCCTTTCCCAAAGTGGTCTCTTCTTGCCGTTATCAGTTGTATTCTCATATGAAGTAGAAGGAAGTTCATGTGGCATTTCCTCAGAGTGCTCCCTCTGAATCTCAGGAGCAGGTTCCATTTCAGGTACTCTTGGGGAATAGGTTTCTCTCTCACTAGAACCTCTTGCCCTCTTGAATGCAATGTCTTCTTCAAAGATGACATCTCTGCTCAATTCAATTTGTTTCTGCCTGGGTATGAATATTTTGTAGGCTTTGGAGGTTTCACTATAACCCACAAATACTCCCTTCTTTCCAGAAGGTTCTAGTTTGAATCTCTTCTCTTTGGGCACATGAATATAGACAGGACAACCAAAAATCCTAAAATGACTAATATCAGGTTTTAAACCGGTAAAGGCTTCTTCAGGAGTTTTGTTATCAAGATGAGAATGAGGACAGCTGTTCTGAATATAGACAACAGTTCTAGAGGCTTCTGCCCAGAAGGAGGTTTCAATGTTTTGGTCCAGCAACATTGCCTTAGCAGCTTCTACAATGCTTCTATTTTTTCTTTCAGCAACCCCATTCTGTTGAGGGTTGTAGGCAACTGTGAACTCCCTCTTAATTCCGGCACTCATGCAAAATTCATTAAAATTTTCAGAGGTGTATTCTTTCACATTGTCTGTCCTTAAGGTTTTTATTTTCTTTCCGGAGAAGTTTTCAGTGAGGGCTTTAAACTCTTTGAACCTTTTGAGGATTTCTATTGACTCTTTACACTTAAGGAAATAGATCCAGGTTTTCCTAGAGAAGTCATCTACAAATATGACAGTATAGAAATCCTGCTTTAGAGGATGCAGACATAGGTCCACGTAAGTCTGAGTGAACCGGTTCTAACACATTTAGGGTTTTGCTCAAACTATTGGGAAAGGACTCCTTTGTATTCTTTCTTAAGGCACAACCTTTGCAAGTTCCTTCATGAGATGGTTTTAACTTAGGTAAGCCTGTAACAAGTTTCTCTACAAAAGGTAGGGCACGGAAATGAAGGTGTCCTAATCTTCTATGCCAAATCTCATTTGAATCAAAAGTGTCATGGGTAAGGGCTTGTTTAACTTCAGTACATAGTTTGTAAAGGTACCCTTGTCTTACACCTATGGTTTGGGCTTTCTTGATGGTTGAGTTCTTAGGCCATGCTAAAACTTTCCCATCCATAAAAGTAACTCTATATCCATTGTTTTCAAGGGCAGAGATGGATGTTAGGTTCCTCTTAATTCCAGGTACAAATAGGACTCCAGTAAGTTTAAGAGAGAGACCGGATTTTAGTTTGATGGAGCAAGTTCCAACCCCTTTTACAGGGTGTGCAGAATCATCCCCAATAGTTACTACTTCATTAGACCTTTCAGTCATAGTGTACAGGTGTTCTCTGAATCCTGTGATGTGTCTAGAAGAACCACTATCAATTACCCAGTTGTGGGTGTTGTTAGATGTTTGGCTAGATAAGGCTGAATAGAACACAAAGTTCTCAGATTCATGGTTTGAATTTGTTTTTCCTACTTTGGCAAATGATGCTTGTTGCTTTGATCTGTCAGGGCACTTCATTGCATAGTGACCATATTGATCGCATCTAAAGCATTGCACTTGAGAGATATCTTTCTTCTTAGAAGATCCCTTTCCATTGGGATTTCTCTTTCTCTTAAAAGATCCTCTCTTGTAGGAGTTTTTCTTGTTCCTTTTATTAGTTGTTGTGTTGAGTACATGAATGTCTTCATCCATGTTCTTCTGTTTATTTTCCTTAGTGGAGAGTCTTGTTTCCTCTTGAAGGCAGTCAGTTCTCAGCCTATCAAACTTGGGGAGTTTAGATCTCGCACTTATTCCTTGAACAAATGACTCCCATGAGTTTGGTAGGTCTCCTAGTGCAATTAGGGTTAACTCTTTGCTATCAATCTGATATCCAATTGTGGATAACTGATCCCTTAGTTCAGTGATCCTCATGAAGTATGCATTAATTGACTCTCCTTTGTTTATTTGGGCATTGTTGATTTGCCTCTTTAATGCAAGAGTCCTACTGGTGTTGTTGATCTCATAGGTAGTCTCAAGAGATTTGAACATATGATATGCAGTTTCATGTTTTGCTAAGATAGGCACTATATGATCCCTAACTACATCTACTAGGATTTTCATGGCTCTTTCATTGTTTTCAATCCATTGAGTTTTCTCAGGTTCAGCCTCTGGTTCCTTTTTATTTTCTCTCACAAGTGAGTCTAGTTTATTCTCTTTAAGGATCATCATGATTCTAAATTTCCATGATGTAAAGTTGTCTGCTCTTGCAAGACGATCTTCAAATTTGATCACACTTGACATTATGAAGAATGTGATGTGAATTTGATTCTAGAAGATACGAATTTTCTTGAGCAATCTGATATTTAGATTTGATTTGGATTCACACAACATGGCTCTGATACCATGTAAATGTAATCAAATCTTTATCAAATGGGATCCTAAAAACTAAGAATAAACTAAGGTCTGAAATTCTAAGTCAAAGACAATTTCCAGATTTTCTTCTCTTAATGCCGAATGTACTGATTGCAAAACATTAATAAATTTTGATGTTTGCATATCAAGAGTGGAACTCCCTTTTATATGTAAGGAGACCCGCCCCCAAGGGATGCGTCTCTCGAGAGGACGTGTCTCCACACGTGGAGACACGTCCACTTAAGGGACGCGTCCCTTTGGGCGCGCGGGTTTCCTTTATAGCCGATTATCATTCGGGTAAACACACTTAACACATATATCCCCTCACACATGACGGATATATATTATATGAATTCCGATTTTTTATTCAATGTAAATTTCAAACATCATTTATTTAAATTCGATTTTATACATGCATTATAAAATTTGATTTTACTTATTTTAGGAATATTAAATATGAAGAGCAATTGATCTTATATAAATGATGATGATGCTTGTAGCAATCATCGTTTATATTTGACCTAAGCTACCATTCATCAACATCACTTAAGGCATATCATTGAAAAGATTTGGGATGAGAAAGGGGAAGCCTTTTGTTGTTTTGTGGACTTCAGGAAGGCCTTTGACACAATGCCCAGGCAAAAGTTGTGGGACAAAGTGAAAGATCTTGGCATTCCTGAGCATTTTAGAGCTGCAGTCCATAGGGCTTTATGAAGAAGTTCGGGTAAAAATCAGAACTTAGGCAGGTACTTCAGAAAGCTTTAGGAGTGACATTGGGGTTAAACAAGGCTGCCCTCTTTCTCCTACTCTCTTTGGCCTATATATCGATAAGCTTGAGGAGTGGTTGAATTTGAAGGGTGGAGAAGGGGTCCCTTTAGCCTTTAGGAGTGTATGTTGTAAAACTTCTTTTATATGCATATGATCTTATTTTGATTGCTAGATCTGTTCAAGGGTTGCAAGCGCATTTGGCTGCACTTGAGCATTTCTACAAGGATGTTGGTATGCAAGTTAACATGAGTAAGACCAAGATCATGGTATTCTCTAAGAAGAAGAAAAAAATCAGTTCGACTTCTATTTCGAAGGGAGTATCCTAGAGGAAGTAACGGAGTATAAATACCTAGGAATTGACTTCAACAACAAGCTATGTTGGGAAACTTGCAGAAGGGAAAGAACTTTGGGAGGTTGGAGAGCACTTTTTTCTCTTCAAAACAGATGCAGAGAGGCAGAGTTATGGGATTGGAAAACTATTCAAATATTGTTTGGGCTGTTAATTATACCGGTGGTTCTTTATGGGTGTGAAATTTGGGCTAACAGTACTTCTAACATCAAGTGGTTACAGATAGAGAGAATTCAAAAGCGTTTGATCACAAGCAAATTCAAACTAAAAGCTTCGGTTCCCTATGAAATACTTCTTGTCGAAACATGGGCAATTCCTATTGAGGCCATCGCTATGGTGAGTCTTTTGAGATATTTGAAAAAGGTTGATCAAATGGAAGCTTATCGGTGGCCAAATGTTGTTTTTAGAGGTGTCTTAGGAGAAAGAAAGAAAGCATGGATGAAACAAAATTGTAAGTGGATGAACAAGTGGAACATTCACTAGAACAAGTGTAATAATAATAGTAAGGAATTGAAGTTGTATGTGGTTGAAAAATTTCACAAGATTATGTGGACAAGGGCGGTTGGGAGAAAGACAAAGTATTATGTAGAAGAATTTAATCCCAACTTGGACCATCAACAAAAGGCATATATAGAGGCAAATATTCTGTGGAGGTCAAAGATTCTCATTGCACAATTGAGGACTAACTCACATTGTCTCCGGTGTAAAACGGGGAGATGGAAAAGGCCAAAAAAAGTTTGGGAAGAGAGGGTTTGTATCTTTTGTGCAGCTGGGCAGGTGGAAACACAAAAGCATTTTATCCTAGATTGTAAAGCTTATAGTGACATCAGAGGAAGCTACATAAGTGGGTTAACAGCTGCAAATTTTCAAGATTTATTCAGCATGGAATGGGTGGGCAGAATGGGAGAGCTCATTATCAAGCTAAACAGCAGGAGAACAACAGTTCACAATGCTAAAATAGTAGGGGTCACTGTCTCATAGGCCTTCTTTTGGTCTCATGGACGTTAAAAGTCTTCTATTCTATTCTATTAAGTTGGATGTGGTTAGTATAAGGTGGCGCCAAACTCCCAAGCAGCCGTACATCGTTCAATGACTGCTGTACCATTTCAAATGGCTGCCGTACAGTCCTTGTAGAGGCAGAATTTGTGCTGTACCATTCAAAGGGAAGCTGCCACAGGTCAGAATAATATATTAATATAATTTGTTATTTATTGGAAAATTTCTGTTATACCTTTTGAATTGTAAATGGCATAAATTGCTACTTGTTATCTGTGTTGGGTATTGGATTTGAAATCTGGAAATTATTGTTTGTGGGGGCTTACTGTTAAAAATTATTATTCAAACATTATCAATTGGAAACAGCAAGAAAATATATTCCATTTCAGATGTATGTAAACTGTTTGACAAAATGTTTATTTAACAAACCTGGGAAGAAGTGCAAAAAAATTAGTGTTCATTTGGTAGGGGACTCTTACAGAGCCCAAAAGTTAAACAGAACAGACAAACATGCATACCGAGAACTTTGTAGTGTGATTCCAGAAAGTTGTCTTTTAAAAAGCAGCTCCAAGTGTCAGGTCCTTTTTGGAGAGATTGAAGATGGAGTAATGGAAAGGCTTTCTATTATATGTTGTGAAGGATCTCTATGATTTGAGTCACCTTTAAACTTGCTCCATAGTTGTACAAGAGATGGGGGCTCAGAGATCATAAGATCCAGCGGAAAAAAAACTCAATCTATTTGGAAATCTCATTCATTTTTCAAGTATCAAGGCTTGGTATAGTTAATTTTGTAGAGATGGTGTTACAAATTCTGTGTGGACTTTGTGATGGAGAGGAAAATATCGAACATATTTCTTTTCAAGATTTTCTTCTGCCAAGACCTTTTGGGGGATTGAAATTTAATTGTTAGTTGTATCATGACAAAACCACAAGAATTTGAAAATCCATTTCTTCAAAGTCAACCTGACGGATGGCAAAGTCGTAAAGGCAGAAATACAGTCAAATTTGTGGCCAGTCTTATGTAATGTGAACTAATATCAGTTGGCAGTAGAACATGACATGAAAGGATGAGAGATGTGCAATAAACTTAGCTGGAAAAAGAACATAATTGGAAGCTTAAGAGTTGTGGACTAAATTCAATTCACAGTAGGACATAATCTAGAAGGATGATAGACCCATATTGAGTCGGTCGACTCAATATTATCTAATGGTGCCTCTCAAACAAATACTAATGTTTGTTTCAGATTTTAAGTTGTGTATGTTGTGAAAACTAGTGATCATCTATTTCATAGTTATTTCAATAGATTCGGGCGCTTTTCCATATTGGAAAAAGAATATTATGTCCAAGAGATTAGAAATATATCTCTTCTCATTTTGTTTTTCAAAATTCAACTAACTTTCCCAAGATTTCAAGTGATTAATTTCAAATTGACTTTGATCTATTTATTTTTATTACTGTTGAATATGATGATTTATCTCAATGAGATAATATTGATTATTTTGCAGTAATCAGAAGAATCTTACAACATTGCATACCACTTCTATCATACCTGTAGATCTGAATACTTATTTATTACAGGTATATTTGTTTGAGCACATCACTTCACTTTTAAAGTATTTCCTTTTTTTGAAAAGATGTCTTATAGAAGCAAACAAGATTAAAGTTCAAAGAGCAGGCAATTTGTTAATTTATGACAAGAATGTAATAATTAGCTTCAATATTAGCATATAGAATTTTAACATCACTTTATTTATTTCTTTATCATCTTGATATATTTCTAGTCTAATTGGATTTCCATTTTAAATGTTCTATATTCCTAGAGAAGATATTTTATTTTGAATATGATGCTTTTAGCTTTTATTTATCTTTTCTGTGATCTAGATGGAGTTGAATATAGCTTTTTTCGCGAAAACCCTTGGTAAAAATTCAGTTGCGAAAGATTTCACTCAAGCTTCTGTTGCTCGGCATCTTGCAATTGACGCAATACTTTGGAACAATGACATGAGCCAGTGGCTTGATTATTGGCTTGACCAACACAAATGTGAAAAAATTCAAATCAGTGATCAGCCGTCTGAGGTTTGCACAGTGTATTGTTAAAAGCTTTAAGAATAAAGTAAAAAACACCTGCCAATCTTAGTTTTATGATTCACGCACTGTGCAGCTTATACTTCATGGACCTAAATACATGCAGGAAATCTACACATGGGATAGAGAAAATCAAAACAAAAACATTTTTGCTTCAAACTTTTTCCCATTATGGATAGAGGTTTTTCATTCAGGTTATCTCTTTCTCTCTCTCTCTCTCACACACACACACAAACACACACACACATTCATACAGACTCTCATGCACAGGCATCCGCACATGTGCACTCACATACACACGGGTGCACATGTGCACACCCATCCACACAGTTTATGGTGTCTACAAGCATCATTTTTTGAAAATAACTGAGAAGCTTACTAGTAGTAGGCCATAATGAGAAGAAACTACAATTCATCCACCTTGCTAAGGCGTATGAGTTTGCTTGAGTTTTTATGGAATGCATGCTAATGTGGAAAAAGTGTTTTGCAGACTTTTAATTAATAAAGAATCTATTAGATGCTTTTGATTTTAGGTTGTAAGCTAAAAATATTTGCTGCTCTTTTCTACATTATTTTGAATCAGTCAAATAACTCATTGTCATTTGTTGTTTTACTTCTACACTGTTAACTTTAACACAAACAAAAAGGCTATCATTTAAGGACATGAGAAGCCAATCAACTGGTGCTAATTAAATTACCGTAGTGATATCTGACATCCAATTTTTTATTTTGATCTAACATTGTTTCTATTCTAGAGACCATTACTGAGATGATAAAGTAGGAGGATTATAATATACCGTTTGAATATCAACTAAATGTGAAGGGAATTTTAACTTATAAGAACAAGACACATTAATGGTGCTAGAATTCATGAAAATTTGTAAATTAGAATTTCTCTGACCAGTTATAGATTGATCTGATTATAATACTTTAAAATGTTGAAGATCCTACAAGAGTAGAAAATGTGATTCAGAAATTCCAAACCTCTGGACTTCTTCAACCGGCAGGAATCTCAACATCATTGTTGAATACGGGGCAACAGTGGTGGGTTTCTTTTGTCAACTCCATTAGATGTTGCAGCTAGGAGCAAACTAGATATTATCAATGTTAAATACCAAACTAAATTCATATTTGCATTTTTAACTGTTTTATCTACAGGGACTTTCCAAATGGATGGGCTCCAGTACAGCATATTATTATTGAAGGTATAGTAAAACATTCATCGAAACAAGGAAAAGAACTAGCAGAAGACATAGCTCGTAGGTGGCTTAGGACCAATTATGCAGCATTTAAAAGTACAAAACAAATGCACGAAAAGTATGATGTAGAAACTTGTGGAAGTATTGGAAATGGTGGAGAATATACACCTCAGGTATGTTAGTTTTCCATTTGCATAAATTGAATGAGGTGACCTTATCTTATATTTTTATGGAATACAAGTTTTTCCCCATATATGTTAGTTTTCCATTTTAATTTTTTACAAATTGAATGAGGTGTCCTGTCATATATTTTTATGGAATTCAAATTTTATGTTGATATCCTCATTCTCATCCTATTGGTGCAGACGGGTTTTGGGTGGTCAAATGGTGTGGTTCTGGCACTACTTGAAAAGTTTGGTTGGCCTTCAAAAATACCCATTAGTTGCAGATAACTACAGCTCTCAGCATCATTCTTTCTGATAGAAACATTTATATGAATAATTTATCAGTACGGTTGGCTTTCTCCTATGTAATTTGTCACAATTATTGAATAAGACAAAATAGAGGCATTTAGTACCAGAAGACAAGAAGGGAGGAGGTATCCTATCATTAGGCTTGGAGGGATGCTGTTTCTTGACCAAAATTGACCGCAGCCTGCTTCTTGATTTCATTATGGAGGTGAAGAATGACTTGTTGGTTTTTCACTGACATCGGCCACATTTGGGCATTTTTAGATCCTATAAGTTGCCGACAGATTTACCTTGAAAAACACCACCAATGGAATCTGGTGACGGTCTTCAAGAAAAGCAACAATGCAACCTAATTGTGATGTGATTGAGAAATGAGATACAGACTAGCGCATTGTTTCTTTGTCTCCACTTATTCTATATTAGTATATTCTTTCTTCTTAACTAATTATTAATTATACAATCATAAATTCCTGTTTGCCGTTGATCTTTATGTCTGAGTCTCATTTTATTTTGTATTCAGGATTAGATAGAACAAGAATGTTTATGTTGTTACCTAGTTTACAGGAGAAGAATGAATCTATGCATTTACTTGCAAGCTTTCCAATTTCATGGTTCTTTTTGTGAACTTTGGATATTTAAAGTAGGTAGCCAATCTTCTTCTGAGAACTTTGGTTATGGAAGGTAGGTAGGCACTATGCACTATGACCGAGGAGGCCAGTCTCTCAGAAAAGAGGAGTCGGAATAAGGTTTTAGTTCACATAGACAATCTTTATAATCTGTAAATTGTACTTTATAATTGGCTGTTATATAAAGAATTTTCCAGTATACTTCGTCCAAAGAGTACTCAATTATCAAATTTATGTGATTTGTAGTGAGTTGAATCATGACAATGTTCAAAAGTCTGTCACAAGCAGATTTATCTAATTTGAAAGTCTCCATGGAGCTGCGATGAAGATGAGAAAGACAGCTGTCAAAGCTTAAGTATTGAACCGGAGCTCTGTTACCGGATTATTCTATTCAGGCCTACGTGTTGAAGAAATTTGGTTCTGATACTGGGCCAGGCCTGGGATGGAAAACTTAAAAAAAATCAAAAAAATTAGAAAACGCTGAAAATATGGTGGCTACCTTAAGCTCGTCCGTGTGCGAAAGCCCCGCCAAGTCAGCCCACAATCACTGCAGGCCACGTCTACCCTGACATCAGGATGCACCTTTGACTGTATTTATTAATTAATTTGAAAAAAAAAAATATGACGAATCATGATTTTTAATTAATTATGCGGAGAGGTGTATTACAATGGCATCAAGCAAAATTCAATGTGAGGAAAAACTCTTTAGCTTGAATTTGACGTTCAGATGACATGCAGCTGCATAACTACATTCACTGTATGTAGACATTTTTTTATTATAGATTTCAAATTATTTTTAAAATTAGAGAAAAATGGATGTTATATTTTAAAAAATAAATTTATTTGGAAGATATTATCTTTTTGGCTTTTCAAAATATTCTCTTGATTTCATTCAAATTTAAAGATCAATAAAATTCAATTGAACTAAAAAATTTAGAAGTAGAGGTTTATTTCTCCTAACAACCTATTTAAAAGATACAAATCAAAAACTTTTCTACTTAAAATATTTTATGACTTTTTTGAAATTAGAATTTATTTTACTTTTAGAGTGTGAAATGATTTCCATGCAAAAAGAGGAAAAAATAAAATAGAATGGTTGTTTTTATATCTAAGTTTTCAAGATATTGTGGATACACGCCCATAATGATAACTCTCGACGAATTTTTAATTAATAAAAAAATACAGTCCACTACCATCACTAGTTGGGTAATTAATATTATAATGCATGATTAGAGTTTTATACAATATTTTAAAAATTTACTTTTTTACAATTTTATTACTGAAATATTTTGAATTATTATAGTATTTATGATCCCTAAATTGGGAGAAGCTAGGCCCTAATGTATGTTTAAATAATATTTATATTTATAAAATCACTAATCAACTAGTTTTTTTTAATTTTATATTATAACTAATTTTTTGATTTATTTTTAATTGATATAATATTTTTTTTTTTCTTAGAAAGAGTGTGCAACTTAGAGAGGTAAACTTCTTTATAATATTATAATACTAGAAAAATTAATAATATTTTCAATTAATTTTTGATTTCTCGCAAATTACTACCATAGGGGGTAGCTCCCTTTGTTAAACATGGAAGAAATTTACATAGATTAGCCACAAAAGGTAAAAAATAGAATTCTTATGACTTTGATCACTTCTTGCAAGCGTTCAGTCTATTCAGGTGTCAACAGGGTCTCATGGAACTTAACCAGATATGCATAAACTTTTAAGTAGTTTTGAGGGAGATCCTCATGCAACACTACCACTGTATTCCTCATGTCTTTCTTTTCTTTCATGGTTTCAATGCAAATGGCATACTTGCTATGATTTCCATAATCTTCTTAACTTCTTATTTATCATTTAATCTTCTTCTTTTGTTGTCAATTCATAGCTTTCTCTTTCTTTACTTCTGCGACTTCTCTATGAAATCTCTTTTCTGATTTGGGCTTGTACTCGTTACTTCCTCTTTCGATCCTTTTTCCTGCAAAAAATTGAGATTTCAATTAGCAATATGATTTATCAAACCTTATTTCTATCATTATTTCTTGTCTTATTCGTTCTCCTCTATTTTACTATCATATCCCCTTAAGTTTATTTTTGAAATATCTACACAATTTCACCACTTTTATCGTTAGCTTCAAATATAACCAACAAGAATAGTAACCCTTCACCTTTTGATCACCAAGATCCCAATGTGGGCGAGGTGAGAGCATGCAGTGTCGAGGATTGATAGAAAACTGGAATGCAATTGCAATTGGACATAGGCGGGAAACCGGCCATAGAATGAAAGAAAATTACGAACTCAACCACTTATGCAGCGAGAGTGGAGATATTAACAATTAATAAGGTGGCAAGCCAACCATGAATCCACACTACCACTTATTCAATGGGGGGAATTAAAAAACAAGTGCTGAAAGTAAAAATCAGACTCAACCATTTCTTCAGTGGGAGTATAAACAAGAATATAAAGTGCATATTATAAATAGTTGTTTAGTACTACTCAACTAGCTTTACAAAATAGATAATCAGTTGTACAACAATTCAGTTTTTTGTCTCTAAATACATCAAATTGTTAGATAAATATTCCCTAACTATTATAGCATGAAAATGATAAGAAATTAAGCACATTCAACAATATATCAGATATGATAAGTAACACAAATGTAACAAAAAATCAAATCGACAATATTGAATTCACCAAAATGTTCATATCTCTCTCCAGACACCTCCAATGAAGATGAAACTGAATGCAAACAAAATTTGGGAGCTGGGCGATCAAGTACCAATGGAGAAACCTCACCAAATATCTCTGGATTATTTGTGCATGCTTCCCAATGTAGCCACAATGAGAAATCCAATCTCCAAAGAGGGGCAACCAGCTCTAGAAATTCATAGACACCTTCAAAAAATATAAAACTTTGTGCAAAGGGGTGCCCTAGCAAGGGAAAGCCATAGAGCCAATACCCAAAACCAAGAGAAATTCACCTAATGAGCTATGAATGAAAACATGCTACAACCAAGCATAAACCAACAACAATAGAATAGATCATACAACAATCTGCTTAAATAAATTAGAAATTGAAGCTCTATCTACACTCCTGAGTGAAGTATAGTCTTTAGTATGTCTAGCTAGGTACTATCTTTCAAGCACAAAGACTAGAAGAAGAAGCTAAGAGGCATGCATTCCTCGAAGCAAAGCTCTGAAAATATTTCAGCAACATAACATTATCATAATTTTCAAAAGATAAGAATGAATGAGCAAGGCTTGAATAAATAGACTTCTCTTGGCATTCGAATAACCTTTGTAACTCCCAAGAAGGAACTAAATCATTTCATCTTCCCAAGAGGGATTCCACCTTTTTGAAATAAATGAATTATTAATAAAATACTTCATTTCGTAACTTAGGCATTCAAATAAAGTAGCAATTAAAACTACTTTTAAAACATTAATATTCTCACTTGGGCATCCACTTAAGAAGTCCCACTTTCTAAAACAACTTGAAGTTGATCGATTAGGCATGGGGTCCAAAAAGTGACATTGAAAAATGACAAAGTTATTAAAACTTAGCTCCAAGAGGAAAGAAGAAGCCAACGCCCAAAATTGAACTGCCTCATTGCCAAAAATAGAATAACGGACCGAAAAGACTGTGTTGCTACTAGGATGACAGTGCCATAAATAGAACTTACTAAAAATGGAAAATTGCTATAAATAGTAAGTGATAGAAAACTTCATTTGAACAACAACTGGGCAGTTATCATGACTTACTAAATATAGTAAGTGTCTGGAAAGGTTGACAGAATCATATGCATGTTATACCTTACTGGAGTTCTCTGAAAACTTAGAAAAACTCAGAAACCTTTTTCTGCATGCAAAGTATTAGATAGAAATGCATGTCATTTTCATATCATGCATGTTACCACATTCTGAAGCTCTCCAAAAACCTAGAAAGCTCCATAAAGCTCACTTCCAAACTCCTACATGCAAGCCTTCAAAAGCTCAACTAAAACCTCCTACAAAATAGAAAACCCTAATTTGCACTTCTGATTAGCCTAAAGGTTTCCAGAAATAGGCTAATTCTCATTGAAGAGTGTAGGGCTAGATTGAGGACGTTATAGTCCGGCCTTCCCAGAATTGTTTGTCCTCAAGAAATGTCACTACACTCCAATCATTAAGACTGATCCATACCGAATTAAGTAGGATCCCCGGGTCCCATGTCCATCTTTGAAAAGACCCACCATGTTGATGTTGCCCCACTCTGATTACACAAATAAAGCCCTTTGCCAATTCTTCTCTAACCTCCCTTGTAACCTTAAAAGGTTACCATTCAAGAAACTCAAACTGGAAAATGTGGAAGGATTGGAATCAAAACCTTGCAACATCTCACACCCAAAAAACTCTGAGGATTTAACATTTCTAATGCTAATGACTATCACCATTTTGGGAAAAAAGAAGAGTAATTTAATCAACTCAAAAATATTCTCATCAGCATAACTCCTCAAAGCATCAACCAGAGTCACAACTGCATAAGTGACTCCTTCAAGGCTTCTTGTAAAGAAGAAAGCAACCATTTGCAAGAGCTCAACAATCTCATCATCAAAAATCCTCAAGGATGTACAATGCCTCCTCTGAATAATTTTGATATATCCAAGATAACTCCTACAAGTTTTTCAAAATGATGAACCAAATCAAGTAAATGTTCGTTGTCCTATACACAAGTATATGCGAATGTACAAGAAAAACCACTAGAAAGAGTAAGAACATTTTCAATACATGGATTTTGATTGCTTTGAGTCATCATTTTTCTCATTTGAAGCCAAAAATCAATCCTGATGGGAGATTGGAAAGCCTGAAAATGAATACATCAGTTGCTTGACAAATCTAAAATAATCAGCTTGAGATCTGATTTTAGGAAAATCAACATCCCAGAAGATGAACAATTGCTGCAAAACTGAAAATGAACATCCAAAATATCACATCTGCTCATATCCATGACTGAAAACACCGCTTCTGAAGA
Source organism: Sequoiadendron giganteum (assembly GCA_007115665.2). Classification (NCBI taxonomy): domain Eukaryota; kingdom Viridiplantae; phylum Streptophyta; class Pinopsida; order Cupressales; family Cupressaceae; genus Sequoiadendron; species Sequoiadendron giganteum. Next base: position 703,244,027 of record CM021102.1, read on the forward strand.
ATCCATCACAATAAAAAACCATTCTTTGCTCAAATTTTCTATCCAAACCACCAATTGATGAGTAGAAGGAACCCAAAATTGGCTGATAAAGAAGGAATCAACATCCAACAATCTGAAAATCTGATGCTTGTCTCTCCAAAGATCCTTCTTTGCACATGAAACAAGCTCCATCAAACCACGTTGAGGATCCCATGCATGGATGCTCAACTGTAGGTGATTACAAACACTTTGAAACAAATACTCATGTTCCCAAATGTTGGTTAGAACCAAGAGAAATCTCCAAAGACTGATGTCCCCTTTTATGAACCTTTGAAGCCACACCATGAAAGCTTCAACAACAAGTGTATGTTGTAATGGAACAATCAATTTCTTCAAATCCCATCCCAAGAAGAGATTTAAATGAACTGAATTATCACTCAACTCAAAAGATGGATTATCAAACATATAAACTTCCTAATTTGGTCCTTCTTCCTCCCACACTTTGTGGATAACAAGTTTGAAGTCTCCACTCCTTGTTGCCATAATAAAACCTTCAGCAACAACCACACCATATTTGAACAACATATCAATGTCAAAGATATGGAAGTCACCATGGATCAATACTTCCAACCTTTGTTGATATAAAATTTCACTTGCAACCCTTGATTTCTTAGGGAAATCCTCCAATTTAAACTCTTCTTGAAGGCAATCAAGCTTTTCAATTACTTGATTGATTTCTTCAACTCTTAATTCATTCTCTTGTTCTTTGAGACATTTGAAATCATCTAGCTGATCTTCTACCTCTGTTAGAGCCCACTGAGCATTCTCTAACATGTCCTTTGTTGATTCAAGCTCAAGAGTAAGCTCATCAACCTTTCCCCCTTTTCCTTGGAAATGCACTAATAGCCTTCTTTGCAAATTCAGAGGCATAATCTTGATCTCTAATCCAACATATATTCTGATTTCATAATTTTCAAGGAGTCTTTGATGAATTGCCAATTGAAGAGGGTGACTCCATCCCTAACTCCTATTTGTCTCTCTTCATTCAAACTATGTGTGCGATCAACTTTGAATAGGACTTGCACTTCATCTTCAATGGATATCATGAATTGACCTTTCCACTCATTAATGTGCAAGGACAATGAATTGCTGATAGGTGGCATTTCAAAATCAGAATTTTGTTTCTTGTCTTTGCTGCCCTCATAGCTGCTCCAAGACTCTAGTCTTTCACCACCCACCAACTGAAAATGCTCAAGATCATGAAGAGGATCAGATTCTACCAATTCTTTAGGCCTTTGGTTACAATCAACTACATGAAGAGGTAAATATGATTTGAATTTGAGAATCTCTTTAAACTTTTCATCAGTAAGAGCCTTGTGGTCTTCTAGCTCTATTTCCCCTTCACTGCCTCCTTGATTACATGTTAAGGTAGCCCCCAACTTGATCAATGAGTCATTATGGGGCTTTTTCATGCAATATTTTTTGTCAAAGACATCTTCTCCTCCATTGGCCATCTCATAGCTTGCATTGAAATCAAAATTTTGTACTTTATTGGGATAAAAGGAAAATTTATCCCATACAGGTTCCTTGAAAACCTTAGGTTCCTTCACACCCATATCCCAAATGTTGAAGGGTTGATTATTTTGTTAAAAAAGAAGGTGCTCTTCATACTCCTCTTGGAGTGTTGACTCAATTAATGAGTCACCTTCCAACTCACATAAATTGATATCTTCAAGAGTATCCCTTTCCAAGAGTTTAGTTTGATAATCAAACTCAAAACCACCCATGTCACCATCACTATAATAAAGTAAATAATCATCAATGTTAGCTATTTTGGAGATTCTATCTTTCTTACCTTCAATAAGCCCATCATGGGAAGGTATATTACTGATTTCTTCATTAGTAGTCACAATCATACCAAGGAGGTCTTCTTGATTACTTGTCATAGATTCTTCATGTATATCCAAAACTGATGTTGCCTCATTGCACTCATCTTTAGCATGTGCAGACAAATGCATATCAATAGGTACATCCTGAGAAACTGCCATAAAATCATTGAGAAACAACATTTTATTCCCGTATTGTGTATTAATGACCACCCCATTTATCTTCTCTGTCTTCTTCAAGTGAGGCTTCAATTTTACCTCACACTGATTGAACAAATATTTGATCAACATACCGGCAATAGAAGAATTATTTCCTTCTTGTTCATGAATGTTTAGCAGAAAAGATAGAATGGATTTTGGAATGTCATCCATCTCATTGATAGTTAAAACTAATTTTTTTCTCATTGTTGTAACTACATCCTCCTCTTGTTTACTCCAAGTTGAAATGAAGAGGTAATAGATCAAATAATATATTTGATCTTGCATACCCAAATCTATCAACAATATAATTGTTCTAATTTATGAAAATGTCTTCAATATATTAGCTCTTTTGGAATACCGATTGCTATCAGTTTCATCAAGATCTTGAAAGCTTTCCACAGTCATATGAAGAACTCTCTTCATAGTTTCATTATCATAGGGCACAAAGGGTGCCAAGATTCTCATCACTTCATTGAGGCATGAAGTAATTAGCAAACTAATTTCTTCATCTGGATGCCTCAACGAATAAGGATGATTCAAAGAGATCACTGTAGGTGATAAATCCTTATTCATCATATCAGATGGTGACTGCTTCACTTGGCTCAAACATTGTTCAAAAGTAAGAAGTATTCTCACTTCTTCATCCCTTGTTTGACATTATTTAATGAGCCATGTTCCTGCGGTGTAAAGTGACCTTGCAAAACTCTTTTCTTCTTCAGAAGCCATAATCAAATCTGACATCTCACAGTTTCTAAACTTTAAAAAATATATCTTTAGGAACTTCTAGAAGTTGAAATTGAATTCTATTCTGCCCTCTAGTGTAGTATCGGATTTCCTTGTCATTCATCTAAAATATGAAGCACTAAATTCACAGGATGGCAGGAAAACAGGCTTTGATACCATTAAGATAATATCCCCTTAAGTTTTTTTTTTGAAAATATCAGCACAATTTCACCACTGTTAGTGTTAGCTCCAAATATAACCAACAAGAATAGTAACCCTTCACCTTTTGATCACCAAGATCCCAATGTGGGTGAGGTGAGAGCATATAGTGTCGGGGATCATTAGCAAATTGGAATGTAATTACAACTGAACATAGGCGACAAGCCAACCATAGAATGAAAGGAAATTATGAACTCAACCACTTATTCATCGAGAGTGGAGATATTAACAATTAATAAGGCTACAAGCCAACCAAAAATCCACACTACCACTTATTCAGCTGGGGGAATTAAAAAACAAGTGTTGAAAGTAAAAATTAGACTCAATCACTTCTTCAGTGGGAGTATAAACAAGAATATAAAGTGTAGATTATAAATAACTGTTAGTACTACTACACCAACTTTACAAAATAGATAATCAGCTGCACAATAATCCAGCTTTTTGTCTCCAAATACATCAGAGTGTTAGAGAAATATTCCCTAACTATTATAACATGAAAATGATAAAAAATTAAGCACATTCAACAGTATATTAGATATGATAAGTAACAGAAATGTAACAAAAAATCAAACCAACAATATTGAATTCACCAAAATGTTCATATCTCCCATTTTCTGATTTTACTGCTTTTGCGTCTTTGCACAAGTAACCCATGAGCTTAATTCCTTTTTTCACTTTGCCTCTCTAAGGTTGTTTCAAGATTCTTCCTCAACAATTTTTTGAAGATCTAGCCACTCTATTTTATCACTTAGTTTTCTCTCCTCTTCTCAATGTAGGGCTGCTTTTGATAAACAATATGTGGTTGCATTCACTTCTCTATATACATGGAATAATGAAATTCTTCCAATTTCTCTAAATACATATGAATTCTTTCTATCCAAATTGAGATTTTCCAACTTAGAGCTTGCTTCTTTGCAATTGTATTTATTACTATTAATGAGTCTCCCTGTCTTTCAACCCTTTTGATATATTTTTCAATGTAAACCTTGATTCCATCATATAATGCAGATAATTCTGCATCATTATTGGTTCCATCTGGTAGTTTTTTTCCTCCAACCCAAACCACTATTCCTTTTGCATCTCTAATGATAAACCTTGCTCCAAATTTACTTGGATTTCCATTTTCCACACCATTAAAATTAATTTTTAACCTCCCTCCTATTGGTGGTTTCCATTCTACACCAGCTCTCTTTGACTTTGGCTTCACTATTTCTCCTTTTGGTACAACCAGGTGTGGCCAATTCTTAGTCATTTTATTATCCCACGACATAAAAAATTTATATTTTTGTTGTTCCACTTTATTGTTCATATGTTTTGAAATTCCGTTTTCTATCTTGTCAACTAATTTCTTTAATTGTTGTTGAATATTCTCTCATTCCTTTCTTTCCATATTTTCCATACTATCTATGCTAGAGTTTCTTGCAATAAATCTTTCCACCTTCCTCCCTTGTTTAGTCTAGGCCATGAAATAAATAAATTCCTCAAATCATTTAGTAATTATCCCTGCCACTCTAGTTTCCTATAAAAATGTGTCCAAAATTCTTGAGCCCATTTACATTGAACTAAAATGTGACTTGTTGTTTCCTCTGCTTCCTTATATAAAATGCATCTTTGGGGTCCAATTATCCCTATCTTTTGTAGTATGTATCTTGTTAAAATTCTCTCATGTAAAGTTGTCCATGAAAATTCCCCTACCTTTGGCAATACATTCTTTCCCCAATACAAATCCTTTGGCCATGATCCATTGTATTGTTCTGCCTTTGCCACTACATAACCAAGCTAAACAATATAATTTTTTGATTTGGCTGCACTCCAAATTAATTCATCCCTTTATTTTGTTAATAATAAATTTCTACTTTTTAACTCCCTTAGGATTATACTTCTATAAGTTGGTTCTTGTAAGAGTTGGTATAGAATAACTCTACACCATGCAAGATTTTGTTGAAGATTATAGACACCCAAGATCTAGGAGTTATTCATGAAAGCACAAGAGAGATCAATATGCGATGCTCAAGATTGCAATGGAATTGATTATCAAAGAATTCAATATGACAATTATTTGAGAACCCCTTGGTTATATATCCAAGGTGAGACATAGGATTAAACATGATTATGACAAGTGTTTTAGTCCTATGTTATGTGACAACTTATCATAACTACTTAGGACACATGTGTTAAAAGTCAAAAGATAAGATAAGATCTAATGACAACTAACACTCTTTAGAAATATTCCCTCCTAGGACTTAAGTAAACTTAACATGTAAATAGGACCTACTAATGACTAGATAGGTAAAACACCTATTTACACCAACAATTCTACACACTCAAAATCTTTCCACTTTAAATGTGGAATACCATTTTATTCTTTGATTATGTAATAATTGCATACCTTCTCTCCATATGCCTCCTTAGTAATTTGTATTACCTCTGTCAATTCTTGATTAGAGTCCAAAGACAAAAATCCATTGCATGAGTCGTGCCAAAATGAGACATCTTCTCTATTCCTAATCTTCCATGTCAAGTGGTTAGTTATAATATTATGACATTTTATTAAAAAATTCACATTGCTAGGCCTCTTTGTGGATTGGAAATGGTTAAAATTCTATTTGGTTCATATGTATCTAGATATTTGGATCTCAAGAGTTTTCTCCAAAATGCCTCTGATTCTTGACACATTTTCCATATCAATTTTGCTCCTAATACTATATTTCGAATTTGTAAATCTTGCACATTAGCTCCTCCAGACTTGGAGCTTGTTACTGTTTTCCATTTTATTAATGATACCCTTTTTTTCATTGGCTCCTTCCCAAATAAACTTCCTCTATTTTGTTTTTAATTTATTGTAGGCCCGATTCGGAAGTTCCATACAGGGTAAAGTATAATTTGGAATTTTTGATATTACAAATTGGAGCATCATTAATCTTCTTGACATTGTTAACCATCGTCCCTTCCAACTCTATTTTCCTTTCACTTATCTATTGTTTCCTTCCACATCCCCCCCTTAATCACTCCTGTAAATAATGAGATGTTGAGGTATTTGGAATGGAGTTTTTCAATTTTAAACTGTAACATATTTTCTATCATGTGTTGTAGGCCTTTTAGCATATTGAAGAAAAATAGATTAGAATTTTGATAGCTGATTATTTTCCTTGATGATTTTGTATAGCATATCAAACTTTCCATTATACATTGAGCTTCCTTCACTATTGTTGCACCGTACATTAAGGTATCATCTGCAATTAATTGATGATTAAAAGTTGGTGAACTATCTACTATTCTAACAACTTCCCATTCCACTTTTGATGATTTCTTTTGGATTTATATGCTCAATGCCTCTGCAAGGATCATAAAAAGGAATGGGGACAACAAATATCTGTGTCTTAATTCTCTTTTGCTTGAAAAATCCATTTGGTTTCCCATTCATTATCATCAAGAATCAGAGTGTTGCTATACAACTATATATCCAATCCAGCCATTTCTTTTCAAACCCGAATGTCTCGATAATTTTTAGTAGAAATTCTCATTTAACTCTATCATATGCCTTACTTACATCTAACTTCAGAATCATACTTTTCTTATTTAGTTTCTTAATTGAGTACATTACTTCATGTGCTATTATTATGCCATCTACGATATTTCTTCTTGGGACAAAACCACTTTGTTCTTACATGAGATCAATTTTGGTAAAATGGCCTTTATCCGATTAGCCATTACCTTTGATATTATTTTATATATTGCATTGCATCACAAGATGGGTCTATAATAAGAGAAATCTGCGCATTCTTCCTTCTTAGGGATAAGTACTATGTATTATTATTGATATCCTTCAATATTGTTGTTTTCTTTCTAGATTATTCCACTAACTGTCAAATCTCATTTCCTGTAAAGATCCAACATTCTTGAAAGATAATTGTTGAGAATCCATCAAGCCTCGAGGCTTTTTCTAGATGCAACTCAAAGGTTGCTTTCTTCACCTCATCCTTAGTAGTTGGTCTTACTAAAAATTCATTGCAGTCTTCCTCTGTTATGATCTTGAGAATCCCTTCTAAAAATTTGCTTTCTTTATCATCTACATCACCATCCCATCCTAAGAGATTTTGAAAGTGTTCCACTCTCATATTTTGAATTTCATTTATGTCTAATGTGATTGTTCCATCCTCTTTTCTGATTTGACTATTTTTTTTCCAACTTTATTTGATTTTGGTTGTGTTATGACAGAACATTTTTATTTTGGTATCCTTTTTCCAACCATAATTCTCGACTTTGATCTCTAGTAGATTTCTTCCCTAACTAGTGCTTCTTGATATTCAACCATAATTTCCTTTTCTTTATTGTACTCAATATGGGTCATTCCCGCATTCGTTACCGTCTCACTTAGAGCTGCCAACTCTATTTCAATTCTTATTTTCTCTTTTAAAATTTTCCCAAAGGTTTCCTTGTTCCACACCTTTAATTTTTCCTTTAATCTCTTTATCTTTTTATGGAATATATACATATGTATGCCTTTTTCTTCAATTGGTTCTTCCCGCCAATTTTTTGTGCTTGGCAGAAGATTTGGATGTTTCATCAACATCTTTTTAAATCTGAAGTGTGCACTATTTCCCCATCCTCCTCTACTATCTCCATCTCCACTGGGAAGTGATCTAAAATTGGTGATGGGCATATTTGTACTATTGGCAAAGCTATCCACAGTAACCATTTTTCATCTAGAAGAAAACAATCTAATCTTTCTACTATATTTTTGAAGTCATTCCTTCAATTATTCCATATGTAGGATCCATTGCAAGCTATACAATCCACTAGTCTATTGTCCTCAACAAATTCTTTGAAGTCTTTCTATGACTAGGAGATGCGTCGTACTCCTCCTATCTTTTCTTTTATATCCAGTATGGCATTAAAATCCCCCCACCACACACTTTTTTCCTGAATTATTGTTAGCTAATAACTCATCTCTATCCACACTCTTTGTTTGTCTTCCATTTTGTTTGGACCATATACATTAATGATTGAGAATTCCAACCTTGATTTTGTGCTTTTGATCATTTCCATCTATTAATTTGATGTTGAAGTTTGGAAAATCAACTCCACAGCTCCCAAGAATTGCCTGTAATCTAACACTTGTTAGAAAAAGAGAGAATATCAAAGCTATGGAGGCCAAGATCTATTGATCCAAGAAAACATCAATCATTGATTAATGTGCATCTTCTAATGATAATACAAAAAATCCTTATAAAAGGATAATTAACCTAGAAACCCTAGGTGAGGATAAAACAAGATCATGGCATGTGTCTTCATTCTATGACATGAGACATAAAATAAAATGGCCTAAGTAAGCTTAAGTAATTAGAGGAAAAGGAACCTAATAATTAATTAGGAAATACCTTTTACTCTAACACCCCCGCTTAAGTGAAACTTAGGGATAAGCTCAAACCTCTAAAGATGAATGCGTGATGGGTCTTGATAAACAAGGCCAAATAAGGGACCCATGTACAAACAAAAGATCTCCTAGACCTTGTGGGAGAAAACTCCTCTCCAAAAGAAAACTCCTCTCCAAAATAGAGAAATACAAGTGAAGGACTAAAGAAGCCTCGAAATAATTTCCCAAAAGAATAGGAACAAAGGATGAACATGAGGAACACCACTGAAGCATGACGAAGCTGCAAACTCTGTCAAAGAATGACTGCTATAGTGTTGAAAGAAGAAACTCCACTAAAACAGATGATGATTAGGATCAAGAAGACAAGAATCTGCATGAGTTCTCCCAATGAATTTACTTGAATCAGATGGAAAACATAGGAAAACATCTGGAACTAAAAGATATAGATGACAAAATTACCAAAATTCTGAAGAACTGATCAAGTGGAAATGGAAGGTCACCTCCAAAAATAGGAATGCAAGAGTGTCCATATGGTAAATGCTCCATCTCATCGAGATGCATTTGAAAGTACATAGGAAAAAATACTGTATATATAGCTCACTCCAACACAAACCCAAGGAAGTATTAGAACCAATAGTAGAAACCCCCCCATAATGCTGATAAGGGAGAGCCATGATAGGTACACTAAAACTGAATGCCAAAAAAAATTGCATGAAGAAGAATCATGAACATTTGAATGTGCAAACATGAAAGTACCAACACATATAAAGGGTGTGCAAACAAAAGGCACACGCGCATGAGGCTGCTGTCATGGAAGAGACACTCACTTGACAAAGTATGATGGCAAATAAAGGCACAAAATGATGTGCAAGATAACAATAATCATGTGCAAAATATTGAGGCACTTTATTTAAGTGTGTTTACATAAAGAAAAGTTCTTACAGTGGAAGCCCATAATGTCCAAAAAAGGACTACATGCTAAAATACAATTCTCTGATAGAAAAAGATTAAAATGATAGAACCATGAAAAAGTACAAGAAAAATTATGTACTTTAAAAAAAGATACCCAAAAAAGAGTCTGGATGTAGAAGATATGGCCCATCAAAGTCTCCAAAACAAGAACTAAACAACAACACTGAGAAAATTAATTTTTGAAAAAATCAGAAGTCAAAACTAGAAACCACCTATACTATTGTGAAGAGCACAAAATTCTACCCCATTTCAAAAAATATAGCACTGGAAAAGACCACCGTATGGTCAAGATATGACTTTTGGAAGATAGGGTGCAAAACTGAAAAGCCCAATGGAGAGGGATGAGCAGGGCAAAAGAACATCTCCACCAAATTTAGCCAAAAAACTACCAAAAATAGAGATTTGCCAATTTTAGAGGTGCTGGAAAAATTATCTCCAATGTAGGTACAATTTGATTTATTTTGCAAAAATAAAAAATTGCAAAAAATCATGTTTTATTTTGAAGTTAAAAAACATTAAAAAACTATTTTTTTTTGGAAAAAAATATTATTAAAAATATTTAAAGTGCCACCCTAGGTGAGGCCCGTGGGGTCTGTGCGTCTGCCAAAGTGTTAGGGGTGGTACCCTCATGGTACCCACTATAGAGGGGCAGGGCCCGAGGACCACTGCTTGCCACATGGTGGCATAGCAGTGGTACCTTTAGGTACCCTGCTCATTAATTTTTGTTTTTTAATATAAATTGAACTAGCAAAAAAGCTCATGCCCTTTAGAAAGAGTTATAAATATTTTTTATTTTAATTTTTTTTGGAAATTCGCAAAGATTTTTTTTTTTTTTTAACCTTGATCCATGTGTTAGGGAGGTCGTACGACCTCCTTGGCAATTTTTTTTGCCTCAAAATCTCCTGACACGGATTTTGGAAAATTGACTGGTGATCTTAAGGTTTTTGGGCCTTTTGAGCACAATGACAACACCCGTTTTGGCTCAAAATACACCAAAATTGTAGCTACCATTCGGATTTGAATTTTTTTTTTGCTTCAAACCCTCATAGATATGAGCTCAGGAGTCCAAATCAGGCCAAACAAAAGCCAAATATGACTTTCTCGATAGCTCATGATCTAATGGAAAACTTCATTTTGATCATAAATGCATCAAATGATAGATCAAGGCATGAAATATCTCAAGAAAAGGAGAGGGTATTACAGGTTTGGAGCTCTGATACCATGTTGAATTTGGGAAAAATCAACTCCACAAATCCCAAAGATCACCTGCAGTCAAACACCTATCATAGAAAGAGAAAATGTCAAAGCTATGGAGGCCAAGAGCTATTGATAAAAAAAAACATGAATCATTGATTAATCTGCATCTTCTAATGATAATACAAAAGAATCCTTATAAAAAGATAATTGACCTAGAAACCCTAGGTGAGGATAAAATAAGATCATGACATGTGTCCTCATCCTATGACATGAAACATAAAAGAACATGACCTAAGTAAGCTTAAGTAATTAGAGGGAAAGGAACCTAAGAATCAAATAAATAATTAATTAGGAAATACCTTTTACTCTAACATTTGAGGATGAATTGATTGTGTTTAAAATGATCTTATCAGGTCTCCATATTATCCCTAAACCCCTTGAAGCACCTACTGCTTCCATAAAACATCCATTCTATTTTATTCAATATTTAACAAATTTATTTGCCTCTTGACTGTTCAATTTTATCTCTTGCAATAGAATTAAATATTTTTTCCTCGCCTCTAACTGGCATTTCACTAGTCTCCTCTTGTCAAGGGAATTTAAGCCCTTGACATTCCACGTTTGTATTTTAAGTACACTCCAAGAGAGGGATTGCCTCCCTTGGATTCAAATTTTCCCATTAAAACCTTAATTGATGTTTATTCCCGTTTTTTTGCAGCCTTTGCCCTTTTCTATTTCTCAGACTTTTTTCCTCTTCTCTTGCAAGCCGATCTACTAAGTATATAATTTACAACAGTTTGTGTTATTCTTCTTTTTTCCAATGTTTCAATAATGTCTATAGGGTCTTCTGATTCTACTTCTTCCTCTACCTCTATGTCTTCTCCCAAAGTATCATGCCTAATTTCCTTTGCTCACATCCCTTTATGCTTCTTATTCTTTGTTGGTTCTATTTCTCCTCCGTCGAGGCTTCTTTTTTTATTCTCTTTACCACTCATAATTCCTTCCTTTTGTCTTTCATTTTCTCTATGATCCATCTCCAATCTTGAATCTACAGTTCAATCTTCTTTTTCTTTATTTTGACTAGGCTTGTCTACATCCTCTTCTGCTTTTTTGTTTTTAATCTCTTTATTTTCTTCAGTCCTCTCTATTCCTTGCATCTTTTTTGCTCCTTTTCTTTGTTTTTGATTATATAAGAAAAATTTACAAGGTGTTGTACCCTTTACATGGAGAGCCCTTAGGGCCAAAAAGGAAGCTAGCTTAAAATATGATAAAAAATTCTATGATAAAAAACAACAGAAATAGGACATACACAACACATTAATAGAAGAACCCTAGTATCACCTAGACCATAACACTAACTATCTACATTTTCCCATTTCTGAACCAGGAGGTTTAAAACATCATCCCCAATCCATTTAGGACCTTCTCCCATAGTATTATTATCTGCTTCCTCCTTGATGACTTTAGACAAAGTGAAAGCAGATATGTGAATCATTTTAATAGTGAATGCCAAACAAATGAATTTCCGCTCCAATTTAGCAACCCGTTCCTGCAGCACATCGGGGTCCTTGATCTTTCCCTTCTTGCTCTAGATCTCCTCATCCTCACTAGCTCGGGGATTAGAGGAGTGAGTGGAGTCCTCCTTAAGCATCCGATTCATGTTAGAGAAATTTCTGGGGCTCTCCACAAACCCTTTTTCCATTCCTACATTGATGTCTTTTTTGCCTTCAGTTCTATCACCTGTTTGCACCGAATCACTAGAAATCTCATCCACTGGGGATCATTTCTTGTTCTTCACCAGTCTATTGGACCTCCTCAAACTAGTTTGTTCCATCCCCACCTAAAAGCTTGTAGGCACCATGGTGTCACCCTTAGAGTCGTTTTCATCGACACTTCTCCCTTCACTATCAGTGGTCGACAAGTCCACCTAGCCCAGAGGCACTTTTTCCCCCTTCTTCTTAGCCATGGGTCTGCTATCCTTCTTGATGGGTTTATTTTTTAGCTCACATAACCTAGCTGCACCTTTTTTCTTTTTAGATTGGGGGTTAAGCTTAGGCTCCTTAGTGGGTTTAATTTTAGGTATGGGGGTTTTCCTCTTAGAGCCCTCAGATGTAGCGGAGGAAAGATTAATGGGAGCAACATCAGGGGGTTCCAGTTCCTCAATATGCACAATAGAGATAGGTTTGGGTGGGAGAAAGGCCAGATGAAATTGATAGAGCCTATAGATTAGGCCTTGATGCAACGGTAAGGGGGGAAGATCATTTGGGTTGAGAGCGGCAGCCTCAAGGGTATCTTTAACCGAATTTTCTAGAGAAGTGAGTAGAAAAAATGGAAAGATGAGGGCCATCTTGTGCTGAAGGTGGTTCAACAACGAAAAATGGTAAAAATAAAAGATGTCGAAATGAACTTATAAAGTAACATATTTAATCATTGCAAGACACACCTTGTCTCAAGGTTTTGGCAACACCTCATAGTCGAAACCAGACTGCTTCTGAATTGGCTCCTCGTCATCCTTGAAGAAGGCATTGAGACTCTCCAAATCTTGCATTTTGGTGTGTTTTTTGTATTTCTTGCCATCACAGGAGAGGCCCGTCGCCTTTACAATTACCTCCTCATTTACTTCAAAAGAGATGCCACCCATGGTGACTCGCCTGTCCTTCCACGAACCAACAAATTGGGTCAACAACCTCTCATTGTGGCCCACAAGATTATCTAAAATTAGCGCTAGACCACCCTCTTTACAGATGTTCCAAGTGATGGGGTCCCTGCGAAACTCCTCACAATTATCAAGCTTGGTTATCACTCTATCTCCTCCCATCGCTACCCACAACACACAAAATTAGGCCTAGAGAAGCAAGGTTAGCCAAAAAAATGACTGCTTGTCGGTGAATTTACCCTTTTCTTTGTTGCTGCTTTGAGTTTCCTTCATTTTTACCCACCTCTTTCCTTGCTTCTACTTCTTCATTCTTACCTACCTCTTTCCTCGCTTCTACCTCCTCATCTCCCCTTTCTACCATATTCCTATTTTTTAATTCTTCTTTCTTAAAACTTATGGCATTCATTTTATCTCATCTTACCTTGATTTCCTTCTTAAAAGATTTTTTCCCTCTATTTATCTCTCTTTTCCTTCTTTTGTTCTCCTTCTTAATTTCCAATATCCACTCCTCCTTGTCATAAGATAATCAAAGGAGTTTGGGTACTGGGTCAATCATGAGTAATTTTATTCTTATATATAGGGTAGAATCCCCATTTCCCATATCTAGCCCTACTACCATCCCCATTCTTGACCCAATTAATTTGAGACAATCCTTGCTCTAGAGCCAGCTAATTGCTAGACAAAATTCACCTATGTACATCGAAAAATGCATGAAAAACATACACATGAACATACATGGATACATACATAACATGAGGAGATGTCGTAGTGCGGGGCCGGCCAGATGCTTGAAACCGGCGGAGGGGACGAAACATCCGAGCTACGGTTAGGAAAGAGTTAATGGCGCCATCAGGTGCATTTTCCCGCCCGTTGCCGGGCAAAAAAGTGGGCGGGTTAGCTTCGTTGACAAGTTTCTTTTGTGTGGCACGGGAAAAGTGGAAGGGAATGATGTGGGCCTTTTCTATTTGGAGAAAGCAAGGCGAAAATACTATTTGTTTTGTTTCCTGTCTACATGTTGAAAAGGAAAGCTGAAGGTCTGAGAGCACGTGGACGAATTTGAGGAGAATATCAAAAAAATTAGCTAAAGTGTGGAGTGCACGTGGAGGATTTGGAGGAGAATACACATGAAATCGAGGTGAGGGGTAATTTTGTTGCAAGTAGAGGGTTTTATAAGTTCTTTGTGTTTGAAATTTGGGAAATAAAATGTGGAGTATTTCAGTTGCTCGAATGTCTTTAAAATCACACATTCCATTGTTGTGTTTAAATTTCACACCATTGAAAAAAAAAACTGCAAAAAATAATTCTGAATAGGAAACGCAGTGCTGGGTTTCAATAAAAAAACTATACAAAATTATTCTGAATGGGAAACACAGTGCTGGGTTTCATTTATTTGAATCTCCTTGTTTTAATGTAGAGGGTTTTACAAGTTCTTTTTTTTTTGAAATTTGGGAAGCAAAATGTGGAGCATTTCAGTTGCTCGAATGTCTTCAAAATCACACATTCCATTGTTGTGTTTAAATTTTGCACCATTGAAAAAAGAAACTGCAAAAAATAATTCTGAATGGGAAACACAGTGCTGGGTTTCAATAAAAAAACTATAAAAAATTATTTTGAATGGGAAACACAGTGTTGGGTTTCATTTATTTGAATCTCCTTGTTTTAATGTAGAGGGTTTTATAAGTTCTTTGTTTTTAAAATTTGGGAAACAGAATGTGGAGTATTTCAGTTGCTCGAATGTCTTCAAAATTACACATTCCATTGTTGTGTTTAAATTTTGCACCATTGGAAAAAAAAACTACAAAAAATAATTCTGAATGGAAAACACAGTGCTGGGTTTCAATAAAAAAACTGTACAAAATTATTTTGAATGGGAAACAAAGTGCTGGGTTTCATTTTTTTGAATCTCCTTATTTTAATGTAGAGAGTTTTACAAGTTCTTTGTGTTTGAAATTTGGGAAACAAAATGTGGAGTATTTCAGTTGCTAGAATGTCTTCAAAATCACACATTTCATTGTTGTGTTTAAATTTCGCACCATTGAAAAAATAAACTGCAAAAAATAGTTCTGAATGGGAAACGCAGTGTTGGGTTTCAATAAAAATACTATACAAAATTATTCTAAATGGGAAACACAGTGCTGGGTTTCATTTTTTTGAATCTCCTTGTTTTAATGTAGAGGGTTTTACAAGTTCTTTTGTTTTTGAAATTTGGGAAACAAAATGTGGATTATTTTAGTTGCTCAAATGTCTTCAAAATCACACACTCCATTGTTGTGTTTAAATTTCGCACCATTGAAAAAATAAACTGCAAAAAATAATTCTGAATGGGAAACGCAGTGCTGGGTTTCAATAAAAAAACTATACAAAATTATGCTGAATGGGAAACACAGTGCTAGGTTTCATTTTTTTGAATCTCTTTGTTTTAATGTAGAGGGTTTTACAAGTTCTTTGTGTTTGAAATTTGGGAAACAAAATGTGGAGTATTTTAGTTGCTCGAATGTCTTCAAAATCACACATTCCATTGTTATGTTTAAATTTCGCACCATTGAAAAAGGAAACTGCAA
Source organism: Sequoiadendron giganteum (assembly GCA_007115665.2). NCBI lineage: Eukaryota > Viridiplantae > Streptophyta > Pinopsida > Cupressales > Cupressaceae > Sequoiadendron > Sequoiadendron giganteum. The sequence goes on from CM021102.1 coordinate 703,259,798, forward strand.
AAAAAATTCTGAATGGGAAACACAGTGCTGAGTTTCAATAAAAAAACTGTACAAAATTATTCTGAATGGGAAACACAGTGCTGGGTTTCATTTTTTTGAATCTCTTTGTTTTAATGTAGAGGGTTTTACAAGTTCTTTGTGTTTGAAATTTGGGAAACAGAATGTAGAGTATTTCAGTTGTTTGAATGTCTTCAAAATCACACATTCCATTGTTATGTTTAAATTTCGCACCATTGAAAAAGGAAACTACAAAAAATAATTCTGAATGGGAAAAGCAGTGCTAGGTTTCAATTAAAAAACCGTACAAAATTATTTTGAATGGGAAACACAGTGCTGGGTTTCATTTATTTGAATCTCCTTGTTTTAATGTAGAGGGTTTTACAAGTTCTTTGTTTTTTGAAATTTGGGAAACAAAATATGGAGTATTTTAGTTGCTCGAATGTCTTCGAAATCACACATTCCATTGTTATGTTTAAATTTCACACCATTGAAAAAAGAAACTGCAAAAAATAATTCTGAATGGGAAACGCAATGTTGGGATTCAATAAAAACATTGTACAAAATTTTTTTGAATGGGAAACACAGTGCTGGATTTCATTTTTTTGAATCTCCTTGTTTTAATGTAGAGGGTTTTACAAGTTATTTGTTTTTTGAAATTTGGGAAACATAATGTGGAGTATTTCAATTGCTCGAATGTCTTCAAAATCACACATTCCATTGTTGTGTTTAAATTTCACACCATTGAAAAAAAACTGCAAAAAATAATTCTGAATAGGAAATGCAGTGTTGGGTTTCAATAAAAAAACTGTACAAAATTATTTTGAATGGGAAACACAGTGCTGGGTTTCATTTATTTGAATCTCCTTGTTTTATGTAGAGGGTTTTACAAGTTCTTTGTGTTTGAAATTCGGGAAACAAAATGTGGAGTATTTCAGTTGTTCGAATGTCTTCAAAATCACACATTCCATTGTTGTGTTTAAATTTCACACCATTGAAAAAAAACTGCAAAATTAATGGGAAACACAATGCTGGGTTTCAATAAAAAAACTGTACAAAATTATTCTGAATGGGAAACACAGTGTTGGGTTTCATTTTTTTGAATCTCCTTGTTTTAATGTAGAGGGGTTTATAAGTTCTTTGTTTTTTTAAATTTGAGAAACAAAATGTGGAGTATTTCAGTTGCTCGAATGTTTTCAAAATCAAACATTCCATTGTTGTGTTTAAATTTTGCACCATTGAAAAAAGAAACTACAAAAAATAATTCTGAATGGAAACATAGTGCCGTGTTTCAATTAGAAACTGTACAAAATTATTCTGAATGGGAAACACAGTGCTGGGTTTTATTTTTTTGAATCTCCTTGTTTTAATGTAGAGGGTTTTATAAGTTCTTTGTTTTTGAAATTTGGGAAACAAAATGTGGAGTATTTCAGTTGCTAGAATATCTTCAAAATCACACATTCCATTGTTGTGTTTAAATTTCACACCATTGAAAAAAAAACTGCAAAAAATAATTCTGAATGAGAAACGCAGTGCTGGGTTTCAATAAAAAAACTGTACAAAATTATTCTGAATGGGAAACACAGTGCTGGGTTTCATTTTTTTGAATCTCTTTGTTTTAATGTAGAGGGTTTTACAAGTTCTTTGTTTTTTGAAATTTGGGAAACGGAATGTGGAGTATTTCAGTTTGCTCGAATGTCTTCAAAATCACACATTCCATTATTGTGTTTAAATTTCACACCATTGAAAAAATAAACTGCAAAAAATAATTCTGAATGGGAAATGCAGTGCTGGGTTTCAATAAAAAAACTGTACAAAATTATTCTGAATGTGAAACACAATGCTGGGTTTTATTTTTTTGAATCTCTTTGTTTTAATGTAGAGGGTTTTACAAGTTCTTTTGTTTTTGAAATTTGGGAAACAAAATGTGGAGTATTTCAGTTGCTCGAATGTCTTCAAAATCACACATTCCATTGTTATGTTTAAATTTCGCACCATTGAAAAAGGAAACTGCAAAAAATAATTCTGAATGGGAAACACAGTGCTGGGTTTCAATAAAAAAACTGTACAAAATTATTCTGAATGGGAAACACAGTGCTGGGTTTCATTTTTTTGAATCTATTTATTTTAATGTAGAGGGTTTTACAAGTTCTTTGTGTTTGAAATTTGGGAAACAGAATGTAGAGTATTTCAGTTGTTCGAATGTCTTCAAAATCACACATTCTATTGTTATGTTTAAATTTCGCACCATTGAAAAAGGAAACTACAAAAAATAATTCTGAATGGGAAAAGCAGTGCTAGGTTTCAATTAAAAAACCGTACAAAATTATTTTGAATGGGAAACACAGTGCTGGGTTTCATTTATTTGAATCTCCTTGTTTTAATGTAGAGGGTTTTACAAGTTCTTTATTTTTTGAAATTTGGGAAACAAAATATGGAGTATTTTAGTTGCTCGAATGTCTTCGAAATCACACATTCCATTGTTGTGTTTAAATTTCACACCATTGAAAAAAGAAACTGCAAAAAATAATTCTGAATGGGAAACACAATGTTGGGATTCAATAAAAAAATTGTACAAAATTTTTTTGAATGGGAAACACAGTGCTGGATTTCATTTTTTTGAATCTCCTTGTTTTAATGTAGAGGGTTTTACAAGTTATTTGTTTTTTGAAATTTGGGAAACATAATGTGGAGTATTTCAATTGCTCGAATGTCTTCAAAATCACACATTCCATTGTTGTGTTTAAATTTCACACCATTGAAAAAAAACTGCAAAAAATAATTCTGAATAGGAAATGCAGTGTTGGGTTTCAATAAAAAAACTGTACAAAATTATTTTGAATGGGAAACACAGTGCTGGGTTTCATTTATTTGAATCTCCTTGTTTTATGTAGAGGGTTTTACAAGTTCTTTGTGTTTGAAATTCGGGAAACAAAATATGGAGTATTTCAGTTGTTCGAATGTCTTCAAAATCACACATTCCATTGTCGTGTTTAAATTTCACACCATTGAAAAAAAACTGCAAAATTAATGGGAAACACAATGCTGGGTTTCAATAAAAAAACTGTACAAAATTATTCTGAATGGGAAACACGGTGTTGGGTTTCATTTTTTTGAATCTCCTTGTTTTAATGTAGAGGGGTTTATAAGTTCTTTGTTTTTTTAAATTTGGGAAACAAAATGTGGAGTATTTCAGTTGCTCGAATGTCTTCAAAATCAAACATTCCATTGTTGTGTTTAAATTTTGCACCATTGAAAAAAGAAACTACAAAAAATAATTCTGAATGGAAACGTAGTGCCGTGTTTCAATTAGAAACTGTACAAAATTATTCTGAATGGGAAACACAGTGCTGGGTTTTATTTTTTTGAATCTCCTTGTTTTAATGTAGAGGGTTTTATAAGTTCTTTGTTTTTGAAATTTGGGAAACAAAATGTGGAGTATTTCAGTTGCTAGAATATCTTCAAAATCACACATTCCATTGTTGTGTTTAAATTTCACACCATTGAAAAAAAAACTGCAAAAAATAATTCTGAATGAGAAACGCAGTGCTGGGTTTCAATAAAAAAACTGTACAAAATTATTCTGAATGGGAAACACAGTGCTGGGTTTCATTTTTTTGAATCTCTTTGTTTTAATGTAGAGGGTTTTACAAGTTCTTTGTTTTTTGAAATTTGGGAAACAGAATGTGGAGTATTTCAGTTTGCTCGAATGTCTTCAAAATCACACATTCCATTGTTGTGTTTAAATTTCACACCATTGAAAAAATAAACTGCAAAAAATAATTCTGAATGGGAAATGCAGTGCTGGGTTTCAATAAAAAAACTGTACAAAATTATTCTGAATGAGAAACACAATGCTGGGTTTTATTTTTTTGAATCTCTTTGTTTTAATGTAGAGGGTTTTACAAGTTCTTTTGTTTTTGAAATTTGGGAAACAAAATGTGGAGTATTTCAGTTATTCGAATGTCTTCAAAATCACACATTCCATTGTTGTGTTTAAATTTCGCACCATTGAAAAAAGAAACTGCAAAAAATAATTCTGAATGGGAAACGCAATGCTGGGTTTCAATTAAAAAACTGTACAAAATCATTCTGAATGGGAAACACAGTGCTGGGTTTCATTTTTTTGATTCTCCTTGTTTTAATGTAGAGGGTTTTACGAGTTCTTTGTTTTTGAAATTTGGGAAACAAAATGTGGAGTATTTCAGTTGCTCGAATGTCTTCAAAATCACACATTTCATTGTTGTGTTTAAATTTTGCACCATTGAAAAAAGAAACTGCAAAAAATAATTTTGAATGGGAAATGCAGTGCTGGGTTTCAATAAAAAAATTGTACAAAATTATTCTGAATGGGAAACACAGTGTTGGGTTTCATTTTTTTGAATCTCCTTGTTTTAATGTAGAGGGTTTTACAAGTTCTTTGTGTTTGAAATTTGGGAAACAAAATGTGGAGTATTTCAGTTGCTTGAATATCTTCAAAATCACACATTCCATTGTTGTGTTTAAATTTCGCACCATTGAAAAAGGAAATTGCAAAAATTAATTCTGAATGGGAAACACAGTGCTGGGTTTCAATGAAAAAACTGTAGAAAATTATTCTTAATGGGAAACATAGTGCCGGGTTTCGGTTATTTGAATCTCCTTGTTTAAATGTAATGGGTTGTCTCATGGTGGGTTGGTTGCTTCTTAACACCCATGGGTTTTCAACATGGAATGTTACTTGAATGTCATCCAAATCACACATTCCATTGTTGTGTTTAAATTTTGCAACATTGAAAAAAAAGGTGCGAAAAAGAATTCTAAATGGGAAACACAGTGCTAGGTTTCAGTAATTTTAATCATCCACTTGAAATGTAAAGGCTTTTGCTATGCTCGGTTGCTTGCTTCTTAACACCCACATTTTTGTTAAGGTGGCAAAATTTTGATCCTAGGTTTTTCTTCGACATGGTGCTTCCTGGTGAAGTTGCGGAACGGGAAAACAAGCCAGTACCAATCATTCAGCCTAATTTAATGTGGCTTGAGGAGGAACAATTCGACATTGTTTCTAAGCTACGTTCGCTTGCATGGAGAGAAAAGTCCAGCTACGCCGAATATTGGAGGGTGATCTCTGTTTTAGATAGAGAGGAAGACTGTCTTAGATAGAGAGGAAGAACGAGCCAAATTTAATAATTTGCTTAATGAAATTCTTGCAAAGATTTTATGGGGTCCGGCTCCTCCGGTTGTTTAGCGAACTTGGTTTCTATCGACAAAAACTGAATCTTTACTTTACATGCATGCAAATTTTGTAATTATGAATAGTACTGAATTTATAGGGTGTAATGGAAACAATGTTTGTTTATTAATGAATTATTGCAACCTTGGTCATTTTTAATGAGGATTGCGAACAATTATTAGAGAAAAAAAAATTGGGAGGAAAGAAAGAGATGAAAAGGGGGGAGAAGGCATTTTCTATTTTCAGACAATTTTGTTACACAACCATGGAGCCTTTGAACCCATATTTTGTATTGAGAAAAAAGGAAATAAGATTGAATCTTTTAGTTTGTTAATATTTTCTTGATCACAAATGTTTTTGTGTTTCTGCGATCATTCTTCAGTATGATATTTGCTGAGTCGAATAGTGTTGATGTTATATTTGCTGAATTTGTGAATTCTAAAAGAAATCATCTTGTCAAATTAGTTTGTTGTTTTTATCTTTCCTTGTCTCAATATGGAATGTTACAATATAATATGACTATCTTCCAAATCACACATTCCATTTTTGTATATAAATTTCAGTCGATTGATAAGAAAACTCCACAAAATAATTCTGAATGGGAAACACGGTGCTGGGTTCCAATTATTTGAATCTCCTTGTTTAAATGTAGGGGGTTGTGTCATGGTGGGTTGCTTGCTTCTTAATGCCTATGGTTTTGCAACATGGAATGTTACAGGACAATATGAATGTCTTCCAAACCACACATTCCATTGTTGTGTTTGAATTTCACATGATTGAAAGAAAAGTATAGAAAAAAATTGTTAGTCAGAAAACACAGTGTTTGGGTTGTTGGACTATCCGATTTCTAGCATGCGTTTGTGTTATATTTTATGCATAGCTCGATTGAATCTATCACCTTTAATTTTCCTCGGTTGAAGCTGGAATGTCCTATTGGTTTTATGTGGGTGAGAGCAATGCAATCACATTTTATCTCTGTTTAATGAATGATTTTTCCTTCTTCTTCACACAATCCACACTAATTTTAAGTATTCGTCCAATGTTGTGATTTCCTAGAATGGGGAGAGGTTTGAAATGGAAGAAGCTAGACAAATTGGAGGTGCAAGATGTACAAAATGGAGGCTCTCCTTTTTTGTCTTCCGATTTGGAATGGGCTACTATTTTCGTCAACAAGGATAAGGTCCTTGACCTTGCTGCAACAATTCCTCTTACAAGACTTGATCAGTTCATTCACGGTGAAACGTAGGTTGAAGGTGTAGAAACAAAATTTTTGGACAAGAAAATAAGAGAACCTACCACCTCTTGTGCTGTCTATGACATAACTTATAGAAATATTTTTTTGTATAAGAGGTTTGTATATATCGACATTCGTTTCTATGGCCAAATGATATTTTATTCTCTTGGTTGAACATGATGAGCTGATGCCTTTCTTGCAGCTACTGGTGTCAATACGGTCCTAAAGACAATAGAAACCGGCCTCCACTAGAGAAGAAACCACATAAGACGTTTATACAAAAGCGAGGTTGTCAATGCCACTTCATGGTAAAGGTTATGGAAGGAAAACCCGATGTTGCCTATATTATCTACAAAGAAATGTTCCACGTAGATAAAAATGGTGAATTTTTCCATGGCATTCATGAAAAAAGTGGAGAGAAGCATTCTATGTTTGCCGCTAATCTATCCACGGAGTGCAAAAGCTATATTGAAAGCCTTTTGCTCATGGATGTCAGTGTCAATGCAATAATGGATATACACGTCAATGATCCTCTGTTATGTGGCATGATGTCCAAGAGAGATCAATTCCTTACAAGAAAGGATGTAATGAATGCGTGGTGAAAGGTGTGTTGTACTCACGCACAAAAACACAAAGTTGATTCCACAAGTATCCTACTGTGGAGTGGAGAAGACTTTGAAAACTTCTTCTACTTTCAACGGCCCGATGGCAACAACACGCCTTTTGTTATCGGGGTTCAAACTCCATGGATGTTGGATAGGATGGTTAACTGCTCGCACAATTCAATCATCTCGATGGATTCCACATTTGCAACTAACAAATGAGGTGAGGCCTTACAAACATTGACAAATGGTTTGTCGTGTTTTCAATGATCTTACTGGCTATAAACTTCACAATGCTCACGTCGAGTTGTTCTCTCTACAATACCCATTGTATACTCTCCTCGTTTTCGATGAGCAATAGAGTGGTGTGACAGTTGCATGGGTAGTCTCCCCATGAAGCAAGATTGTGGACATCTCTGCGTGGCTATGCGTATTGCTCGAATGTGGAAGAAGAGCCAGGCTCAACTAGAGAATCAATTCATTTTTGACCAATGATGTATACAAAGATCCAAGACATACAATATGTGCATCCCTTTCTTCATTTGTGTATCTTTCTCATTTGCTATTCATTTTCAATGCCACTTTCTCATGCAGTCGAGCGGTAAACAATATCGTTTGTATTGTCTATTAGGGCTGTCTTTCAATGCCGTATGCTTCTATGCCTTTGGCATGTCAAAAGGGCTTGGCTACAGAATGTATATAAGTATGTAGCCAAGGAAAGGGCAATGGACATATTCTATAGTCTTGGCACGATCATGATGGCAATCATTGACACTGAAGATTGCGTCACTCAGCTATTGAAATCTTTCTTTGAGGAGTTCAATGATCAAGCCCAATTCTTAGAGTACTTCAAGAAGACTTGGTGCGAAGGAGAAGGTCGAATTGGTCAGTTGCCAATTTTCATCACCTCGCATGATTCGCACCATTCAAATTCTTTGATGTCACGTCTAATACATTGTGGCTTACTTGACTATTGGATGTTTTTGTTTGCAACCATGTCGGAAAAAAATTGCAGACTATTCCCACATGCCAACCAAGATACAAATGCAGCCATTGAGTCATACCATTGTGTACTAAAAACTTGGTACTTGTGCGATTGTTTAAAAAAATGCAATAGGAGAATGGACTATTTGTATTACAATCTTGTGTAAAAAATGGAACCATTCTATAGGCAAAAGGAAAAGTTGCAGCATTATGGTTTTCTGATGAACAAAAAATATTTAAATATGCGATCTAGTGTGGAGCAGGCCAAGGAAATTTCAAATGATGATTGTATTCCCGATGAAACAGATCCTAGATGGTACTGGGTGAAAAGTCAAAGTAGGTCAATGCACTACCTTGTTCAAAAATTTGGGGAGCACCTTTTTGTTTGTGACTACCCTTGGAGTTTGGAGGGCAACACTTGCAAACATGTCGTCAAGGTTGCTCACTTGATTAAAAGATCATCTGCCGTTGAAGGGGTGGTCCATGGTAAGTGAATTTCAATTCGAATTGCGTTACTTTATTGGAGTCATTTGTGTTTTGCATTTTCTATAGCCTAATACAAATTTCTTTTGGGTCCTCATTTAGACGGGGGAGTTCAACCAATTGATTCAAACATAGATTTCAACGAGACATTGTCAGAGGGGGCCGTAGAAGAAAACAAACGTAATGTTCTGATCCCTATGCAAGCTCCTTCTATGACTCATGTATATGATGAACATGCAGTGAAAACGTCTCTTTGGAATGACACTAACAAGCTCTTGAAGAAAGTGATGCGTACACCGCCACAATCTCTACAACAGGTGCAGTCATATACAGAATGTGTGGACAGGTTTGTAGAGGACCTACGACAATCAAATGCATTTCTGTTTGAATTCATTATGGATTCTGATCAAGCTGCAAGTAGCACCGTTCACATGTGTCCATGGTTTAGTGCAACCAAGGATCGTCGTCGACGTCCAACTTGGCGTATGAAGCATTCCACACAATAGTCAGATCACCGAACCCCTTTGGATGTCTCCTTTCCATTATCCGTGAACAATAGTTTGAATTTGAATGTCAATATGCAATGTCAGACTTTAGGTGCAACTGCTATGGATGTGGCAGAGAATACAACATCTGATACGGGTGAGTATGAGAAAACCCATTTCAATTTCTTTATTGTAATAGGAAATGGTATTGCAGATTCCTTTTTCTAGTATGTACTTGTACCACGCCATGAACTTTATGATTTCTTTTATGGATTTTTTTGTTCACTTCAGTATTCCAAGCTCGAGAAAGGAGTCCTCGTCGACGATTGTATTTTGCAGGTGTAAACCCAATGGAAGGTATGTATGGTTCGAATTTAATAAACTTGCTTACATAAGTCCATTTTTTGGTATGGTGTTATATAATTTAAGAAGTGTATTTGTTGAATCATGTAGGGGAAGAGAACCATTCAATGTTTGATTGCTGATCTTTATAAAATACATAAGATTTCCAATGAAAAAGGATGCGTACAAGTTGGTAACTGAGGAAAGTGCATTCAAAGGGGCTGAAAGTTTGTTCCTAAAGAATGGGCAGACATTTCTAAACATATTTCATATGGTGGTAGAGCATGGGAAGGTTTGGAATACAGTATTCTATTAAAGCCTGATTTGATAGAGCTTTTTTTGTGCATAAAGTAAGGGTTTAGTAGATCAACGTTGCCTTGAGCCTTTGTATTTGTAAAAGTAGATGATGATTTAAGACCTGCTCCTTTCTAGATTTCAGATAATTGAGTGCATTTCCAGTGGTAGAGTCATGTTTTCAAGCATTCTTTACAAAACAATAGCATCTCAATTTTTTGGTATGTAAAAATTGGCACAAATGGGTTTCTGGAACAAAAAATACCTTATGGAACAAACACTTCAAACAAGCTCTTCTTTGCTATCATGGACCCCAAAATAGGCCTATTTTACAAACAAAATAATTAAGCCTATAAAATTCTTCAAGCACTACTAATTGAGACTGACAAGAAGGTGAACTTCGAGACCTTGTTTTGTTATATTCTGCAGAAAATAAAAATGTCAGGCAGAACCCACTGTGTTTTCCATCCTCCAATTGTGATTATTTGCATCTTGTGTTCGTAACAAAAATACATTTTGTACAATTCATTACTTCAACTCATGTGATTGCAAGAAATAAAATGCTCAAATTATTTTCCATGTTGGAAAAGACACCGTCCATACACAGTTAGTTATGAAAAGTTTTCTTTCGCTTTCAATATTTTTTACCAACTGTTTCGTGTGTTTCTAATTAGAGAATGTTGTTGTATGTGCTGAAATTTTTGTTCTCTTTCCTTTCAGGCATTGTTCGAATCGTGCATTGCCATATGCCCTTTGGAGATACTGCACATGTCACCTCGTTCAGTCCAAAACATAGGTACAATCTCTTTAGTTCATACATTATCTAAATAAGTCCACTTTGCTTGCTTATTTTTTCATTGTTTCCATTGCATTGACAATGTCCTTCTAATTAGAGAATGCAGGTCTACCGTCTAAAATAGTTGTTTTGTCTTTCATTTCAAGAATTTTACAACTTGTTGCTGTAGTCTTATAGAAGATGTCTCATAGTTCTCGAGCATGGGTGGCTAGTTGGTTGATGAACTACCACCCATATCTGCCATGCAATATTCTTGCTTGAATTGAGGAACTCAGCCTCCCGTATAGGTTGCGGGAAAATATGTTAAGGAGAATTAATAGAAAAGGTCCAAACCACACAAATTTGCAATATGATAATTATGCTCACTTCTTCAACAACATCTTTGGAGTTTGGGCACATATGGGCATGGATGTTCAATATCACAATCTACAAATAGAGATTGTCAATTTATGTGATTGGCCAATGTCTGTTTATCAATAAATTCGAGACCTTTTCCTAGCTGCATGCATATGGAAGGTGTGCATTAGACCAACAATTATCATATAGAGGCACAATCTTACAGATCAGCTGAGCATGAGGTTTATGAGATTCGTCAAGGGGGAATCTGTAATTAGTAATCACAAAGGTCCTATGGAGGAATGGTTGCTGGCCGTTTTCAAATTCAACCACATTGTCAGGTTTGAGATCCACCGTGTGAGGCCCTCCTTTAGGCTGCTACATGAGAATTACAGGGTCACAAATTTGTATGCTGTCAATTCCACCTTGACAATCAGAGTGCGAAAAATGATTCCAGATGCTAAGAACACAAAGATTATACCTGTTCGTAAATGGTTGATATAGTCTTTAGTGTGACCAGTATTAAATGTGCATTGTAATTTTGTTCAGATTGTGTAATATTGATGTGAAATATTTTTACATTTCATTGTCTGATGTGTATTGTTATTATAAAATTTGACTTTGAACTTGAATACACTATTTTGTTACAGTCTGTGTTTTCCATTCTGCAACTTTTCTTGTGCATATTCTCATTGAAATGTATAAGGATATTGAAATGGAATATCAAAATCTGCAACTTTTCTTGTCTTCTTACTATTTTTCTTAAAGTAAGGGGTGTCATAAAACAAGAAACTGAAGTTGAAAAGACTATTTTGTTATAGTCCAGAAAAGAAAGTAAGTGAGGCACAACCCACTGTGCTTTCCATGATGCTACTGTTGTGTGAATAATGTGTTGGGTAGAGATTGAACAAGAGTGTTTTGCTGAAAGTAAGGGTTCTTAAAAATTATGAAGCTCAGATTCAATACATTGTCCTCTTACTGTGTGCATAACACTAGCTGCTATCTTCTAACTATTTTTGCTAAATTAAGGGGTGTCATAAAACAAGAAACTGAAGTTGAAAAGACTATTTTGTTACAGTCCAGAAAATAAAATAAGTGAGGCACAAGCCACTGTGCTTTCTATGATGCTACTGTTATGTGAATAATGTGTTGGGTAGAGATCGAGCAAGAGTGTTTTGCTGAAATTAAGGGTTGTTAAAGATTATGAAGCTTAGATTCAATACATTGTCCTCTTACTGTGTGCATAACACTAGCTGCTGTCTTCCTACTATTCTTGCAAAGTCAGGGACAACCCATTGTGTTTTCCATACTGCAACAGTTAAGTAGATTCTTTGTTCGAAACATGTGAACAGGTAGTGAACAAGACTATTTTTCTTAAAGAAAGGGGTCTCATAAGACAAGAAAGGGAAGTTGAAAACATTATTTTATTATATTCCAGAAAAAAAAGAAGTGAGCCACAACCCACTGTGTTTCCCATGATGCTAATGTTATGTGAATAATGTGTTGGGCAGAGATCAAACAAGAGTGTTTTACTGAAATTAAGGGTTGTTAAAAATTATGAAGCTCAGATTCAATACATTGTCCTCTTACTATGTGCATAACACTAGCTACTGTCTTCTTAATGTTTTTGCAAAGTCAGGGACAACCCATTGTGTTTTCCATACTGCAACAGTTAAGTAAATTTTTTGTTGGAAACATATGAATAGGTAATGAACAAGACTATTTTTCTTAAAGTAAAGGGTCTCAGAAGACAAGAAAGAGAAGTTTAAAACATTGTTTTGTTACAGTCAAGAAAAAATAAGAAGTGAGCCACAACCCACTGTGTTTTCCATGATGCTACTGTTATGTAAATTTTGTGTTGGAAACATATGGGCAGATATTGAAAAAGAGTGTTTTTCTCGAAGTAGGTTTTTTTAAAAGAGTACAACGTGAACTTCAAAACATTCATTTCTCACAGCCTGCATAAAATAATAAGTGAGCCACAACCTACTATGTTTTCCATGATGCAACTGTTATGTGAATAATGTGTTGGGCAGAGATCGAATAAGAGTGTTTTTTTGAAAGTAAGGGTTAAAAATTATGAAGGTCAAATTCAATACATTGTCCTCTTACTATGTGCATAACACTAACTGCCGTCTTTGAACAAGATTTGCAAAGTAAACACAGTGTGTTTTCCATCCTCCAACAGTTATGTATAGTAACTATTATAGAGGAACCAATTCAGGTTGTATGGAGAAAATACTCCAAGATAAATGTTTTTTTAGTAGTAAATTACCCTCCTTAAATGGAGAAGAGGTTTGAACAACTATGTTTGTAGAGGATAAACAACTCATAGGGAGTGGCATTTTAGAATATTGAGACTTAAAACCCTACTTTAAAGATTTTCTAGAAGGATGAATAGGGAAGTTTGTAGAGGATAAACAACTCATACAGAGTGGTGTTTTAGAATATTGAGACTTAAAACCTTACTTTAAAGGTTTTCTAGAAAGATGAATAGGGTTTTCTAATCCACCAATATATGCTTTGCTTTGTGATTGGCATTTGGGTAAGGGTAGACCATTAAAATGAATACTTTACCAATCACATTGTTGTCATTACCATATGGTTGAAGGTACATAATGAGAATCAAGGGTGCATTACTTGATTGAGATATTTTGATGGGCCTATTGTAATCACCTTTACAATTGTTGACATTATTCTAATTTTCATCATTCTTTTCTTGAGGCATAGAACTTGTTAATTCAAAAGTTGATTTGATCTTGTGAGTGAGTCATGGATAGTCCTTATTTCTATGTTTCCAGGATTGAGTCCCAACAATATTTTTTAGGTAGTTATATATATAATATGCATTACAAATGGTGCATTTGAAATATTAGTATATCATTCTATCCACTTGTATGGATTATCACAATCCAAAACTAGATTACCAACACTTGATGGGTTTCAAATCTCGTACCTCGTGGATTGTTTTAAAAAAAAAATTCTCAAATTTATTGATAAATGGTGGCACCGATTGTTCCCATACCAACCACTTTAGCATTAATAACCAAATATAAAGTGCAAGCTCTAGAGAAATTTAGTTATGAAGCATGTTTGATGATTTTTAACATGTATGAACGTAAAGACCATAACCAGATCATAGAGACTCAACATTATACAAACCGAAAAGCTGAAATATTTACAAGATAACATAATCTTACTACAACTTTATAACTGAATGACATATGATAAATAAATAAACATGAGGAGCAAAACTGTCTTCATAACTATATCAACTCATATAATTATATTTACATATAGTCACAATTTTAGATCCTTATCACAATATGAAAGATGAGTGAACATGAAACAATATGCAGTGTACTAGAGTTGAAAAACACTTGTATGCCAAGTCAAGTGACTGTCAAAGAACTGAAATGAAGAGACCATCAACTGAATTACCAAACCAATACTGAATTGTTTACCAATCAAGAACATATTATTGTCTTATTTCTTTGACATTAATGCCAACACATGCCAGAGGGGACAACACAAGAGTCATGTAAAATTTGTGCTCCAAACATATTAATAGATAGTGAAAAAGACTGCTTTTCTTAAAGTCTGATATGAAATGGATAAGAATTATTTGTTCCAATGACATGAAATAAGTATATATGCCTATATGTTCAACATAATTGTACAATAATAAAATAATTAAAGAAGCCCATGAAAAGTCTCGTATCAAATGTATAACACCATAGTGTTGAAACATATGCAAATGGTGTATCTCTACATCACAGTTGTTCAATATTGAAATATTGAAACCCACAAAGCATAATCAGTATTTGGAGCCTGTCTCATCAATTCCTATGCTTCCTATTCCTTGCAATCAAGTTCAGGCCTGCATAAAATACAACACATTTCTTAGGGTCCTTGTGCATTTTTTTTTTTGGGGGGGGTTATTCCAGATCCACGAACCCTCGCAGATGATGAACGTGAAACAACAAATTTCTTCGTACTCTGTGCTTTGTCTGTGTCAGGTTTAACAAATTCACCCTAGAGAAAAAAATTAATGAGAGTTAACGTATGCATGGAAACAATATACGCAATATGATATATATACAACAACATATCGTTTATGTGTACCTCTGGAACAAAATGCTTCATCTCGGCAAGCTGCCATATGACAAAGTCACCCATGCACTCTGCGATGGTCTCTGCGCCAGGCATGGGAAATGGAATGTACCATTGACCATCAATGGCCTCAACAATGCTGACTCTCGCACAATTTTCTAGGTGCCTCAAGTAGTGGGTGTGAGCATTTTTGGCGACAACATGTAGATTGCCTTTCACAACCCATTTATGCAGCCTCCAAAGGTCGATGTGATCACCAAACTTAAAAGTTATGCCGTTGAACTCCATCATCTGTTCATCCACCGGATTTTCCTGCAATGGAAATGTCATTGATGTGAAGCATAATTAAAGGCACATTAAAATATTCCTAAATAAATAAGAACAAAGCATGGAAGTGTGCTGGGTGTCCGCATTTCCATCTTTATTGCCATCTCCCCCTTGTAGGCCAACACTCTCCTCCTCCCCGGGTCTATCCTTATTACCCTCTCCCACTTTCAAGCCAGTGCACTCCTCGTCCCCATGTCCATCTCTATCACCTAGTTCCACATTCAACCTAGTGTTCTCCCCATCGTCATGACCATCTATGTTACCCTGTCCCACTTCATGGACAGTGCTCTCCCCATCTGCATGTCCATCTTTATTAGCCTCTCTCATTTCAATCGCAACAACATCGCCAATTAGGTCAAGGCCAACACTTCATTGTTTATCGTTGCCCTGTAATAGTAGGAATTAAAAGGTCATTTCAAATTCAGGTGCATGCAACCAATTCATTGAAATAATCAAAACAAACATTAACAAAAAGAATAATTCACCATTTCTTCTAATTCCTCCATGTTAAAGCACCTTGACACGTTTGATGACATATGCTCATTCTTCTTCTTCTTCTCAACATTGTTAGACGGTGGGGCGGGAGGAACAACATCATCTGGTGCTTCCATGGGCAATTTTTCACCATCAAAAATCACAAAAACCTGCTTGAGGGCAGCAGTTCATTTTTCATCATTGTTGTGTAAGAGGAGGAATTGAAACGTTTCACCAAAATCAGATGCATGCAACCAATTCATTCAAATAAGCAAAACAAACTTTACAGTAAACAAAATATTTGGAGATCACCGTTTGTTTTCGTTTCTTCTTCAGATGGTGCCTTGAAACTTTCAACTGTGTAGGATTCTTATTCTGAATCTTATATACAAGGGTGGGAGGAACAACACCATCTTCACCTTTCATAGCCACAACTTCCTCTAGCGAATGAGCCCTACTCTGCTGGCATGAAGAAACCACTTCTCGACCATCACCCTGGCATGTCATGTAAGTTAATGTTAAGTGAACCTTCTGTGCATCAAAAAAAAAATATTAAGCAAGGAAAGTTCACATTTAATAGTTCAGTTCACATTACCATTCTTTCCTATCTCTTTCTCTCTTGCAATCATAATATTCTTTGCCTTCTCCGCTCCTTCATCTCGTCAGTGTTGTATAACGCCATTTGCTTCTTCACCTCGTCCTTTCCTTCTTCGGGAAGTTGAAGGAAGTTTTTTTTACCAAACTTTTGAAAGACACATTTGACAACATGCTTCTGCTGCGGATGCTTCCATATATTCATTTGGTACTCTATATTTTCTACCTTCTTTAGAAGGTACTCTTTCAATTTATTAGGGGGAGGAGCGGGTTATTTTGGTTCCCCCCCCAACACAGCTCGGCTACGCTTTGGTGCGTCAAGAATAGGAAGGTGGTGATTTTGAAACCTATGCATGTTGAACACTCTCCAATCATAATAATTTTTGGTACATTCTTCTACAATACAATAATATATATCTGCCATTCACCGTTTCTCTTCTGTATTCAGCAGCAACCTGCACAACAAGTTTGGAAAATAAAATCGCTTAATATATTTAATATTCAATCAGATTGAATGCACACCATATATACACATCCAAACGATGCAATAATTCGGTTATTATATCTACCTTCCTGCCCACCACATCACCCCGTGCTTCATTGGATCCCTCTCCATCCTTAGGGTCTCCCTCTGCACACTTTCCCTTCCGGTCATGGACTATGGCAAGAGCGAGATCATCTCCTTGATTATTTTCCTGAATCAAAGGAATGATATATGCCAAAATCAGAATATTTGTAAGAGATATGATATTTTCAAATTTAAATTAAAAATCTTTCTGATTCATGCATAGGAAGGGAAGGGCAATTGCAAGTTCACAATCAATTACTGAACACATCGCTGCCTTACGGTTGACCGTTTTCGTAAACCGAGGGGACTTCCTCCATACCGTGGTTGCTGCCTCCTGAATAAAACATTCCCACTTTCCAATAAACCTCATAGCCACTTATGAGAGATTAAAATTATACATTGGATTGCATCTTGTAATCACCAAATCTTACCTGCATGTTTCGTGAATGGGACCACCTTGAAGAAGATGCCCTACTACACAACATTTCAGGTGTGCTGTCCACGTCAATGACATTCTTCACTGCAAGAACCAATTTCTGTTTTACAACATGCATCCTTGGTTTCCTGTAAATTGTAAAATTGTTGCAAGTGTTATGGACAGTTAAAGTTCAAAAATTTATTGCACAATTTTGCAGTAATCAAGCATATATATTTTTCAATGAAAAGAAGAAATTGAAATGCACAACCCACACTTTTTTAAAACGCTACACAAGTAACCCACTTTGGTTTACAACTTGCAATTATTTTGTCCAATTATTATTGTCAATCATGCGAAGATACTGAATTGCAATTTATACCATAAATAACAGTTGTAATTTTTGGAGGTGCCATTTTTACATTCATACAGTGTAAATAAGAAAAGCTTTTCAAGACACTCAAACTGTTATCCAAATTTTCAGGTTGGAAAACACAGAGTGTTATAAACCATGCAACCCGCAAACTGTTAAAAGACAACACTTTCTATTATGCAAACTGTTAGAAAACACTGTATTGAAGTTCACATTCATATTTTATAAGAATCCATCGCATGCACTAAACATTCCATTTCAATATCGGAACATGTTTCAAACAAAAGATGCACAAACATATTGCATGATGGAAAACACACTGGGTTGTCCTTCACTTTTCAAATATTGTTCAATGATGACACTTAGTGTTATGCACACCATAAGAAAACAATGTATTGAAGGTCACTTTCATATTTTATAACTGCCCTTGCTTGCAACAAAAGTTGCACAAAAAAAAGAAGTAAAGTTGCAGTATGGAAAACCCAACGGGTTGTCCGTCGCTTCTCAAAAGCTTAAATAATTACGGTTATTTTTTAGCTTTAGGATCATTTAGGTTATATATAATGGGAGAAAGCTAAGTCCTACAAAAAATTCACATATGTATATAACATAGGATATGCCGGTTTGAAGCATTTTTTTTTTGTGTCGAGGGTTTTGAAATTTTTGTTTTGTTTCCTCCCCGTATGCTGGTTTTTGAATTTTTCCATTTCCGAATGAAATAAGCGACAACCCATTGTAGAAATATGAGTGAAATTACTGAATAATGTTTGTACAAAGCAAACTCTGTGGGTTCTGCAATGAAATTCTATATTTCAAAAATCATGTAAAACCTAGAATGTTGCCATTGTTTGCATTGTTTTTTGGAATGGATAGAAAAGTGCATACCATGGAATTCAAAATCATAATTGGGAAATAGGAAAAATCCCACATCCAATCCCATTTTTGCCACCATCTTATACACTGTTGTTTTGGAAAACACGCTGTCTCGTAAAACTCAGACTATTGTAAA
Source organism: Sequoiadendron giganteum (assembly GCA_007115665.2). NCBI lineage: Eukaryota > Viridiplantae > Streptophyta > Pinopsida > Cupressales > Cupressaceae > Sequoiadendron > Sequoiadendron giganteum. The sequence continues at coordinate 703,278,436 of CM021102.1, forward strand.
ACCCACTGTTTCACTACGATGTCTCCTCATGTTATGTATGTGTCCACGTATGTTGTTCATGCGGTTTTCAATGTGCATAGGTGAATTTTGTCTAGGAATTCAAAACCAATGTAACTCATAGACAAAATTCACCTATGTACATTGAAAAACGCATTAAAAACATGCATGGATACTACACAACATGACAAGACGTCATAGTTGGAAAACACACAGTCTCCTCTTTGTTGTAGAGGAATCGACATATCCTATGTTATATACATATGTGAATTTACACTTGAAACTGGCATATCCAATGTTATATACATATGTGAATTTTGTCTAGGAGTTAGCTTGCTCCCTCCTTAACTCGTGGACAAAATTCACCTATGTGTATATGCGGCCATAATGCATGGAGAAAAGAGCCACGACGGAAGAGGTGGGACCCGCGGCGATGGAAAAGGTTGCCAGATGGAAGGAAAGACATGACAACTAGACGTCTCATCCCCTATGCCATTTTCTATCCCATTGCCAGGAAATCATGTTAGCGCCGATAGTTTTTCAAAATAATCGTTCGGCGTGGATGGACAAAAAGCCAAAAACATGGCCAAAGGAAAACCATTATTAGCAAATAATAAAAAGGGCCGACAAGGTCCCATTTTCGCCATTTTTGGATGGCAACATTTTGGTGGATAGCGAGGGCAAGAGTAGTAGCCATGTGGAGCTCCTTCGGGTATGTATATCCGCTCTGTGTTATGCACAAAGTAAGAGGACAATGTATTAAATCCAAGCTTCATAATTTTTAACAACCCTTACTTTCAGCAAAACACTCTTGTTCGATCTCTGCCCAACACATTATTCACATAACAGTTGCATCATGGAAAACACAGTGGGCTATGGCTCACTTATTATTTTATGTAGGCTGTGAGAAATGAATGTTTTGAAGTTCCCGTTGTACTCTTTTAACAACACCTACTTCGAGCAAAACACTCTTTTTCAATATCTGTCCATATGTTTTCAACACAAAATTTACATAACAGTAGCATCATGGAAAACATAGTGGATTGTGGCTCACTTATTATTTTTTCCTGACTATAAAAAAATAATGTTTTCAACTTCCCTTTCTTGTCTCATGAGACCCCTTACTTTAAGAAAAGCAGTCTTGTTCACTACTTGTTCATATGTTTCTAACAAAAAAATTACTTAACTATTGCAGTATGGAAAACACAATGGGTTGTCCCTGACTTTGGAAAAATAGTAAGAAGACAAAAACTAGTGTTATGCACATAGTAAGAGGATAATGTATTGAATCTGAGCTTCATATTTTTTAACAACCCTTACTTTCAGCAAAACACTCTTGTTCGATCTCTACCCAACACATTATTCACATAACAGTAGCATCATGGAAAACACAGTGGGTTGTGGCTCACTTCTTATTTTTTTCAATCTCCTTGTTTAAATGTAAATGGAAAGCTTAAGGTTTGAGTGCACGTGGAGGAGTTGGAGTAGAATACCAACGAAATGGAGGTGAGGGGTAATTTGAAATTTTGGAAACACAATGTGGAGTATTTTAGTTTCTTGAATGTCTTCCAAATCACACATTCCATTGTTGTGTTTAAATTTAAGTCGATTGATAATAAAACTGCACAAAATAACTCTGAATGGGAAACACAGTGTTGGGTTTCAGTTATTTGACTCTCCTTGTTTTAATGTAGAGGGTTTTACAAGTTCTTTGTGTTTGAAATTTGGGAAATAGAATGTGGAGTATTTCAGTTGCTTGAATGTCTTTAAAATCAAACATTCCATTGTTGTGTTTAAATTTCGCACCATTGAAAAAAGAAACTACAAAAAATAATTCTGAATGGGAAACACAGTGCTGGGTTTGAATAAAAAAATTGTATAAAATTATTCTGAATGGGAAACACAGTGCTGGGTTTCGGTTATTTGAATCTCCTTGTTTAAATGTAAAGGGTCGTCTCATGGTGGGTTGCTTTCTTCTTAACACGCATGGTCTTGCAACATAGAATGTTACTTGAATGTCTTCAAAATCACACATTCCATTGTTGTGTTTAAATTTCACACCATTGAAAAAAAAAAGTGCACAAAATAATTCTGAATGGGAAACACAGTGGTGGGTTTTAGTTATTTGAATCTCCCTTTTTAGATGTAAAGGGTCATCTCATGGTGGGTTGCTTGGTTCTTAAGACCCATGGTTTTGTAAGATGGAATGTTAGAAAATAGTATGAAAGTCTTCTAGATCACAACTTCCATTGTTGTGTTTAAGTTTCAAGTATATAACAAATTACATTCTTCATAACACATTGCATTTTTCAACCTCCACATCACAACATACCCTAGCCCTTTCTGGTTTTTAGACAAGTATATCTAGGTGTGCACATTGTGTAGTGCATGTCAGAAAATACAATGTGTTTTGAAGCCTGCCTTTACTTATGCGGTATACGCAACCTTTGTCTTGTAATGCAAATATACAAATGTATAGATGGTGTTTTATTTTACCAAATAGGACATCTCTCATTTATTGGGGACAATAATAACCCTCAACACATAGTGTAATTCATAGTACACACTTCATTCTATTTCGCAACAATTCATGTTGGAAAACCCTACGTGTTAAGAAAGAAGCAACCCAAATAGTGTTGTCAAACCCTCTGCAACACTATTGGATAGTACATGTCACCTCAATTTGGTCAGTATTCTCCTCGAAGTCGTCCATGTGCATTGAGACCTTCTGCTTTCCCTTTCAATGTGCAAACAGGAAACAAAACAAATAGTATTTTCGCCTTTATTTCTCCAAACAGAAAACGCCCACATTATTCCCTTCCACTTTTCCCACGCCACACAAAAGAAACTTGCCGACAAAGCTAACTCGCCCGCTTTTTCACTCGGCAACAGGCGGGAAAACGTACCTGATGGCGCCATTAACTCTTGCCTGACCGTAGCTCAAACTTTTCATCCCGTCTGCCCATTTCATCACTTTTTGTTTCCATGTATGTTGTTATTCTAATAGCTCTTTTACAATTTGTCTATAATATTTAGGGCCAAGTAATGGGAGTAGGCCAAATTATCAATTAAGTTATTCCTACCCATTGGCTTTACGAGTTCTATTTAATACAGTGCATATAACTATTTGGAGTAGTCGCTTGTTATATGTGCACATATTTTTGCAGTGTGGTGGTCAGATCAAAACATACTGAAATAGAGCAGAAATAGAATATAGAAATAACATTCTACAAAATTGCCATCAGATGTTGTTAAAAAATGAACCATTTATATCTTACTAAATATTCTATACAAATAGAGAAATTGTAAAAAGAACTATTACGAAAAAACTTATGCACCACATTTATACTCTTTTGGTGAAAGATTTCAAATTACCACAAAACACTTTAGAATGACATGAAAATGACAGCTGAATGAAAACCCCAACATTTCACAATTTCAAACAAATTGGCTCTTCTAAATGCATATTAAATTTTGGAAATTTAACCATCCACTACACTTGCGATTCAAGCTATGGAAGCCAGAATCGCTTGTATTTACTGCAGAAGGTTCACATCTCCTGAAGCATCCTTGTCAATTCACTTGCCCTTGTTTTGTTGAATCTTCTTTCATGGCCTATATAAACCACCTGGAAGAAAGACAAGTGTTAGCGATAGATTAAATTGGAAAATTAAAGACAATTGGTGCTAGAAATAATTGTATTTCTTCCAAATTTCCCCAATATAAAATTTATATGTTCTGCTTAGTGCAAAATGATAGCTTGCACAGACAATAAACAAACATATTAAACTGTACATTGGCAATTTAATTTCCAATTTAACCTATCGCTAACACTAGTATATATATCAGCAATCATATGTGCCATTTTTCCATTCTGCTAGAACTGTGAAGCAATGAACATTCATTCTATTGGATAAATTCATTTCTTCCAATCAAGAATCAGGAGAAACCTAAGTCGTAAACAAAAAGAACCTATGTATGTAACATGAGATAAAAATGGCATTTCATTTTTGTCATCTGATTTGACCAAATAAATGCTCACACTATTTGCAGTGTTGGAAAATACAATGTCCCCATATAAGGTGTTAAGAAACAAGCAACCCAAATAGTGTTGTAAAACCCTCTGCAATAGAGAGGAGACAATGTGTTTTCCAACTACGACGTCTCGTCATGTTATGTATGTATCCATGTATGTTTTTCATATGTTTTTCGATGTACATAGGTGTAATTGTATGTCTAGGAGTTAGCCAGCTCCTTAACAAACAAGCAACCCAAATAGTATTGTAAAACCCTCTGTGACAAAGAGGAGACAGTGTGTTTTCCAATTGTGCAACTAATGAGAGCAATTGAATTGTTCCAATAAGGAGAAAGCTAACTCATAAACAAAAAGCACCTATTTATGTAACATGAGATTAAAAAGACATTTCATTTTCCTCATTTGATTTGACCAAATAAGTGCTCACATTATCTACACAGATGGAAAACACACTATCTCGATATAAGGTGTTAAGAAACAAGCAAACTAACTCAAACAAAAAGCACCTATTTATGTAACATGAGATGAAAATGACATTTCATTTTCCTCATCTGATTCGACCAACTAAATGCTCCCATTATCTGTACGGTTGGAAAACACACTGTCTGGATATAACGTGTTAAGAAAGAAGCAACCCAAATAGTGTTGTAAAACCCATTGCAACAGAGAAGAGACAACATGTTTTCCAACTATGCAAATAATGAGAGAAATTCAATTGTTCCAATCTGGAGAAAGCTAACTCATAAACAAAAAGCACCTACTTAGGTAACATGAGATGAAAATGGCATTTCATTTTCGTCATCCGATTTGACCAAATAAGTGCTCACATTATCTGCACAATTGGAAAACACACTGTCTCGATATAAGGTGTTAATAAAAAAGAAAGCTAACTCATAAACAAAAAACACCTATTTATGTAAACATTAGATGAAAATGACATTTCATTTTCCTCATCTGAATCGACCAACTAAATGCTCCCATTATCTGCACGGTTGGAAAACACAATGTCTCGATATAAGGTGTTAAGAAAGAAGCAACTCAAATAGTCTTGTAAAACCCTCTGCCTTTTTGCCTTTGTGAAGTCTATGTGCCAAAACGTGATCTTTTCCTTGTAAGAGGTGGTATGCGTAGTGTGGAGTTTAAGGTAATCGAGACAGACCCTAGGGAATACTGTGTTGTTCCTCTAGATAGTAAAATTTTCTGTGAATGGGAGCTTGTAAAGCGGGAGGATGAAGATAGATTAGATGAAAGAGGTTATGATGGTGTTGGTGGTGTACAGAAAAAAATGGATCGGATACATGAATTGGTAGAACTTCCTCTCAGGCACCCACAACTCTTCAAATCAATTGGTGTGAAACCCCCAAAGGGTATTTTTCTTTATGGGCCACCTGGTTTTGGGAAAACCTTAATTGGTAGGGCAGTTGCAAGTGAAATCGGTGCCTTCTTTTTTTGTATCAATCGACCTGAAATTATGTCAAAGCTGGCCATAGAAAGCGAAAGCAATCTTTGGAAAGCTTTCAAGAGGTTGAGAAGAATGCACCTTCCATTATATTTATTGATGAAATTGATTCCATAGCTCTCAAGAGGGAAAAAAACCATGGTGAAGTTGAGAGGAGAATTGTTTCTCAACTTCTTATAGTTATGGATGAACTTAAGTCTCATGCTCATGTTATTGTGATTGTAGCAACTAACTGACCAAATAATATTGACTCGTCACTTAGAAGGTTTGGAAGATTTGATAGGGAAATTGACATTGGCTTTCTGGATGAAGTAGGCGGGTTGGAAGTGTTTCGTATCCATACAAAGAATATGAAGCTCTCTGATGATGTACGTATTGTAGAACCTAAATTGATTTTTGTACTTCTAGATCTAATGTCAAGCTGTGCTTGGATTTTGAGAGCATTTATTAATATTTTTTTTCTTTGCAACAATATATATTAATCTTTAGGATTCTTGGTACAAGTTGATCTCAAAAGGATTGGTAAGGATACTCATGGATACATTGGAGCAGATCTTGTAGCTTTGTGCACCGAGGCTGTACTTCAGTGTATTGGGGAAAAAATGGATGTCATTGACTTAGAAGATGAGATAATAGATGCTGAGATTCTAAATTCAATGGCCATGACTAATTAGCACTTCCAGACTCCATTGGGCTCTAGCAACCCATCCGCTGTCCGTGAAACTGTGAGTTTTTCCAAACCATGTCTAGACATTCAATTTTTCTCATATCGATTAAGTAGGGATTTTATTTTTAAACTATTGATCTGTTGCACCCCTAAATTTTCAATTCCTAAGTTTGTTTGTTTTTGATGATTTTCATAATGGTAAATTTGCTTATGAATAATGGGAAAACATTGACAGGTTGTCAAGTTCCAAATGTCACTTGGGAAGATATTGGAGGGTTGGAAAATGTTAAGAGGGAGCTTCAAGAGGTATATTGAGATATGTGGTTCACTATATTTGTGCCTTGCTTTTCTTTGAATGTAGAAAACCTGCTTTTGAAGGAGATATGGACTAACAAAATTCATATGAGTTTGGTGTACACTGTTCAATATCCAGTGGAGCATTCTGAGAAATTTGAAAAATTTGGAATGTCTCCTTCAAAATAAGTGCTATTTTATGGACCACCGGGTTGTGGAAAGACATTGCTTGCAAAAGCCATTGCCAATGAATGCCAGGCCAATTTCATTAGTGTGAAGGGCCCTGAATTGTTATCAATGTGGTTTCGAGAGAGTGAGGCTAATGTGACACATTTTTTATAAGCGAAAGTTTAAGGTTGACTATAAATGACTGGGAATTTTGTTTGAAATTTTTGAAGTAGGCTCTAACTTGTGATGCATAATTGGTTTGCATGTTTCTAGCATTGTAGTAGTGTTGGGGATGTTAGTGGTGTTGCATATAGAGTCCTTAATCAGCTGTTGATGGAGATGGCTTGTATGACAGCCAAGAAAATAGTTATCATTATTGTTGCTACAAATAGGCCTGAGATCATCAATCCTGCATTGTTAAGGCCTGATCGACTTGACTAGCTGATTTATATTCCCTTACCTGATGAGTCCTCACGTTATCAAATCTTCAAATCTTGCTTGAGAAAGTCACCCATATCAAAGGATGTAGACCTAATGGCACTGGCCCATTATACCCAAGGATTTAGTGGAGCCGATATCACTAAGATTTGTCGGAGGGCTTGCAAGTATGCTATTAGGGAAAATATTGAGAAGGTGAGTTCCAATTGTGCCATCTTTTGCAAACTAGATATGTTTATGGATTTCTAATGGTTTTTATTTTGAATGTTATGTTACTAATTTTTAAGATAGAGCAGTAGTCTACCTATTGAACTTACTTCAACTTGTAGCTTGTTATTTCAATTCATCATACTAGCATGCATTTCAATTTTACCATAACCTCCCCCCCCACACTTTTAGGAAATTCAACGTGAATGAAAAAGAGTCAAGAATCCTGAGGCAATGGATGAGGATGATAGTAATGAGGTAGCTGAAATAAAAGCTGCTCATTTTGAGGAGTCTATAAAACATTCCCGAAGAGCTATCAGTGATGCTGATATTTGGAAGTATCAAGCCTTTGCACAAACACTACAACAATCTCGAGGCTTTGGTTCTGAGTTTCGATCTCCAGATAGACCTACTGGTACTCCTACTGGGGCTTCACATGTATTTTCTACAACAGATAATAAAGATGACAATGACTTATACAGTTAGGAAACTTCATACAAAACTGTCATCTTAATGAAGAGACAAATGTGTTTGTTATAGCAGGGACCTTCCATAGACAACTAGCCAAAGCTATTAAATTTGGCTCCGCTTTGCATATATGAGTTTAATATTCATATGTTCTAAACTTAATTTAATTTAGCAACCCTTTAGTAGTGGACTGAATACTCTTTAGTAACTTGTAAGTTGTTAGACCAAGATCAACTTTATGGCAAATAAAGTTACTCAGCTATGGAAACCTTCGTTCAACTGGTAGATAATGCTATGGAAACTTTTCTTTTTCTTTATGCTATTATAAAATATGTTTTACTAAAATAAACTTTGCAACAAAGAAAGCCTTGTTCAGGTCTGGTAGGTATGCTATAGAAACTTATTATTCTAAAACCTTGTTCAAATATGGTAGGTATGCTATAGAGACTTATTATTCTGAAGCCTTGTTCAACTCTAGTAGGTATCCTATAGAAACTTATTATTCTAAAGCCTTGTTCAGCTGGTAGGTGTGCTATTTTTCTTTATCTTCTGAGGAATAGTTTTTCACTAAATCATTTTACAACAAAACCTTGTTGAACTTCTATTTATATGCTATAGAATTTTGCGTTATACTAACCCTGTTAGGATACAGTTTACAATAAAATGTCAATTTATGTTCTTACATTTATTATTATTAACATTACTATGCGTCCACTACACTTGCGATTCAAGCTATGGAAGCCAGAATCACTTGTATTTACCGCAGAAGGTTCACATTTCCTAAAGCATCCTTGCCAATTCACTTGCTCTTGTTTTGTTGAATCTTCTTTCGTGGCCTGTATAAACCACCTGGAAGAAAGACAAGTGTTAGCGATAGATTAAATTGGAAAATTAAAGACAATTGGTGCTAGAAATAATTGTATTTCTTCCAAATTTCCCCAATATAAAATTTATATGTTCTGCTTAGTGCAAAATGACAGCTTGCACAGACAATAAACAAACATATTAAACTGTACATTGGGAATTTAATTTCCAATTTAACCTATCGCTAACACTAGTATATATATCAGCAATCATATGTGCCATTTTTCCATTCTACTAGAACTGTGAAGCAATGAATGCTCATTTTGTTGGATAAATTCATTTCTTCTAATTAGGAATCAGGAGAAAGCTAACTCGTAAACAAAAAACACCTATGTATGTAACATGAGATAAAAATGGCATTTCATTTTCGTCATCTGATTCAACCAAATAAATGCTCACACTATTTGTAGTGTTGGAAAATACAATGTCCCCATATAAGGTGTTAAGAAACAAGCAACCCAAATAGTGTTGTAAAACCCTCTACAACAGAGAGGAAATAGTGTGTTTTCCAACTATGACGTCTCGCCATGTTATGTATGTATCCATGTATGTTTTTCATGTATTTTTTTGATGTACATTGGTGAATTTTGTCTAGGATTTAGGCGGATCCTTAAGAAACAAGCAACCCAAATAGTGTTGTAAAACCCTCTGCAACAGAGAGGAGACGGTTTTTTTTTCCAACTATGACATCTCCTCATGTTTTGTATGTATCCATGTATGTTTTTAATGTGTTTTTCGATGTACATAGGTGTAATTGTATATCTAGGAGTTAGCCAACTCCTTAACAAACAAGCAACACAAACAGTATTGTAAAACCCTCTATGACAGAGAGGAGACAGTGTGTTTTCCAACTATGACGTCTCCTCATGTTATGTATGTTTTTCATGCATTTTTCGATGTAAATAGGTGAATTTTTTCTAGGAGTTAGTTGGCTCCTTAGGAGAAACAGAAACAAGCAACCCAAAGAGTGTTGTAAAACCCTTTGCAAATGAGAGGAGGTAGTGTGTTTTCTAACTATGCAAATAATGAGAGCAATACATTTGTTCCAATTAGGAGAAATCTAACTCATAAACAAAAAGCGCCTATTCATGTAACATGAGATCAAAATGGCATTTCTTTTCCTCATCTAATTCGACCAAATAAATTCTTGCATTCTCCGCACATTTGGAAAATGCACTGTGTCGATACAAGGTGTTCAAAAACAAGCAACCCATATAGTGTTGTAAAAATTTGTTCCAATCAGATAAAGAAAGCGAAATGACATTTCGGCTGTAGCAAAGAGTTGTTCAAAAATGCATGAAAAACATACATGAGAACATACATGGAAAAATACATAGCATGATGAGACATCATAGTCCAGGGTCCACCAGAATGGCGATCGACACAAAACTGGCAGACAAAACAAAACGTTCGAGAAATGGTCAGGTGGGAGTTAACGGCACCGTCAGGTGGGTTTTCCGGCCTGTTGCTAGGCAAAAAAGTGGGCGGGTTAGCTTTGTGGACAAGTTTATTTTGTCTGATGCAACAAAAGTGGAAGGGAATGACGTGGGATTTTTCTATTTCAAGAAAGAAAGATGAAAATACTATTTGTTTCTTGCTCTTGGGACTTTTCTATTTCAAGAAAGAAAGTTGAAAATACTATTTTCTAGCAACAAATAACCATTCTTGTCTTTGCTGTTCATTGCATAATGGCAAGATGGTACATACATAGAGTGGATATACATACCTGAAGGAGCTCCACATGGCTTCTACTCTTCCGCTACTCTTGGCCTCGCTATCCACCAAAATGTCGCCGTCCAAAAATGGCAAAAATGGGACCTCGTCGGCTCTTTTTATTATTTGCTAATAATGGTTTTGAATGCCACGTTTTAGGATTTTTGTCCATGCCGATAAATTATTTTGAAATCCCACCAGCACTGACACGTTTTTCCAACAACAGTTGTAGGTATTGGCCCTTTTCTGTTTCGAGAAAGAAAGGTGAAAATACTATTTCTTTCCACTCTGCACATTGAAAGGGAAAGATGAACGTTTTAGTGCACGTGGACAAGTTGGAGGAGAAATCAGACCAAATTCAGGTGACACGTACTATCCAATAGTGTTGCAGAGGGTTTTACAACACTATTTGGGTTGCTTCTTTCTTAACACCAATGGTTTTCCAACATGAATTGTTGCAAAACAAAATGAAGTGAAGGCAGGCTTCAAAACACATTGTATTTTCTGACATGCACTACAAAATGTGCACACCTAGATATACTGGTCTAAAAACCAGAAAGGGCTAGGGTATGTTGTGATGTGGAGGTTGAAAAATGCAATGTGTTATGAAGCATGCAATTTGTTACATACTACAAACTTAAACAAAATAATGGAAGGTGTGATATGGAAGACTTTCATACTATTTTGTAACATTCCATATTACAAAACCATGGGTGTTAAGAAAAAAACAACCTAGCATGAGACGACCCTTTACATCTCAAGTGGATGATTAAAATAACTGAAACCCAACACTGTGTTTCCCATTTAGAATTCTTTTCTGCACTTTTTTTTTCAATGTTGCAAAATTTAAACACAACAATGAAATGTGTGATTTGGAAGACATTCAAGTAACATTCCATGTTGAAAACCTATGGGTGTTAAGAAGAAGCAACCCACCATGAGACAACCCATTAAATTTAAACAAGGAGATTCAAATAATTGAAACCCAACATTGTGTTTCCCATTAAGAATAATTTTGTACAGTTTTTTATTGAAACCTAGCACTGCGTTTCCCATTCAGAATTATTTTTTGCAGTTTCTTTTTTCAATGGTGCGAAATTTAAACACAACAATGGAATTTATGATTTTGAAGAAATTCAAGCAACTGAAATACTCCACATTCTGTTTCCCAAATTTCAAACACAAAGAACTTGTAAAACCCTTTGCTTGCAACAAAATTACCCCTCACCTTGATTTCATGTGTATTCTCCTCCAAATTCTCCATGTGCACTCCACACTTCAGCTAATTTGGTCGGTATTCTCCTCGAATTCGTCCACGTGCTCTTAGACCTTCAGCTTTCCCTTTCAACATGGGAGCCGGCTAACTGCTAGACAAAATTCACCTATGTACATCAAAAAACGCATGAAAAAAATACACATGAACATACATGGATACATACATAACATGACGAGACGTCGTAGTGTAGGGTCCACCAGATGCCTGAAATCGGCAGAGGGGACGAAACGTCCGATCTACGGTCAAGCAAGAGTTAATGACGTCGTCAGGTACATTTTCCCACCTGCTGCCAGGCGAAAAAGCGGGCGGGTCAGCTTCGTCGGCAAGTTTATCTTGTGTGGCATAGGAATAGTGGAAGGGAATGACGTGGGCCTTTTCTATTTGGAGAAAGCAAGGCAAAAATACTATTTGTTTTGTTTCCTGTCTGCACATTGAAGGCGACAACTAATTGCTAGATAAAATTCACCTATGTGTGTATGATAGCATATGCGGCCATACCAAATTTAGGTATGGCAACAGTTGCAGGTATTGGCCCTTTTGTGTTTCAAGAAAGAAAGGTGAAAATACTATTTCTTTCCACTCTACACATTGAAAGGGAAAGTTGAACATTTCAGTGCACGTGGACAAGTTGGAGGAGAAATCAGACCAAATTCAGGTGACAGGTACTATCCAATAGTGTTGCAGAGGGTTTTACAATACTATTTGGGCTGCTTCTTTCTTAACACCAATGGTTTTCCAACATGAATTATTACAAAACAGAATGAAGTGAAGGCTGGCTTCAAAACACATTGTATTTCCGACATGCACTATAGAATATGCACACCTAGATATACTGGTCTAAAAACTAGAAAGGGCTAGGGTATGTTGTGATGTGGAGGTTGAAAAATGCAATGTGTTATGAAGCATGCAATTTGTTACATACTTCAAAATTAAACAAAACAATGGAAGGTGTGATCTGGAAGACTTTCATACTATTTTGTAACATTCCATCTTACAAAACCATGGGTGTTAAGAATCAAACAACCTAGCATGAGATGACCCTTTACATCTCAAATGGATGATTAAAATAATTGAAACCCAACACTGTGTTTCCCATTCAGAATTATTTTGTGCACTTTTTTTTTTCAAAGGTGCAAAATTTGAACACAACAATGGAATGTGTGATTTTGAAGACATTCGAGCAATTGAAATACTCCACATTTTGTTTCCCAAATTTCAAACACAAAGAACTTGTAAAACCCTCTACATTAAAACAAGGAGATTCAAATAACTAAAAACCAACACTGTGTTTCCCATTCAGAGTTATTTTGTGCAGTTTTATTATCAATCGACTTAAGTTTAAACACAACAATGGAATGTGTGATTTGGAAGACATTCAAGAAACTAAAATAATCCACATTGTGTTTCCCAAATTTCAAATTACCCCTCACCTCCATTTCGTCAGTATTCTACTCCAACTCCTCCATGTGCACTCAGACCTTAAGCTTTCCATTTACATTTAAACAAGGAGATTGAAAAAAATAACAAGTGAGCCACGACCCACTGTGTTTTCCATGATGCTACTGTTATGTAAATTTTGTGTTGGAAACATATGGGTAGATATTGAAAAAGAGTGTTTTTCTCGAAGTAGGTGTTGTTAAAAGAGTACAATGCAAAATTCAAAACATTCATTTCTCATAGCCTACATAAAATAATAAGTGAGCCACAACCCACTGTGTTTTCCATGATGCAACTGTTATGTGAATAATGTGTTGGGTAGAGATCGAACAAGAGTGTTTTGCTGAAAGTAAGGGTTGTTAAAAATTATGAAGCTCAGGTTCAATACATTGTCCTCTTACTGTGTGTATAACACTAGCTACTATCTTCTTACTATTTTTGCAAAGTCAGGGACAACCCATTGTGTTTTCCATACTGCAACAGTTAAGTAAATTTTTTGTTGGAAACATATGAATAGGTAGTGAACAAGACTGTTTTTCTTAAAGTAAGGGGTCTCATAAGACAAGAAAGGGAAGTTGAAAACATTATTTTATTACAGTCAAGAAAAAATAAGAAGTGAGCCACAACCCACCGTGTTTTCCATGGTGCTACTGCTATGTAAATTTTGTGTTGGAAACATATGGGAAAATATTGAAAAAGAGTGTTTTGCTCAAAGTAGGTGTTGTTAAAAGAGTACAACGGGAACTTCAAAACATTCATTTCTCATAGCCTGTATAAAATAATAAGTGAGCCACAACCCACTGTGTTTTCCATGATGCAACTATTATGTGAATAATGTGTTGGGCAGATATCGAAGAAGAGTGTTTTGCTAAAAGTAAGGGTTGTTAAAAATTATGACGCTCAAATTCAATGCATTGTCTTCTTACTGTGTGAATAACACTAACTATTGTCATTGAATAAGATATTTTCTAATAATGGTTTCGAATGCCACATTTTTGGCTTTTTGTCCGTCCATGCCGAATAATTAATTTGAAAATCTGCCGGCGCTGATACGATTTCCTAGCGACGAGACAAAAAATAGCACACGGGATGAGACGTCCCACCCTCAAGTCTTTCCTTCCCGTCCGACAACCTTTTCCCTCGCTAGTCCCACCTCTTGCATCACGACTCTTTTCCCCATGCATTATGGGGGGCATATCCTATGTTATATACATAACTGAATTTTCTCCAGGAGTTAAGGAGGGAGCAAGCTAACTCCTGCACAAAATTCACATACGTATATAACATACGATATGCCAGTTTCAGGCATAAATTCAAATATGTATATAACATAGGATATGCCAATTTCAAAATATTAGACAAAATTCATCTATGCACATTGAAAAAAAGGATGAAAAACATACACATGAACATACATGGATACATATATAAAATGAGGATACATCATAGTGAAACAGTGGGTTTTACGAAAGTCTGAGTTTTAGGAGATAGTGTGTTTTCCAAAACAATAGTGTATAAAATGGCTGAAAAAATGGGATTGGATGTGGGCTTTTTGCCAGTTACCAATTATGAGTTTTAGGAGACAGCGTGTTTTTCAAAACCCTCGATAGAAAAAAATTTATTAGACCTACATTTCAACTAAATCCTAGAAAAAATTCACCTATGTACATCGAAAAATGCATGAAAAAAATAGATAAGAACATACATGGATACATACATAACATGAGGAGATGTCATAGTGAATCAGTGGGTTTTACAATAGTCCGAATTTGAGGAGACATTGTGTTTTCCAAAACAAAAGTGTATAAAATGGTGGCAAAAATGGTATTGGATTTGGGCTTTTTGCTATTTCCCAATTAGCTTTCACCAAATGGGCGGGAGATGGCTAGCTGCTAGACAAAATTCACCTATGCACATTGAAAAAACGCATGAAAAAAATACACATGAACATGCATGGATACATACATAACATGAGGAGACGCCGTAGTGAAACAATGGGTTTTACAATAGTCCGAGGTTTAGGAGACAGTGTGTTTTCCAAACCAACAGTGTATAAAATGGCGGCAAAAATGGGATTGGATGTGGGATTTTTCCTATTTCTTTTGTGTGGCATGGGAAAAGAGAAAGGGAATGACGTGTGCCTTTTTTTTTGGAGAAAGCAAGGCAAAAATACTATTTGTTTTGTTTCCTGTGTGCACATTGAAAGGGAAAGGTGAAGGTCTAAGAGCACGTGGACGACTTCGAGGAGAATACCGACCAAATAAGCTGAAGCATGGAGTGCACATGGAGGATTTGGAGCAGAATACAAAAGACATCGAGGTAAGGGTTAATTTTTTTGCAAGTAGAGGGTTTTGCAAGATGTTTAAATTTGAAATTTGGGAAACACAATGTGGATTATTTCAGTGGGATTTTTGACTATTTCCCAATTAGCTTTCGCCAAATAGGCGGGAGCCAAAAAAATGCTAGACAAAATTCACCTATGCACATTGAAACAATGCATGAAAAACATACACCTGAACTTACATGGATGCATACATAACATGAAGAGACGTTGTAGTGAAACAATGGGTTTTACAATAGTCCAAGTTTTAGGAGACGGTGTGTTTCCCAAAACAACAGTGTATAAGATGGCGGAAAAAATGGGATTGGATGTGGGCTTTTTGCTATTTTTCCCAATTATGATTTCGAATGCCACGTTATGCCCTTTTCTATCCATTCCGAAAAACTATGCGAACAATGACGACATTGCGGGTTTTACATGATTTTTGAAATATAGCATTTGATTGCAGAACCCATAGATTCTACTTTCTACAAACATTATTTAGCAATTTCACTCATATTTGTACAATGGGTTGTCGCTTTTTTCATTCGGAAAGGGAAAAATTTGATAACTAACAAACGGGGATGAAACGAACAAAAAATTTCAAAACCCTCGACAAAAAAAAACCCTTTCAACTAAATAGATTCTTCGGCAACCCCATAATTTTAAAAACACAGATGGGAGGAGACGAAAAACTAAAACCCTCAACTAAAAATAACAAACCCTTAATGGAGCAACGAATGCCCATTCATTTCTTTGTTGTTCATGGCATAATGGCAAGATGACACATACATACCTGAAGGAGCTCCGCATGGCTGCTACTCTATTGCTACTCTTGCCCTCGCTATCCACCAAAACGTCGCCATCCAAAAATGGCAAAAATGGAAACTTGTCAGCCCTTTTTATTATTTGCCAATAATGGTTTCGTTTGGCCACGTTTTTGGCTTTTTGTCCATCCACGCTGAACGATTATTTTGAAACCTGCTGGTGCTAACACGATTTCCCGGTGACGGGACAACAAACGGCACGGGGGATGAGACGTCCGACTGTCATGTCTTTCCTTCCGTCCGACAACCTTTTCTGTTGCCGTGGGCCCCACCTCTTCCGTCGCGACTCTTTTCTCCATGCGGTATGGCCGCATATGCTATCATATACACATAGGTGAATTTTGTCTAGTAGTTAGCTTTCACCCCTTGCTCTAGTATTCGAGAAAAAGGTTATATAATCGAACCCAAAACACATCTTTCGTTGGATTTTTGGTTCTAGGGTTGAAGTTTTTACTCAATTTTTTACATAAAAAAGATGGCCTTCAAACCACCATGGCATTGCCTCCACTGTTTTATCTCTATCTTCTTTCGACTCAAATTCTGCTACAATTTTTTTTGATAGAAAGCTTAGTTCTATCTCTACCTTCCAATTTTCTTTTACCCAATTTCTGATCTACTCTCAATCCTCACCAATATTTTTCTGATTAGGGCTCTTTCAGAGAGTAATTTTTTTGCCTTCGACATTGCTTCTAAGACTTCTATTGTTGTTACGATTTCCTTTGTTTTTTTAGAAAAGTTTTTTCTTTAGTTCTAATTGTGTTGCTCAAATCTCTTCTTGATTGAGTCTCCTTTGTAGACAAAATTCTCGTGCTTTGTCAAATCTCTATGTTGTTTGGCTATGATAGAAATTTCAAGATATTTCCACTGTTATGTTGCCCATAATGAGTTTTTAATTTATAGCTTTCCTTCTTTCTTGTTGTCACATGAATATTTGTTTGATTTCATCCAAATTGATTATGAGAATTTTTCCTTTTTCTGTTCACATTTTTGTAGAGCATTTTTCTCATATTATATATTTTAATACATGTCAAAATATTAATATTTCATGATAAACACAATATTTTAAAAATAAAAATCACATAAAAATAAATATATTATTAACATTATATTAATGACTATCATTTAAATTTTTTTTATTAATATCATTTTTTTATGCCTATTTTTTTTATTAAGAGGGGTAAAAGTTTTGATTTGGAACTATGAATGAGTGAGGTCACAAATGAGGGACCTCATCCCCAATAAAAAATCTGAACAATAATATCCCAATGGGGTTTGAATCTTGATGACAAGAATAACAACACAACTTAACCATCACACCATGCCACTATTGACTTTTATGTCTAATTTTGAATTGCAATAAAAATTATCTTTTTATTAATCATTTTATAATATTATAATAATATAGTATTTTTAATTTATTAAAAATATAATTTAATTCTTATTAATTAAAGTTTGTTTTTTCGATAATGTCTTTATACTATAAGAATTATAAATATTGTTATATAACAAAATTATAGATATAACTTCATTTTTATAATTTATTTTGATTATTATAATTCCAAATATTCTTATAATTTAATATTATAATTATAATTATACATTTTTAATTTTAATTTCATAATTATTATCTAATAATTTATTAATATTTACTATTAGAGGTAATACTATTGTAATCATAATAATTATTAATTAGTTTCTACAAATTGTATTTTGTAAAAAAATTAGAAAAAAATTCAACTAAAAAAATTGTAAGATTTGGCTATGGAGATAGCCACCCAAGATCTAAAGGCCTATGTAAAGCACAAAATACTCAGAAGATCAATATGAAAAAATATAAATTGTTGTAGTGTAGAAAATTGTATACCTTTACAATTTCACACTATGTTTGGGTCCCTTAATTAATTGGATTTAATTAAGCTTGTAATTTGCCAAATTATGCATTCAAAAGACTTATTTTTTCCATTTTTTGAAAGGAGAACCTATATTTAATTAATGCAATCAATATATTAATCACCTTGGAATGTGTGTCCTGGACTTATGGGCTAGTTGCCATTCAACCAAGGGCGAATGGGTCCCCTTTAAGTGCCAAGACCCAAATTTTAATATATTTTTGGAAATCTTTTAATGATTCAAATTCATTATGCAATTGTCAGCTTTTGGAATCTAATTTTTGGGAAATTAGATAAACACCTATAAATACATAGTCTTTTTATCAATTCAAATCTAATAATTAAGAGGCAACATTAACAAGACTTCATATGAGTAAATATCACTATCAAGAGCATTCAAGAGAAAATTTATCAATCATTTGTTGTAACATTGAAGATCCTATCATCATGTTCAAGCTTATGTGTGTTCATGTCATCTTGTGAAGGCTAACATACATTGTTGATCCTCAAAGCATCCAAGCATTCGAGTATTCAAGAAATAAAGAAAAGCAAGATCAAGTTCCTTGGAGTGATGTGTTTGAATTCAGTCGTCTAATGGAATCCATTAAAGATTTTGGTGAGTTGTAGCAAGCAAGTGTTCATTCATCATTTCCTTCCATTTATCAATTTTCATTATCTTTTAATCAAGGTTTAATTACCAAACATGGGGTTTGACTAAGGAAAACCCCCATTCACACAAAACAAACAATTTTTGTTCTCTTTGTGTATGTGCAGATTATAGGTTGAAGAAGGATTGAAGAGATCTTAAAAGGAGCAATTTTCCATTGTTGCACAAGTTGTCATCATTGTTGTCAAGTCACAAAAAATAAGTTACAAACTTTATTTTCCTCTTTTCGATAGTGGGACCTATGTTAAACAAAAGCTCATATCTTGCACTAGAGGACTATCAATGTAGACACCCAAAAATATTTAATTAATTAAATAATTTTTATTTAATTAATTAATTTCACCATTACCTTTATCCACCACCTTTAATTAAATAAATCCATATTTATTTAATTAGAGCTAACCTTTACCCTTATTCCTCTAAATACCCCAACCTTTCTTAAGTTAATTAATCCTTGATTAATTAACTTTATTCTCATCCTAATTATTATTATCCAATTCTCTAAATTTTAACTCCACCCAAGTTAATAAACCCTCAAGGTTTATTAACTAAACCCATCCTCATTAATCAATTAATCCTTGATTAATTGATCTAACCCTCATCCCTAATCATCATTATCATCATTTCTTAATTTTAAATTCCTACATCTCACCTACCCCCACTAACCTCTTACACAAGCTACCATATGATCTACCCTATCTCTTACACAAGCCACCCTATCTATTACACAAATTTAATGCCTCTCTTCCCAATGTGTGCTCACACATGTGTGAGTACACCTCCCTGTTTCACCCCTTTCCATGTTGTGACACTTGTCCCAAGGCTAATCATTCTTCATTCCTTAATCTAAACCCTAATTTCAATCTCAACCCTCCATTAACCATTCAATCCTAGCCCTTGATTCCTCTCACCAAAATTAGATATAATGAGGCCTTTCCTCTCATTCTAATTAATCCATATTATCCATAATCTTATGCTGTCCAAATTTCCATCAATTCCATCACTATCCTACCATCATCATGCTAAAATCTTGAGCAACCACATCCAATACTACCATTAGAGAAAGTCTAAAAGATGTGGGTGCTTCTTATGAGATCAATCCATGAAGAGGAGGAGACTATGAAGGTATAATCTTATTTGTGCATTTATTTTATGCTTTTATATCTATTTCCCATCTTATCATCTTTTCCATTCTTCATTTTGGCATGCCAGGTGGGTTACCCCACCCTTTTCTAACATTTCTTGAAGTTTTTGTGAGTTTTGAACTTGCAAGTGTCATTTTTAGATAGAAAATACAAATCTATGCTTCCATTTCCCAAATATGTGCCTCTGTCTAAAACTGTTACACCCTTATTCAAAGCTATTGCGCTTCCGTCAAAAAATACTATGCCTATTCAACCCAGAGCTACGCCTTTACTTTTCTAATATTTTTTCATCATTTTGACAGATTTAGGGATTTTTTAACTTATCACATCTTGTTTTGTAGGTATTAATCATCCTAACATTCTATTTTGTAGGTTAATTCATCATTTGCATGCATAAATTAGGTCTTTTTAGCATTTTGTAAGATTAGGGTTTCTTGCAAGCTCTCTAGGTCATTTAGGGTTTTGCTTCTTTTGAGAGATTTTTGACCCTATAATCTAACACATTTTGGTAATATATTCATGTTTTTGAGTCCTCTGCATCTTCATCTACCTTGTTCCTCAACTAACTTGGCAAAAAAAATGTTTTTTGACCCCTAGAGGCTATTTTTCGGCTTTGTCTGCAAAGTTGCACTTCTGCTCACAAAGTGGCACCTCTACTTTTGTAGAAGCGTATTTCTGGGCATAAAGATGTGCATGTGATTTTAGGGGATTATTTTATGGTTTTTTAGGTGTTTTTTGCTTCAAATTTTCATTTCTGGGTCATTAATTGCATTTTCAGCTTGTCCCTTGAACTGGATCACTCAAAAACATCAAATTTTCACCCTTGAAAGCTGTCTTTTTGGCCTAATCTGCAAATTTGTGCCTTTGTTCATAGAATGGTGCCTCTGCTTTAGTAGAAGCCCAACTTTATCTATAAAGTTGTGCCTGTGCTTCAGGTTGCATCCTTAATCCTTCTTTCAACTATTTTTCTCCATCTAATCTCTATTTTTGAGTCACTAATGCATGTTGCATGCGTTTAATGCTTTTTTCTCAGTGTGCCAACCCCTCCATTGCAAAAAGGGCTCCAAATTTCTATGCTTATATTCATGCTAACAATATTTTTCTTTGATCATCTTATCATCTAACCACTAGTTTTACAACTTGAAGATGTTTGTCAAAGGCAAAATCATCAAACTACTAACATATTTCTTGCAGATTCGCTTGTCCAAGGCTCTCTCTTTTTCCACTAATCTAGGCACATTTTGTTTCTTAAGGTTAATTAATTTTTTTTTATGTGTCTTTGAGTGAGTGGTGTGTATGATCTCCTCTTGCACCTAGTGTGATTTTGAGGATCAAAAACATCATTTACTCTTTTTCTTTTCTTTTCATCCCAAGGAACCCAATGTGTATATGCTCTCCCCTCGTGCTTCGTGTGATCTTGGGGATCAAAAAAACTTAGATCATTCCTTTTAGGAGGCCTACCTAGGGATTTGATCACCCTAGAGGATGAACTCAACTCCCGTGTTTTAGAAGAGTATAAAGAGCAGGAGGTAAATCGAAAGACACCTCTCTTGGAAGAGGAATCTTGTCAATCTGGGCTAAGCCTCCAAGAACTTTATACCTTGGAGAAGTGAAGGTGGAGAGTGGGTTACCCTCTCCTCCTGACTATTGGTATGTGGTGACTGATCATGCAAATACTGTACACTCGTAATGTATCCTCATCAGGGTTCGGGGGCGCAAACCCCAATTTTTTTTCCCGTTAACACAACAAGGTTCTCCCATTGACATGGCAAATGAAAAAAATGACTTTGTAAAATTCTAATTCTGGAAGCTTCCAAAAAAATATTTTTATAAGCGGTTGGGATGTAAGTTGTGGTGTGTGTAATTAGCAAGATTCTAATCTATTTTTCACTGGATAATAAAATCATTAGGTGGCTGAGTTTTTGTGGATGTAGCCCATATTGGGTGAACCATGCTAAATTTCTGTATTGATCTCTTTTGTGTTATTCGTCATTGTTATTTTTGGGTTATTTAATTTGCATATAACTGTTAATGTTTATTGCTCCAATCTACCTGAATCCTATCATCGATTGTTTGGTATTATTCTCTTTTATCTATGGATTTGGGCCTAATGTACCCTTGAGGTCTTTAGAGGACTCCCTAGTAGTCTTGTTTATCCTATATTAAGACCTTTTTATCATAGGCTAGTTTGGTGCAAGGGATACACATCGTGCCTTGTATTTCCCCATATATGGCTCCCTTGAGATGAGACAAAAATACTTGGCTTAGTATAAGCTACACATAGATTTTTGGGGAGAAGGTGATTGGGTCATTCTTCCAGTCTTGGAGGCCCCTAGTTTTCTGCTCTCACAAAGGCTCAAGTGTATACACCCATTTTAGGTGTCCCTACATTTAAGTTGACAAATATTCCAAGTTGTGGGACTACACTAGTCTATAATAACCACTTGACTAATTCAGGATTGTGAAAAAGTGTTTAAAGTGTCATCTTGTGCAATACCCATTAAAAATGAATCAACCAAGGGGTTGAGGATTGAACATACACTACAAAAATCCACCAAACTTGGTCACTTTGTTTGTTTGTGTAATTTTAATTCTATCTCCTAGCCAAGCACTCAAAAACTTTTCCTCATCCCAAACAATTCTTCCTATCCTAACCATCTTTCCACATCCCAATCATACCACCTTTTCTATCCTAATCATCCCTTTCCATATTAATTACTTTATCGTAATCATCCCATTAGAATCCTCTATTATCATTCTAATCATTCATTTTGTCCTAATCATCCCCTAACATATATCCAACCCATCCCTAATCTATCATTTAGGACTTTAAGAGTAATTTTTAAATCCATTTGAGGTCCTAATAATTACCCTAATCATCCTCCATAATTCATATCCAAATCAATCATTAATCTTGTTCCTAATATCCCCTATCCTCCATCATCCTTAATACACATCCTTCATTATTATTCTTAATCTCCATTCTTTATCATCATCCTAATCTAATAAAATTATCAACTTAATCCCATTACAATAAAATCCTAATCTAATCCATCTATCCTCATCCGAATTCACTCAACCATTATCCATTTATCCATCTCAATCAATCATCCAATCCCCATCCTTAATCAAAAACCATCATTTGAAAATAAAAAAATTGGTTAAGGACCTAGTCTCCTTCATACCTCACATCCTTTCATTATAATCCAAATATTTTCATCCATGGATCCTATCCTTAATCCAATATCATCCATTTCAAATCCAATATCCCTATAAAAAATTAAGACCTTAGATTGATTTCATCCTTAATCCAAACTTTCTTAAGAAAATTAGGCTATCTTAAGTATTAATATCAAATCAAATCAATTCCTACTTAAGAAATTTCCCTATATTAAGTATAAAGCATATCCAATCAACTCTTGCTTAAGAAAATTAACCTATCTTAAGTATAGAGAATCATATTTAATCAAATCAAATCAAATCATTTTAAGGTCTTGAAATTTGATCCCAATTCTAATCCCATCCTCCACATTCATTCTCATATATTTTTCTTCTAACCCCCCATAAATTCCTAATCCATAATGATACTTTCCATCCTAATCCTAAACCAATCCCAAACCTTTTCTCTTCCAATCAATTTTTCACCATTTCTAACAACCTAATTTATCCTCCATATAACCTAATATATTATAATCCACTTTCATCCATTCTAATCCAATATAATATCATGAACCCATATCCTAACCCAACAATCCCAAAAATCACAATCATAGCCAACCCCAATCATATTGATGATGATGAGGATAGCCTTGTGGACCAACCTGAATATGATCCCTATGATGATAGTGAGAGTATTGTGGATCACCTTGAATCCATGATCATTAGAAAAAATTCTCCAAGCTTCCACCAATCACCCACCCAAAGTCCCTTTCAAATCCCACCCACATCCTTATACCCATGTCATCCTCCTAAAACTCCATCACTAATTTTTTCCTCACCCACTACTTTAATAATGATAGGGATTCCATTCTTAGATACCTCCTTTCCATTGGTGCTAAACTTCCATCCTTTCCACCTTCATCCAATCCCAACTCATTCCCTCTTGCTTATAATTTCCCTTCATTTGACAAGGGATACAAAGCCTTTAGCCAAAATATCCCTCCAACTCCATCCAAATCCCAAATTCCCATCTCCCAATCCTTTTCAAGTTCCTCATCCTCATGCTCAATTTAACAATCCATGGAATCTTCCACCTCTTATAAAACTTTTCCATCTCCCACATCCTTACAATCCACATCACCCCAATCTTACCAATAAAATTCACCCCATGTCCCTCATAATTATTGGCTCCAAAGAATATTTGAAAAGGTTCTTAATTACCCATGCAAAAAAAAGTTGTGGAATCTTCCCATATCATGCATCCACCTCCATCACCCCCACATCAAGATAAATCCCAATCCCCTGAATCTCATGAATCCTCTACTACCCCATCCATCCAAGTTGCAACATCTATCCAACCTTCCCCCCTATCAAACTATCCACATCAAATGATCTATGTCAATCCACCAATCCAAATCATGCTAACATAGATTCCCCTCCATAAAAAGATCAAGGAACCCATTCTCCTCCATCTAATGATCCCATTTATAATCAAGAATAACATATCCCTCCCATCCCATATAATGATCTCTTTCCCTTTCAAGATAAAAGTACCTCTTCCACCCCATTTCATGATCCCTCTCTAAATCAATATCAAAGTACAACTTCCACCCCATCTAATGATCATCTCCCCTCTCATGATAAAAAAACCACTCCCACTTCATGTCATGATCCCCTTCCATCTCATAACCAAGAGCACACTTTACCATCCACCCCATCCCATGATCCTACCCAAAGTCAAGATAAAAGCATACCTTCATCTCCATCTCATGATCCTAATCCCCCACAAGATCCCATCACCCCTATCCAAGCTACCCATGAACCCCCTACTTATAAATTGGGTTCCTCCACTTTCATCCAATTTGGTCTACTCCAAGATCCTATCATTCCTTCAATGCCATATCCCCCTCAAAATGGAATTGCATCTTCTTTCTAAAACAGTAAGTATCTCATTGGAAAAAATATTTGTCAAGCCACACATTATCAAGGAAAAGGGTTAGGCCTCCATTAGCAAGGCATCTTAGAGCCCCTTAATATCAAAGAAAATTTAAAATATTATGGCCTTGGATACCAAGATCTAGATGTTGGCACTCCTTCCACCCACCCTAAATCTTAAATCCATCCACCTAAATCCAAATATCCATATTTCCCATCCTCCAAATCTATCTTGGTCCCTTATGTTTCAAATACCAAACCCTCATCCCTTCCATCCATTTTGGGTTTGTATGTCCCAAAACAAAGTCTTTCATCCCCTCCATCCATTTTGGGTCCCTACATTCCACCAACTATCACTCCTATTCCAAAATCCAATTATCCTGTCTATCCATCACCTCAGATCCCTAATCAAGATTAACCAAGGAACACATCTTTTAAATCCTTCCAACATACTACTTACACCAACTCATCCATAATACATCGACATCATTCATATCCATCTACCAATCCCATTACTCTTGGAAGTAGTTTGGATGCCAAATCTAAAATGCATAAAGCCAAAAATCCACAAAAATCAAAGGATCAATATGTCCCATCAAAAAGACATGCGGATACAAAGAAAAGTATGATCCAAAATAAAAGAATATAATTCCCAAAGGCCACAAAGGCCCATGAAGAAAAAATAAAAGACCATGTGAATTCCAAAAATACTCATTGAATCAATGCATCCAAAATAAAAATAAAAGTTGGAATCCAAACTTAATTATCCAATAGCTTCATCTAATCCTAAGTCTTTCACTCCATCTAATAATCCTTCATCTCCTCTTTCCTTTTTTGGTCCTTATGTCCCAAAATCTACAACCATTCCTCCATTTAAACCTCCAAATTCAAAATCAACTTCACTTCCACAACTTCACCACCCTTCAAGGTGTGTGCCAACATTGATCTTATCAACATTTTCATCCGTTCATCCACAAGTCTTCCATGAAACCATCCATTATATAACATCCATCTTCCATACTTCCATCCCTCTTATCCAAATTTTTCCTTAAATCCACATCTCTCCATCTTCCAATCCATTTTATCCCCCTTACCATCATTCTACCAACATCTATGAGCATAATATCACATAATCAAGGGGTAACATTTATGGAACTAGATGCTTGAGTCCTTCCTCCACACCCTCTTGTACTCTACACTTGGGGGAAAAATTCATCCATACCATAGCTTATCCACATCCTCCATTATACTTAAACATCCATCCTCCCCATTCCCTCCTTTGATCTTGACAAGGCTAAGGATCTTCACAATTACCATGCATCTTATCATATCCATATCATTCATCACATATCCCTCATCTTAAATAAATCCATCTTAGCTTCCCATATTTTATCTTGATAAATATACTAGGGGTCAAATATCCATATATCCATATCTCATCCACTTAACCTTGATCATCCTATCCATATCTCATATCCACTATCCTATCTCCATCTCCCCATCCTATCTATTTCCTCTAATCTTTTCACCCTTGATCTTGATAAATCTAGGGGAAAAATATTCATGCATTCTTTGGAAAATTCCATATTCACTCTTACTTCCATCCATTTCCTTTATACACTATCCTTTCATCTCATGCTACTATCCTTCCATCCATGATTGCACTACCTCTAGTGTGGGGAATCTTAGTCCCTTAAAACTAGTCCTTAGAGATCTATCCTCCTATCCTTCATCCACAATATTATTATCTCCCTCCACCTATATTCCATCCAATCTATTCATTTATCTCCTATCTACACAATCAATTTATCCTTCCATCCTTTTCCAATCCTTGGTTCTCCTTTTTCATTGGATCCCATATTCCTCTATCCTAATCATCCTATCCTCCATCCAATCTTATATTATCCATACATACATCCTTCCAATCCAACCATCCCCATCCAATCCTATCCAATTAAATCAATCCTAATCCATGCAATCCAACCTTGCAATCTAGCTCATCATCTTTAAGCAATCAATCATCTTAATCTAAATCAAGTTGAAATCGATTGATCTAATTTAATCCAACTATCATCATAGGGATGTATCCTTCCCAATCCATGTGTTGGTCTTATTGTTAACAACACAATACTTTGGGTATGCATTGCTATTATTGTTAAATTTTATATCCTTATCATCATCATCACCAATCCATCAATTAGTTTTTTAGCTTGAGTTGGACTATAGTCCTTGTTTGCTTTCGGTTTGTTGTGCATGCTTGCTTATTGCTTGTGTGTTTTATCATTTTTGAATTTATCATTGTATTTTGAAGTCTATTTCCACAAGGGAATCATGGTCTTCCATATGATGGTTTCATAAGGCATATGTTTACACTTGACCTTTTCGATCACATACTTGGTATATTATCATCCTGGTTCCTTATACCTTGGTGCATAATATCAAGTACAATATCAAATCTAGGTTGCTATTATCATTGTAGCATGATGATAATCCATCCTACCTCTCTCATCCATCCTTATTTTCATTCATAATTTCATTCTTCATCCTTTAGACCTCTCACCAATTTTGAGAGCACACTCATGTTCTCCTAACCCGCATGTCCTCTCGAGGGTGCATACCATTACATCCTTGTCATCCTTCCTCATCCTTCCTGGTATCCTTCATCATCCTTCCTAGTGACTGGGGCATCATGCCACTAGTCCGTATCCCTTGCCTACCCACTATGTTTTTTTCTTCTTTCAAATGATGTTACTTCTCTCAGTCACAATATCATCTCAAAGAGGGGCAAAATGTAGACAGTCAAAATAATATTTAATTAAATAATTTATTTATTTATTTAATTAATTTCACCAAATTACCTTTATCCACCACCTTTACTTAAATAAATCTACATTTATTTAATTAAATCTAACCTTTACCCTTATTCCTTTAAATCCCCTAACCTTTCTTAAGTTAATTAATCCTTGATTAATTAACTTTATCCTCATCCTAATCATTATTATCCCATTCTCCAACTTTTAACTCCACCCAAGTTAATAAACACTTGGATTATTAACTCAACCTATCCTCATTAATCAATTAATCCTTGATTAATTGATCTAACCCTCATCCCTAATCATCATTATCATTATTTCCTAATTTTAAATTCCTACATCTCACTTACTCTGACTAACCTCTTACATAAGCTACCCTATGACCCACCCTATCTCTTACACAAATTTAATGCCTCTCTTCCCAATGTGTGCTTACACATGTGTGAGAAAACCTCCCTATTTCACCATTTTCCATGTTGTGACACTTGTTAGATTTCTAATCATTATTTATTCCTTGGTCCAAACCTTTTCCTTCTTTCAATCTCAACCCTCCATTAACCATTTAATCCTAGCCCTTGATTCCTCTCACCAAAATTCTATATAATGAGGCCTTTCCTCTCATTCTAATCAATCCGAATTTTCCATAATATTATGTTGTCCAAGTTTCCATCAAGTCCATCACTATCCTACCATCATCATGCTAAAATATTGAGCAACCACATCCACTACTACCATTGAAGCAAATCTACAAGAAATGGGTTCTTCTTTTGAGCTCAATCCATGAAGAGGAGGATACTATGAAGGTATAATCTTATTTGTGCATTTCTTTTATTATTTTATATCTATTTCCAATCTTATTGTATTTTCCATTCCTCATTCAAAACTTATGTTGGACACCCTAACCAGGACGCATTCGCCCTAGGGAAAACTTGTCCTTCAGTAGAGCTCAAAACCAACTTTTGGTGCCAAGTACATGTGTTCAGACCTTTCTTAGATCTTCTTGCAAACTATGATTTTAGTTTCTATATCCTCAGAAATTTGCATTATATCATCTAGGACTTATTGTTCATTTAGTTTAAGTGCATCAAATCATTTCCATTTAATTCCAAGTCATCCTATCCATAAGAAACTGAGATCTAGGTCTGATTGGCTCACCTTAGGGTTGAAAGTCAATCGTTACACCTTGTGATCTCTTTCCTAATGAAATTTGGAAGAGGGGACACCCTTAAACCCTAGGTTATTTGCATATAAGATCTAGGATACCTGTCTTCCCCTTTTCCCTTCATTTATACTGTATTCCTATTGATGAATGCAAAATAGAATCAAATGTACAATGTGAGAGAGACCCTTGGTTATATAACCAAGGTGAGACATAGGATTAGACAAGACCATGAAAAGTTTCTTAATCCGATAACATAAGACAACTAATAATGAATCACTTAGGGCATAATGATAAAAGTCAACATAATATTATGACAAGTGTCTTAATCTTATGATATGAAATATAAAGTGATAAAATACAATGTGAAACCTAAGTAAACTTAAGTAATAGGATGTGAAAGGGACCTAATAGTAGAACTAGTTAGGTAATATCCCTATTCACACCAACACCCACCCTTAAGTGAAACTTAGGGGGAACATGCAAAGATGGGTCCCAACTACTAGGCCTAATGAGGTACCCATGTACAAATGCAATGCGATCCCTCACAACCAAGGAAAAGGAGAAAACCTAGTTGGTGAAAGCTCCCCCCCAAAAGAGAAAATAAGAAACTACTCTAAAAATTATGAGAAGGAAAAAACCTCATATGAAGAAAAATTCCCCCCCATAAGAGAGAATGAAGAAGGTCAAGTGACCCATTGAAGAAACATATTATTGGAAACACAAGGATACACAACTGAGAGGGGGGATGAATCAATTGTCATAGATTATTCAAACCTTTTAAACTTTATCCAACTTAATATCAGATCTGATGTAAGAACATTAAGCATAAATAATCACAACATCAGAGACACAAGGAACACCAAGATTTTATACATGGAAACCCTGTTAAGGGAAAAAACTACAGTGGATGTTAGTCCACAATATTATACCCTGTTAAAAGTATAAATGAATAATGGGAATGCACATGCATTTAGGAACACTACCTAGAGCTCACTGCTCAAAGAAGACATAGTGTATTACAAAGACATTCAGATTAAAACCATCTAAAGAATTTGAACTGCGAAATTAGCTTCTGCAAAAGCCTGATTATAGTTTTGGTTAAGCACAAAAATACTTCTTCACACTCTACTCTACAATCAAATGATCTGATCTTTATTTGCACATATAATTCACATACATACTTCACACACACACTTGAATCTTCCAAAATGAAGAAACAATCGCTCTTATATATCCGCTTCATGGAATTACATTAACAAATTTGTTGGCCATAAATAAAATATTAGATGAATACAAATTGTTAGCCCAATACATGAAAAAATCTCAATGCACACCAACTGAAGTCAGTCACAACATAATGAAGACCTAAAAAAACATCCTTGAGCACACCAACCAACCAAAAATTAATCCACAAATATCCATAACATGCTAAAACCACCATGTCAGCCAAGAACATGAAAACCCGAACATGCAAAGGAAAAATCTTCGATCATGAGAACACCAACCAACGTGGACATGCACCAATGATAGGGAATGATCTAGAAACATCCACGAGCATCACAAAAGCATACAAAACAACTCAAATTACAAGCATCACATTTTATTCTTCCAAAAATACCAGCTATAGTAACATAATAACTGTAGGATCACAAAAACTCACAACTTGCACGAATCTTGATGTG
The DNA here is from genome assembly GCA_007115665.2 of Sequoiadendron giganteum. Taxonomy (NCBI): domain Eukaryota; kingdom Viridiplantae; phylum Streptophyta; class Pinopsida; order Cupressales; family Cupressaceae; genus Sequoiadendron; species Sequoiadendron giganteum. The sequence goes on from CM021102.1 coordinate 703,309,059, forward strand.
CACCTTTGAAAATTCCAGAGGAAAAACTAGATAGGCTCAGAAAAAAACCCTTTAATGCACAATACCTAAATACCAATGCACTGAACTTTTTACCATGTTGAACTTCACAACTTCACATGCAACCTTCAACATATTTATTATAATTTTCTCAATATCCTCGACATATACAACCTTCAAGACACCAATGCTAATAGTGTTGACATCAATGACAACCACATATCAGCAACACAACCACAACATCCAAAAATCTCCCCCTTTGGCATTGATGGAAACACATGATGTTCAACGCAACTAGCTCTTCTTCAAACAATCTCTCCTTTACACATTGCTTATCTCATACTATTCTTCTTCTCCCTTACCACATGAATCTTCTCACCCTTTCTTCTACAATTTTTTTTCACATTACTCTTCTCCCCATTTGACATCAATGGAAAAGGTACACAAGTTCTGAACCACATATCTGAATCATTTGACTACTCCCCCTGAGTAGCAACCACCATAACATCAATCCGAAACAAGATATGACTTGTAAATGCACGGACTGATGCAAAGACTTGCATCTTAGTTCTGATTAGGAAGGGAAATCACCCCTAACTTCCCTCTGAGATACTCAAAAGTATCCTTAGGCAATGGCTTAGTAAATATTTCTACAATCTGTTCCTTAGTAGGCACATACTCTAGTTTGACTTCTTTGTCACTCACCTTTTCTCTCAAATGGTGATATTTGATGGATATATGTTTTGTCTTTGAATGCAACACCAGATTCTTAGAGATGTTTATTGCACTTGAATTATCACATAATATAGCAGTAGGCTCATTATACTCAATTCTGATATCTCTCAGCATCTGCTTCATCCATATTACTTGAGTACAATTATTTTCAACAAAAATGTATTCTTCCTCAACAGTAGATAAGGAAATAGAATTATGAATTTTACTTAACCAAGACACCAAATTCTTCCCTAAGAATAAGGAACCACCACTAGTACTTTTCTTGTCATCCACATCACCTACCCAATCAACATATACTTCTTCTAGCTCACCATTAAGAAATGCTGACTTTACATCCATTTGATAAAATTTATAGTTCTTAAAAGAAACATAAGCAAGAAGCAATCTCACAACTTCAATTCTGGCGACATGGGCAAAGGTTTCTTCAAAACCAATACCTTCCATCTGTGAGTACCCTTTACATACCAGTCTTGCTTTATTCCTAACCACTTCACCTTTTTCATTTAGCTTACTCCAAAAGACCCATTTGGTTCCAATCACATTCTTATTCTGAGGTCTGGGGACAAGAATCCATGTATCATTTTTCTCTATCTGCATCAGTTCTTCCTTCATTTATTTCATCCAATGTTCATCTTTACCATGCTTCATTGACATTGTTGGGTCTAGTCTTAGAAATCAGACAATACTCTTCTACAATTCTTCTTCTAGTCTGCACACCTTTGTTCTTATCTCCTATAATATGATCTTCAGAATTATTTAGCTTTACATACCTCAAAACTTTATAATTCTCTTGAACTTATGGTTCTTCTATTCTTTCTTTTGCACTTCCACTAGTCTCTGCTTCTTGATTCTCTTGATTCACTAGAAAAATTCAAACTTGATTCTATGTATGATCATTCTTTCCTTTATCAATACTATCATGTTGGTCATCTGAATCATATCCACAATATCTGGATGATTTAGCAGTGTCTTCATCAACTCTGACATTTTCACTTTTAACCATTTTCTTCAGCATTCTATTGTAGCACTGGTAGGCCTTACTTTTAGTAGAGAAACCCAGAAATATTCCTTCATCACTTCTAGCATCAAACTTGCCTATGTATTCATCTCTCTTGATATAATATCTACTTCCAAAGATTTTAAAATATCTAACCATAGGATTATGACCAAACCACAACTCAAAAGGAGTCTTACCAGAATTACGATTGACATTTAATCGGTTGATAGTGTACACAATAGTGCTTACAGCTTCTCTCCAATAGATATGAGGTACATTACCTTCCAACATCATAGTTCTAGCAACATCTAGAATTGTTCTATTCTTTCTCTCTACAACTCCATTCTATTGAGGAGTTCGAGGAGTAGATATCTGTCTCTTGATTCCATGCTCTTCACATAAAGTATTGAAATCTCGAGAAGTGAACTCACCTCCTCTATCTAACCTTAAGCATTTGATCTTCAATCCTGTTTCCTTCTTAGCCATAGCTTTGAAACTTTTGAACTTCTCTAATGCTTCATATTTTTCTCTCAAGAAATAAACCCATATCATCCTAGAGTAATCATCAGTAAGCAACATAAAGTACCTTTCTCCTTGTAGACTTCTGACTTTGGAGGGGACACATAGATCAATATGCACCAGCTCCATTACTCCATTAGAATGATGTTGTTTTCTCTGAAAAGAAACTCTAGTCTGATTTCCCATCTAATATTCCTTGCATATGGTGTTAGTAGGCTTAACTAACTTAGGAAGATCTCTAACTGCTTGAGTGGAGCTTAGCTTGAAAATGTTATCAAAATTCACATGAAATAGCCTCCTATGCCATAACCAACTTTCATTGACTTGAGCAATCAAACAACTTTCACTAGCAACACACAGGTGAAAAATATTACCTCTTGTCTTTGTACCTGAAGAAATTACATTTCCAAAACTTCCCAGTATCCTACATTTTACATCTTTGAGTTGAAGATTGTATCCCTTGTTGACCATTTGTCCAAAACTCAACACATTATGCTTAAACCTTCTACATAATGGAAATCATCAGTATTATGTTTACCACCAAAAGAAATAGTGCCTCTACCACAAATCACACCAGAAGTGTTGTCTCCAAACATTACAACACCACCATCATATTTCTCTAAGCTTACAAACTTTCTTTTGTCACCAATCATATGATGTGAGAATCCACTTTCAATCACCCACTCATCCCTTTCTTTAATTCTGGCTGCAAGAGCTTTCTCAACATTCACATTACTAGTAGATTCAGTGGACACCAGACCATTTTCCTTGATAGAAATGAATATCCATCTATCCTCATTTCCATTTTCTTTATCAGATTCATCATCAGTAACACCTTCTTCAACATAATAGCATTTCTTTTGAAATCTAGGCTTGTCAGGTTTGGACCTAGGAACTCGTTCAGGACATCTTGATGCAAAATGACCTATCTTATTGCAAGAGAAGCATTTATTATGCAATTTTCCTTTGTACTTACCATGTCCTCTGGCTTCTCTTTTCACAATAAGTGCTTCCAGCTCTTCTACCTCTCTTTCTTCATCTTCAATCCGTTTCATCTCATCTTCATACTTGAATGTATTTCTTGAACTTTCTCCCAGATCATATCTCTATTTGTTTCTTCTAGATATAGTAGCTTTAAATGAAAATTTTGTCTTAGGAGTATATTCACCAAATTCACTCAACTCATATTCAACAAGTTTACCAATCAACATATCTCTTGTCACATTTGTTACTATCCCGAGCTTTCATTTTGTAAGAAGTAGGTAATGATCTGAGCACTTTAGCCACAATCTCTTCTTCTTCCAGGGTTCCACTGACACATCTAATACCCATCACTAGCTCATTTAATTTTTACATAAAAGAAATAATATTTTAATCTTTGCTCATTTTCATGTTTTCGCATTTGCCTTTCAGACTTTGTAGCTTAGAAATTTTCACTTGTGTATCTCCTTCATATAATGTTTCCAGCTTCTTCCAGATCTCATGTGTTGTTCTCAGACCCATCACATTTGTCATCTCTGAATCTATTAGAGCACTCAAAAATGCTTCTATAGCCCTGATATTACTTTCAGCTTCTTTGATCTCATCAGGAGTAGAGGGATCATTCCGAGGAATAGTATATGTGTTCTTTGTAATATTCTAGAAGGGTTCACCAATGCACTTCAAAAGACACTCCATTCTATCCTTCCATAGAAAGTAGTTTGTTCCATCGAATCTAGGACTGTCCTTCTTGTATGATACCATCTCAGATCACCTCAAGCTATTAAACTTCTTTAGAGGAACTTACTCTGATACCAATTGTTGGAAAAAAAAGGATAGACAACTAAGAGGGGGGGGGGGTGAATCAGTTGTCACAGATTATTCAAAATTATTAAACTTTATCCAACTTAATCTCAGATCTGATGTAAGAACATTAAGCATAAACAATCACAACATCAGAGACACAAGGAACACCAAGATTTTATATGTGGAAACCCTATTAAGGGAAAAAACCACGGTGGATGTTAGTCCACAATATTATACCCTGTTAAAAGTATAAATGAATAATGGGAATGCACATGCATTTAGGCACACTACCTAGAGCTTGCTTCTCAAAGAAGACACACTATCTTACAAAGACATTCAAATTAAAACCATCTGAAGAATTTGAACTGAGAAATTAGCTTTTGAAAACGCCTGATTACAGTTATGGTTAAGCACATAAATACTTCTGCACACTTCACTCAATATTCTTCACACTATTCTCTGCAATCGAATGATTTGATATTTATTCACACATATACTTCCCATACATACTTCAAACACACACTTTCATATTCCAAAATGAAGAAACAATCACTCTTATATATCCACTTCATGGAATTACATTGACTTTGTCGGCCATAAATAAAATATTAGATGAATACAAACTATCGGCCCAATACATGAACAAATCTCAATGCACACCAATTGAAGTCGGTCAGACATAATGAAGACCTAAGAAAACATCCTCAAGTGTGCCAACCAACCAAAAATTTATCCACAAAGATCCGCAACACGCTACAACCACCAAGTCGGCCAAGAACATGAAAACCCGAACATGCAAAGGAAAAATCTGTGATCATGAGCACACCAATCAATGTGGACATGGAACAATGATAGGGAATGATCTAGAAACATCAAAAAAGCATACACAACAACTCAAATTACCAGCATCACGTTTTCTTCTTCCAGAAACCTAGCTATAGTAACAGAATAATTGTAGGAACATAGAAACTCACAACTTGCACAAATCTTGATGCACACCTCTGAAACTTCCGTAGGATAAACTAGATAGGCTCAGAAAAAAACCCTTTAATGTGAAACACTTGAATACCAACGTACTAAAATTTTCACCATGCTGAACTTCACAACTTCACATGCAACCTTCAACATATTTATTATAATTTTCTCAATATCCTTGACATATACAACCTTCAAGACACCAATGCTAATAGTGTTGACATCAATGAAAACCACATATCAACAAAACAACCATAACATCCAACACATATTACACCCCTAAGAGGGATTGCAAATGGTGATACTCTCAATACAGGGTTTGGTGAAGATATAAGCAACTTGCTCCATTGTAAGATAATATTGAAAGTCAATGAACTATTCCTCTATCAATCCCCTAATGTAGTGCATATGGATCTTGATGTGTTTGGTGTGCTAATGTTGAACTGAGTTCTTTGAGATGTGGATGCCACTTTGATTGTCACACTGGAGGACCATGGGCCATGGGAATGTGAAGCCAAACTCATTCGGAATATTCTGAAGCCAAATGGCCTCAATAGTGGCATTAATAGCTCCTCGATACTCAACCTTAATCAAAGAGAGAGCAATGACATGTTGCTTCTTACTCTTCCAATAAATGGGGCCAAAACCAAGATGAAATTTTTAGCTAGAAGTGGACTTATGACCATCAAGATTGCCAACCCAATCAAAATCTGTATATCCAACCAAGGTGAGTCATGTACCTACTATATAGTGAATCCCATAATGTTGAGTACCTTATATATAATTCAAGATACATTTGGCATCTTTCCAATGAAGCTCATGTGGTTCCTACATGAAGCGTGAAACCATTCCAGTCACAAAATAAATATGAGAGCATGTGTGAGTCAAGAAGATGAGGCTCCCAACAAGCTAATGATACAAAGTGGCATCAACTAGTGGAGTAGAATAGTTAGCCTCAAGCTTGAATCTTGACAGAAAGGGAATAGGTGCAAGCTTACAATCAGATATGTGGAACCAAGCTAGAAGATCAAGGGAATACTTGGGCTAAGAAAGAGTGATCCTAGAAGAATATTGTGTGATCCCAATCCCGAGAAAGTAGTGAAAGGGTACCAACTTAGTCATAGAAAATCTATCATGCAGTGAAGATTTGACTTTGCTAATGAGGGATGGTGAACTCCTTGTAATGATAAAGTCATCAATATAGAAAACAAGAATAAAATGAGAGTCATCCTATCACAAAATATAGACATTCAGATATGAGTGACACCTAGAGAGTCCTTTTGAGATAAGAAAGGAGTCCATCTTGGCATACCAAGCTTGAGGGGCCTACTTGAGGCCATAGAGAGACTTCTACAACCAGAAAACTAAAGAAGAATCCTGAACAAATTCCTATGGCTGCTCCATGTAAATATCCTCTGCAAGATCTCCATGAAGAAATTCACTCTTCACATACATCTAATGGACAACCCATCCATGAGCTACAATAATGGCAAGATTCAAGTGAATGGAGTTCATTTTAGCAACATGGGCAAGGTTTCCATGTAATCAATGCCAAGAACCTATGAGAAACCTTTGGCCACACTTTGTGCTTTCAACATGTCAATAGTTACATCCATTGTATAATTGGTTTGATAGATCCTCTTACATCAAACCATTTTTCTTCCCTTACGAAGAGGAACTAAGCCTCATGTGTGGCATCTCATCTAGGACTATACTATTCCTCCATTGCTGAATTCCACTCAAGACTTCCCGATGCTTCCTCAAATGATTATGGATCTGAAGCAATAGCAATGTAGACATGTGGAAGGTGTTGATTTTGTGACTGAGTTCTTCAAGTATCTGTAGGATCCCCAAAAAGAGTGCTTTCCAACTCGAGAGTCTATCGAGCCCAACAAGGTTGTGAAGAAGATGGGGATGTGTTGTGTGGGTACACAAAACACCCCAAGTTTTCAAAATCTTGGGGACCCAAATTAAAAAAATTATTGGTTTAGTAGGGCCATGAGAAATGGTGTTAAAGGTTGAGTTCAAAGTAGGATGCAGTACGACTTGGATTGGGAGATTTGAAGTGGAAAGTCAAAAATCCAAGTGTTTGGGTAAACCAAATGTGGATGCATGGTTCAAAATAGGCCGACTGCAACTAAATTGAGTAAGTCAAATTACCATCTAGGGAAATAAGGTTTTAGGTAGGTAAAGTGGAAGTTTGTGGGCCCATGGGTACGAAAAACAAGGTGCCCAAGGCGTATAAGTTAAGTTAGGAAGTTCAAATGGGCATTTCAATGAAGGAGTTGAAATGACCATGTGGGTGTTTAGGTATTCAAGAAACTAGATGCTTGGGTACTAGGGTGTTCAAAAAAAACATAACTAAGTGAAATTCTTAGCACGTTGCCTAGAATGTCTGATAACACAAAAAAATTTGAAAACCCATATATAAGTGCATATACCCGGGAAACCTTAAAATGCATTATTTTATTTGTAATTGAAAGTTGGAATTAAATGCTTATCTTTAATAATTTTTTCTTTTCTTACATATGCATTAAATTATTAAATACAACTAATGAGAATGATGTAAATTATGTTGATATAGGTTTGATAGGTGGCGAATGATGACAAAGATATAGATGCGTCTATGAATCAAATTCATGAATGACTATGACAATATATAGGTGAGAGAGACATGCGATGAGGAGGTAGGTAAGCAAAAGAAGGGCTAAATGCGGAAGGGAAGATAATTTGAAAAGTGAAAATTGGGTTTTTCTTGGTAGAATAACACAACATCAAATTCCTTCATCTTGCATCAACAAGAATATTTCTCGAACCTGAAATTTGATGGTATAATGAGTGGATTTTTCTATATGCACCTGATCAATTTGAATATCTAACTTGTCCCTACATTTTGAGGACTCGAGTGAACCCGATGTGCATTTGCTCACGATTTCAAAGCTTTCAGCCACAAAGAAGAAATTCAAAATGCCCTTGACTTATTTATAGAATGGGGGAGATATTTTCTATTGCAAACTATATTTTGTGCCACACGCTATGTTAGGATTGGCTTCATTCTACTCAACCATGTGTTGTTGAAACTCTTTGGAGGCCTTGTGTTCTATAAAAGGCTAGATGCAATTCATTTTAATGGATAAAAGTTTGTTGAACTTGGTAGACATAAGATTGGTATTTTAGCAATTTTATCTCTATTTTCATGTTTTTGGTTCGATTCTAGCCTAAAAAATTGCATATTCTACATAAGATGTTAATATCAAAGCTAATTTGAAATCTATTTCCTAATATTGAATCTTACATAGCTGACTATTTATTCCTGTCTAAAAAGCCAATGTGTTGCACTAGATTCTAGTATATATTGATACTATTTGATGGTAAATAGTAATTTGTTTTTCTCTAAAATTCTTGCATCATTCTATGCGTAGCTGTGAAGCAATATGGTGAGGTATAGAATGGTTTCTGCTTTGATTTAGTTTATTTCTTGGTGTATACGTGAATAATTATTGGGAACCCCTTAAATTTTAGGATTTCAATGCTTTCCTTTAATTAGATTTTAAGTATTTCTTGCAAATGGTTTAAATTCATGAAGTATTTCTTGAAAATAATCTGTATTCATTAGATTGTAGAGTAATACACGTTGAATAGATGCTATATCTTTATGTTACTCTATTTGGTACATCCACCATTGAGTTGAAAACCATAGGCCCCTCATGATTAATTTTTTTTTTGCACAACAAACCTTGAGAGAACCTAGTACATGAAGACTTGATATTCTCAAGGCTTTGGATAGCCAAGATCATCCTTAATGGAAAATCTTGACGATTATTTCAAGATAGATATATTCTATTGATTTGAGCAAAGATTTTATCTCCATGTTGGTATGTGTAACATCCACATCAACAAAATTGGTGCTAGAAGGAGGGCCTCTTCTCCAAACTGGCAAGTTATACTAGTGTGAATGAGAAACCTAGGGTTACAGTGTGTTGAGAAAGATGTGTCTCAAACTTACTGGCGTATTAAGATGTTTGGGATTTAGGCTTATCGATTATCAAATACATGGTAAAAGCCATAGAAGTTTTGCAAGTAGTCAGACATCAGCCTTCAAAATTATTGCTTACCAGATACAATTGAAAATGACTTAGAAAAGTTGAAGAATTTCACCAACTAGACTTCAGATTTTTGTCATATGCTTTTTTGATTAGGTCTGTGGTATCAATTATTGAGAAACCTCGAGTCCTGATCTGCGAAAGGACTTCATTCTTTCAAAATTTCATTGGCAGTAAGAAGAAGCATCATTGAAGAGAAATTTATATGTCAGAGAGAGTCTCTAAGTAGTCCCCTTGACATCCCAATGGAAGGCTCGAGATTGTTGTCAATAGGAATGGAGAACATCATTAGGACATAGAATGTAGTCCTCTCGATGTACCGATGGAGTGGAACCTTAGTGCACTGTTAACATGGGACCGATCAACATGGAAGGTGATGTTAGTTGTACGAAAATGGTGATATGGATGTTACGTTGGTGGTGCAGACCATAAGTAATGCTATAAGATTCGTTAGTGGGACTTCAATGTATCGATGGAAGGTGCTAAGTCATCCCCTCGATAATTTGATGGGAGCTAGTAACAACAATGAGCAACTTGCATATTGGGGTGATGGTAAGAGTTAAAAAGGCCATGGTTTATGTCTCCATGATATTCTGATATGACTTTATTTGAGGCTAAAGGTAATGATGAAAGAATTAGATGGTGATACGTGGCATGGAGCTATTAGTTGATTGCACATCGTTGTTGTGAATCAACATGTTCATTGGCTCGACGATTTCAGCCTGAAGGTGATAATTGAATTATTTGATAACCATGTAACTTCTTGTGATATCTCGATGCACAATTGGTTGATGAGGTGGTACTATGACAATATAGGTTATGCTGACCTGAATGTGGAGATATATAAAATTCTATAATGCATTAGAGGTGTTGGTTCTCAAAAAAGTAGGTTTGAACCATGAGAGGTTTCCAAGCTCTCACAATGCTTTTGGCTAACGTACAAGGCCAAGTGATGCAATTGAACCTTCTTCTCTTTAGGTTCTACTAGACCAAGGCAGGTGAACCTATGTGAATGATGTAGATTGAAATGTATTTCCTTGTGAAACAATCTACCCACAATGGAAAATGGATGTGGATAGACAAAATACTACAACTACTCCTACTCCTACTACACAAAAGAAAGGTTTTGAAAATATTGCTTTATATGAATTTGTTCTCTGGGTTGTGAAAGACTAGTGCCTTCTATCCACATGGGCAATGGAGTCCAAATTAAGAAGAATTGTGTGTTTCCTTCTTTGGTTTAATTCTAGTTGTTTGGCACTTTGTAAAATGAAATCTTATGATTGGCATATAATTTCATTTATTTATGACTTGCATAAATAAGGCTGAAATGTTTTTCTATTTGGTTCTACTTTAACCATCCAAAAGAAATCCTAAAATTACAGTGACTTATTTAAAAGGATTTAAATCTGACTTATAGACACCAATCAACTAAATCACACAAAATGGGAATACATTATGATAAATAGGAGATTATACTTGATATGCTGATTTAAATAGTTAAAGGATCTCAAGTTGGAGACAACCAGATAAAAAATATAAATGATTATAACACAAAAAATGAACACAGTAAAGGTCTCAACAATTCAAAATAATTTTTCCATTGATCCGCTTCAAAAAAGATCTGTCGTTATTTACATTTCCCAGTTCTCATTTCTGAGAAAATCTAACTCTTACTCTAACCCCCTTCTGCAACTGATTTTACAAAGTATTTATACAATTCATACCAAGCATTGCAACTGTTCACTTTCCTGTTACAACTGCTTCACATTCTTTGACATAAAATAAAATATTTAATTGAGTTTCCTTTCGGTAAATTAAATATTTTTAACATTAGATGAGCTTCTATTTTACTTTATAACTTAACCGCTCTTTACTTTCGCTTCGCCATGGATTTTATTGTATTTACTTCTCTACCGCGGTCAACCTGTTGACCGACCATGGTATAGCAGTCTTTGACCTTGATTGTATTCTCTTTATCCATGTGCTACCACACCCTTCGTTCTGCTCACCCACGGTATAGCGATGACTAGCACTGACTGTTATCGTCACTATCTATCTTCTATCACCGCACTACCATAGTCATTGGACTGGCTACTAGCAGTACTACGGCCTGACTATCATGGTTTATCCTTCCTCCACCACTCCACTGCTAGTTCCATTCTAATTGGCCATAGTGTAGCGGTAACCGTAGTCTTCACCGCCACCTCACTATCTCACTGATACCTTCACTGTGTACCGCACCACCATGGTCACTGGTATGACTGCTAGCGGTAGCGCGGTAAGCTCTGGATGACTATTGATAACCACCACCTCTATACCATGGGCCACCCTAAAAGGGGTTGTGGTATAGCGGTGAAAAGTGATGGCTTATGGGAAATGAGTATTGTGGCAAGGGTGTAAAGGTATTTTAGCTTTATAAAAAGCGGTGAATGAATTTTTTCATGAAAAGGTAGGAAAATATTGGGAAATTAAATAAAAAACCTTAGGATTTTGATGGAAATTATTAGATTCAAATAGGAAAACCTTAGGGTTTTTGATGGAAAGTTTTGAAACTAACAGTGGCTCCTATTGGGGATGAGTGGTTTAGCAAATCACTACAAGAATCTAGAATGTCTTTGGGAGAGCAGACTAAGTAAGGGACATGAAAAATGAAGGCAATGGAAGATGGAGGGAATGAACAGATGAATGATATGAAAATGGAGAAAATGGAGAATGGAAAACCTTGCACTACTGTACATGGAAATAAAATCAATGTTTTCAACAAGGGAACCTCTAAGAATGTCCATGTACTAGAAAACCTATACCCTTCAAAGATTCGTAAAACTACTATGCATGGAAAAGAATGTTTAAAGAGGTTTGTTAGGAATTGTCCATGCATTGGCAATCCTTAATCCTCTATGTCTGCTATGGTTCAAAAATCAAACCATAAAAGATGGCCCCAGGCCACCCAAAAGAAAAACCTGCACTTTCCTCTGTCATAGACTTTGTTCTGACTAAAGCTCACTAGGTTTCTTTTGAAACTATCCATTCCACCTGCCCTACAACATGCACTGCCATTGAAAACCTTCAGGAAATCACTGTGTTCAATTTGATTCATATTCATTTCACCATTCTGCATTTCATAATTCCTATCACCATATGACAAGCCTTTATCACCTTCAACATACAAAGTGTATCTAGGTTCAAAAAAATCATAATCTTGCTTATTATCATACACAATTGAATGATCCTTGAACTGTACTGGGATTTGAAAATCTGAATGCTTCTCATGGCTACCACAAAATTCTATATCTTCTAAAACAATCAAATCACTTTCCATTTCTTTCCTATCACCAGTTGGAATTGACACATACATTTGATCCATACAATCATTCTTATACATACTTGAATCAAAAAATGATGAACACTTATCTTCAATAACATGCAAACCAACATCTTTTTCTTGTAGGAAAAAATCATTCAAGTCACGTACCTCTTCTTGGATGGACAAGGATTCTTGATCAGCTTCAAAGATCTCTTCATCAGTCTGAGAAATGCTCATGGAGTCATATGAATTGTTGCAAATAGTATCTTCACTATCAAAACAGATATATGCTAGAGCCAAAACTTCAGAATCATCTTTATGTGCATACTTCTGGTATTTAAGAGTTAACAAATCTGAAACTTGCTCACTACTGAGTGAACAAGTCTCTGCTTCCATATGTTCTACCATGTCTCCAAGTTCTTGATCTTCATAAGAACTGCAACAATTAGCCTATTGTATATCAACATGTTCTTCTTCACAATTTGAATCACAATCAGTTATGTAGGAGAAACTCTCCATATCTTCATTGTTGAATGGCATGGTACCTTCTTCAATTGCAGCATTTGAAGAATTGTTGGTAGTATTCACATACCTTGTCCCAAGTATGGAATCAATAAATTTATTCACCACATCAAAGGCATGCTGTTTTGATGATTCTGACCAATAGACTGATTTAGGCTTTGATGCTCTTAGACATTGTGCAACAAATGTGGGTCTTGTAGGCCTATAATGAGGAGGTAATTGCATACAAATGTCTATCATCCTATTGTATAGAGAGTTTACAGATTCTCCCTTATATCTCCTTATGTCAAAAAAGGAATCCACAAGATTTTTACTTCTCTCTTGAATTTGAATATACTCATCAAAAGTGTTTTGCTGTGAGTAGAGTACATTACCTTTATTACCAAAGCTCTCAGTTGCATCATGTGGTACTTGTGGTGTTCAAGATCTCCTGACATTTGTGTCTTCATTCTCATTGTATGATGGCCTATTTGGTGATGTACTTGGAGCACATTTGACTCCCAATTGCAGAAATTATTGGTTCACTTGTAGCATCTGTTGATCCAATTGCAAACTTTGTTGTTTCAATTCCTTCAATTCTCTTATTGACTGCTGTCTTCTTTCTTCTTCTGACATCTTGACAAAATGTGATTGTTCCACAATATCCATGCATTATTTATCAAATATGAAACAGAGTCACCACCTACTTTTCCCAAAAGTAGGAAAATGAAAAAGATTATGATATTGTTTTGGTTTGCCCCAGCGGAATCTCCAAAAAAAATGCAAAACTTTGTTGACTCAATAAATGGATAGGCTGTAAAATTTCCTAAGATTTCGTGAGTCACCAAAATTTTGTGTGTATGAATCAGATGGGGAGCTGCAAAAAACACAAGTGTGATCCTCTGATTGAAGACCAAATTTGAAACTGTATGACTCTATATGGAAAGGCTGAAAAATTTCTTGATAGGTTTTTCCCCAGCGGAGTCGCAAAACTGTTGGTTCTCAAAAATGCAGGTTTGAACCACTAGAGGTTGCCAAGCTCTCACAACACTTTTGGACAATGTACAAGGCCAATTGATGCAATTGAACATTCTTCTCTTTAGGTTCTGCTAGACCAATGCAGGTGAACCTATGTGAATGATGCAGATTGAAATTTATTTCTTGGTGAAACAATCTACCCACAATGGCAAATGGACATGGATAGAAAAAATACTACAACTAATCCTACTCCTACTACACAAAAGAAAGGTTTTGAAAATATTGATTTATATGAATTTTTTCTCTTGGTTGTGAAAGACTAGTGCCTTCTATCCACATGGGCAATGGAGTCAAAATTAAGAAGAATTGTGTGTTTCCTTCTTTAGTTTAATTCTAGTTGTTAGGCACTTTGTAAAATGAAATCTTCTGACTGGCATATAATTTCATTTATTTATGACTTGCATAAATAAGGCTGGAATGTTTTTCTATTTGGTTCTACTTTAACCATCCAAAAGAAATCCTAAAATTATAGTGACTTATTTAAAAGGATTTTAATTTGACTTACAGACACAATCAATTAAATCAGACAAAATGGGAATACATTCTGATAAATCAAAGATTATAATTGATATGCTGATTTAAATAATTAAAGGATCTCAAGTTGGAGACAACCAGATAAAAAATATAAATGATTATAAGACAACAGCTGAACATAGTAAAGGTCTTAGCAATTCAAATTAATTTGTCCATTGATCTTCTTCAAAAAAGATCTATCGTTATTTACATTTCCTAGTTCTCATTTATAAGAAAATCTAACTCTTACTCTAACCCCCTTCTGCAACTAATTTTACAAAGTATTTAAACAATTCATACCAAGCGTTGCAACCATTCACTTTCCTATTAAAACCGCTTCACATTCTTTGACAGAAAATAAAATATTTAATTGAGTTTCCTTTTGGAAAATTAAATATTTTTAACATTAGACGAGCTTCTATTTTACTTTATAACTTAACCGCTCTTTAAATTTTGCTTCCCCGTGGATTTTATTGTATTTACCACTCTACCGCGGTCAACCTGTTGACCGACCAAGGTATAGCGGTCTTTGACCTTGACTGTCTTCTCTTCCTCCACCATGCTACCACAACCTTCGTTCTGCTCACCCGCGCTATAGCGGTGACTAGCATTGACTATTATCATCACTGTCTATCTTCTGTCACCGCACTACCACAGTCATTGGCCTGGCTACTAGCTGTACCGTGACCTGACTGTCATGGTTTATCCTTCCTCCACTACTCCACCACCGACTCCATTCTAACTGGCCATGGTGTAGCGGTAACCGTAGTCTTCACTTCCACCTCACTGCCTCGTTGCTAACTTCGCTGCGTACCGCACCACTGTGGTCACTGGGATGACCACCAGTGGTAGCATGGTAAGCTCTGGATGACTGTCGATAACCACCACCTCTATACCGTGGGCCACCCTGAAAGGGGCCGTGGTATAGCAGTGAAAATTGATGGCTTATGGGAAATGAGTAATGTGGAAATGGTGTAAAGGTATTTTAGCTTTATAAAAAGCGGTGAATGAATTTTTTCATGAAAAGGTAGGAAAATATTGGGAAATTAAATAAAAAATGTTAAGATTTTGATTGAAATTATTAAATTCAAATGGGAAAACCTTGGGATTTTTGATGGAAATTTTCGGTTCTAACAAGAGGTTTCAATGGTGAGAGATTGGATTCAGGGGGTTATGTTTTTGAAGTATCTCCAAATGGAATAGGATGTAAATCTCCATGTAAAGGCTTGGAGCTTGGATTGCATTGTAACTATTTATTTATTTCTGAATAATATAATGGATATATGATTTTGGGGTGTGGGGTTTTTTACTTGGAAGGGTTTTCGCCACACATATCTTTGTGTTCATGTATTATGTTCTATATTTCATGTTTGTTGATTCTGTTTGTTGAATCTATTCAATGCTTGTTGTTGAAACTAGTTGATCTTTAATTGTATAAACTTTCCTCTAAGGATTAATGGTGGGAAATGAACTATGTCTGATTCTGCTTTGTGGCATAGTGGTATGTGCTTTTGAGGCTATCTAAAGAAATGAATGTTACCGAAGACACATACTGATCTCAGATGCTTAATCTGGGATGAACCCTATTTCCCTTTCTTTTGGTATTAGAGCCTTGTTCTGGGATTCGATTATTCTTAATGTGTCTAGTTCTGGGTATTCCTTATGTGAAGATTTATTAGTTTAGCAAGCTTGAGGAAATATGAAGGAATCGGCTGAAGATTGATCCTTTAATGAGTTGAGGTTGTTTTCCTTTTTGTTTCAGTTTCTAGATACAACACACAACTTGAAGTATGGTGAAGACGAAAAATGGAGTTGGTCATATTGAAATGATGTGATCTAGAGCTCGTAGTTGACAACAAAATAATCCTGATGCATGGGGTGGGATTTTTTTCTTTGTGGTTGTTTTGCAGCAAAGATTTCATGTTGGGTTTCTATTTGAGAGGCTCCATGATGATATGGAGAAGCATGGGTTGCTATTTATCCATGGAGTAATGTTCTTATGTTGGGTGATTTTTCTTGGTATTGGAAGGCATTGTTCTTGTTACCCCGATTGCATGTAGGCTATGGAGTTTATCATTCGATGATCTA
Organism: Sequoiadendron giganteum; assembly: GCA_007115665.2. NCBI lineage: Eukaryota > Viridiplantae > Streptophyta > Pinopsida > Cupressales > Cupressaceae > Sequoiadendron > Sequoiadendron giganteum. Next base: position 703,325,617 of record CM021102.1, read on the forward strand.
GAAGCTTCTGCAATAGCTTGTCTCCCTCAAATGCATGTACATGTTGGTGGATGTGGAGTTGGTCTAAAATGGTCTTGGAGTTCCTGAACTACTTTTCTTCTTATGGTTTCTTTGTACTTGCATGACTTAGATTCATGTTCCTTGGATCTGAGGGTTTTATAGATTTTCCTAAAAATCTATGATTATGCTCATTCATGATAATCCATTATTCTAGTTTAACTGTCATGGTGTTTTTGTTTTAGAATTTTGGTCTTCTAGATGTGTAGTGGGTGTGGATGTGCATGGGTTTTGTCCAACATAGTGGTTTTGTAGGTATCACAAGGTCAAGATAAAACTTATGTTTGTTTGGAGCTGTAGGTAAGATATTTTCTAGACCTTGGTTTTTTGAGGTGTTACTAGATGAGATAGTTGCAATTTTGCATACATGCTTCATGTGTGGAGTGAGGAAGTGAGATTATTTCTCTACATGGGATTTTTGGTACGTGATTAGTCACTCAAAATTCTTGTGGTGATGTTTGATGGATTCCTTGTCTATGGTGCTCGGGTTGTGGACTTGTTTGGTAAATCAAATCTGAGCTTGATCTGGTGCTTGAGTTATGTTTTCTACATGATTATTCTCTTTGAGATCTCAATTTTGCAGTTTCTAATGTGATAGTGGGTTCGCATGTTGCATTGATTGGATCTATGGGTTATGAAAAGTTTTAGGCTATCTTTACCTACATGTTTGTTGTGGGACAACTTATAAGTGGACTGTCTATATCCATAAGGTTTGATTCAATGTTGATGCAAAATTGTTAGCTGGCCTTGTTTATGGTCACTTGTGCATTTCTATGGTTTCTTTGAGATGAGAGGATGAATGATACGAGAGTACTTGGATAGTCAATGTTGGTGTCCTATAGCATGGTGTATTTCCTTGATTTAGAGATCTTGGTTTCACTTGTATGTGTGTGGACCTGAATAGTTTTTAGATTTAGGAGATGGTGTGTCATGTGCTTGAAAATATTGATACCATAGTTCAGTGGGAGTTTTAGCAATGACTGTGTATTCATTACTATGTGGTGAATGATCTTCTTTAGTTATGCATATGTTTCAAAGGGAATCTTAAATCTTGTTGCTGTAGAAGGGTTTCTTCACATTTGCATGAGAACACTATTTGAGGATGTTGGTGTTTTTTAAAACCCAAGCGGATTCCTCAAAGCTCCTATGAATTTTTCATGTTCAATAATGAAAGCCTAGGAAATGATTGGCCAACTTAACGAGAAGAAGCAATAATGCTTACTCTCCTACACTTCCGGCTCTACAAGAGCTGGGAGGGTGATCCCACAATGTGCTTCTTACAAACAACTAAATAATTTCAAATACACATTGTATAACAACAGATAAGTTTGCCATCAACACTGAATAGAAAAATCCTTCAAGAAATTGGCAATTCCTTCAAAGATCCAACTCTTATTAGTAGAGAACTTCAAATACAACAAAGACAGGTCGATACAAAAATTATTTTGAATAAATGTTCTAAAATCAAATACCAAAGATGTAAGAGACACAACCACAACTTCATTATCAATGCCATATCCTAAAGAAATAATTCAAATGAGAAAGAACTGAACTATAAGGAAAATTTTTATCATAAATAGTTAAGATCTACATGAATTGCATTACAATTCACGAATCTACACCTGACATCTATTACTGCTTATGAATCTAGCCGCCAACCTACATGAACTTACACAATAACTAAAGCATTTAATTGATCCTTTGAACCAGAGCCACAATTATAGTATAATTCATAGTAAAGAACAATGAAAATTAATAAAACCAATCTTTGACCAACATTTCATTAATAATTCATGCCAAGTATCAAAATTGGAGAGAAATAGACTTGAAGGATTGTCAGATTCAACACAAACATGCTTAAGAGGCTCATAATTAACAAAATTATCATATCTGAATCTAAACTGTAAAACATGGACTCAATGCATATACTCTCTGTATTACAATTCTGCACTCTCAAATATCGGATTTAACAAAAGACCCTGTACATCAGCCCAAAATTCCCTTTTATAGAATAAGAGAGCAAAACAAGCTTTAGGCCAGGGCCAAAATGTACAGATGTCCACACTTGATTGGACCGATACTTTATACATTCCCTTCTACAATTATATTTGCATTTTATAATTGGAGGGAATGTATATAAGACAAAATCTATTTGCAGTTGTTGTAGAGAAGAAACCCGCCTTCCAAAAGGCAACTTGTTAAAGGGAAAAGCATCTTTAACCATTGCAACACTTTATCCACCTCAGTAGTAGTCTAGATCAACAATCCATACTTCAAGTTGGGAGAAGTATGTATGCATCCAATTGTAACTTCTGAGGCCAAACCTGTACTATACTCGACCAAGTCATACTCTCCACCCTGGTGCTCATATCCTAAAATCATTAGTGAAGAAATTATTCCACAATTCAAATTCTGCTTCAAATGGCCACTTGAACTCGATAACCTCATCTATATTTTCTCTATATGGTGCATATTTCACCATTACTGAAGTAGATTCCTTATCAAAATCTTCTAAGAAACTAATAACAAAGGATAGTTTCTAAAGTGTATCATTCAACATACTAATATCAACGTTCTTACATATCTCATTTGTCTGGGTTGACATGATGTCATTCATTTGGTCCTTCCAAGGCTGCAAAGGCTTCACCTCATCATAATTATGTTGGATATATGGTAATGGTGTTAGGTCTACTTCATCATATTTGACCTTTAATTCTTTGATCTTCATTTCCATAGGAGCAACATATCCCTGGAAATTTTGCTCCATAATTTGATTAACAAATTGATATGTTGGGATAACCCCAGGATACTTATCCTTCTGATGCTTTCCTCCTACTACCATGAACTTTAATTGTTTAGCTATGGGACTCCACTTATCTAACAATGGGGTGTCCAATTCCTCATCTCTTGGGAACAACCTAATTTCTTACAACATTAAAGCATAATTTGCATCGAAACTATTCAATTTTCCTTGGAATTTCCTATTAAAGTGTCCCAATATAGCATCTACAATTATTCAATTGATTTTCAACATAGATTCTTGGGATTGTTGCAACAATTATTTATACTCCTCAACTTGGTGGATTAATTTCTCCCTTAAAAATCCTCCTCCTAAATTACTTGCCTTCTCAATTGCAATGGTCTCCTGTCCCATATTGTATGGCATGATTGCTAAGGGTTGTCCTTGTGAGGGAGGTTGAGGTTACTCCATTGGTGGATTAGAAACATTGTGGCTAGAGCTAGCTTATCCTTGAGACTTCAATGTATCCATTTGCTGCTTCAATAATGCTAGCTCAGTTTCTAATTTTGCAACTCTTTGTTGACTCTTATTGTACTCATCAATGAGATCATTATATTGGCCCCTCAGAGTATCTTTGTCCTTGGTCAAGTCTTCAACAATAGCCCTGGTAAACTTAGAAAAATTCACTGCGATATCTGCTGCCTCTAATGTTGGGGTATCAACAACTCTTCTTGCAAGCAGGTGACCACTAAAATCAGCTAGCTCTACAACTACTAGTTTCCTGGATCCCGTAGACAATGACCAGATTGCCAAGGCATCCCATTCCTCACTAAAAGCTGAGCCCTTGAGTGTGAGTGTAACTTCTTCTTCAGTTTGAAGAAGTGGCCTATTGACCCTTCTTATTGTATCAAACACCACAACACCAACGACATCCCATTTAGGGAGCAAAAATATTCCACATTTTTGTACCAATTCTCTACCCTATTCTGGTGTCATCTCCTTGAAGGTTTTTCTCATTTTCTACATGACATTGGATTGGATAACCTTTTCTGGAAGCTCTAGATGCAAACTCCTTTCTTGAGCTACCTTCTTAGCATACAATGGAGCATTCACCCTCCAAGAAAAATCTCTAAATGCATTTATGTTAACAAAAGAGTCATCCCTTATGAATTATCTGCAGGTCTCCATCCTTAAGTCATCATTATTAGTTATTCATCTTATTTCATATTTTGCTAGCCTTAGAGCGACTGCTCTAGAACTTGATGCAACATCTTGTGGAAAAGATGGCATTCCTTGCTGCATTTCATCAGGGGTCACTATGATCTCTTCATCATCAATCTCAGGATACTCAACCATATTTGTTTCTTCAATCCTCTATCTTTTGGGTGATGTTATTTGTGTTGGATAAGGGGCTCTCGGGAGAGAGTCTAGATCAATAACTGCTGGTAACAGTTGCTCTAAAGATGATGGCACTGATTGCTTATGAGACACCACCTCAAAATTTTCTGAAGTAACAAGAGTGGGTATGGTTTCTTTCATAGTTATTGTTCCCTTCTTCCTGGAATATACTCTAATCTTTGGTGGAGGCTAATAAGAAGGTCTCTCCTCCAATGCTACTTCAGGATACTCTTCAATGACCTATGACTTTCCTTTGTCCTCCACTACCCGTTCAGCCTTCAAGACTCCTACCATGCTCTCAAAATTGTCAATAGCATATGTGGCTTGATTCAAGCTACCACTGATACTCGACATGGGATCATATGCAAGGTTATTTCTTTCTTCTTCTCCACCATCTTAGTAAAGGCAGTATATTTTTCTTTCCTTTCCTCTTGCACTTGCAAGTCAAGGATGTTTCTGATGATATCCTTAGGGAAATAGAAATTGTGAACAAAAGTGCTAGTTCTGTACTTTGCCTTCATTTAAGAAATTAAACCCTCAGGATCATGGTTCCTTGGGCATACGGTGTTTAACCCATAAGGCACAAGCAATTTCCCCAAATATTTCCACCCTCCTTTTTCCATGACAAAATCAACAAAAGTTGTATACTCAGGAAAGAAAGAACCTTTCTTTTTCTTTGTTCGCAAGTGTACCATTTGGGCATGTCCCAACTGTCTCATGATTTCTATAAATGAAATTCTTAGAGGCACATCCCTAGGCAATGCATATGGTTTGACATTAGTGTCTTATACCCTTAAAATAGTTGTATTGTAGTAAGGGATAATATCTCCCCAATTACGTGTCAAATTCAACTCAGGCCTCCTCTCCATTGGCCTTAAGAAATCATATATTTCCTTTGGAATTCTAGGTGGATCATAAATCAATTATCTTCTCAATCTTGACCCAAAAACATTATGAAACATCACATAGTCAAAGTCATGGTCATATATATCTAGAATTCTGGTCCAATACTGGACAAGAATATCAATATCATCCTCCTTATTTTTCAATTCCATATTCTGCCCGAAAAATCACTCTCCCTTGTACATTAACATGTGCATCAATAAAGAATTCCACTTAAAACCTACTAGTTCTTTTCCCTGTTTTAGAGCTACCAAACTCTCATGCATTTTTTCTGCCAGATAGGTAGCGAAATCATACACTACATTGAAAGTTGGATGTTGAAGATGCACAACCATATACATGAGGTCAGTAGGCAATGCATAATTTAAACTAATACCAAGGACTTGGCACAGGGAACGAACAATCTTATTGAAGTAATCACAGAAGTAATTTATGGGAAAAGGTTCAGGTTCATTCTTGCCAATCACTATCTTCTTATTTTTTTCCATTCCTTTGGTAGCCATACGAGGAGTTAACAAAGAATTCCTAAATAAAACCTTAGTATTTCTATATTATTCTCTGAAGGCCTTAAGGTCAACAGGAACCATATCCTTATTCCATTCATGTTAACCAATTTTTTTTGCAATCTCCTCTTTGGTTATTTTAACCATTTCCACACCATCATATGTCCTGACAATTCTAGTTATAGGATCGTACCTTGCTGCAATATCCTCTAACAAGTCAACATACATATACACATTTGGTATTACCAGCGTTCCGAGGTCCAACCTCCAAGGGTTACACAAAGGAGCACACAAGTTCCTATTTCCAAACCAACTAGAAAATAATTGCCAACCTGTATACGACACCTCAACATCTTGAATTGCACACTACTTATCGGTTAACCCTTCTAAACCCCGGGCCCCGTAAAACAAAGCCTTTCCCTCAAATTTCTTATTGGTAGAGGGTTTTAATATATCTATGACATCTTGAGAAAAACCTCTAGTGGGAGTTTTAGAACTAGAACTTTGGGCTTTGGGGGCCATTGCACAAGACATACTAAGGTTTTAACCTAGGGTTAGAGTATTGCAAGGCTTTTGGAATTTAGCTTCTAGATTTATAGCCTCAAAAGTAGTAGCTTCACAAATTGAAAGGTCTCGATAATTATTTATGCAAGCTTTAAAGAAATTTTAAAGAAAATAAACTAGTGTGAGCTTTAAATCAAAGCAAAATGCAATTCACACATGCCTTTAAGATATCAACAGGTTTTAGAAAGACAAAGAGTGTGGTGGATACATTACTTATAGTTTTTCTTGTAGATAGCTTTAATGCGGTTATGTTGGACTTACAGGAATTTTCTCATGTTGCTTGGTGCCTGGAAATTCTTTCTTAGCTCGGAATTATGCACAGAAATAGCAATTCAGGAAACTTTTAGCATTAAATTTGGTGGCTCAGACTAAACTCCACCATGAATATTTACTCACATGAGAAACAACAAATATCGTACAATGTTTATTGATTTTGAATATCAGTTGTCGATCCCAATCTAGGCAGGAAAGAATGAGCGACTCAGATTGAGTCAATATGGTTTGAAAATGCCATGTTCATCCACAAAATTCTCGACAAATGAAAACTCATCGATGAGACACCACCTCAGAATGAGCGGGTCCCAGTCTAGATCACTTCATACTTGACATCGACATCCATGTGTCACTTGGTCGCTCACCTCGCAACATCTTTAAAGCTATTATTTTAATCGTGTGAGGTTGGCAAGGAATGACCATGATTAATCTTCATCATCACATGACAACTGTTGATTTGAGAGCCTCATTAAAACCATAGGAAAACAAGGACTAGGCCCCACAACCATAGGCGAGATGTGGAAACATCTCACACACCTCGCCATTCATTTGTGATGTCATCGAAAGTCCTTGGGAGGCCAGTGGGGAATGGTTGGGATCAAATCTATCGATCTAATGATCCAGAAATCTATACATGCAACAAATTTTAATAATAAAAAGGGGACCAACTAGGTAGATGGGGCACAACCCTTAAGGTATGAGACTTTAGATGCAGGTCAAAAGTTTTGAAAATTTACTAACCTGTCATTAAGCGAAAAATAAAATTAAGTCCCAACATGGAAAAGACCGACATGCCAGGTAAAAGGGGCAGGTAACATGAATGACTCAAAAGACTCAAGCCATGACTTAAACAACTGACAACTTGGAGTAATAGGTCAACGAAATATTAGAAGACCAAGAGCATAACAAAACAAAAACCCAAAGCAAAGGTTTTTATGGCTAAAACCCTAAACCCCAAGGCAAACCAACAATGTCAAACACCAGGGACACCAGGAATAAGAAAAATTATTGAAATTTTTTAAGAGCTCTACCAGAGGATGTGTAGCATCTTAGAGCCATGAAGGATTCTCATGGTCTTTGGGTTGAGGTGTTGGTGGTGTTTGAAAGGTGATGTTGGTTTAGATTTTTGGCATGATACATTTCTCTTGAGATCATGGTATGTTCACTTGGAGCATGGGATCACCTAAGGGGGATGGTAAGATCATGATGTCATGATAATTTTTTGATTCAAATGTTTGGAGCTTTGATAGTGGTCTAATGATTCTCTATGTTTTGGATGCATTGGTCATATGCTTGAGAACTTCATGATAGTGTAGTGATGCATTTGGATTTTAGCATGGGATGATTATTTTCTAGTTCTCATGGATACTTGGAGAATAAGGTGAGGTTGTATTTCTCTTGAGATGAGATAAGTGTTGTTGAGATAGGTACTCATGATTAGATCTCAATAGAAATTATGAGGAGCCTACACCTTGGCTGGACGTGAGTTAAACAAAGACATATGAGGATATTGTTCTTGGGAGTCATGATGGCTTGTATATCCTAGAGGAGCATCCTCATTCCCCACTCTTGGTTTACTCAACAACTTATCACTTGAGAGGTAATGTCCATTGTTTATCTCAGGTGATTTATGCTTTCTTTCATAGACATGGACCTTGAGCTACTATTAGATGGTTATGGAGGATTCATTATGAGAGATGGATAGCATGGATATCTCCTTGGTTTTTCATTTTCTTTTATGATGATTATAGGGGATGGTAGTGGGCTTATTTCTTGAGATGGGAAATGGAGTAGTTTGATCTTCTTTGAGAAGCTTACATCCATGTACATACATGATGTATATGTTATTTTTGATCTCTTGAGGTTGAACGGGTTTGGATATTGTTATGGATTTTCTCTTGGGGTTGTGAAGGAGATCATACTTGACATAGTTGGTATTTAGATGTGTATGTAGAAGGGCATGCTACATGTTTATGATTTGCAGATTTTTCTCTTTAGTCTGGTTATTCCTATATGTTTGGATTCATGTGAATTTAGATGTGATATTTCTATGTGGAGCTATGGTGATCACTAGTTTGTGGTCATGTGTTGTCACTTGGGTGATGACATTGAGGTTATTGTATCTTTTTATTTTGTTGGATATGGAGAACATGGGAGAGCTATGGAAGATTGTTGAGAGAGATGTTTCTTGCAACAATCGGCTGTAGGATTTGTAGATCACTGTGGATGGTCCTTGGTACTACATGGTTAAAATTTCTATGTGTTCTGATTAGTAGACTCGATATTCCTTTGATCTCTTTAGATTTGGCATTACCCATGTAGCAGGAGTTCCTAAATGTGTTTGGTATTCTTCAATTGGTTGGCACATGGAGCTTGTATTTGCAATTATTGGGTTGGCTATGTAGGTGGAATGAGTTTGCTAATGAAGATACCTTTGAGGTATAGGTGATTGGATGGATTAGGAATTGTTGTGGGTGCTATTTTTAGTTGTGTGGGTTGGTCAGTTGAATGGAAGTAGATAATTTTTTGGCTATTGTTCTAGCTGATGTTCTATCTTGTTTTCTGGAGAATGTCTTCATAGTTCTATTCAGGTTGGGGGATTTGAAGTTGATGTTATTGACACTTTTGTATAGCTTGTGAGCATAGTGGAGTGGTGTTAGTATTTTGTAGCCTTTGCTATTGGTTGGCTCTGATGCTTGTTTTCTGTAGACTGGTGCATATACACCATGGCTCATTCCTTTCCTTTGGAGGATGGCTTGAAATACTGCCTGAGATAGTGGACATCTTGGATGTTTTGCAGGTGTCTAGGGTGATATAGTAACTTCAAGCGTTGATTGGGAGCTAGTAAGTTCTTTGTCAAGTGGGAGAATGTTGAGAAAGACGTGTCTCAAACTTACTGGCGTATTAAGATGTTTGAGCTTTGGGCTTTTTGATTATCAAATACATAGTAGAAGCCTTAGAAGTTTTGCAAGTAGTTGGGCATCGGCCTTCGGGATTATTGCTTACTAGATGCAACTGAAAATGACTTAGAAAAGTTGAAGAATTTCACCAATTGGACTTCAGAGTTCCATCATATGCTTTGCTAATTAGGTGTGTGGCACTGGGTATTAAGAAAGCTTGAGTCCCGATCTATGAAAGGACTTTGTTCTTTAAAAATTGCATTGGTATTAAGAAGAAGCATCATTGACGAGACATGTATATGTTGGAGGGAGTGTCTAAGTAGTCCCCTTGACATCCGAATGGAAGGTTGGGGATTGCTGTTGGTAGGAGTGTAGAACATTGTTGGGACATATAATGTAGTCCTCTTGATGTACCGATGGAGTGGAACCATAGTGTGCTGTTAAGGTGGGACCGGTCAGCATGGAAGATGATATCAGCTGTACAACTATGGTGACATGGATGTTACTTTGGTGATGGGGACCATAGGTAATGCTATAAGCTTTGTTAGTGGGACTTCTATGTTTCGATGGAAGGTACTAAGTTTTCCCCTCAATAATCTGATGGGAGGTGACAATAACAATGCGCAACTTGCATATTGGGGTAAGTGCAAAAAGATGGGGGGCCAAAAAGGGGGCTTAAGTGGCCACTTTTTTTTTGAAATAAGGAAATACTGACCTTGGAGGTTAAATTAAGGATAGTTACACTCAAAATTTTGAGATGCAACAAAAACAAAGATCGTAGTGCTCCGAGTCTACTTTCTTAACTACTAATTTATTTTGAAAATGGTTGAGATGAAGGGGTTTAAAAGAGGGACATAAATAAATTGGTGTTGTTTTTGTCAGAAAAACATAACATAGCAACTTTTGTACGTCCCTAGCATGGTGAACTTTTTTTTAGTATTTTTAAAATCACTTGGGTGAGAAATTCGCTAACAGTATGTAGTTGATGCATGATTTTTCTAATAATTTTTAATGAATTTTTGAGTTTTTACTAATTTTCTAAGTGGACACTTCCTAAAAAATAGAATTTTGGCCGTTCTACACCTATATATTTTGGAAACTAATTGAATTTTTCTTTTTTAAATTTGTAGAATGGAGTCTAGTTTTTAAAAATGTAATTTATTTGAACTTTTGATGAATGGTTAATTTATAACGAAAAAGCACCAAACACTAGTTTTTGCCAAAAAAGAGACACACAAACAAAATTTTTTATAAATGAAAGGCTTAACATTGTCAAAAAGTAAAAAATATTACATTGTTGGATAGATAAGAGAGAGCCTAACATTACCCAGGTGTTTGATTTGTTCGACATTGAAACACATGCAATCCTGATGGTGAGCATGAACCGAATTATGTGAAATATTGTAGAATTTGCAAAAATATGTCTCTGGTCGTTGGGAAGGCCCTCCAAGCCTTTGGGTTGGTATTCCAAGGAAAATACCAAGCCCAAGGCTTGGGGATTCCCAAAGAAAGATATAACATGAGTGCTTATAACACACTCACGTTATTTGAATGCATTGAAAAAATGCGAGTGCGCTATAACGTGCTCGCATTTTGGTTTACATTGAATTTATTTTTCTTCTCTTTTTTTCTTTCTGCTTCTTATCTTTCAAGGAAACTATATACATGAAATAAATATTTAAGTATAAATTGTGTTAGGAAAAATTTGATTGCGGATTTTTTTTTCCCAATGCCAAGACTCAAAGGAGAAGAGAGATATGCTTTTTAATGTTTACAATTACAGTTCATTAAGACACACATGAAAGAAATAACAAAATTGAGAAATAAACACATATCACAACTGACACCAAATTTACATGGGAAAACCCTTACGGGAGAAAAACCCACCACACCAAAGAAAGATCACTTTTATTACAGTAAATGAATTACATACACATTACAACCTCTTCTTTTTAGATGTCAATTTACAACAACATTTCCCTTATCAACCTTGTACAAAATATCACTGTTACAATGCTTTCATTCAACATACAATGAAGTTCACTAACAGATTGTTCGACCAACCAACACCCAACTAGGCCCTTGACCAAATTATTCATTCACGCTCAAGAAGTCTATTCATTTTCCATAAGAGAATGGTCACAACAGGTCAACTGCCAATCGGTTTTCATTTTCCTACTCTCATTGGTTAAAAAAAAACCACATAGGAAAGACACTTGGTCAAAAGACTTCAACTGTATCGCTCATTGGTGAGACAATAAACTATGTCTCACCGATGCCAGACTTCCCACAGGCCATCTCACACATCACCAAATTTTACTGGTCTATCGCTTAGACTTGGTGAAGTCTCCTTGATCTCAGGACCATCGACAAGACCAATGCTATCGACAAAAAACTGGAAAGTCACACTGATGGTTCATGTCTCCCCGATGTCCCAAAGAACACCAAGACCATGCATATCAAAAAGAGTCACATTTATCATTCATCAGGAGCAGATCCGTCGGCAAGAGTAATACTATAGATAGGAGATCAGGAAGTCACATCAACAACTCAAGTCTCCCCGATGATATTCATCGCCCAGATAGATGCCATCAGAATGAGTTAGAAATATCACTCCGACTGCTCTGGTCAAACTGATGGTTCTAATCACCAATACATTCATGAGGTCACACCAATATCGCCCAGAATTCTTCTATCGAAAAGAGTTTGGAATCTCACTTTGACTGCTCATGTCACCCCGATGAATTTTGTCGGCAAGACAGGTCCTAGGTCACAATGATCTGATCCCTCTAAGAATTTAGAACACAACTGCTTGTTGGTAAGACATTCCAAGGGTTTGACCGATACTGCTTTTTAGGAGTTCCATGTTAGTAAGCATTGAGGTACTTTTGCCAACAATCCCCCACTTGACAAAGATCTTACTGACACCTCCAAAGCATAACAAAACTACTGAGATTCATGGGCACCAAGACCCATCAAACTGATACACCACCTGTACTTGTCTGTGCTCACTGGTTTCATCAATGCATCTGCAACATTTTCCAGAGTATCCACCTTTTCTAAAGAGAAATTTCCATCCTCCACCATATCTCATACAAAGTGATATTGCACATCAATATGTTTCATCCTGGCATGGAAAGTAGGATTTCTAGCTAGACAAATAGCACTCTGACTGTCACAGTAAATTGTAATCTGCCCTGCATCACACCCAGTGTTAGAACACAAACGTTTTAACTAGATTGCTTCTTTATAGGCATGAGTTGCTGCCATGTACTTAGCTTTTGTAGTGGACAAAGAGACTACAGCTTGTCGCTTTCTCATCCAGCTAATTGTACCACCATTCAACATGAAAGTATATCCACTAGTGGATCTTCTACTATCAATGTCCCCTACCCAATCAAAATCCACATATCCATGAATGCTGAGAGTCCTTTGTAATCCAACCAAATTACCATGGTAACATAGAGCATATTCTGAAGTTCCCCTCAGATATCTAAACACTCTTTTCACAACATCCCAATGTGTCCTTCTTGGATTTTCAATAAATTGACAAAGAATTCCCACTGCTTGGGCAATGTCTGGCCTTGTACAAACCATTACACACATTAAACTACCAACTACACTAGCATAAGGAACTCTAGCCATGTCCTCCATCTCAGTAGGATATTTTGGATAATCTTCAACAAATAGCTTCATCCCTTGCAAAACTGGAACAACTAGCTTCTTGCAATCATTCATACCAAATCTCTCCAGAATAGTATTAGTATACTTACTCTAGCTAAGCCAAAGATTTCTGCCATTTCTATCCCTGGTTATTTCCATCCCCAGAATATACCTAGCTGCACCAAGATCTTTCATTTCAAACTCTGCAGACAACTGAGATTTTAGATCAGAAATCATTAACTTACTATTTCGAATGAACAAAATATTATCAACATCAAGGGAAATAATAAGAATCTGATCATTTTCAGTCTTGTAGTACACACAATGATCTAATTTTGGTCTTACAAATCCCAAAGACAAAACATAAGTGTCAAATTTTTGGTACCACATCCTAGGTTATTGATTCAAACCATAGAGAGATTTTTTCAACTTACAAACTAGATTTTCTTTACCTTTTCTCACAAAGTACTCGGGCTGGGACATATAGATTTCTTCTTTAAGATCACCATGAAGAAAAACTGTCTTCACATCCATCTACTCAATCTCCAAATCATATGCTGCAGCAAGTGATAAAAGAAATATGATAGATGTCAACTTTGCTACAGGAGAAATAATTTCCAAACAATCAATTCCCTTTGCCTAGGAATAACCTTTTGCAACCAACCTTGCTTTATACTTTTCAAAACAACCATTGAGACCAATTTTATTTTTAAACACCAACTTGCAGCCCACAGGCTTTCTACCTTCAGGAAATGGAACTAGATCCCAAGTATCATTTTTCCTTAATGATTCCATTTCTTCATTCATGGCTTCCAACTAGGAATCTGAATTAGACATTTCAGTTGCCTCTTTAACAGTCCTAGGGTCATCCGTGTTAGTAATCAAAGCATAGGAACAACTAGAATCTAACATAGAGAATCCATACCTATTTGGTTGCTTCTTCTCACGTGTATACCTCCTCATAGGATGAAGCTGAGGTTGTGGTTCTTCTTCTTGTTCAAAATTGTCAGAGCTTCTCGAACTCTCCTTAGTTTCAGGTACACTTTCAATATGTTGTTCCTCTTTTTCTAGAATTAGAGGTATCTCAACAACATCATTCTTATTTTGCTCTTCTTTCATCCCTGATTGCAGATCCACTGAAGAAGGTTTCAGTTCCCAAAAGATTACACTTCTACCATACAATACCTTCTTAGTCACAAGATTCCAAAGCTTGTATCCTTTCACACCAAGGCCATACCCAATGCAAATACATTTTTCAGCTTTGTTTACCAATTTAGATATTTTCACATCCAACACATAAACATATGCTTCACAACTAAAAACATGAATATATCTGAGAGACGGCTTCTTACTAGACCAAGCTTCCATAGGTGTTATAGAAAAAAGTGCTGAAGAAGGTGATTGATTCAATAAGTAAAATGCTGTAGCCACAGCCTTAGCCCAAAAATTTTGCTCCAGACCAACATTTATAAACATACTTCTTGCCTTCTCTATCAACGTCCTATTCAACCTTTCAGATACTCCATTTTTCTGCGGAGTGTAAGGCGTTGTCTTATGCCTCTTAATCCCACGGTCTTTGCAATACCTTTCAAACTCAGGAAAACAAAACTCACCGCCATTGTTAGTCCTTAGACACTTTATTTTTCTTCTAGTCTGATTTTCCACAAGGTTTTTAAATTCCTTAAAATGATTGAACACTTCTGATTTACTTTAAAAAAAATAGTCAAATGCCCATCTCAAACAATCATCAATAAAAGAAACATAATATTTAGAATTCAATAACAAAGGAACATCCAATGGACCACACACATCAAAATGAATATAATCTAGAACACGAGAATATTTACAAGGACTAGAGTAGAATGAAACATGTTGTTTTTGATATATACAATGTTCACAAAATTCAAAATCAAGATTACAATCATCCAACCCCTCAACCAGGCTTTTATTTTTCAAGGCTTTCAAACCTTTTTCATCAATGTGACCAAGCCTTTGATGCCAGAGCATAGTCTTTTCTAGAGGAAGTTTCACTTGCAAGGAACTTTCCCCAATGAGAACATTTTCATTCTTCTCTTTACGAACAACCTTCTGTGACTTTGTAGAGACACTATTGCATTGAACAACCAGTGCATCCAACTTGAACAAAGTACTAATTCAGGCAGCCCTAGCTAGCACCATTGAGCCTCTAGTCATTTTACAACAATTTCTAGAGAATGATACTTGCACTCCAACATTGTTCAACTTGCTTATAGAAAGAAATTTTTGAGCCAGACCTGGTTTATGTATTATGCCATCAATTCCTTTAACTCTTCCATTAGGAAACTGAATTTTGACTCTTCCACAGACAACTATCTCCAGAGATGAATCACTTGCCAGATACACCTTTCCACCATCACATTCTTCATACTTAGTAAAACACTCTCTATGAGATGTCATGTGAAAAGATGCTCTAGAATCAATCAGCTAGACATCATCTGATGCCTGAGTTGCCAAGGCTGTAATAAAGGCATCTGCATCATTCTGAGAAGAATCATTGTCAAAAGAATTCTTCTTCCACTTCTTTTTCTCCTCTTTGCAATCCTTTCAGACATGACTAGGCTGCCCACAGTTCCAACACTTCACCTTGGACTTCTTACTAGGAGACTTTGATCTCCCTTCTGATTTTGATTTGGACTTCTTGTCCTTTTTCTTTCCTTTTTATTTTGATTTGCCTCGAACAACAAGAGCCTCCTTCACCATCTCAGAAGATTTCCTTCTCATCTCTTCTAATATCAAGGAGGAAACAACGTGCTCCATTTTGAAAGTGGTTGTCATGCTCCCAATTGCCATTAACAAATGATTCCAAGAATCAGGAAAAGAACATAACAAGAGCATATAACGATCTTCTTCTTCAATCTTCACACCTATAGATGTTAACTGAGCAATCAACATGTTAAAGTTATTTAAGTGATCAAAAAAAAATTTTCCTCCCTCGATATTCAAATTGTATAGCTTCTTCCTCAAGAAAAACTTATTTACCATTGACTTTCCCTAATAAATAACTACCAGTCTTTTCCACAATGAAGAGGTAGTATTTTCTTCATGAACGTTCAGGAGAACAAAGTCTCCCAAATAGGGTCTTATCAACCCTTTTTCTTTTCAATCTACAAGGTCCCAATCCTCTTGCTTCATGGCTGTAGGTTTCATTCCAAACACAACAATCCAAAGATCATGATCCACCAACAGGTCTTCCATTTTAACTTTCCACAACTCAAAATTGCTGTCGTTGAATTTCTCAATTTCAATCCTTCCAAAAGTATTTGTCGTTGCCATCTTAATCTGGAATTAGAAAAATTCAAGACTTCTACATAACTCCTAGTGACCAAAATTTGACACAAAAAACCAATCTACCCACAAGGATAACACAACTGGCCAAGCTCTGATACCACTTGTTAGGAAAAATTCGATTGCAGACTTTTTTTTCCTAATGCAAAGATTCAAAGGAGAAGAGAGATGATTTTTAATGTTGACAATTACTATTCATTAAGACACACATGAAATAAATAACAAAACTAAGAAATAAACACATAACACAATTGACACCAGATTTACATGGGAAAACCCTTACGGGAGAAAAACCCACCACACTGAAGAAAGATCACTTGTATTATAGTAAATGAATTACATACATGTTATAGAGTCTTCTTTTCAGATGTCAATTTACAGTAACAAAATTTCCCTTATCAACCTTGTAAAAAATATCACTGTTACAATGCTTTCATTCAGCATACAATGAAATTCACTAACAAATCATTCGACCAACCAACACCCAACAAAGCCCTTAACCGAACTGTTCATTCATGCTCAAGCAGTCTGTTTGTTTTCCATAAGAGAAGGGTCACAACAATTCAACTGCCAATTGGTTTACATTATGCTACTCTCATTGGTTAAAAAAAAACCATGTTAAACCACGTAGGATAGACACTTGGTCAAAAGACTTCAACTATATCACTCATCGGTGAGACAACAAACTATGTCTCACCGATGCTAGACTGCCCACAGGCCATCACACATGGCACTGACATTTACTGGTCTATTGCTCAGACTTGGTGAAGTATTCCTGATCTTAGGACCATCAGTAAGACCAAAGCTATCGACAACAAAATGGAAAGTCACATCGATGGTTCATGTCTCCCTGATGTCCCGAAGAACACCAAGACCACACATATTGCCAAGCATCACACCGATCAATCATCAGGAGCAAATCCATCAGGAAGAGTAATACTATCGATAGGAGATCAAGAAGTCATGTTGATAGCTCAAGTCTCCTTGACGCATCCATCAGCAAGAGTCTCCCTGATGATCTTCATCACCCAGACATCTTCCATCAGAATGAGTTAGAAATCTTACTCTAACTACTCTGGTCACTCCGATGGTTCTTATCACCAAGAAATTCACGAGGTCACACTGATATCTCCTAGACTTCTACTATTGGAATGAGTTTGGAACCTCAATTTGATTGCTCATGTCACCTCGATGAATTTTGTTAGCAAGACAATTTCTAGGTCACAACGATATGATCCCTCCAAGACTTTAGAACAGAGCTACTTGTCGGCAAGACATTCCAAGGGTCTCACCGATATTGCTCTTTCAGGAGTTCCATGTCAGTAACCATTGAGGAAATTTTTCCAACAAATTGACATTTACATATGGACGTTTAATTTCTTATACTTTAAGTTATATATCATGTATATAGTTTCAGGATGTTTGAGAGTGGTTTCAAATATCTAGGAGTTATAATGCAAATTCTAGTTTTTGGAAGATCTCACAAATTTCAGACTTAGTCAAATCTCAATAATCAACATGTCAAGTTTTAGTAATCAGGAGGTCCGATTTCAGTAATAAACAAGTTGTATTATTTATCTCTCTATCTCAATCATTTTTTATCCCTTACACTCTAGACCTCTCTCTCATTATCTCCATCCCTTTATCTAACTCTCTTTCCCTTGATCTCAAGAACTCTCTCTCCTTTTCCCTCTAATTCTCTCTATCTCACTTCTCTCTCGGTCCCTCCCTCCTTCCCTCTCTACTTATCTCTATCTACCTCCCTCCATCATCCCCTCTCTCTCTCTATCTCCCCTCTCTCTCTACCTACCTCTCCCTACATCACTCCATACCAATCTCTCTATTTCTCTCTACCTCACCTCTCTCTCAACTCCCTCTCTCTCCCTCTCTTCTTCCCTATCTACTCTATATTTCCCAATCCCTCTCTCTACCTACCTCTTCATCCATCACACCCTACCACTCTCTCTCTACACCTCTTTATCTCACCTTTCTCTCTCTCCCTACCTCTCCCTCCCTCCCTCCCTCCCTCATTCCTTCTCCACTCTATCTCTCCTCTCTCTACCTCTCCTTCCCTCTCTACTTATCTTTATCTCCTCCCTCCCTCTCTCTACCTACCTCTCCTTCCACCACTTTCTATTTATCTCTACATCACCTCATTCCCCCTCACTACATCTCCCTCCCTCTCTCCCTCCCTCTCTACTTATCTACATCTCCCCTCTCCCTCTCTACCCACCTCTCCACCCATCACAACCTACCACTCTCTTCATCCATACCTCTCCCTCTCCTTCACTCGCTACTTTCTATCTCCCTAATCCTTCTCTACCTACTTCTCCATCCATTACTCCCTACCTCTCTCTCTAAACCTCTCTATCTCACTTCTCTGCTTCCCTCCCTCATTCCCTCTCTACTCTCTCTCTACTTCTCCTTCCCTCTCTAATTATCTCTCTCTCTCTCTCTCTCTCTCTCTCTCTCTCTCTCTCTCTCTCTCTCTCTCTCTCTCTCTCTCTCTCCCTCCCTCCCTCCCTCCCTCTCTCTCAATATCCATCTCTCTCTCTCAATAGATGTATCCCTCCCCACCTTTTCCTCTATCTACCCTCCATCTCTCCTATCCCTCCCTTTACCTCTCTCTCTTTCTCTCTCTCCCTCCTCCCTCACCCTCTTTCTTTTGCACTCTCTCCTCTCTATCTCACCATTCTCTCTTTCTCTATCTATAACTCTCTCCTTCTCTATATATCACTATTCTATCTCTACTTATCTCTATCTCACCTATCCCTCTTTACCTCTCCCTTCATCCCCTCTCTCGCCCACCCTCCCTCCTTCCCTCTATCTCTATCTCTCTCTACTTCTCTCTCTCTCACCTATCCCTCTCTACCCGCATATCCCTCCATCACTCCCTACCACACTCTCCATTTATCTCTATCTCACCTCTATCTCACCTCCCTCTCTCTCCTTCCATACCTCTCCCTCCATCTATCCTTCCCTATCTAATCTTTATCTCTCATGTCTCTCTACCTATCCTTCCCTCTCTACTTATATTTATCTCCCCTTTCCCTACCAAGCTCTCTCTCTCTCTCTCTCCCTAATCCCTCCATCCCCCTCTTTCTCTCTCCCACCATGAAGGTTGAGGGTGTAAGGTTTAGTGTTTAAGGTATAGGGTTGAGGTTATAGGGTTAAGTGTATAGGGTATAGGGATTAGGGTTTAGGATATTAGGTTTAAAGTTGAGGGTATAGGGTATAGGGATGAGGGATGAGGGATGAGGGTTTAGGTTTTAGGGTTTAAGATATAGGGTTGAGGGTATAAGGTTAAGTGTATAGGGTATATTGATTATGGTTTAAGATATTAGGTATATGGTTGAGGGTATTGGGTTAAGGATATTTGGTTTAGGGTTGAGTGTTGAGGGTTGAGGTATAATGTTCAAGGTTGAGGGTATAAGGTTAAGTGTATAGGGTATAAAGATTATGGTTTAGGATATTATTTATAGGGTTTAGGGTGTAGGGTTTAGGGTATAAGGTACAGGGTTAAGGCTTGAGAGTGTAGGGTTTTCTATTTAAGTATAGGGTTGAGGGATAATGTTTAGGGTTTAGGGTATAAGGTTGAGGGTATAGGGTTTATGGATGAGGGTTAAGGGTGTAGGGTTTAGGGTTGAGGGTTGAGGGATAGTGTTCAAGGTTGAGGGTATAGGGCTAAGTGTATAGGGTATAGCGATCAGGGTTTAGAATATTGGGTATAGGTTGCGGGTATTGGGTTTAGGATTGAGGGTTTAGGGTTTAGCGTACAAGGTTGAATGTAGGGTTTAGGGTTTAAGGTATAGGGTATAGGATTGAGGTATAGTGTTCAGGGTTGAGGGTATAGGGTTAAGTATATAGGGTATATTGATTAGGGTTTAGGATATTGGGTATAGGGTTGAGGGTATTGGGTTTATGGTTAAGGGTTTAGGGTTCAAGGTTTAATTTAGGGTTTAGGGTTTAATTATAGGGTTAAGGGTTGAGGGATAATGTTTAGGGTTTAGGGTATAAGCTTTAGGTATAGGGTGTAAGGATGAGGGTCGAGGGATAGTGTTCAGGGTTTCAAGGGTATAAGGTTAAGTGCATAAGGTCTAGAGATTAGGGTTTAGGATATAGGTTATAGGGTTGAGGGTAATAGGTTTATGGATTAGGGTGTAGGGTACAAGGTTGAATGTAGGGTTTAGGGTTTTAGTATAGGGTTGAGGGATAATGTTTAAGGTTTAGGGTATAAGGTTGAGGGTATAAGTTATAAGGATTAGGGATGAGGGTTTAGGGTTGAGGGTCTAAGGTATATGGTTGAGGTTTGTGGGATAGTGTTTATGGTTGAGGGTATAGGGATTAGGGTTTAGTAAATTCGGTATAGGGTTGAGGGTATTGGGATTAGGGTTGAGGGTTTAGGTTACAAGGTTGAGTGTAGGGTTGAGGGTTTAATTATAGGGTTGAGGGTATAAGGTTAAAGTGTATAGGGTATAGGGATTAGGGTTTAGGATATTGGGTATAGGATTTAGGGTGTAACATTTAGGGTATAAGGTATAGGGTTAAGAGCTGAGAGTGTAGGGTTTAGGGTTTAAGTATAGGGTATAAGGTTAATGGTATAGGGTATAGGGATGTGGGTTGAAGGTGTAGGATTTATGGTTTAAGGTATAGGTTTGAGGTTTGAGTGATAGTGTTCAGGGTTGAGGGTATAGGCATTGGGGTTTAGGATATTTGGTATAGGGTTGAGGGTATTGGGTATAGGGTTGAGGGTTTAGGTTACAAGGTTGAATGTAGGGTTGAGGGTATAAGGTTAAGTGTATTAGGTATAGGAATTAGAGAGGGAAAGAGGGAGGTATGGAGAGAGAGAAGTGAGATAGAGAGAGAGGAGGGAGGGAGGAAGAGATGAGGGTTAAGCATATAGGGTATAGGGATGAGGGTTGAGGCTGTAGGGCTTATGGTTTAAGGTATAGGGTTGAAGGTATAAGGTTAAGTTTATAGTGTATAGGGATTAGGGTGTAAGATATTAGGTATAGGGTTGAAGGTTTGAGGTTTAGTTTATAAAGTATAGGGATTAGGGTTTAGGGGAGAGATAGAGATAGATAGATAAATAGAGAGAGAGAGAGAGAGTTCTCTAGAAGAGAAAGATGGGGGGAGAGAGAGGGAGAGAGAGGGAAGGAGGGAGGGAGAGGTAGAGATTGAGAGATATAGAGAGAATTATATAAGGAATGAGAGATAGAGAGGGGATAAGGGAGGGAGAATTAGAGAAAGAGGTGATATATAAAAAGAGAGAATGAGGGAGGGAAGGAAGGATGGAAGGAGGGATGGAGAGGTAGAGATGGAGAGAGATAGATATAAGTATATAGGGAAGGAGAGATAGAGAGGAGAAGGAGAGAGGGAGAAGTAGAGATAGAGGTGATATATACAAAGAGAGAATGAGGGAGGGAAGGAAGGAGGGAGAGAGAAATGAGATATAGAGAATGAGAGAGAGGGAGAGAGAGGGGAGAAGGAAGGTGGATAAATTGAGAGAGAGAGGAGGGATGGAGAGAGTGAGGTAGAGATGAACATGTTAGATAGACAGGTAGAGAGAGAATGTGGGTGGGAGGAAGAAAGAGATAGGGTGAGATCTAGGGAGGGAGAGAGAGGGGGAGAGCTAGGGCGAGAGAGAGAGGTGAGATAGTGAGAGAAAGGTGAAATAGAGAAAAGTAGAGGTAAGGGGAGAGAGAGGAATGTGGAGAGATTGATAGATAAGAGGGAGGTAGAGAGAAATGTAGATGGGGATATGTTAGAGAGTAGAGAGGGAAGGTGTGTGGGAGGAAGGAAGGGTGATAGATATGGATGAGGGTTGAGGGTGTAGGGTTTAGGGTTTAAGGTATAGGGTTGAGGATTGAGGGATAGTATTTCAGATTCAAGGTATAGGGTATAGGGTTATGGTTTAGAATATCAGGTATATGATTGAGGGTATTGGGTTGAGGGTTTAGGGTATTGGGAAAAAGGTTGAATGTAGGGTTTAGGGTTAAAGTGTAGGGTTCAAGCTTGTGAGTTTACAATTCATGCATAATGTTTAGGGTTGAGGGTCAAGGTTAAGTGTAAAAGGTATATGGATTAGGGTTTATGATATTGGGTATAGGTTATAGGGTTGAGGGTTGAGGGTATAAGGTATAGGGTTAAGGATTGAGAGTGTAGAGTTTATGATTTAAGTATAGGGTTGAGGGTATAAAGTTGAGGGATAATGTTTTAGGGTTTAGGTTATAAGGTTGAGGATATAGGGTATAGGGATGAGGGTTGAGGGTGTAGGGTTTAGGGTTTAAGGTATAGGGTTGAGGGTTGAGGGATAGTGTTTAAGGTTGAGGGTATAAGGTTAAGTGTATAGGGTTAAGGGTATTAGGTTTAGGGTTGAGGGTAAAGGGTTGAGGGTATAGGGTTGATAGTATAATGTTGAGGGTCCAATGTATAGGCTAGCGGTTTGAGAATTGAGGGTTGAACTAGTTTAATATATAGGTAAGAGGGTTGAGGGATTAAGGGTTTAAGGGTTGAGGGTTTAGGGGTCAAGGGACTAAGGGTTTAAGGGTTGAGGTTTTAAGGGATGAGGGATTAAGGGTTTAAAGGTTTAAGGGTTGAAGGATTAAGTTTTTAAGGGTTGAGGGTTTAAGTTTTGAGGGATTAAGGGTTTAAGGTTTGAGGGATGAGGGTTGAGGGTATAAGGTATAGGGTTGAGAGAGAGAGGGAGAGAGGGAGTGGGATAGACTTGGGAGAGAGTGAGGGAGAGAGGGAGAGAGAGGGAGATGGAGAGTGTGTGTGTGAGAGAGAGAAAACATCATTGAGAGACCCCATTTCTTGGACCCATTTTTCAAACAAGCCACTATGTTCCCAATTTCATTGAATTGGAAATCTAGTGGGCCCATTGGCTTGCCAATTTAGTGAAATTGGAAACCTAACTATAGAACTCTCTCTCTCCCACTCTCTCTCCCTCGCTCACAAGTCTCTCCCCCTCCCCCTCCCCTCTCTTAAGTCTTTCCCTCCCACCCTAACTAGAGAATACTCTCTCTCTCTCTCATGTATCTTCCTCACACCCCCTCACCCTCTCTCAAGTCTCTCTCTCTCTCTCTATATATATATATATCTAAACCATAAACCCTAAACCCTAATCCCTATACCTTATAAAATTAACCTTAAACCTTCAACCAAATACCCTCAACCCAATACCTAATATCTTAAAACCTAATCCCTATACCCTATAAACTTAACCTTATACCTTCAACCCTATACCTTAAACCATAAACCCTACACCCTCAGACCTCATACCTATACCCTATAAACTTAACCCTCATCTATATTCCACCCTCCCCCCTCTCTCTCTATCTCACCTCTCTGTCTCTCTCCATCCCTCCCTCTTTCCCTCTCGATTGCCTATACCTAATATAATTAACCTTATACCCTCAACCCTATACTTAAACCCTCAACACTAAATTCAACCTTGTAACCTAAACCCTCAACCCTATACCGAATATCCTAAGCCCTAATCCCTATACCATATACCCAATATATTAAACCCTAATGCCTATACCCTATATACTTAACCCTATTCCATCAACCTTGAACACTATCACTCAAACCTCAAATCTATACCTTAAAATCTAAATCCTACACCTTCTACCCTCAACCCTATACACTATACCATTAAATTTATACCCTAAACCCTGAAAAATTATCCCTTAACCCTATACTTAAACCCTAAAACCTACACTCTCAAACCTTAACTCTATACCTTATACCATAAACGTTACACCATAAATCATATACCCAATATCCTACACCCTAATCCCTATACCCTATACCCTATACACTTTAACCTTATACCCTCAACCCTCAACCCTATACTTAAACCCTCAACCCTACATTAAACCTTGTAACCTAAACCCTCAACATTAAACCCAATACCCTCAACCCTATACTAAATATCCTAAACCCTAATCCCTATACCCTACACACTTAACCCTATACTCTCGACCCTAAACACTATACCTCAAACCTCAACCCTATACCTTAGACCCTCAACCCTAAACCCTCGTCCCTAATCCTTATAACCTATACCCTTAACCTTATGCCCTAAACCTTAAACATTATCCCTCAACCCTATACTCAAACCCTAAACCCTACATTCAATCTTGTACCCTACACCCTAATCCATAAACCTATTACCCTCAACCCTATAACCAATATCCTAAAACCTAATCCCTAGACCTGATGCACTTAACCTTATACCTTTGAAACCTTCAACACTATCCCTCAAACCTCAATCTTATAACTTAAACCCTAAACCCTACACCCTCAACCCTCATCCTTATACCCTATACCTAAAGCTTATACCCTAAACCCTAAACATTATCCCTCAACCCTTAACCCTATAATTAAACCCTAAACCCTACATTAAACCTTGTACCCTAAACCTTAAACCCTAAATCCTCAACCATAAACCCTCAACCCTCAACCCTCAACCCTATACCCAATATCCTAAACCCTAATCCCTATACCCTATATACTTAACCCTATACCCTCAACCCTGAACACTATACCTCAACCCTCAACCATATACCTTAAACCCTAAACCATACACCTTCAAACCTCATCCCTGTACCCTATACCATCAACCTTATAACCTAAACCTTGAACATCATCCATCAACCTTATACTTAAACCCTAAAGCCTACATTCAACCTTGTATGCTAAACCCTAACAATCCTAAACCTAATACCCTCAACCTTATACCAAATATTCTATGCCTAATCCCTATAACCTATACACTTAACCCTATACCCTCAACCTTGAACACTATCCCTCAACCCTATACCTTGAAACCTCAACCCTACACCCTATACCCTCATCCCTATACCATATACCCTCAACCTTATACCCTAAACCCTAAACATTATCCTTGAACCCTATACTTAAATGACAAACCCTACACTCTCAAGCCTTAAACCTATACCTTATACCCTAAATCCTATACATAATATCCTAAACCCTAATCCCTATACCCTATATACTTAACCTTATAAAATCAACCTTGAACATTATATGTCAACCCTTAACCCTCAAACTTATACATAAATCATAAACCCTAAACCCTCAACCCTAAACCTAATATCCTCAACCCAATACCCTCAACCATATACCAATATCCTAAAACCTAATCCATATACCTTATAAACTTAAAATTATACCCTCAACCCAAAACACTATCCCTCAACCATCAACCCTATACCTTAAACCCTAAACCCTAAACCCTCATCCCTCATCCCTATACCCTATACCCTCAACTTGATACATAATATGCTAAACTGTAATAGAGATAGAGAGCAATAGAGAGAGTGTGGTAGGGAGTGATGGAGGGATATGTGGGTAGAGAGGGATAGGTGAGATAGAGAGAAGTAGAGAGAGTTAGAGATAGAGGGGAGCAGGGAGGGTGTGTGAGAGAGGGGAGGAAGGGAGAGGTAAAGAGGGATAGGTGATAAAGATAAGTAGAGATAGAATGGTGATATATAGAGGAGAGAGTTACAAACAGGGAAAGAGAGAATGGTGAGATAGAGAGGAGAGAGTGAGAGAGAAAGAGGGTGAGGGAGGAGGGAGAGCATGAGAGAGAGAGGTAGAGGGAGGGAGAGGAGTGATAGAGAGTATATAGGGGAAAAGGTAGGGAGGGATGCATCTAGAGAGAGAGAGGGTGAGGAGAGATAAAGATAATTAGAGAGGTAAGGAGAGGTAGAGAGAGAAGTAGAGAGGGAATGAGGGAGGGAGGGAGGGAGAGAAATGAGATAGAGAGTTGTAGAGAGGGAGGTAGAGAGAAGGAGAGGGAGAGGTATGGATGAAGAGAGTGGGAGGAGAGATAGAGATAAATAGGGAGTGGAGGAAGGAGAGGTAGGTAGAGAGAGGGAGAGAGGAGATAAATATTAGAGAGGGAAGGAGAGGTAGAGCGAGGAGAGATAGAGAGAAGTAGAGAGGGAATGAGGGAGGGAGGGAGAGGTGGGGAGGGAGAGAAAGGTGAGATAGAGAGTGGTAGGGTGTGATGGATGCAGATGTAGGTAGAGAGAGGGATTTGGAGATAAAGAGCAGATAGGGAATAAGAGAGGGAGAGAGTATCTAGGGAGAGAGGGAGGTGAGAGAGAGGTGAGGTACAGAGAAATAGAGAGTGGTAGGGAGTGATGAAGGGAGAGGTAGGTAGAGAGAGAGGGGAGATAGAGAGAGAGGAAAGGATGGAGGAAGGGAGATAGAGATAAGTAGAGGGGGAAGGAGGGAGGGAGCGAGAGAGAAGTGAGATAGAGAGAATTAAAGGGAAAAAGAGAGAGAGAGAGTTCTTGAGATCAAGGGAGAGAGAGTCAGATAAAGGGATGGCGATAGTGAGAGAGAGGTCTAGAGTGTAAGGGATAAAAAATGAGTGAGATAGAGAGACAAATAATACAACTTGCTGATTACTAAAATTTGACTAAGTTTGAAATTTATGAGATCTTCCAAAAACTAGAATTTGCATTATAACTCCTATTTATCTGAAACAACTCTCAAACATCCTAAAACTATATACATGAAATATAAATTAAAGTATAAGAAAGTAAATATCCATATGTAAATGTCAACTTATACTTAAAAGTTTATTTCATGTATATAGTTTCCTTGAAAGATAAAAAGAAGAAAGAGACAAGAAAAAGAGAAGAACAAAATTTCAATGTAGACCAAAATGTGAGCACTTTATAATGTGCTCGTGTTTTGGAAATGTTTTTTTTTATTTCAAAAAATGCACATTTTTTGAACTCAAAATGTGCGTGTTTTTTGATATTTAAATCATAATGTGAGCACGCTATGGCTTGGTAATGATCGAGCCTAGGCTTGGTCACTACCAACCCATAACACTAGCGCATTTTACTACAAAACACTTGCATTTTTGCTATTTCAGGATGAAAAAGGAAATTGGCCACTTTTTGGCTGCCCATATTTTTGCAGTTACCCATCAGGGTGAGTGTAAGAGTTCAGAAGGAAATGGTTTATGTCTTCTCGATATTTCAATATGAATTTATTGGAGGCTAAATATAATAATGGATGAATCAGATGGAAATAAGTGGCATGGAGCTATTAGTTGTTTGCACATCATTTTTGTTAATCAACGTGCTCATTGGCTTGATTTCAACCTAAAGGTAATAATTGAATTCTCTGATAACCATGTAACTGCTTGTGATATCTCGATGCACAATTGGTCAATGAGGTGGTACTACAACAATGTAAGCTATGCCGGCTTGAATGTAGAGATATATAGAATGTTGTAGTGCATTGGAGGTTTCAATGGTGAGAGAGTGGATTCAAGGGGTTATGCTGTTGAATTATCTCTAGATGGAACATGATATAAATCTCCATGTAAAGGCTTAGAGCTTGCATTGTATTGTAACTATTTATTTATTGTTGAATAATATAATGGATCTATGCTATTGGTATATCTTTTTGTTCATGTCTTCTATTATATCTTTCATGTTTATGGATTTTGTTTGTTGAATCTGTTCAATGCTTGTTGTTAAAACTGGTTGATCTTAAATTGTAGAAAATTTCCTCTAAGGATTAATGGTGGGAAATGAACTATGTCTGATTCCACTTTGTGGAATAGTGGTATGTACTTTTGATGCTATCCAAAGAAATGAATGTTACCGAAGGCACATAGTGATCTTAGATGTTCATTTTGGGATGAACCCTATTTCCCTTCAAAGTGAACCCCAAGATGAATTCTAGTCATATGGAAGTCGAATTTGTTCAAAAGATCCTCAATAGGAAGCTTTTTCTTGAAAATATACTTACTTTCAGATGGACATGGAGGTGTAGGATTCATAACATGAATGACCATAGTGAAGTTGATTATGTAGTTTTCCTAGTTAGGGTAAGCTTGGCCATTAATAGAATAATCTCGTTAATCAAAGATTCCCTTACTAGGAAGAGGATGGAGAGATTATAGAAACTTGGTTTAATTATATAGATAATCCTAATAAGAGAAGAGTTGAAAAAATAATATAATTTAAATTATTTGTCTTTTGGATTGGGTTAGTGGGTAAAAGACTACATAATAAGAAAACAACACAAAATAATTAAACAATGCACTTTTTTAAAATTAAAAGGTTTAATTTGTTATAAGCTTGTGAAGCAACGTCTTTTGGGTGTATTGCAAGAAAATAAGGAGGAAT
Organism: Sequoiadendron giganteum; assembly: GCA_007115665.2. Lineage (NCBI taxonomy): Eukaryota > Viridiplantae > Streptophyta > Pinopsida > Cupressales > Cupressaceae > Sequoiadendron > Sequoiadendron giganteum. The sequence goes on from CM021102.1 coordinate 703,354,133, forward strand.
ATAATTACACATGCAATTTGAAAGAATTTTGTTATTTTCCTCCTATTAATCAATTGAAATATTTTACACTGCTGAAGTAATTTAAGAGGAGAAGTTGTGGAAGTAAGTGTAAATGCAAAAAATGTTCTGATAGATTTGATGGATAATAAACCTTCAAAAAGAGAAAACATGGAAAGTATGGCCATAAAAGAGAGTGCAAAATCATTCCTTTTAAACAAAGGAAACTTTCCAAGGATCATCCATTATGCCTATTAAAGAAAAGAAATAAGAGGGTCCCCAAAGGTGTGAAACATTTTATCTACAAAGGACCATATTATACCACAAGTTGTCCAAAGAAACTGAATCCTGACACAAAGGTTTATGCTTTATTTGACAAGCTCACTAGGATTGGGAAATAGTATTTATTGCAAGGATATTTCTCAAGATATGGATGATTTGTATGAATTGATTGAAATTGTTCCTAACAAATACAATATGGTAAGATTTAAGGATAAAAAAGATAAATATAGAAGAATTTCATCTTCTAGTTCAAAATCAAAAATTTATTTGTCTGATGAAGATGATGATTATCTAGTGAAACTTCTAAAATACAATTTGAAGGATATTTAGATGAAGATAAATATCGAAAAATGTAAGGATCCTTACAAACTTTAAGGAACTAGAGTAGAGAGGAAAAATGCTATAAACTAGCATTTGAAAAGATTAAAAAATCTCCAAACAAACAAAGAAGAGCTTCATAAACAATTAAAGCAAAGAGAGAAGAAGCCTAGCAAAGGATTTGAAACAAATTTTGACCATGGATATAGAATCCCTCCATTACAAAAATAGAAATAAATTTCTTCAATATATTCTTCTTCTTCCATAAAGAAAGACAGACGTGATCCAGAAAGTAATGACAATTGTTGTATTGAAAAAATTGGATCTACTGATGGTGAAGACACAATAGAAAGAAATCAAGAATCTTTCTTCCACCATGGGAGAAATTAAAGAAATTTTGTTTAAAGAAGACCAAAATTGCTTCCAGTCTGAACCTGAATAGTCATAAAGTTGGATTTAGAAGAAGAAAATAATAGCCAAAGTAGTAGAAGTATATAGAAAATTAGAGAAAAAATCATGCTCTTTATTATTGGAAAATAATGGAAATTATATCAGGATTAAATTTTATTTTCCAGGTTTCAAGAAAATTATAATGGATGCATTTATTGATATTGGATCTTCCCACTCATTAGGAAAAAAAAATTCTATACCTCTTGAGTTATGGAAACCCAAACCTAATATTCCCCACACCTACACCATTAATGGAGAACAAATTCAAATGGGGAGATTTGCTCAAGACATTCATGTGAAGATTATAGGTAGGATGTTTGTAATAAACTTTATAAAATATGATGATCTTGAAGATGATGTATTTTTAAGATATCCGTTTCTCACTAAATATGAGCCAAGTTTCAATTTTGGAAACAAAAATTTCTTTAAGACACGAAGATGGCCAAGTTGACATTCTTGGATTAAAAATTTTCAACCATAAGCTTGAAAGTAGTAGGAAGGATAAGAGAAAAGAATATGTAAAATAATTAACAAAATATTCTTTAGGACTATTTTATGAAATCAAAGAAAGATTTGAAAAAGATTGTTGCAGCATGAACTCACTCCAGTTCTAATCCCAGGATCATAAAGAATGTGAGATACAAATCAAGCTAGAATTCCAAATGGTTATACCACATGAACCAACATACCTAATGAGCCTATTAGATGTCAAGGAAATGAATTTTCATCTCAATGAATTATTGGAAGCACATTTTATCCATCCTAGTAAAAGTCCATTCTCCTGTCTTACATTTTTGGTAAACAAGAGAGTTGAGAAAGAAAGAAATAAGAAAAGATTTTGCATAAATTATAAGCCTCTTAATGAAATTATAATTTCTTTTAATTACCCAACTCCTTTAAGTGCTGATCTGATTAGAAGAGTTGCCAATAAGAAGGTATTTTCAAAACTTGATTGCAAATCAAGATTTTGAAAAATAAAGGTAAAAGAGTCAGATAGATATAAGACTACATTTTCAATTACTCAAAGATTGTATGAATGGAATTTCATGCCTTTTGGTTTGTGTACTGCTCCAACCTACTTTCAAAGGCGAATGGACTAGGCACTAATACATTTAAAATATTTCTTTGTAGTTTACATTGATGAAATTATTGTATTTTTTGACTCTCAACCATATCCTTGAGAAAAAATATTGGCAGATAAAATTTATAGAGATTGAAATTAGATACCATATCTTTGAGAAAGAAATACTGTCAGTCAAGAAAGGTATAAAAAAATTCAAAATTTTCCTCCAGACAGTAAAATTTATAGTAAGAACAGATAGCCATGCTATGAGGAGCCTATTGAAAAAGAAACCAAATAAGGAAATTGCCCAAGGAAAAATTGCACAATGGTACTTTGAATTTTTGGGTTATGATTTTAACATAGAATGGACCAGGGAAAAATAACCCACTTGTAGATGCTCTCACGAGGGAACTAGAAGCATCACTCTATCATGGAATCATATTTAAGGAACCATATTGGTATAGATCAGATGGTACACCAATTTTTATTAGAGAAGACACTGATCTATCTTTTCCTTATTTGCCAAATGATATTGTTAAAGTTTTTCTTGAGTAATATTTTCTTGATAAGTGGCTTATTGATCTTAGAAAAAATATTTCAGTTCAACATGGTAGAGGAACCATAAATGAAGATGAGAAGCAAGAATTTATCCAAAAAATTGGTTTAGAAGATCCACCAATCAAATATTGGGTCCAAAGTTATGCTTCAATCCATGTCAGCATTATGGGATTCTTCAAAATGATTTGGTCTAAAAGAAGCAAAAATGAATCTATTGAAAAATTTGAAATATGGATTTATTAGCAATATTAGTTTTGAATAAAATTCTTTTCAAGAATATACTGATATGGTTGGCATCAGGTTTAAAGAAGACATGGAATAATTCATCAAATTGATTCATCTAAGCTTATGGAACATTATGGGGAATTGTATGGAACAATATATCACACATTATCCTACGATTCGATATGATTTCCCCAGAATTGAGTTATATCCTTTAGCACGAGATTAGCCACCTTAATTAAAGATCAAAGATCGTGAGATTAGACTTCAACCAACTCTATTGGCATGAAGGATTAAATTTAATGTTGTTTACTCATGTGACTACATGGAGCATATGGAATATGTATTTCATCCTCGTACTAGTGATTGGAATTTAAATTTTGAACAATTACCAAATCAATTATTGGATCTCATTCCATTCTAGCTAGCACATGGGCTTGTCTATGTCATGAAATCACCCACGTTAAGATGTGACAATAGGATGCAACCCTGTCATAAAAATCAAGATCCCTGTAGCTACTTACGGGTGTTAAGTGGACCCTTCTCACTCATGGGTGTCCTAAAAGTTTAGTGTTTACAATGATCTACCTAATAGTTGTCTACTCCTTAGTGCGGTTGGTTAGTGGGATACATTTCATAATTGTATTATAGGATTTAAAATCCAAATTAACTTGTATTGAGGTTACAAGATCTACCCCTTCTATAAATTACTAGGGATGCCTTATTATAAGCATCAAAAGTTAAAGTTTAGAGATCTAATGTGGCATAGAGTCCATAGGCTTTGGAATATCAGATGTATGCTATTATCTTGTGCTATTTGCAATTTAGATAATCAGAAATATGAATATGGTTTGTAATTTTTAATGTAATTTTGCAATCAAATAAAGATCTCAATTACCTGTTTTTCAAATTTTCAATCAAATAATGTAACATTCTTGATGTTTAACCCAAAGAATTTACCATGTTTTAACCCACATGTGACTAACATATGCTTGTAAAGTATAGCAATACATTTTTTCTTTTCTAATTCAATAATAAGATGGAAATTTGGAATAACCCATTCCAAACTCCCATTTCATTTTAATAATAAAAGATGCATATTCAAAATTAGTCCTAGTTCAAATTTCCATTGCATTTTCATAAAGTGCATTACATAATTTCCAAGTAATGATTATATATTACATAATTCAATGTAATGATAACATTTTTCCAATTTATATTTTGTCAATAAGAAAAGAGATACATTTTCACATACATAGCTTCCATGAGCTTAATAAAATAGAGATACAAATTTCAGATGTCCCTACTTGGGCATACATCCTAGATTCCCCAACATTGGTGCATACATTCTAGTTGTCCTAAACACTAGTGCATAAATCCTCAAATCCTAGCTGCCGACTATATGAGGGAGAGCATCACTAAAGCACTTTTCCACCAACCATGGACTTACATCTACCTAACTAGTAAGATGGCCCCACCCTTCAACGAAGAGATTGGTTTGGTAACCCCATAAACCTGGCCTTCTTGAGCATAGTGTTGTGTCCTATATATCCAGAGCTACCATATAGTGGATACAACCTACATGTATGAATTCCCTATCTAGAATGTAATCATGGATCACAGTGAACTAATAGTGTAAACAGTTGCTACTTACACTACATTGGCCAAATAATTTAACACCCAGTACTTTGAGTGCAAGTTATCCATCCACCCACTCTTTAGATCGATTTGGTATTGACCATAAAAATAACATACATTCAATCTAAGGTGATGACAATAAAATTTCCAACAAGGTAATTCCCTTTCCCATGGATTATCCTAACCCTAGGAATAACAAAGTCTCAAAAAACTAAGTAACTGGGTTACTCCCTTTCCCATGGATTATTCTAACCCAAGGAATAACCAGATTATAACAAAAGGAATAAATAGGCTACACCATTTCCCATAGATTATTTCAACCCCAACTATAATCAAGCTAACCATACATGCACACATAATAAGTGACCAACTAGGCTACTCCCTTTCCCATGGATTATCTAACCCCAAGAATAACCTAATCAACTACTGGGTAATCATAACGTCTTAAAATTAAATGAATCCATTTTAAAAGGTGTGACCTCATCAATAAATGAATTCAATCAAAAATATAATCTCATCAATAAATGACTCCATTCAAGAGTATAATCAACAATCAAGTGATCACAAACAATCTTAAATCCTCTTCATTCAATATGGCTCAAATATTTACATGTTCACAATTTTAACTACATTTATATATTATTTGGAGGACATTATCGACTTATGAGGAGTTTGTGCTTCCACACCCATAATCCTCTTCACAATATGACTTTGGGTTTCTGAAATGTGAGTCATCCTTTAGAATTCCATGAATAGGAATAGAATCACATTCAAAAAATAAGAAAATAACATAATCCAAAAATACATTTTCAACCCTAATGTTGCATATTGATATATCAATCAATTATACTCCCCAACCCTAGGGAAAAGACTATCTTCCTACTTCAAGGAGATATGAGTAACCAATCAAGTATAAACTATCAAAATGATTTACATGACAACACAACCTATCAATGATGACATGTCTATCATACCATCATCCCCATTTTATTACTAACCTCATTATCCACAGAGGTTTATCTAGCATCATAAGCTAACAATTTCTAGATAGCACTTTAATTTCCGTACTTCAAAATTAATGCAACATACATATAGTCATGATGAACTAAGTATAGTTCTAGTAGTATTAAAGCCACACAAATTCCAATATAATATATATAAGTATTCCAATATAAAATGGTTTCTCCAACTCAAGACTCAACCATGAATCCAATAAGATTATCCCAAACTAGGAAATAAATGAAATTCATAAAAATAAGCTTATCATGCATTTCAAAATCAATATTTCCAAAACAAGGAATTTATAAACAAATAACCTTTCAAACATAAATAATAGAGGAATATAAATCAACATTCCTAGATTTAAAGTTCAACCTGATACTACTGCTTACCAAAATAGCCTTCACAATCACAATATCTACTCCTAAGCCCAACTTATTTCCAAGATCTAGCATCTTCTCAAAGAACTCTCAACAAACATAAAATAATAAAGACAACTCTCTTTCTCACCAAAAACTCTCAAATTATGCTTGCACAAAAAATTATAGCAGAATATCAATGAAAAATTATGAATGGAAAAGTGTAACAAATGGTTGAGAGAGAGCAACTCTATACATACTAAAATTTGAGCATCTTAATTCTACAAATATGCTAAAAAATCTACCACCACTCTAACAACAAACCAAAAATGGATCTAATCAGCTGATATTTGATTGATTTAAACTTTCAAATTGTGAAACATAACAATCCTCCTATTTAAAATTTCATAGAATGGATGAGTCAAGTCCTTTCTTGTGACAACATGTCTCTTTTACTGAGTCAAGGCACAAAAACACATTACTATAGGTTTCCTATTTGATTTTCAAGTCAAATACCCTTACAAACTTCCACCTTCTTTGCATTGAATAAGTTTCATGTTTATCATATGGCTTTGCCTAGATATGGCACAGGAATAAAATTCTATTTGTTTTCAAATTCATATTTTAGTTCTGCCTTTTCTCATGTGGAAACGAAAATATTAATATATTTCCACCCCTCATTATAGCACTACCCAAGTGCTTCATAATATTATTTACTTGGCATAAAGTATACTTTATACTTACATATTGGATTTGTCTCTTATTTATATGCTGCATTTAAACTCCACTTTATATGTTTATGCACTATGTGTTAGACTTCCTCTCTTGAGCACATTATGCATAGCATATAAAGGCTTTAGCATTGACCTTTATACAAGCCTTTCTCCACTCTATAAGTTCCACTTTACATTCCTTTTTGAATTCACTAAACAATATATTATAACTTATGTGTTGTGCATTCAAAACATACAAGCTATGTGTTGAATTGACTCCTTCATGTACATTGGTGAAAGACAGTCTAATGTTGGCTTATGCGCTAGCTTCTAAACTACTTCTCTTATGCACATTACATGTGCGCCACTCTGCATACCTCACAATACATAATGAGTCTTGCATTAAACTTACTTTTTATATGATGCACTTTAGACTTTAGTTTTTTGTTTAATAACTCATACTATTCCTCTTCCAACATGGCTATTTAGCCACCAATTTGGGCACTTGAGAACTTATGATGATATATATGTAATGTTCATATATCCATAAGTATTATAAGATCTTTATTTAAATATATGATCATGCATTTATATGCCATATATATGTATGTATTAATATGTATATATATATTAAAAACATTAATTTTCCAATCATTGGCATATACCATCATAAATACATGTGCATATATATATGTATGTATGTGAATATTTCTAAATACATACATATATACATATTTAAAAAAAAATATTTTAATAAATATAATAAACACATATATTTAGATGTTCATTGATTGGTATATATACAAAATGTATATGTATATATATAGGTGTTATTTATCTAGTTGATACCCTTATGTGTATGGTGTATCTACGTATGAGCATGTGTACATATTTCTAGTTACGTATACTCAAACACGTGTATGCTCACATGTATAGGTTATCAATTTCACATACACACACACACACACACATATATATAAATTCTATGTATACATACTTATCGATTACTATATAAATATAAATACATGAAGAATTTATACTTATCATAAAGACTCAATCACATAACCCCAAATAGGAACATTCAAAGACTAAAACCGCATACCAATACAAAACATACTCAAACCCTGATAGAAGGTTACTTACCATTTCCCAAACTATCTAAATTAAACTAGACCAACTAGGATGTGAGTGTGTGTATGATCAATTAGGCTCTTCAAGGGTTACAAAACCAAGTTCTTCTCTTGAGTGATACTCCCCCTCTCATACCTAAGGGCTTGATTCATCTCGTGCATCCAACTTAGTGCATCATGAAGAAAGTTAGGCATTCACATGAAATTCATTTGCGTCATCAAAGAATTAAAGTAATCATATTGCAATACATATTCCTTCATCATATTTTCCATCAGTATATACAAAACATAATAATACCTTAAAAATAAATAACATCTTAATGCATATTTAAGTATTTCATTCACATATTATAGTCATGATTTACATTTATCATCATATTTACTCACGGAGGTAAAAGTAATCTGGTAACTGAGAAATGGGGTGTAACATACTTCCCCCCTTGTGAATCATTGTACCTAATGATTTAAAGTACTAAAACATATAGATAAACTCAAATAAAGGTTTTACTTTCCATTTTCCAAATCATGCAAGAAATAAGTATATTTTCAACTAATCTTTCCTCATTCGATCTCATCCTTCCTAGATCTTGCATTGAGTGAATTCGGTAACACATACTTTTTTTCCAAATAACTATTCATCATAATTACATTGAATCATATGTACATCATACATACATTAGTGACTGTATCCTACATGACACCTATACCACAATGACTGAAAAAAATACATTCTCGTTGGCTAACACACACTTATCATTAGTGTAATCCAATTAGAAAAAGAATGTTGATGCATTATGCACTACACCATGGGTCCCATCCTTTCTTATAGTCTTTACACCATTGGACAACTCAAAAGCTAAGACCATTCATCACTGACAAACATTTATTAATGAGGGTACTCCCCTTACAAAACCCCACACACATAACTAAACAAAAGAGAAACAAATAATACAAAAAGAAACACTTTCTTTCTATTATCTTGATGAAGTGGAATTATAATACTAAGAAAATAACATACTACAGCCACATGGGCCTTCTCATTATTGAAATCTATAAGCCAAAAACCATGATCTGCACTACTGAAGATCCCTTTTATAACCCATATTCTCCCTCTTTATCCAAGAAGTGTAACTGCCTTAGAATATTCTAGAAGGTGTAACTCCATTTTTGTGCCGAAAATTCCACCGTCTATTTCCCGCTCTAGAATATTTTTTTTTAATTTTATATTTAAATATTTACAACTTTTTGGGGTCATAACTTTCAATCTGACCATTAGATTTTTAATTGTAATATATCATTGGAAATCTTGTGAAGAGATCTAAAACCATCTTTTTCTAGATCTACAAGATCAAATATTTTGCACCCTATTTTGGGGCTTCGAAGGGCCTTAGTGTTTAGTTTTAAACTTCATTGGAGAAATTCTTTGGGATGAAAATTTAATATCTTCCAAACGGTACAAAATTTTGAAATGATTCTTTCACCAAAAATCTTATTTTCTAATTTCACTCCTTGGTGTCAATTTTCATGTCCATAGGAACTCGAATAGGCTGACTTACTAAAAATAGAAGGTGACTATTTTTGGCTATTTCAAACTTCTAACTATCCCAAAGACTACATGAGTCGCCATGGGTGCAAAAATAACTAAGGAAACTACAAACAAAATGAAAATGCAATATTTTTGGGTGATGCAAGATTGTCCTTACACCACTGGATACTCTTGCATCATTTACCTTAAGAATAATATTATTTTCCTTGACTACAATCGATCTCAAGCACAATACTACTCTTAGACACCTATCAATCTCGAGCATAATAGTACTAATTCTTAATTCAAGCTTTGTATCGATAAATTTTTCCTTGATCACTTTGATCTATTCTTCCATTTATGACAACATTTTCGGTCTAAGGGTAATCCTATTTCCTAGCTTCTGCCAACCTATAAGAATTCAACCCTTCTTCCCATATAATGTTTCAATGGATCAAATTTCAATGTTATAAGTTTATTGCAATAAAATTATTCAAAAAATCCTCGAAGATTTGGTTTATCCCTTTCGCCTGATTGGCTGACTCAAAGTAATAATTTGAGCATACATTCAATTGAATTTTTCAATAAGGTGATCATGGCTTACATAAAACCTTAACGTTACTTGTGTGTCCCTATCTGAGATAAAATTCTGAGGAACATTAAGCAACTGCTATACACAAAAATTTTCTATTTAGGACTGATATCCTACAAATCAAAATTTCCAATTAGAATTGGTTACCTTGGTGAGTCTGTCCACCATAACATTATGTCAAGTCCATCGACATAGAAAGCTCAAAAATATTCTAATGATCTTCCACTTTCTCTTTGGAATTTCATGAGAGTATACAAGTCCTACAAGTGATGACATCATGTATTCACCCTCTGGCATATTGGAAAACTTACTACATGCCTTGCAACATATTACTCTATTTCCTTCTAGATTATAGTGGTACCACATTAGTTAAATAATTTTTTCATTCCAGTGTGTCCTAAATATGACATCAATTAACCTCATTGCATTCCTTAATCTTCTAGAAAATTGGTACATAGATTCTTTCTCTGATTCATAATAGTCCATACAGACTAAGTGAAACCTCTTCCATGGACCTATACCATATTTCATTCTCAAAATATAATGATTAGATATTATTGAGGGTTATAACTCCTTCACCTTAGGGCATCCATTTTCATATTTCTTCCATCCTCTGATCATTTCCAAAGTCGTAGTCTGATTTCTATCTCAATCTATCTCCTCTAATGAGCATTTATATTAGTTGAGTAATAATTATTGTTAAATCATGTTGGCTTGATATTATCTTCCAAAAGATATCAATAATTTTTACATACCTAGCTACCAAGCATGAATATTTCTCAATAACTCAAAATCGTGAGTAATAAATATTCCCTTTCCTATTCCATAGGTGATAATCTTTCCTTTCACGATCAATCCTATTGCCAATCCTTTTCTAAAGTATCAATGATAATAACAAATTGATATTTTTGAAAAAAATACGTATAGAATTATGTTGTAAATATTTCTCTTTTATTGGTCAAAATATTGTAAATTTTCTCGACCATTCCAAATCTTTCACTATTAGTTCCAATACCTTAACCTTCACTTTCAACAACCTTGTTGTTGTCATGGGTACGAAACTTTAGATATAGAATTTTTAAATCATGAATTATAGAGAAGTCAAAAGTTCTTACAAATTAAAAATACATCATTAAAAATTAAATAAGGTACTTATCTGAGTACATCTACTCTCCCTCTTTCCCCTTAGTATTTCCTAGATATTAGATCACTTTTTAAGTTGAACTCTTAACAATCATCCTTTTTATCCAAATTGATCAAATTGATTTAACATTCCTTGTTGCTCTTCATGGTTGAACAATTTTTAAACTCACCTTGCTTACCCTTACTAGGTATTCCTTGAATATAATTTTTTTTTCCAAATTGGATTCATAATCGCCCTCTAATATCCTAGAATTAGCAGTTGGATTCATAGTAATGAGATCTGATGAATAATCAACAACTTTACAACTAAGAGATACTCTAGTATTTCTTTCCAATTCTCTTTTTCATTTATACTAGTTGTTAGGAAAAATTCAATTGCGGAACAAATTTTCCTAATGTCAAGACTCAAAGGAGAAGAGAGATATGTCTTCTAATGTTTACAATTAAAGTTCATTAAGACACACATGAAAGAAATAACAAAACTGAGAAATAAACACATAACACAATCGACACCAGATTTACGTGGGAAAACCCTTACGGGAGAAAAACCCACCACACCAAAGAAAGATCTCTTGTATTACAGTAAAATAATTACATAAAAGTTACATAATCTTCTTTTCAGATGACACTTCTATATCAACAACATTTCCTCGATCAACCTTGTATCAAATTACACTGTTACAATGCTTTCATTCAACATACAATGAAGTTCACCAAATTTTGATCACTCATCTATTGAACTCTCCAACTAGACCCTCGACCGAACTGTTCATCCCTTCTCAAGCAGTTTGTTCATTTATCACAAGAGAACGGTCACAATAGTTCAAATGTTAATCAATTTGCATTCTTCTTCTCTCATTGGTCGAAGACAAAACATGTAGGACATACACTTGGTAAAAAAACTTCAACTATATATCTCATCAGCGAGACAACAGACCATGTCACACCGACGCTAGAATACCCACAAACCATCGTACACTGCACTAGCTTCTACTAGTCTATCGGTAAGACTTGGTGAAGTCTCCCTGATCTCAGGACCATAGACAAGAATAGCACTATAAAAAACAAACTAGAAGGTCACATCGATGGTTCAAGTCTCCTCGATGTCCCAAAGAACACTAAGACCGCGCATATTAGCAAGAGTCACATTGATCATTCATCAGGGGAAGATCCATCGACGAGAGTAATAGTGTTGGCAAGAGATCAGGAAGTCACATTGACAACTCAAGTCTCCCCGATGCGTCCATCACCAAGAGTCTCCCCGATGATCTTCATCACCTAGACATCTGCCATCGAAATGAGTTAGAGATGTCACTCCAACTATTCTAGTCACGCTGGTATCACCAAGACAACCACAGGGTCATGCCAATGTCACCAAGACTTCTGCTATTGGAATGAGTTTGGAAAATCACTTTGACAATTCTTGTCACCCCGATGACATTTTTCGGCAAGACAAGTCCAAGGTCACAACAATCTAATCCCTCCAAGACTTTAGAACACAACTGCTCATCGGCAAGACATTCCAAGGGTCTCACCAATACTGCTCTTTCAGGAGTTCCATGTCAGTAAGCATTGAGGCAATTTTTCCAACAATCTCTCACTTGATGAAGATCTTACTGACATGTTTAGAGCACAACAAAACTATTGAGTTTTATGGGCACCAAGGCCCATTGAATTGGTACACCACCTATACTTGTTTGTGCTCAATGGTTTCATCAATGCATCTGCAACATTTTCTAGAGTATTCACCTTTTCTAGAGAGACCTTTCCATCCTCCACCGTATCTTGCACAAAGTGATACTCCACATCAATATGTTTCATCCTGGCATGGAAAGTAGGATTTTTTTCTAGAAAAATAGCACTCTGACTATCATAGTAAATTGTAATCTGTCTTGCATCAAAACCAGTGTTAGAACACAAATATTTTAACTAGATTTCTTCTTTACAAGCATGATTTTCTTCCATGTACTCAGCTTCCGTAGTGGACAAAGCGACTACAACTTGTTGCTTGCTCATCCAACTAATTGCACCACCATTCAACATGAAAACTTATATCCACTGGTGGACCTTCTACTATCAATGTCCCTTACCCAATCAGAATCCATATATCCATGAATGCTGAGAGTCCTCTGTGATCCAACCAAATTTCCATGGTAACACAGAGCATAGTCTGAAGTGCCCCTTAGATATTTAAATGCTCTTTTCACAACATCCCAATGTGTCCTTCGATTTTCCATAAATCGACTAAGAACACCCACTGATTGGGCAATGTCTGGCCTTGTACAGACCATTGCATACATTAAACTACAAACTGCACTAGCATAAGGCACTTTGGCCATGCCCTCCGTCTCAGTAGGAGATTTTGGACAATCTTCAACAAATAGCTTTGTCTCCTCCAAACTAGAACAACTAGCTGCTTGCAATCATTCATACCAAATCTCTCCAGAGTAGTATTAATATAATTACTCTATCTAAGCCAAAGCTTTCTACCCTTTTTGTCCCTAGTTATTTCCATTCCTAGAATATACCTAGCTGCATCAAGATCTTTCATTTTGAACTTTACAGACAATTGAGATTTTAGATCAGAAATCATTAACTTAATATATCCTATGAACAACATATCATCAACACAAAGGGCAATAATAAGAATCTGATCATTTTTCAGTCTTCTAGTACACACAATGATATGATTTTGATCTTACAAATCTCAAAGACAAAACAAATGTGTCAAGTTTCTGGTACCACATCCTAGGTGATTGCTTCAAACAATAGAGATATTTTTTCAACTTGCAAACCAGATTTTCTTTACCTTTTCTCACCAAGTGCTTAGGCTGGGACATATAGATTTCTTCTTCAAGATCACCATGAAGAAATTTTGTGTTCACATCCATTTGCTCAATCTCCAAATCATATGCTACAACAAGTGATAAAAGAAATCTGATAGATGTCAACTTTGCTACAGGAGAAAAAAATTCCCCATAATCAATTCCCTCTAACTAGGAAAAACCTTTCGCAACAAATCTTGCTTTATACTTTTCGACACAACCATCCAGACCAATTTTATTTTTAAACACTCACTTGTAGCCCACAGGATTTCTACCTTTAGGCAATGGAACCAGATCCCAAGTATCATTTTTCCTTAATGATGCCATTTCTTCATTCATGCCTTCCAACTAGGAATCTGAATCAGACATTTCAATTGTCTCTTTTACAGTCCTAGGCTCATCCATGTTAGTAATCAAAGCATAGGAACAACTAGAATCTAACATAGAGAATCCATACTATATACACCTAAAATTGCTTTGGAGCATCTGATTAATTAAATACAAATTATTTAATTGATTATCCTAATTTCCTCTACTATTTGAATAAATAGAAATATTTATTTATATAGTTCACATTTAAATTCATCTTAATTAAATAAACAAAATTAAATACTTTGTTTGATTTAATCATCAAATCCCTATTTTATTCTATCACATCAATCCTAAATTAATTAAATAAAGATCAAACACTTTATTGATTAATTGCCATATTCTTCTGTTTAATTTAATAAACAACTTCTATAGTTCGTTTTATTAAATTATTTATCCCTCTTTTGCTAATTTAAATAAATCAAAATATTTGAATTAAGGCATAAAGAATATTCCATCTATATTCTATCAAAAATGAATTAGATATCCTATGTCTAATTTTTGTCTAAAATATGTCAAAATTAATGATTTGAAACTTCATGGGAAGTTTTGGAGACAAATTGGAGACAAATTCCAAAATATTCTCTCAATCCTCCTCCATCAATCTTTCCTCTTCTCTTGCCTGGTGTTTTCATGGGTAGATACAATCACCATATTTCTCTCAATCTCCTCCATCTCTCACCATTCAATCCTCCAAATTGAATCCAAGCCTCTTAATGCCTTCCTTGTGCATTTCTACAACCAAGAATTCTACAAATACAACCTCATTGAACCAAGAAAAGGATCCAGATAATCTAACTTATGCACTCTTACTCTACAGGAATTCAAGCATCAAGAACATCAAGCATCAAGCATCCAATATCCAACAATCAAGCTTTCATACCATGGATGCCTCCTGTAGCTGCAATTATCCGTTTCATGTCAATTCATGCTAGTTTAATCCATTTATCATCTAGTATTATCATATTTAGCTCCATATCATTGCATTAGCATCTATCTCATTCTTTGAATTATCATTTTAACAATCATAGTGCACTCACGATCTGAGAGGAATAGTGGTTTAATAAATCTTTGAGGATAGAGAACAATATGACACTTTCAATTGATTATTGCTTTGATTTGATTCATTCAGCTTTGTCTTTGATATAATGTCTTATTAAGAAGTGTGTTTTGTGCTTTACACCTAATTCACCAATGACGACAATCTTCCATGATATGATGCACACCTTCATGGAGGATTACGTGGATGACATCTTGGAAAAATCTACTACTAGGGAAGAACATCTGCATATCCTAGACAAAATCTTCACATGGATGGAGAAATTCAATGTTAGGTTAAACCCCAAGAAGTGTGTCTTCGGGGTCACATCAACAAAACTATTAGTGTACATTGTCTCAGAAAAGGGCATAGAAGTGGATCCAGCGAAAGTCAAAGCAATTATGGAGATGCCACCTCCTAAGAATATAAGTCAACTCAAATCACTATAGGGAAGGCTCCAATCGATCAGAAGATTTATCTCCCAGCTGGCAGAGAAAAGTCATCCCTTTAATCATCTATTGCATAAGAATATAGTTTTCAAGTGGGATGAGGGGTGTGAAACAATGTTCAATCAAATCAAACAGTATCTAATGTCACCACCTATTCTCATACCACCAACAAAAGGATGACCTCTCCTATTGTATATTTCCACAACAGATATCTCTTTGGGGGCACTATTAGCGCAAGAGGACTATGAGGGAAAAGAACATGCCATCTACTATATCAGCTGAACATTAAATGGATATGAAATCAATTATACTTTCATCGAGAAATCTTGTTTGACGGTGGTATTCACTACTCAACAGCTGAGACACTACATGCTAACTCATATAATCAAGCTAATAGCAAAGATCGATGCTTTAAAATATCTACTCAGTAAAGCTGCCTTAACAGGTAGACTGGCAAAGTGGGTTATGCTATTAAGTGAATTTGACATTCAGTATGTAGAGAGAAAGGAAATCAAGGGTCAGGCAATCACTGAACAATTAGCAGAGGCTCCTTTACCAAATGATCAACCAATGACCATGGAGTTTCCAGATGCAAACATTATGACAGTGATGCCCCAACAATGGATATTATATTTTGATGGATCGTATACACAACGAGGATCAGGAGCAGTAATTTTATTCATTTCTCCACAAGGACACACCATTCCAAAATCATATAGATTAATGTTTCAGTGTACAAATAATGTGGTAGAATATGAAGCATTAATCATTGGGGTCAAAATAGCAATTCAGTGGAAGATCACAGACTTACAAGTGTATGGGGATTCTCAAATAGTTATTTATCAAGTAAATGACGAGTATCAAACAAAAGATGAAAATTTGATGCCCTACAAGAAAAAATTAGATAATCTGAAACTATCCTTTGTTAGTATCAAGTTTGATCAAATTCCAAGAGTTGAGAACAAAGCTGCGGACACTATGGCTACAATTGCTTCATTACTACAATTGCCTGAGAAGTGTGTTTGTTATGAGTATATGGTAGAACAAGTATCATGTCCTTCCCATAATAATCCTGAATCCGCTACCATCTGCCATATAGAAACCACATAAACCTCCATCTATGAAACTACCTATGATTACCTGAAAAATGATATCCTTCCTCCTGATTTATCCAGAAACCAAAAATGAAACTTCATCCGCCAATCCGCATGACATACTTTAATTGTTGACATACTTTATCGTCGAGGTCTTGATGGTACTTTACATTGATGTCTAGAACACAACGAATCTGAAACGATCCTACGAGAGGTTCACGAGGGTATTTGTGGGACTCACTCAAGTGGGATAACTCTAGCTAAGAAACTCCTCCGTTTGGGATATTATTGGCCATGCATGGAGAAATAATCCTATTAGTTTGTTAAGAAATGTCAAAAGTGTCAGATCCACAACAATTTGATTCATGCACCAGCACAAGAACTACATCCCTTCACATCCAACATCCAACTATGTGATAAGTTTCATATCTAACATCGGTTTTCAACACCATACTATCCTCAAGGGAATGGCCAAGTAGAGGCCTCAAATAAAACAATACTCAAAAGTCTCAAAAAGACAGTTAACGATGTTGGATGTGATTGGCATGTTCAACTCAATCCTGCACTATGGACCTACAAAACAAGTATTGGAAGACCAACATGAGCTACACTATATACCTTGGTATATGGGTTAGAAGCCATTTTGCCCATTGAGGTTGAAATTCCATCCCTTTGTGTATCACTCTGAGGTATCATTTCAAATGAAGACTATAGGGTATCTAGAATGCAGGAACTGGAGTTGTTGGATGAGCGTTGTCAACAAGATGTTAATCATCTAATGGCTTATCAACAAAGGATGTCAAGAAGTTACAACCACAGGGTAAAACTGAGAGTCTTTCAGGTTGGTGACTTGGTACTAAAGGAAAACCCTAGGAATCAACAAGATAAAGAGAAGAAAGGGAAATTTGAGCCTAATTGGCTTGGTCCTTTTGTCATCATATCAGTGTATGGATTAGGAGCATATCAACTATCAACTTCAGAAGGGGATTTGTTTGATGAACCTATCAACAGTATCCATCTCAGAAAATTCTATGCTTAAATCTCCTAGTGCATGGGTCAAAATTTTGAAAAATGGTTTCCTTGGTGAAAACCTAGCAAATAGGCATCTTGGCAACACAAAAATATATAAAAAAAAATAGAAAATACAAAAAGAAAGAAAAAAATAGAAAAATGAGAAATACAAAAACACAAAGGGTGTAATCAAAACATATGGTGAAAACCTAGAAATAGGTGTCGTATGTGATTCTAAGATCAGCTTTCCCATCTATTTTAAAACATATCAAGATCATTAAGTCCAACAATCGATATCATTCCATATCATGTCTTTAGTCTAGCCATCATTGCATCCATTATTATATCTTTCACATAGTCAAGTCTCACTCCAGAGCTTGGGGGCAACATCTTGATATCACTAGGGCAACAAAAGCATCGATTTCACCATCAAAGGGTGAACAACAATATAAAAGCAAACCCAAAACAAGTATCAAAGTGCAACATCAATCATCGTCAGAAAGGAATCAACCATCCTTATCATATCGAAAATCCAAACAAAAAACATGTCAAAAAGTTAAGTCCAAAAAGGAAAAATCCAAAAACATAGTCTTTGTGTCAGTTGAACTACATGGTCTCTACAACTGTAACGTAGGCAAGGCTAATCTTTGATCAGCCCCCGAGACCCCTAGGATAGGTTAGTAGGTTAGGTCTTTGGTCAAAATCTCAAAAATCCAAAAACATGTCAAAATCAGGATAGATGATCTAAAATCTCAATAATGAAAGAAATACTCTAAGTCAACAATGGATAAATTGTATTTTTGATTATCATTTCTTTAGAGTAACTCAATGATGTATTGAACTAGAGAAACAAGGAAGAAGAATGATGTTTTTATTATCTATTGTCTATAAGATTAATCATATAAATGTATGAATTGTCAGGGGATGTGCTATGCAAATGTATCACCGATGACATTCAAAATTCATACATTAAAATGATTAACAACTACCTGTTTATGCAATGAATGCTCAGGTCATCTCAGTTAAATCATACCTAGATGCTTGTGTTCACTTGCAATATCAAAAATCATGAAATAATTACTCAGGTCATCATTGGTCTAACACATACCATTGACGCTTGTATTCACTTCTAGCATCCCATAAAGCTCTATGATGACAAAAAGCACAAAGGTACTATTAAAATGACAATCGTTTTGCATATAGTTGCATGTTAAAATTAGATTGCATTCATCATATTCATTATCTCTAGGGTATTTGTTGCATGAAGGATTCGAATCAATGATTATCTTATCTAGCACATAAGGCTGAGTATACTTGACATAATTCAGAATCATCAAAAACATGTAGGAGTCATCATTTCATCATTTCATCATTCATCCATTTCATCATATATCAAATAAATTATGAATTAAATTGTAGCATAGGTACATCACGATCCGTTTTTACCACAAAAACATTCATTACATTATCATCCATCAAACATCATATGCATACATCAATTTTTATCCATACATTTTATCACATATATGAAATAAATGCAAGTCATGTCATTATTCTCATTACATCCATCCATTATCAATCATCATAAGATCATCATTTTATCATCATCACATTTATAAAATAAAAAGTATCTATCCATCCATCCATACATTTACATCACATCATACATCCATATATCATATATTCTACAAATACATTTATCATCGAATCATTACATGAAATAAAAGCATTTATCATTGCATCATCACATTTAAAATAAGATCATCACATATTGAATAAAACATCACATAATAAATGCATCCATCACATAGAATCATACACCATCATATCAACTGCATATATATCATCAGTGTCAAGTATACAATGAAATCATAGAGATACATCATCAAGCTACATCGTAATGTACATCATGTCTCAAAAAGAAGAATCTCAATAGCATCTACGATCTGCTATTGCCAGAGTGTGCAGGCCCAATAGGACTAGTACCACCACCACCCCCGGAAGAACCAGGATCTCTGGGATCTCTGTGTGGAGGCTGCGTCACCCCCTCACTAACTATTCGTGTATGGGCCCACCTAGCTCTCGACGGGGCATAACTGACTCTACGATCAATAGGCACTGCATCATGATATCTACCTCTGTAAAACTCAGCCTCTCGGCCAACCCACATTATCTCTCTCATATAGTCCCCCATTGAGGTACCATCGACCACTCTCTGGAGGGTCTCCGTTGTCTCCTGTGCCCTCTCAGTAATCTACCGAGCACTGTCTCGCTTAGCTGTCAATGTAGCAACCTATGTCTGAACAACTGCCAACTGTCCCTGCACCTGCGCTAAAGCCTAAGTGTGCATCTGAGTCTGGGTCTGAACAAGAAAACCTTGAGCCTGTACCAACTACCCCTACAGTGTCTGAACCTGTGTCTGTAGACCAACAATCTGTCTCTGATGGTCCATAGGTGGCACTATCATTGCTCACCTCTTACGAGGCCTACTGGATGATGGACCACTGATAGTTGGCCCTACCCCTCTATCTCCTCCACTACCACCATCACTATCATCACTACTGCTATCATCACTACCACTCTCCATGCTACTGCCTGCCGGAGTACCACCCTCGCTCTCTACGGAACCCTCTGCCACATCCTCCTCCACTGGTAGCGGTGCTGGCTCATCTAGAATGGTAATATGAGGATATGGAACCAAGGCCAGGAATGCAACATACTCCTCTGTGACTAACGCCTCTGCAATGTCTCTCTGCATATCCTAGGGTGATGGCTGCAATGCCTTGTATCCCTCTACTAGAGCATCATATGATAAACAAGGCCCCCAATCAGGAATATCCATCCACTGCCTAGCATAGTGGGCTACCCCCTATGGCATACACTGAACAATGCCATACTATTTTTATACTCGGGGCAACAAGAATCTCTCTAACACAAACGGTGTCTAGCCGATGAGATACATGGAATCACAGAGAAATCCCAACACTGCATAATCCTCATCCCACTCCTCACAGTCAAGGTATGGGCGCCAGGTAACTGTCTCTATTTCATCAGAAACCTACCTCCAGTGCTCTAACTTGCCCATCCGGGCATGTGTAAGCTGACCTCTGTATCTGAAGACATAGGGTCTGCCTACTGGTCTATCTGCCACTGGGAATGGCCGAGCAATAGAGATGTGCTCCCAGACCCACACCTATAATAGGGCCATCCTTGCCGATAAGCTCCATGCTCCTAGGTACACAACTGAGTGAAGATCATGATAGATATGCCAACATGCACATCCCCCACACATATCTGGTACCATGTACCATCATTCTCTCTAGAGTCTTGCCCCAGCCAACGAGGAATCCTTTGACCTATGATCAGGGCAAAGGAAACCTCCAATAAATCTAGCTAGCACTGTTGGTAGTGTCGCATAGGAATCAGCAATCCTCCTCCATCGGACACTTAGACCCGCAATATCCTGATCCTGGAATACTCTACAAAGAGCATCGCTACCGCCAGTCCCATGGGAATCATACACTACAATCTCTCCCATGAATGGAATGTGTAGAATCTGCCACACATCCTCACGTGTGACCATCATCTCGCCAGTGGGTAGATGAAAGGTGTTGTGGTCACTATGCCACCTCTCAGCCAAAGCAGTCAACAGACCCCGATTAATCCTAATCTGGGGCATATCAAGCAAACTGGTCAAACCACATCGACCTATAACTTGAAGCTCATCTGGTGTCAGATGAGGTATCAACTCTGTAGTCCATGGAAACCTCTCTCGCATCTGGAGAGTACCCAGATGCTCCTATCATCACAATGAAAAATCCATAATTAGGAAACTATGTCAAGAAATCAAATGTCATTCTACTATCAATTCTATTCCAAAAATTTGGTATGAATTTTTGATCAAAGTTCATGGGCGAACATCAACAAACCTCACCTATCATGAGGTTCATCAAACATTATCTAATCTTGCCTATCATGAGATTTATCAGATATTGAATCATCTCCTCACCTATCATGAGGATCATTATCAATAGGATTTATTCTTGCCTATCATGAGAAGGTAGTCTTATTTAAATTATCACAATCCAACATGAAGAATTATCAATCATACCAATCCGAAGAATGGACATGATCAAAAGTGACGACATCAAGGATACCTAATTCAAAATATGCAATTCTGACATAGAAGCGCTAAATCAGGCACTCGAAGCGCTAAATCCCAAAAGTGCTACTATATTAGTTAAAAGCGCTAAATTAGGGACCCAAGGTGCTGAATCTCGAAAGCACTACTTCAGCATTCCGATGTGCTATAACAGGCAGCTAAAGTGCTAAAAGACCCTAAGCGCTAATTTTCCGCATCAAAGCGCTACAACAATCCATCAAAGTGCCACTTTACTAGAAGCACTAGAACAGATCATGAATGCACTAATCAACCAAATCAAAGCACTAGAACTCTCTAAGTGCTAAAATCCAGCATCAAAGCGCTATATCAATGAAAACGCTACATTACTCTATGGAAGCACTAGAGTTTTTAACGCAAGCGCTAAAACTCAAAGCGCTAATCTAAAAACTGGAAGTGCTACATCGGGGTGAAAGTGCTATAGCACGGCTTGAAAGCGCTAAAACACAAAAAAAATGCTAAAACACATAAAATGCATAAAAAAAAAAGTGCATGAATTACGAGGAGGTTAAGGGGTACATATCGGAGGTCCATACGCGGCCGACCATCGGTGATGTCGAACGCACTCGAAATGGTGAGTGTGGTAGGGGATAGGCATCCTGCTTGAGCTGGCTGAAATGTCTTTATCACAAGGTTTTTTAAACTCAAATAGTGCAAATGACTTTGAAAATGACCTTTTGGACTATATATAATTTTTGGTGGGTTTTATTATTTTTAATTAATTTTATTCATGAAATTAATTGGAATTCATTTGCGGGCTATTTTTCTTCATCATTTGTCGGGAGATAAATTATTTCATCATCGTATCTTCATCATATCATCAGGAAATCATAAAATTTCAAAAAATTCTAAAAATCATCACATCATTAATTTATCTCCCGAGGGGGCATATTATCATCAATTATCTGAAAATCAATGTCTGGGGCATACAAAATTATTTTTTCTTTATCATCGATCCTAGCAGTAGCAGTAAAATTTTCTTTGAAGCAATATGTAAACACATCACTTCGAAGAGGGGAAAAATGTATACACCTAAAATTGGTCTGGAGCATCTGATTAATTAAATAAAAATTATTTAATTGACTATCCTAATTTCTTCTACTATTTGAATAAATAGAAATATTTATTTATATAGTTCACATTTAAATTCATCTTAATTAAATAAACAAAATTAAATACTTTGTTTGATTTAATCATCAAATCCCTATTTTATTCTATCACATCAATCCTAAATTAATTAAATAAAGATCAAACACTTTATTGATTAATTGCCATATTCTTTTGTTTAATTTAATAAACAACTTCTATAGTTCATTTTATTAAATTATTTATCCCTCTTTTGCTAATTTAAATAAATCAAAATATTTGAATTAAGGCATAAAAAATATTCCATCTATATTCTCTCAAAAATGAATTAGATATCCTATGTCTAATTTATGTCTAAAATATGTCAAAATTAATGCTTTGAAACTTCACGGGAAGTTTTGGAGACAAATTGGAGACAAATTGGAGACAAATTCCAAAATCTTCTCTCAATCCTCCTCCATCAATCTTTCCTCTTCTCTTGCCTGGTGTTTTCATGGGTAGAGACAATCACCATATTTCTCTCAATCTCCTCCATCTCTCACCATTCAATCCTCTAGATTGAATCCAAGCCTCTCAATGCCTTCCCTATGCATTTCTACAGCCAAGAATTCTATAAATACAACCTCATTGAACCAAGAAAAGGATCCAGATAATCTAACTTATGCACTCTTACTCTGCAGGAATTCAAGCATCAAACACATCAAGCATCAAGTATCCAATATCCAACAATCTAGCTTTCATACCATGGCTGCCTCTTGTAGCTGCAATTATCCGTTTCATGTCAATTCATGCTAGTTTAATCCATTTATCATCTAGTATTATCATATTTAGTTCCATATCATTGCATTAGCATCTATCTCGTTCTTTGAATTTTCATTTTAACAATCATAGTGCACTCACAATCTAAGAGAAATAGTGGTTTAATAAATCTTTGAGGATATAAAACAATATGACACTTTCAATTGATTATTGCTTTGATTTGATTCATTCAACTTTGTCTTTGATATAATGTCTTATTAAGAAGTGTGTTTTGTGCTTTACACCTAATTCACTACTTACAGATACCTATCTAGTTGTTTCTTCTCATGTGTAGACCTCCTCATAGGCTGAGGCTGAGGTTGTGGTTCTTCTTCTTGTTCAAAAATCTTAGAGCTACTCGAATTATCATCAATTTCAAGTACACTTTTTGTGTTGTTCCTCTTTTTTGGGAGTTAGAGGTATCTCAACAACATCATTCTTTGTTTCCTCTTCTTTCATCCCTGATTACAGATCCATTGAAGAAGGTTTCAGTTCCCAGAAGATTACACTTATGTTGTACAATACCTTCTTAGTCACATGATTCCAAAGCTTGTATCCTTTCACACCAAGGCTATACCCAATGAAGATATATTTTTCAGCTTTTTTTCCAATTTAGATCTTTTCACATCTGGCACATAAACATATGCTTCACAGCCAGAAACATGAATATGTCTGAGAGAGGGCTTCTTACTAGACCAAGCTTCCATAGGCGTTATATCAACAAGTGCTAAAGAAGGTGATCAATTCAATAAGTAACATGCTATAGCCAAAACCTTAGCCCAAAATATCTGCTCCAGACCAACATTGCTCAACATACTTATTGTCTTCTCCATTAATGTCCTATTGAACCTTTTAGCAACTCCATTTTGTTGCAGAGTGTAAGGCATCGTATTATGCCTCTTAATCCCATGGTCTTTGCAATACCTTTCAAACTCATCAAAATAAAACTCACCACCATTGTCAGTCCTTAGACATTTTATTTTTCTTCCAGTCTGATTTTCCACAAAGTTTTCAAATTCCTTAAAACGACCGAACACTTCTAATTTACTTTTTAAAAAATACACAAATGCCCTTCTTGAATAATCATCAATAAAAGAAACAGAATATTTAGACTTCGATAATGAAGGAACATCCACTGGACCACACACATCAGAACGAATATAATCCAAAACACCAGAAGATTTATGAGGACTAGAGTAGAATGAAACACAATGTTGTTTGCCATATAAACAATGTTCATAGAATTCAAAATCAAGATTACAGTCATCCAACCCCTCAACCAGGCTTTTATTTTTCAAAGCTTTCAAATATTTTTCACCAATGTGACCGAGCCTTTGATGCCAGAGCATATTCTTTTCTTCTAAAAGTTTCACTTCCAAGGAATTTTCCCCAACAGGAACATTTTCATTCTTCTCTTTACGAACAACCTTCTGTGACTTTGTAGAGACACTATTGCATTGAACAACCAGTGCATCCAACTTGAATAGAGTACCAATTCAGGCACCCCTAGCCAACACCATCGAGCCTCTAGTTATTTTATAGCCATTGCTAGAGAATGAGACTTGCACTCCAACATTGTTCAACTTGCTTATAGAAAGTAAATTTCGAGCCAAACCTGGTATATGCATTACACCATCAATTCATTTAACTCTTCCATCAGGAAACTGAATTCTAACTCTTCCACAACCAACTATCTCTAAAGATGAATCACTTGCCAGATACACCTTTCCACCATCACATTCTTCATACTTAGTAAACCAATCTCTATGAGATGTCATGTGAAATGATGCTCTAGAATCAATCGGGCAGACATCATCTGATGCCTGAGTTGCCAAGGCTGCAATAAAGGCATCTACATCACTTTGAGAAGAATCATTGTCAGAAGAATTCTTATTCCACTTCTTTTTATCCTCTTTGCAATCCTTTCAGACATGCCTAGGTTTCCCATAGTTCCAAAACTTCACCTTGGACTTCTTACCAAGAGACTTTGATCTCCATTTTGATTTTGATTTGGAATTCTTTTCCTTTTACTTGCTTTTTTATTTCGATCTGCCTCGAACAAAAAGAGCTTCCTTCACCATCTTAGAAGATTTCCTTCTCATCTCTTCTGTTAAGAAAGAAGTAACCACATCCTCTATTTTGAAAGTGGTTTTCATGCTCCCAATCGCCATCACCAAGTGATCCCAAGAATTTGATAAAGAACATAACAAGAGCATACAACGATCTTCTTCTTCAATCTTCACTCCTACAAATGTTAACTGAGAAATCAACATGTTAAAGTTATTTAAGTGATCAGAAACAGACGTTCCTCCCTCCATCTTCAAAGAGTACAATTTCTTCCTCAAGAAAAAATTATTTACCAAGGACTTGACCTAATAAATACCTCCCAGTCTTTTCCACAACGAAGAGGCAGTCTTCTCTTCATGAATGTTCAGGAGAATAGAGTCTGCCAAACAGAGTCTTATCAACCCTTTTGATTTTTGATCTGTGAGGTACAATCTTGTTGCTTCATGGCTGTAGGTTTCGTTACAAACACAACAATCCAAAGGACATGATCCACCAACAGGTCTTCCATTTTAAGTTTCCACAACTCAAAATTGTTGTTGTTAAATTTCTCAATTTTAGTCCTTCAATACGTACTTGTTGTTGCCATCTTTATCTGTAATTAGACAAATTCAAGACTTCTACAAAACTCCCACTAAATAGAAATTGACACAAAAAACCAATCTACCCACAAGGATAACACAACTGGCCAGGCTTTGATACCACTTGTTAGGAAAAATTCAATTGCAGAATGAATTTTCCTAATGTCAAGACTCAGAGGAGAAGAGAGATATATCTTTTAATTTTTACAATTATAGTATATTAAGACATAGATGAAAGAAATAAAAAAACTGAGAAAGAAACACATAACACAATTGACACCAGATTTATGTGGAAAAACCCTTACGGGAGAAAAACCCACCACACCAAAGAAAGATCACTTGTATTACAGTAAAAAAATTACATACAAATTACAACTCTTCTTTTTAGATGACACTTCTATATCAACAACATTTCCCTGATCAACCTTGTATCGAATTACACAATTGTAATGCTTTCATTCAGCATACAATGAAGTTCACCAAATTTTGATCACTCATTTGTTGAACTCTCCAACCAGACCCTTGATCGAACTATTCATCCTTGCTCAAGTGGTCTGTTTGTTTCCCACAATAGAATGGTCAAAATAGTTCAAATTCCAATCAATTTGCATTCTACTTCTCTCATTGGTCCAAGACAGAACACGCAGGACAAACAGTTGGTCAATAGACTTCAACTGTATCGCTCATCGATGAGACAATAGACCGTGTCACACTGATGCCAGACTGCCCACATACCATCGCACACTACACCGACTTCTACTGGTCTATCACCTAGACTTGGTGAAGTCTCCTTGATCTTAGGACCATCGGCAAGACCAATGCTATCGAAAAGAAACTGGAAGGTCACACCGATGGTTCAAGTCTCCCTGATGTCCCAAAGAACACCAAGACCGCGCATATCGACAAGAGTCACATCGATTTTTCATTAGGAGCAGATCCATTGATGAGAGTAATAATGCTGATAGGACATCAGGAAGTCACGTCAACAACTCAAGTCTTCCTGACACATCCATCACCAAGAGTCTCCCCGATGATCTTCATTTCCTAGACATCTGCCATCAGAACGAGTTATAGATGTCATTTCGATTGTTCTGTTCATGCAAATATCTCCAAGACAGCCACAAGGTCACACCAACATCACCGAGAATTTTTCTTTTGAATTGAGTTTGGAAACTCACTCTAATAGTTCATGTCACCCCGATGACATCCATCGGCAAGGCAGGTCCAAGTTCACAACGATCTGATCCCTCCAAGAGCTTAGAACACAATTGCTCATCGGCAAGACATTCCAAGGGTCCCACCGATACTGCTCTTTCAGGAGTTCCATGGCAGTAAGCATTGAGGCACTTTTTCCAAAACTAGTAGCCTTTTAACCATAGTAGAAGAATATTCCACATCTACAAAGTTCCATTTGTTGATGTATTGAATGAGCTTGACCGAGGATCCCTATGTCAATTGTGTCTTTACCTTTGTGAGTTGATTCCAAATTATTCTTTTGATTTGAAATCATAGTCTCCTTCCATATCCAATTTCCCATTGGAACATCTTCAAATGATTATTTAGGGGACTAAACATAAGTTTACTTTCATAGACAAACTGGTAAGTTCAATTTGAACTTCAACCAAACTATGCTCTAACTGAGCCCTTTGTCTGAATTTTCTAATTTAATTTTTAAGATTTTACCTTGCAATCATCTTTCTAAGTAATTTTGTTCCAATTCTTGGTAATTTTATTTTCTCATAACCTTAAATACTCTAAGGTTGTTTGGTTTCTTTTTCCCATTTTCAATTCTGAGCTCCAAATTTCTCATGCCCCTTCTAGCTAATGGGTTCTTGTTCACTCTTATTCTTAATAGGTTGCTTCTTTTTATCACCATTCTAGTCTCTACCCTTTATTATAAGGTATCCACTTTCACACTTGGTTTTGATTACCATTACAATATTCCAACCTTGTTTGAGTCAAAATTCTCATAAGGTTATCCTACCTACTAGACACATCTCTTGTTGATTTTGATTCACAAAATGTTGACTCTCTACTTCGACTAAAGTTTAAAATTTATGCTAACAATTAGGTTCTCCAACTTAAGCATTCATATGAATAAACATAATCCATATTCATAGATTCATAGTATCCTTATTTAATCCACAATCCTTAAATATTTGCAACGAGAGGTTACTATTAGAAGAGGGAATCACTTTTATTCTTTCCCACCCTCAAATTCATTAACAATTTTGTAGGATGAAGGTACTCATCGATAATTCCCCTATATCCTTCCTACTGAACCTTGTTGCATAACTTACATAATACAAATGTATCTCTTAATGAGTGGTTGTTGTAGGAGTTTTCAACTCCAGGGATTAATCTTTCTTAGTTCCAAATTTAGACAGGTTTTAGGAAGATTGTCTTCCTTACTATTTCTGTTGTTTTTTTCCCTTGCCATCCTGGCATAAGAACTTTTCAACCATTATCTACTGGTAATTTTTTCATAATAATTACATAATGAGCTCATAGGCTCTATTGGAACCTTAAAATTTTTGCAAAATTTTAGGTTCCCACAGTGAAAAACTTGATTGCAACTCATATTTATGCACCTGTGAAATCTGCTCCAGTAGCCTATTTTGGAAAATCATAAATTGAAGCCTATTCAGTTCCATGCCAAATAACTTTGCAAGCGTATTCATCTGCCATATGTGAGTATGTATGTATGATTTCAAAATCCTATGATCATATTTGATAAGGTTTTGAAGCATCAAGTTAGAGGGTTCTAGAAGAGTTTGCTATCTGTACAGTGAAAATATGCCAGGGAGGTCAACTTTAAAATCTAATATTTGTGAGAAAGGTGATTTTCATAAAAAAATAATTGGTGTTCCAAAATCCCCCCATATTAATGTGCTTCCATGTCCATTTTCATAACCCCAACATCTCATTTGGTATTTTTCCAAAGCCAAAATCAAAGGGATTTTCACAGTTTCTGATGTCTATAGTTCCAAAAAAGTTTAGAGGGGTCAAATTTGACCTTCAATATTTTTTGAAGGAAGTGACTTGATGAAAAAACCTTCTGCA
Organism: Sequoiadendron giganteum; assembly: GCA_007115665.2. Classification (NCBI taxonomy): domain Eukaryota; kingdom Viridiplantae; phylum Streptophyta; class Pinopsida; order Cupressales; family Cupressaceae; genus Sequoiadendron; species Sequoiadendron giganteum. The sequence goes on from CM021102.1 coordinate 703,383,681, forward strand.
CACATGTTCATGGGACCTAAATAAACTAATTGCCCAAGTTACAACTTCCCAAAATCAGATTTGATATTTTTTCAAAATGGCAAGTTGGTGAGTTCCAGTTGATTTTCTGACAAGTGCAGTTTCAGAAAAAACCAAGTAAGCTACTTTGAACATTTATATTTTTCAACCCTAACTAATTCATGCAAATATACTTGGCAACAATGCTCCTATATCATAACTCAACATGTCAGTGAATTTTCATGGCTTCGGGAGAATGTTTGATCAATTTTCCAAAGCGATTCTGGAGGCTACCTGACCTATTTTGGCCATAATTCAAAATGACAAAAATCGAGTTCTAATAACTACTCACTCAATGTTTGGGATGCATTTCATATTTTTGATATAATAATGATCATGAAATACAATTATTTGGGGTTGTGCCCCAAATAATCTAGTAGGGATGCACACAAATGTGGAAACATAGACAATGTGCAAAGGTGTTTCATAAAATGCCTCAACAAAGACGTGGTCTCATGGAGGAAAATGACTACAAGATATGAAAAAGATGGATTTCTAAAAATTATTTACAACTTTCAAGAAAAGGTGATTAAAAGGTGCCAAGCAAAGAAGGATCACAAGAAGTATTCCCTTGAATCCTATGGTTATCAAAGAATCTCTGGTGAGTGTGCAAATGCAAATTTTTATTTGAGTGATTCAATCCCTACTATTTTAGATCCTAAAAATCAGAGGTAGGAATTCATGGCCCAATTGAAGGATATCAAATCTAGTGACCCTTTCCATTTCACCTAATTGTGTCATTGGCAAGTTCATCATAGCAAGAATCTTCATATTGTTCATCTCAATATAGAGGAGTTATTCTTTGGGATTAGAGGAATCATGTGGATAGAAAAAAAACATTGATTACTCTAGGGTATACATGGAAAACATTATGAAGAATATGGGAATAATAAGATAACTGGCTTGAGTGAAGACGATAGGGAAACCAATGCAGAGAAACCCCAAGAAGAGTTGAAGGCGATGAATGTGGATATTACAATCTTAGGCTTGGATGAAGAAAGAGCAAAGAAGGTGGCTTACATAGTATGAGAAATTTTAGCAAAGATGCAATATGAATATTCTACGTGATAAGTTTCCCCAGGAAAGTGACTTCAGAAGTGAAATAATATCAGGATCCACATCCACTGGAATAGAAATACAAGAATATTTATGTGAGGGATATTGAGAAGATATTGGTATCATTGAAGAATCTTTAAAAATGTGAATTTGGGTATCACCAAGAAGCCTATTCAGGATTTAAGTTTTTTATGATAGATCAGCTCCAATATATACACAGTCTAGATTTTTTTAACCATCAAAGATGCTCAATGCAGATGTCATTGACTGTATTATTGGGTTACTATGAAACAGATGAAGGGAGAAATAATTTGCAAAATCCATGGTTCAATTCAAGGGGAGAAATATAGACGAGCGCAAAATTGGTAGCATTTCATTTGATGGAATATATTTGGGGACTAATATTTTGACAAATAAGGAAGTGGCATTAAGCTAGGAGGCGTGAAGACTAAGCATCTTCAACTTTTGTATGAGTTAAAAATATACAAAATTTTGCAAGGTGAAGGAGTAGAAGGTTGAGTACCATGAAAAGGGTGAAAGGGAGGAGGTGTAGATTAAACAATGGGTAGTCAACACCAACCAGAGGGAATACTGTGCCTAGAAGATAAATGTCAATATGAAAAAGATAACAGAAATTAAGATTTTTCATCTTGTATTATTTGACCTAATTTAATGTCAAATCTCTAGCACATGCTTGAGTACTGCCTAAAAAACCACAATATGCATTGATGACTAGTCAATAAGGGTGACTTAAGCATGTTAAATTCTACTTGGGCTCTATCTTTGAAATATAATGATTGATTTTTTCTATTCAACTTGAATAATTTGAGAGAGTGGAGGCTCGTTACCAACGGTGAAATGTCATAACATGTAATGGACTTGATAACTAAAGGAAAGATTCTATAAATATTCTAGAATTCAAATTGAGTGAGATGTCTATATACACTGAGGAAATACAGATTTTCCAAGCATCAATTATAATCTGTGAAAGAGCAGATTCTGTTGCGAGTATCACCAATAATATCTGCAAGAGTATAAATCCTAATGAGGCTTTAGAACTATGGTCTAGGTTTCTATTTCTAGTGGAGGAGGCAATAGGAAGAAACACCACCATTCGTGCAATGTACAAGTGACTCCAAACATCTCCTGCCTCTCAACAATAAAACCCTAAAAACTAGTGTAGTAAAATATGAAGCAAAAATTTATCGAGAGAAACAATATCGGAGGGAGTAATTTTAACATCCGTTCAATATCCCCCCAAAAAAAAATGAGCAAGAGATTCTATCGAGAGGAGAAATAAATTGTTGGAAAATATACCTCAACTTGCTAGCTTGGAACATTTGAACTTTGAATTTTATTTCCTTTGTTACCTTGTATGTTGCAGTATCGTTGAAAATTTAACTTTGGAACTCATGTTGCGGAGTTCGGGGAATTCATAACTTTCCGATAGAACTAAGTAACGGGGTTCTGAATTTTCACAACCTCCTGACTTAGTGATGTTGAGGCTTTCTTTGTTATCACCTTATCGCAGGTTTTGAGAAATTCCTAACCTCTGATAGAGGTTATGAAGTTATGATTTCTGGCGATATAACGACTTCGTATGAGATTCGTTAGTGGTAATGACTTTGCCATCATGTTGACAGTGTGATATAACAACTTGATCAATGGTCAGAATAACTTTGATCTAACGACACCCACTAACCCCATGTTGCTTGTGGTGGATCCTAAGTGACTCCCGCAAGGTGTGTAGGCTTCAAAAGCATGTCATGGTGGACCTAACCAGTGCCAAGTTGTTAAGTGGTATGATGCTTGATTTGATAACGTGTGAAGAGTACCTAGGTGAGACCCGATTGGTGCCAGGTTGGAAACTGATAATTGGCCAGAATTTGTTGATAGTTTAAATTATGATTTCGAAATGAGTTCGAAGTGGCTATAGCAGTTACATTCTTATAACGATTGGTGTTTAGAAACCAAAATGACCATGATTATATATTGCATATGTTGAATCACTCTGTAGTATGGTGAAGATTTCGATCAATTGGTTAATGTTTTGCATTGTATGCTTTCAAGTATTGTAATAGTGTGAGAGAAAAACCGTGTATTGAGAATCTGTGTATGAGATTGATCAAGGAAATGTTTGTTGCTATGAATTAACATCTGAGAGTGGAGTCTGAAACTCTGTATGTAAACTTTATTTACTATAATACAAAGTGACTTTACTTGGTGTGTGGGTTTTTCTCTCATAAGGGATTTCTCACGTAAATTTGGTGTTCAATTATGTGTGTGGGTTTATCTATTTGTTCTTGTGTATGTGTTTCTTAATGAATTGTAATTGTAATTGAAAATTAAAGTACCATCTACATTATTTCTCCTATAAGATTGGCATCTAGAAGTCATTTCTTCACCAATCTTTCCTTACATAAATATCGATAGAACAAAATCAAAGTCTGTTCGATAAAAAATATTGCATGAAAAGGATAATCGAGATGAAGTGCTATTTGCTAATGATATCGAAGGGATATTTTGACTTCAAAGTAACTATTTTTCAAGTCCCTTTGATAGGGAAAAAAGATAAATGTAGGATGAGGTATACAATGAAATTTTATAAAATGATTGGTGAATATTTTCAGGGAGATATATAAATATCGGTGATACAAGAAAATTAGTCTCTTTGACATAACGAAGACACTACCAAAATGCAAATAAATATTCTATCGGGAGGGCTTGTGAATATTAGAATGAATCAATTTGTAGTCCATTCAAAATCCTATGGACAATAAAAATTGAGAAATCATTGAGGAGAAAAGTAAATGTTAGAGGAGTAGTAATATTGGTCTTTCCAATACATCGAAGTGCATGCAAATGTAAATAAAGATTAAAAAAAATTTCAGTGGGATTGTGGTGAATATCTTGAAGGGTAATCTAGTTGTGGAAAATAAATTTCATCAATGGTAAAGTGCATTGCATTTCACCAAAGGAATTAATTAAATTTAATCATGAAGTGGCTAATTATTTTTATCCAAAAGGTGTTTTCTTGGGTGAAAGTGCATACAATCAAAATGTGAAATATTTTCACCAGGGGAGTTAAAAGTGAAGGGAAAAGAATGCGGATCTACTGACCCAACAGTGTGAAATACATTCCCTTAACACCTTTACTATAGGGGAGAGAAGCAAAAATGAAAAACTAATAGTTTCTTAAACATATAGAGATGCATACAACCATGGTAATGAGAAACCAGAAAGATAAGCAAACAAAGATGACAGTATTTACGCGGGAAAACCCTTTCAGGTAAAAAACCCACCACACAAAGTCAAATCTATTGTATTACAGTAATGAATCGATTACATACAATATCCAGACTTCTTTGTTCAACTCACAGTCACCCAGAGAGTTTCAGATTCACTGTTACAATGTTTTCACAACATACAGTTCAAAACCCTCCTCAAGAAAGAACGTCCTTCTGTTCTTCAACACGCAACTTCAAACTTGCTCTGCAACCTTACGACTCAACTCAACTTGTAACTTATGAGAAATAACACATCTCTCATTATATGTAACTGACTCAGAAGAGCAATGAAGTCCATCCTCAAATCACGCAACTGGTCGGATCTAACAGATCTCCTTGCAACGAGCCGTCCATGCATTCAATGCCATCACCAAAATGGTTGAGCTCACCACCCTTCATTGAAAAATGCAACTACCACAATAACTATCTTGGTATCTATCTAATCACTATTCAACTAGGTGCCATGCGTCTAAGACCCATTAGCAATCGCAGCTGACAGAGCAACCAAAATGGTCAAATAGACATCGGGCGCGACCAAGACTTCAAGTCATTTCTAGCACTGTCGGAGTCTGAGTCGGAACAAGAGTCGAAATAGGACTCCACCGAAAATACACACTGCCGGAGTCAGAGTCGGAGTCAAAGTCAGAACTGGAGTCGAAACATGATTCAACCGAAATTATAGGTTCAGGAACCATTTCGGTTCCGCGTCCGCCCATGGCAAAGGGGAACTCATTGGAAACAGTTCTGACCGGGTAAAGTCAACTCGGGGTCAATCCAAGACGGGAACACAAAAGACCGGAGTTGGAGTCAGGGATGGAATAGGAACAGAAACAGGACTTTACCAAAAGTCCAAGATTAGGAACCAATTCGGTTCCGGTTCCGCCTCCGCCAACTGCAAGAAACAACAATCCAGAACCAGGACAAGGTGGAGGAAAACACCCCGAGTAGAATCCAAACATCCAAAAGAACCAGATCACAAAAGTAGGAGTCAGACCCGGAGTCAGAACAGAAACCAAAATAGGAACTTGGCAAACAGACATTGCCAACTTCCAAAACTAGTTCTGCCTCCGCCAGAACTTGCGAAGCGAGAAACAACAGACGGTAGAAAGCGGAGTCGGATCAGGAACGAGAACCGAAACTCGGAACTTAGGCAAATAGAACAATGCCAAGTTCCATCCTGGTTCCACCTCTGCCAGAGACCCGAAACTTAGGCAAACAGAACAATGCCAAGTTCCATCCTGGTTCCACCTCCTCCAGAACTTTGCAATCAACACAAAATCACCAAGGCATGAAAACGAGGACTTCAAGTTGGAAGTTGAGACATAATTTCTCAACAAAAAGTGGGTGATTATTTTTTCCAAAAGAATATTTTATTAAATATGGTGAAAATAAATATGTTAAAGTTGCCAACAAAAGAAGGATTATGGTTACCATTAAGATTCATTTTCACGGAGGAGAAAGAAGTTAAATCAAATATTTTATTTTTGCTGAAGATAATCAAAATAATGAAGAGCTACACTAGGTGGATATTTGAAGGGTCACAAACCTTGGAAGTATAATGTATATATGTAAGATAAAATCAAAAGAAAATAATAAGTAGCAGAAGTAGGAATTAGATATTAGATAGTAGATAGAATATACCAGAAAATGAAGGCTTCTGATGCATATTGTAAAACCTTTTGAAGCAATTTAATGAAGAATGATATTATAATCTGGTGTGTAACATTTTGGTATTTAATTGTTTGTTGATATTGATTCATATATGTTATCTTTGCTATCTCTAGAGTGGTTTTACTTTGTTATTCAAATTAATGTATCAAGGATACTTCTAATTTGTCAAGACACATTTTCTACCTCTGTGTGATCCATCTTGATTGGTTTCTACAAGAAGATAATTAGAGCTCCTTTTAAGTGATTTATTTTAATTGGTTTCTTATAGGAATTAAAATCCTTTTAATTTAATCATCTTAACTAGTTTCCTTCAAGCAAAACTTAAAATCCTTTCAAATGTCACAGTAACCCAAGAAGATATCATTGGGATTTGTAAGAAGAGCTTGATAATTGACAAACTTGCATGTTTATAGTTTTTAAAGAACCAAATAGTTTGAGTTAAGCTAGGAGGGAGGACACATCTATCATACACATCTTGACTCTATTCCCCAAAGTAGCACTAGTCATATTCATTATAAAAAAATACTTCATAAAACCTTATTCACACATTCAAATTCCAAACATTAGTAGTAGGATTAATTGTTAGCTTTGCATCTATTTTACCTTTACATTCCATTATGGATAGATTTACCAAGTTAGAGAGTAAACAAACCCTTTAAATATGCTTATTTATTAAGGTACACCCACCTAGGTCTAGCAAAGCCTGAAGTGTAGGGAGTTCTAAACCATATTGGTTAACTCTGTTCATTGGCCAAAATGTTGCAAGCCTGACCATAGAGCTTGGCATCCTCTTTGGGTTTGTAATATGTAATTTTGGAAGCTGACAGATTGGCAACTCTGTTGGGGAGGAATCTAAAAAATTCTAGTGGAAGAATATCTTATCATAGAGTGAAGAATTGAAAAAATATAACTCTACTGGTGGAGAAGACCCATAAAATATAATCATTCCTCTTTTGAAAAGAGGTGGAAAATTTGTTAAGAAGAAATTGATGAAGAATGCAAAGGACATCTCAAAACTACAACATTTCTAGTTAGAAATAAAAGTAAAAGGCTGAAGTATGTATAGAAATTCTTCTTTGCCTTATACACATTATGGTATGATTGAGAATCTTGGCAATAGAAGTGGTGCACATCATTCACATTAGGACATTTTTACATCACAAGCCTCAAATCAAATAAATTCTTATCCTGTCCCTCCTAGTCAAAGACTAGTGAGATACCAAGATCATGAATACAATCAATTTGCCCAACATTATCAATATCAAGCCCCACATCAAAATAGTCAGCAATGCCAATCACTTCCACAAAGAAAAGTATTTGTCCGAGACATTGATAAACCATTGAACTTGAATAATATCCAAGGCTACCTAAATCCTTATCCTGTTGAGCTTAGAAATCATGTGCTTATATTTCATGGAGAGGAATATGAATCAACTCATAGGCATGTACGACTATTTTGTGATTTTATTGAGGACTTTTAGATTTATGCAAAAGATGTCATTATGAATTTTTTTGAAAGATCAATAAGGGATAATGCAAGAGAATAGTGTATTAGCTTACCCGTGCAAATTATATCTTCATGGGAGGATTTCAAGAGGTTGTTCTTGAGTCGGTTTAATGACAATTATAAACATTATACACACAAGCCTTAGGGCCTTAGACTATTCCAACAAATAATGAAATGACATATGCAAATGTGTAGTATACATCAGAGGGTGAGAGTAATCTTCAAAGTGTAAATGCCCCTATTGTCCTAACCTACCCACATCAATACCTTGTACACCATAGTCAACCCCATATTCACTATCAACAAATTACACATGTTGTTGACCCTAATGTCCATATTCAAGAAAATATGAACTCTCTTGAAAATGTATATCAGAATCAACAGTTCGAGGAAGAAGATGATAAGTATTCACATACTCAAGAAAAAAGTCAAGATTCCATCATGAAAATAGAATATTACATATCTCCCTTAGATGTATTTTTTAACCTAAGGAGACATGAAGGAGAATCTGGACATTCTCTACTCAATAGAATGACAGATATTTGTATGCAAATACCTCTTGGTTCCCTGACTGATAAGTCCGTGATCATTGAGTAGTTCATGAGAGTATATGAGCCTAATTCAATTTATTGGCCTAAGTCTTTAAAACCAGTTACTTTTGACCAAGTGGATGAATTTATTGGTATCATAGATAAGAAAAGGTATGAGGATGCTATCAATGTTGAATCTAATGGTGATTTCATTGATGAATATGGAGAAATTGATCAAACAATGCAGTCAATAAAGGAAACATGTGCAGGTGAAATTCTCATTGATGATATTTTAGATTTGAATGAAGATGAAATTATGGAAAGCCAACTTTTCACTTTGGAGGATGATTGCAATGTTGAAGACATTGCTAAGAACATAATTCTTGATGAATGCATTAACAATGAAGTAAGTGAAGAAGCAATTCCACTTGGGAATGAACAAAGAACACATCCATTTACAATTGAGTACCATGATAATACAATTGGTGAAGAAGAGATATGCACATCTGAAAATGGTTTTCAGATTTGTTCAAACCCCTTGTATAATGAAATAATAGCAGAAAATCAGATGATACTTTGCTATGGTGTGCCAAAACATGATTTTCATGTGTTCTCAAATCCATGCTATGATGAAGATAAAACATTTTCAGATGATCAGGATGATGTATCAGCTTGTGAAGGAAATAATTATGCTAATAAAAGTGCCATATTTGGTTTCAATAATCTTGAGTATTGTTGTGATGTTTGGAAAGGTAAAGATTACATTAGTAATGAGGTGGATGAAGAAGCATGCTCACTCAATAGTGAGAAAATTTCAATTTTATTGACCATTGAATATCAAATATGTACACATGAGAATGATGCTTAAATTTCATGCCCAACATACATTTGCTTTGACAATGAAGATACTTTGTGTGACAATCATGATGAACTTCATGATGAGTGTGAAAGAGTATGTTCAGGGTTACATTCTAATAAAATAGATACAACTGGTGGTCATGAATTTCATTGCAGCAGTGCTCCAAAAATGCACACTTTTATTGAATATGGAGGTATTGATGGTTCAAATAGATTTAATATGCAAACTAATGATTCTAATGATAGAGCTTCAAAAACACAACTATGTGGGCAAGCTACATGTGATGCTGAAGATGGCATTGATATTTTGGGATATGATGTTGTGTCATTTGATAGTGCCACCATTGATGATATTAGATGTCAAAAGTAGCATGAGTTGCTCTATTTTTTAGTTCAAGAGGAGAGCCATCATTTGGTGAATGATATCAAGTGTGATCACATAAGATCTCACATATAGGTTGGATCTGGCTTATCACATGATGATGGGATTTGTTTAGATTATGTATGATTTTTTAAATGCATAATAATGGAGAATACACAGGAAGCATTGAGCATAATAAATTAATGAAAGATACGAACAAATCCAGACAAGCAGATTTTAATAATATTTTTAGATTGGCTTCAACATAGTGAGATGAAAACCAAGTGTATGACATAGGAAAGTATGTGATTTTATTTTTCTGGTGGCCTTGTGCCATCAACTATCATGTGGTTTTTCAAACCATACTAATTTAGGGCAGAGAGGTTTGACGTCATTTCCCAATGAGTAAGACACTTGGTCTACTCCCTAGAGATATGAATTATTTTTATGTTCACAAGGGGCATACATCCCTAGACAGAGCCACTATTGGAACCTTCAATTTTTTGCAAAATTTGAGGTTCCATGATGAAAAAATTGATTGTAGCACTAAAAAATGCACTTGTGAAATATGCTCCAGTAGCCTATTTTGGAAAATCATAAATTGAAGCTTGTTCAATTTCATGCCAAATCACTTTGCAAGCATATTCATCTGCCATATGTGAGTATGTATGTTTAATTTCAACATCCTATGATCATATTTGATAAGGTTTTAAGGCATCAAGTTGGAGGGTTCTAGAAGAGTTTGTTGTCTGCATAGTGAAAATCTACCAGGGAGATCAACTTTAAAAGCCAATATTTGTGGGCAGAGTTATTTTCATAACAAACTAGTTGGTGTTCCGAATTCTCCCCATATTAATGTGCTCCCATGTCCATTTTCAGAACCCCAACATCTCATTTGGTATTTTTCCAAAGCCAAAAGTAAATGGATTTTTAAAGTTTTTGATGTCTATAGTTCCAAAAAAGTTCAGAGGGGTCAACTTTGACCTTCAATATTTTGTGAAGGAAGTGAATTGATGAAGAAATTTTCTGCACACATGTTCATGGGACCTAAATAAACTAATTCCCTAAGTTACAACTTCCCACAATCATATTTTTTATTTTTTCAAATTGGCAAGTTGGTGAGTTCCAGTTAATTTTATGACAAGTGCAGTTTCAAAAACAGCCAAGTGAGCTACTTTGAACATTTATATTTTGCAACCCTCATGACTTCATGAAAAAATTCTTGGTAACCATGATCCTATATAATGAGTCAACATGTCAGTGAATTTCTTGTGGCTCTGGGAGAATGTTTGATCAATTTTCCGAAGCGATTTTGGAGGCTACCTAACCTATTTTGGCCGCAATTCAAAATGACAAAAAACAAGTTCTAATAACTACTCACTCAAAGTTTGGGATGCATTTCATATTTTTGATGGAATAATGGTCATGAAATATAATTATTTGGGGTTGTGCCCCAAATACTCTAGTAGGGATGCACACAAATGTGGAAACATACACAATGTGCAAAGGTGTTTCATAAAATGCATCAACAGAGATGTGGTCTCATGGAGCGCAATGACTATAGGATATGAACAAGACGGATTTGCTGAAATTTACTTAAACCTCTCAAAAAAAGGTGATTAACAGGTGCCAAGCAAAGAAGACTCACAAGAAGTACGCCCTTGAATCCTATGGTTATCAAAGAATCTTTGGTGAATGTGCAAATGTGAATTCCTATATGAGTGATTCAATCCCTACTATTCTAGATCCTAAAAATCAGAGGTAGGAATTCATGGCCCAATTCAAGGATATCAAATCTAGTGACCCTTTCCATTTCACCTGATTGTGTCTTTGGAAAGTTCATCAAAACAAGAATCTTCATATTGTTTATCCTAATATAGAGGAGTTATTCTTTGGGATTGGAGGAATCATGTGGACAAAAAAAAAAACATCGATTACTCTGGGGTATACATGGAAAACAATGTGAAGAATATGGGAATAATAAGATAACCAACTTGAGTGAAGATGATAGCAAAACCAATGTAGAGAAACCCCAAGGAGAAGATTTAAAGGTGATGAATGTGGATATTACATTCTTAGGCCTGGATGAAGAAAGAGAAAAGAAGGTGGGTTACATAGTATGGGAATTTTTAGCAAAGACACAATATGAATCTTCTACGTGATAAGTTTCCCGAAGAAAATGACTTCAAAAGTGAAGTAATATTAGGAGCCACATCCATTGGAATGGAAATACAAGCATATTTATGTGAGGAATATTGAGAAGATATTGGTACCATTGAAGCATCTCTTTAAAATGTGAATTTGGGTATCACCAAGAGGTATATTTCAGATTTAGGTTTTTTATTATAGACCAGATCCAATATATACACATTCCCAATTTTTTTCCACCATCAAATATGGTCGATGTAGATGTCATTGATAGTATTATTGGGCTACTATGAAACAAATGAAGGGAGAAAGACTTTGTGAAATACAAGGTTTAATTCAAGGGGAGAAACACAAACTTGGGCACAAAATTGGTAATAGTTCATTTAATGGAATATATTTGGGGACCAATATTCTGACCAATGAGGAAGTGGCATTAAGCGGGGAGGCATGAAGACTAAGCATCCTAAAATTTTGTATTAGTTAAAAATTTACAAAATGTTTGAAGGTGAAGGAGTAGAAGGTAGAATACCATGAAAATTCCAAAGGGGAGGAGGTGTAGATTAAACAATGGGTACTCACCACCACCAATCAAAGGGAATACTGTGCCTAGTTTTGGTTTGTTTTACTATAACTAGGTTGATCTTCTAATCTACCTATGGAATTTCCAATTCAAATCAAGGGAAGCTCAAAGGACCTGGACCAATTGATGAGGATTAAAGACCTCCTACACTTTGGGCTTTGCAAGACCTGAGAGGGTGATCCCTTAATGTGTTTACAACCTCTACACCATTATCATAAACAAACATTAACAATAACATATAATCTCACTCAATAGCTCAATAGAATGGGATAATATTGAATAGAATTGGCTATTCATCAATAATATCAACCATTTTGAGCTAAGATAATTACAACAATATTTCATAGTAAAATATAGTCATTAATTTTCAATTTTTAGCAAGCTTTGGGTGAACACAAACAAATACTAAATCTCACAAATAGATGCAACTTAGATCAGTGCCTTATTTCCATTGGAGGAGTCAAACTCATGAATACCTAAGGGTTTATAATAGATTCAACATATAGCATATAATATCTTTGATTGTATTGCCTTACAATATCACCAATAAATAACCCTAGCTCAATACTACTTATCAAATCCTTGTACAAAACATATCAACCTACAATCTTATCTAAGCACTTTAATTAATTCCTTGAATTAAAGCTAAAATAAAAATTGCACACACCACAACAGTGAGACGAACAAAATAATCCTTGATCACTTTATTCAAAAATCAAATATGCTTGTACATGGGAGAGACATGAGCTCAAATTTATCAGTCTAATTCAAATGCTAGTACTATTATAAAACATTATATCTCCATGAATTCAAAACCTACAACAAAATGACTCAAAACCTAATTTTTATTTTCTCTATAACTATCAGGCTTTACAATTTCTCTACAACTTCACCTAGACTCGACCAAAACTTTCTAACTTGCTAATCCCTACTTCTTGCCTTGAAATCTTTCTTATAGAAAATGAAGGAGCAAACAAGCACCGGGCCAGAAAGAGCACATGTCACCAGCCACTTGGATCGCTTTGTGAAATTTCAAAAATTGGTTACAACAGATACCTCCCCCAAAGAGTATTCTTGTTCATTCCCATCTTTCCCATTAAGGATGGTTTGATGCAACAAAAAATCTTCAAGAGCTTTGCACTTAAACTACCACAAAACAAAACTGGAAATTGTTATAACTGCAATAGTTGATTGATTAATTGTTAGTAGCTTACCACCACATTTACTCTTCAGTTAAATATTTGTCCACCCATCACTAGTATTCTTTATCACTTGGCCAATTAAAATTGATTACCTCATTTACTTTGACACTATAAGTTGTATATTTAACTGCCACCTGGTTTGCCTCATGTTCAAAAGACTCAAGAAATGAACTGGTGCTGATGATTTTATCCATGTAGCTCACTAATAGATCAAAATCCAAGTCATCAAAAATTAAAGCAATTTGAGCATCGATGACCCTATTACTCCGATCCTTCCATTGTTGAAGTGACCTGATATTACCTTGCTCATCAATTATATCAGGCAACAGTGTGTCACTCCAATCATCAAAAATCTTCCCTAATTCCTTGGGCTTCCTACTCAAGTCATCTGGTAAGGCTTGAAAACTTTGCAATGATTTAACCAACAATTGAGTAGGTCTCAATGACTATGTCCTATTATTGACATTAGAATACCCATGATTTCCTTGAAATTTTTCATAAAAAATCAATATTCTTATGGAAAGGATTGAATTCCATCAATGGATCATATTTTGGATCCATCTTGTGTACAATAGCCAACAACTTATCATAGGCTGCCCATTTTTCTTTATTCAATTCCTGCCTATTCAAATCAAACTAATTTCTAATCAGGTCCTCAGGAAAATTAAATCCATGAATAAACTTAGCACCTTTTATTCTTTGTCTAAATAGAGCGAACAAAATCTTAGGATCAGATAGCCTCCTAGGACCAAAACTTAAATGGTACAAATCAAATAAGTTTCTAAAATTCACCCAACCTCCTTTTGTAATAAAAAAGTTGGAAACCACTGTGTAATCAAGGTAGAAAGTCCCTTTACCCTTTCTAGTGAGTATATCCTCATGAATGCAACCAATCTGCCACATGACTTCAACAAATCTGATCCTTGGAGGCACATTATAAGGAAAGATATTTGGGGTCCCCTGAAAACCATACACTCTCAAAATAGTGGTAAATGGATATGGGATAATATCACCCCAATTGTGGCCAATCTTCAAATCAGGCCTCCTCCTCTTGGGCCTAATAAAGTCATGCAATTTGATAGGAATCATGGGTAAATTCACCACCAATCTAGCTCTCAGTCTTGATGCAAAGTAGTTGTCGAACTGTACATAGTTGGAATTTTCTCAATTATATGAAATGTCAACAGTCCAAACTTGTACCAACAACCTTTCTTCATTGAAAAATTGATTTAATCTCATTTTCTCAAAGAAAAACTCAACATTCTTAAACAAAAACATGTGCATAAGCATAGAATACCAATAAAAAGGGGTGCTTGTATCATTCTGCTATAGTTTCAATAACCCTTTGTGTATCTTCTTAGCTAGGAAAAAAGAAAAATCATAGACTACAGAGAAATTTGGGTGTTGTATCTGCACCCCCATGAACATAAATTCTATTGGCATCACAGTGTTAGGGCTAAATCCCAATATTTGGCATAGTGAATAAAAGGTAGCTAGAAAGTGTTTGGAAAAAGAATCCAGTTTCAAAGGCTCTTGATTACTAGGGCTGATATGAACTCTTGAACCTCCTACCTTGGCCAAATGGGGTGGGAGAATCTTAGCTCTAAAAAGGGGCTTAATCTTCCCATATTCCTGCTCCATCCCTTCAAGCTCGATAGGGACTAAGAATTCACTAGGCTCACTCAAATCAAAGACTTGTTGAAATTCCTCTCTGATAATAGTCAACAGAACCCTTCCATCATTGTCCCTAACCACCTGTGTGATAGGATAATACCTTGCGACCACTGCCCTGAGCAAATCCGCATCAAGAAATACATTTGAAACCACCAATTTCTTCATGTCATAAATCCAACCATTTGAGAAAGGATGAGGTAGATTTCTTTGTCCAAACCATAATCTGAACATTTCCAAACCCTTGAGCAGCACCCTAGCATCAACTATGTTAAAAAAATTATACACTAACCCCTCCCCAAGGGTTTTTCCTCGCATTAGGATCTGCCCCTTTCTTCTATCATTTTTCAACAATGAAAATTGGTCTAGGAAATCATCATACATGTTTCTGTTCAAGTAATCAATCTAGCCAAAATGATGCTTTGATTGTGCCATCTTGAGAAAACTAGGGCTTTCCTGTATTACATACCTTAGATAGACTAGGGTTTCTCAAGAATGTGAAATTACAAAACAAGCAATTTGCAATTTCCAACAAATTTAACTCACTTATAACCCTAAAATGATTTTCAACAAATTTCCCAACAATCACACAACAAATTCCCCCAAATTCGGACTAAAATTTTACCAAGAGATACAAAATTTAACTTTACGGCTTTGTACTCGTAGAAACCCTAGTTCTTCACTCCAACAACTCGTGAATTCTTCCTCGACTTTAAGACTGATCATCGAAATTCCTTGAATGCTTTGTGTGATAATAAAATAGGAAAATAGTATTTTTATTCGATCAAATCATGCCAAAAAATATCCCATCCTCTATTAAAGCTCACTCACATGCTTCATCAACGACTCCAATCACATTTGATGTAGGTTTGAATATTACCTATTGATCTTTCATTTTGGCTGGATCATCTAATGACAACATTTTAATCAATCTGACATTGACTTCCATCATGGAAAATGGCCCACCACCTTCTACATTGCCAAGGAAATCCACATGTCATCTTTCCCTTGA
The DNA here is from genome assembly GCA_007115665.2 of Sequoiadendron giganteum. Lineage (NCBI taxonomy): Eukaryota > Viridiplantae > Streptophyta > Pinopsida > Cupressales > Cupressaceae > Sequoiadendron > Sequoiadendron giganteum. The sequence continues at coordinate 703,399,621 of CM021102.1, forward strand.
TATCACAATCACTAACCACCTTGCAACTTATGATCACGCGATGGCGGGCAACCATAGATCTCAATCATCAACGATCCTTCTCATTCAAACAACTGCCAACTCTGACCTTAAACGTCATGCACCTTTTCTGCTGAGATTAAAACATCTCCATCCATTTGAAGCATGTGCATTTTATACTTGCTTTAGTAACCTGTCAGTTAATGTATTAAAGCTGGCCTAATATATTAAAGCGTTCGCAATATTCCTTTGACTTCACCAGATGTGTCAAGTGGCACTCACCCATGATATTGCGATCAGTCAAAACCATGTGGTGGGGTCATTACGAGATGGTGGGGAATTGCCAAGATCAAATGACCACTCATCAATGACCACAAAAATTCACCCCTCTGCAAAATATAAAACATTTATTAAGACAAGAGGGGACATAACTAGGTCAACGATAAACCATGACATGAAGTTTTTTTAAAAGGGGAGTGTGGGGCCATCCTAGACTTAGGAAGAATTAAAATCTAGCAAAGGAATAGATAGCGATGGATTAGAAGGGGACCAGACCTAAATGGAACAATGGGACTCAAGTTGTTTTAAACCCCTTCCCCCAAAAAAAAATTAATGACCAAATAGATCCAAGCTAGGGTATAAGATATGAAAGTAAGGTTTTACACAGATATTTGGAAACAAACGTAAAATCCCAACCCTAGACTTTCTCAAACCACTTTATAGAAAAAACACCTTGTAGAACTAGAGACATAGGCAAGATCAAATGGAACTTATAGAATAGAATTTAAAGTCCCATCAGTGGCTCTAGTTGGGGATGTTCATTCCATTGGAATGAAGCGAGATCTTAGAAACTCAGGTTGAGCAGACCAATTACAAAGATGGCCAAAAGGATTTGTCCAGACCAAACAACCCAACAGGAAAGAAACCTACCATTAACATATATACAAACCTAAACTATTGTTCATGGAAAAACATACTTCAATTGAAGTATAACTTCAAGAACTATCCATGAACTGGTAGTTCAAGAGTATCCCCTATCATCTCTTGGAGGAAATATGAATCTTCACCCCACTTACTGTTGATCAGAAATGTACCCAACCAAATTACATCAAATTTTCCATGTTTTCCCTTATCTTTTAATTTGACATTCCACATTAGGACCAGATCCCCATCTTGGAAGTTGCTTGTAGTTGCCCTTTTTGTCATACAAGTTCTTTACTTGCAATTATAATTTTTCATTTTTCATTTGAGCCTCCCCCCTAGTTTCATCCAATTCTATGAGAGCTTCTACTCTCAATTGCATTTCACCATCAATGTCATTGTCATATGTCTAGAAAAACTTATACATCTCCATCAGATTATTTTGGGGAAACCTTGCATTTATCCCATAGACCAAATCAAATGGGGCACAACCTATTGCTTTCTTCATAGTCACCCTATCTGCCTAGACTGCTAATTTCAACTTAGAATCTCATGCCTTCTTATTTTTATCCAAGATTCTCTTAATGATTTTCATCAAGCGTTTATTGCTTGATTCTTCTTGTCCATTTCCCTATGGGTGATATGGTGATGAGTAGGAAATTTGGATCCCATGCTTTTGAAAAAAGTCTGTGTACTCCTCAGATCTGAAACACATTGCATTATCCGAAACAATCCTTTCTGGGCATCCAGTTCTAGTCAATATGTTACTCATAAGGAAGTCAATTACCACTTTACTAGTTGCTTTCTTTGTTGGAATTTCTTCCACCCACTTGGTAAAATAATCGGTGGCCACCAGTATCCATGAGTGGCCCTATTGGATTTAGATGCTATCTCTCCCACAAAGTCAATACCCCATTGCTGAAATGGAGATTGCACTGTAACTAGTTTTAGAGGCAAGTTACCCGAGAATTTTAACTTACTAGAGAAAAGCTTACAAGCATCACATGTCTTTACCAATTGGTGTACATCTTTAAAAATATTAGGCCACCAAAATCCAACCCTCAGTATCTTATGTGCAGTTGTTTTGGTCATGTAGTGCCCTCCACAAACTCCATTGTGCATCTCAATGAAAAGTTCATGTGCTTGATTTTGATCTACACACTTTAGCATGAAACCTTCCCCATTTCTCCACTAAAGCTTACCAACTATAATAGCATACTTGATAGTATGTAATTTCAATGTCCTTTTCTCATTTTCACTTAAGTTGTTAGGACATTTCATCTTTTGCAAATAATAAATCACACCTTTATACCATTCAGAATGTTCCATATCACATATGTGTGATCTATTCTCCTCTTCTTGCAAATTTATTTAATTTTCTTCTAAATTACTTTTGGCCATAAGCTTGGCCAATCCTTGTCCTCTTACCAGTTTAGTAATCTAGACCTCAATATTGAATTCTTGGATCCTATTGATCCATCTACACTGTCTTCCTGATACTTTCTAGTGTGTGAAAATATCTTTGACATCAACACTAGGTACATATGCAACCACAGTAGCTCCCATCAAATAAGGCCTAAAGGATTTTACTACCTTTACCAATGCATATTCTTGTTCCTCATTGATATCATACTTGAGTTATGCAACTTGTAAGGATTTACTGAAAAAGGCTATAGGTTGTTCAAAACCTCCTACATTCTTTTGCAATAGTGCAACTGCAATTGTGTGGAAATAAGCAAATGAAAAGATCTATAAGGGCTTAGAAAAATTAGGAGTTTTCAATACAGGAGCCTCCTTTATTGCTTGCTTGATTTCCTGAAAGGACTATATAGACTCCTCTCCCCATTTAACCTTAGCTCCCTTCTTAAGCATCTTGGAAATTGGGTGAAATGTCTCAACAAAATTTTTCACAAACCTCCTTAGGAATTTTATTTTCCCAAAGAAATATTGTATGCCTTTGACATTATGGGGTTGTGGGATTTTTTCTATTGCAACTGCTCTATCTGGATCAACTCTGACTCCATCCTTGGAAACAATATGTCCCAACAATTTTCCCTCTCTTACTCCAAATGCACATTTATTTGGATTCAAAGAGATACCATACTCCAATTCTCTACTAAATATCTTCTCCAAATGCTCACAATGATCCTCTTCCTTTTTGGAGTATGTTGTCAAGTCATCTTGGTATATCACCAAAAATATGTTAACGAAATGTGAAAATGCCACATCCATGGCTCTTTGAAAAGTAGCCCCTACATTTGTTAGACCAAAAGGCATTATCACATAAAAATATGTTCCCTAGGGTGTAGTGAATGTTTTCTTATATTGTTCAGACTCCTTGACCATGAGTTGGTTGTAACCAAAGAACCCATCCATCATAGACATCAATTCACAGCTTGTCACCCTCTATAACATGGCTTCCATGTTCGGTAATGGATAGTTGTCTTTTAATGAAGACACATTCAGATTCCTAAAATCTACACATAATCTGATGTCTCCATTTTTCTTTCTTACTGGTACCAATTTTGACACCTATAATGAATGTCTGATTGGCTTAATGATCCTTGCATCCCTTAGCTTCATTAACTCTTCTTTCATTTTGGGGGCTAAGGTAGGATTAATAGGCCTTTGTTTTTGCCTAAATGGCTTGGCACCATCACTCAAAGGAATCTCATGTTAGAACAAATCCTCCTTGTATGCCTTAAGATCATCATAGGACCATGCAAACACATTTTTAAACTTCCTCAATAAGTAAATAGGCATTCTTCTTACCTTTGGTGATAGTTTCTTTCCAATGTATACCTTTTTTGGCGATGCTTTTGTTCCAAGATTTATCTCTTTCAAGTCATCAGGATGTGAAGCAGTATGATTAGCCTTTGTCTTAACTTAATTGTCAAATAATCTTTCTAATACAACTAAACTTTTAGGAATTGTATTTTTTTTTAACTGAATTACCTCATTTCCAAACACAGTATCTTTACCATCAACTGTTTGTACAAAAGCTCCAAAGTCAATTTCTTGACTTTCATATTCATCCACACAATTCAAGAATCTTAATATGTCATCATCATTACCAAAGACTTGCTAGTTTTTGATATTATCAGGAACTAATGGCCTGGTTTGCACTTCAACCTTTGAGATCCCAGCAAAGGTTATATCATCTGGTTTTAACGCTATGTTCGCTAATAAATCTGCCACTCTATTGTGGCCTCTCTCCATCCAGTCTATGCCAAATGCATCAAAGTTTTCCTTGACACATCCCAAAAAATATTCCTATACTGTTTCAACCTCTTATTCTTTGATACATACATGGATCTAAATTTAGAAATCACAATCTCAGAATCTCCAATTACCTTGAGCTTCTTAATCCCATGCTTTTCAGCTAATCTCAACCCCAATAAAAGTGCCTCATATTCCACCACATTATTGGTGCAATCAAATGAAAGAGTGAAAGTGAACCTAAATGTCTTTCCACTTGGTGATCGTAAAAAAACACCTGCACCTGATCCTTCTTTTGAACTTGCACCATCAAAGTACATAGTCCACAAGTCATCACACTCTGAAAATTATTTTGCTTATGTGTCAATCAGTGTAGTGGGCTTATCACAATTGCTAGGGAATTCCTCAACTCTAAACTCATTTATGCCATTGTCAATAAAACATACATCATATTGTCAGTTAGATCATGCTCAATCATATGGGACACTTTTGATTCTCTCTCAATCTCGACATTGTTTCCATCAATGTAGAAAGTAGCAAATGGCAGGTCACACTACATGTTACCCCCCATTGATGCACTCCACTTTCTTGACAATAGAATCCCAAAATGTGGTGGGATGTCTACAACTAGCATAGTCATGGCTAATTCCTTCTCAATATACTGAGTCTATTTATAAGGTAATGCTCTGATAGTACCGATAAATGAAACTTCCCTTGAATCCATTACATAAAATTTACCTTGAGTAGTATCCACTGTCAGGCCCATTGCCACCACAATGTTGACTGGCATAACATTGTTTGATGCCCCCAAATCTATCATACAATTCCTTAAAGTCTTCCCATTTATAATAATACTCAAGAAAAAGGGGTTTATGTTTTGAAAGAACACATTAATAGAATTCCCTAAATATACAGGGGGAATTTGTGACACAATTCCCTCCATTTCTTTCTCCTTTCTTTCTCCTTCATCCTTTGCTTCTTTACAACTACCTTGTTCAACCCTAGTAAAAGCAGCACCTGTGATCAAGGCTACTATCTTTTCCTTATGTTCATCTATTATCATCATTTCTAGCAAAGGTACAAAAAATTTTACCTGAGAAAGCAACTGAAACATATCTATGGGCATTTATTTTGGAAAATAATACACCATACCTTCATCATTTTCTTTTTTCTCTTGTTGCTTGCTTCCCTCAAGTTTCTTCTACCTTCTATCATGTGAAGTAAGTTCAACAGACTTTGTAATCACTTTAGTCTTCACCAATGATGAAGCTATATATTCTTGAGGCTTTGGAGTTTCATTATTTTTTGCCCAAATCTTATCATTTTTAACCTCTTTAACTTTGACAACATCTTTCTTGTTATCAAATTTAATACCCTTATTTTTGTCCTTTTTTCTTTAATAAATAAGTCATCAAGTTTACCCTATTCACCACCAATAGTTTTGTTCCTTAGCTGAAGTGAGATTTTCATTTGAGCATCCATTTCCACAGTCAACCTTGCAATCTCTTCCTCTGATGATCTCCTTAGGGACACTGCATCTTCATCTCATTCCATATTGCAAGTATTATGGTCAAAATCACCTTCCTCATCAAAGAAAACCTATTGATGGTATATCTCACTTCTTTGTCTTTGATTATCAACATCAACTCCTTGTGATTCATCAACAGAGGAAAATTTTTCCTCATCAATGTATGATCTGGTCATACAAATATCCACATCATCTTGCTCAATTTCAAGAGTCTGCTCATGAGTTTCTTGCTCTGTTCCCTGAGCAACAAGCAACTGAGCAATACCACAATGATTCTAATCATGTGGATGTTCAAAAACCTCACACCATGGTCTATCTTGTACCAGATTTATTGAATGCTTTTGTAGGGGGTCTGGTGTATGTTGATCGTGTTTAGGCTTCTAGCTAGGCAAGATTGGTTTCCCATCTTTCCAATTTGTATTATAAGGGTACTTTTTCAACCTAGGTGGTCTTTCATTCTTATTATATTATTGCTTTTCATTTCCTATACCTTTTTCTTGCTTGGCAACGGTATATTTAATGTCTTTCAAAGTGCTCAAGACCTTATCCCATTTCTCATCATCCTTAGGCTTTGAACCAAAAATTTTTTCAACCTTATCCTTGGGATTTTTTAAGAGTGTGGGCTCTTCTCTCCTACCATATTTCCCAGAAGCTCGCCTATTACTCTCAATGTTTATAGCCACCTTGAAAGCATCCCTCATAGTCCGAGGGTGTTTATCTTTGAGGAGGTACGCCGTTTTAGCATCAAAAGCATTGAAATATGTTGTTAAACATACATTCTCATCAAGCCTCAAAACCTGGAACAATTTATACATTGCTTTTTGAAACCTTAAATTAAATTCTATTATAGGCTCGTTTAGTGACTTCTTGATATTGTTGAGCTCATTCAACATGAAACTGGTATTGGTTTTATCACTGTACTATTCCTTGAAACACTTTTTAAATTCATCCCATGAACCAATACTAGCATTAGGTAGACCTCTATACCAATCCCTCGCATCTTCTACCAAGGATTGTACAAACAATTTCATTACAACATCTTCATGCTCCACCTCATAATCATTTAGCATATCCATAAAAGCTTTTAAATGCTCCTCTGTTGTCACAACATTATTGCCAAAAAATTTAATCATCTTTTCTCTCAAATCATCTGGGATGGGATTTGGATAACCTAGAATACCATCAAAGTAAAATTGCCTATATCTTTCTAGCTGTATAGGTCTTCTTTGAAATAATCCCTCAATATTTTGAGAGTCAACACCAGATCCTATATTCTGTACCCTAGGGCCGTCCTAATTTAGATTTACAAACTTAGTAGCATGAGTTTTCAGGCTAGAATTTTTTGTATTGGTATCCAAATTTATTTTAGGATCAAATTTTGAGGCATCTTGGTGATTTGATGAGGTAGAAACTTGTGTAGCCTCATCCATGCTTGACATATTTAGGAAACTTATTTTTCTTTTCATTTATGCATTTACAGCTTCAATTTCTGTCCTCTCCAATTCCTCTGCAAGAGCCTCACCCTCCTTTCTAACCTTTTCTAACACAGTCTCAACTTGTGATGGTACATGTGGTGGAAGGTCTTGATTTGGAGGGTGATAAGTCACCTTATCACTTATTTTAATCCCCTCAGCCTTTTGTTTTCCCTTGTCTAAAACGGGTTTAGGATTTGGATCAGTTGGTTGAGGCTTAACAAGGTCTAATGGTTCTGGGTTTGAGGGTTTTGGTTGGGTATCAACTTGACCTATAGGACCTACCTTCAATGTAGGCCTTATCTCCTTATCAAATATTTCACATACGACAAGACCCTCAACACTTCACTTAGGTTTTTCTTGGTTCAAGGCTTTCATTGTTGCCAACTATCTAATCAACCTATCTCTTTCAAACATAGCATGCATCAGTTCTGTTTCTCTCTCCTTTTCTCTTTTCCTCCTGAGCTCAGCTTTATTTTGGATATCCCTCCTTAAGGATTCAATGTCTCCAAAAACATCTTTAGGGTCAGGCAAGGTCATTTCAAAACTCGATGTATCACTTAAATCTATAAGGTTCACTTCTTCATGTGCATGTCCAAAAAATAAAGGAGTTCCATCATCCTCAATAGGAGGAGGAGGCACATCACTGGTGCTTTCTCTATGATGGCTTCAACTTTTACTCATGATTCTTCTCTTTTTAGAATATTGAACACTAACAAGTCCTTTATTTTGACATGTTACATCCTCTTGGTTTGGTGTATTAAATAATCCATCAAAAAATCTGCAACTATCTGACTCTGAAATTGTATACACTTCTTCAAAATTTTCAGGGATAGGATGTAAAGACTTACTTGTACCTTGATGTACAGGGTTCTGTGACATGGGAGCAACATGACTAGATTCTGGTCTTTTTTTTATCCAATCCTTCTTCATTTTAGGAAGTTCACTCTCCAATCTTTGTTCCGAATAATGCTTCATGAACGGCTTGGTGTTCTTCATTTTGTGTACTTGTCCAAAAGATCCTTCAAATTTCATTAAATCTTCAAAATAAGATGCACACTAGTGCAAAGACTTCAGAGCCACCACCCAATTATCTTGGGAATACAAAATATCTAGAAATGCTTGATGGATTTCAAAAGACCTTTAGAAATTTGTATTGACAACTTACAATGTATTTCACCAATGACTCAAAATGCTTTGAATAACAAAAGATATGGACAAATTTAACACAAAACCATAGGATCGACCTTCAAATCACAAAAATACGATGAAAAATCAATGCAAAATGGACAACCGACATACTAAGAAGAAATATTTAAATTAACATCCCCAGTAGAGTTGCCATTTTGCTGGTTTGTTTTACTGTAACTAGGTTGATCTTCTAATCTACCTATGGAATTGCCAATTCCAATCAAGGGTAGCTCAAAGGACCTGGACCAACTGATGAGGATTTTAAAGACCTACACTTTGGGCTCTGTAAGACCCGAGAGGGTGATCCCTTAATGTGTTTACAACCTCTACAACATTATCATAAACAACATTAACAATAATAGATAATCTCACTCAATAGCTCAACAGAATGGGATAATACTAAATAGAATTGGCTGTTCATCAATAATATAAACCATTTGGAGTATTAGATAATCACAACAATATTTCACAGTAAAAGATAGTCATTAATTTTCAATTTGTAGCAAGCTCCAGGTAAACAAAAACAAATACTGAATCTCACAAAGAGATGCAACTTAGATTAGTGCCTTATTTCTATTGGAGGAGTCAAACTCATGAATACCTAAGGGCTTATAATAGATTCAACACATAACATATAATATTTTTGATTATATTGCCTTACAATATCACCATAGCTCAATACTACTTATCAAATCCTTGTATAGAACATATCAACCTACAATCTTATCTAAGCATTTTAATTAATTCCTTGAATTAAAGCTAAAATAAGAATTGCACACACCACAACAGTGAGATGAACAAAATAACCCTTGATCACTTTATTCTAGATTCAAATATGCTTGTACATGGGAGAGACATGAGCTCGAATTTATCAGCCTAATTCAAATTCCAATACTGTTATAAAACATTAAATCTCCATGAATTCAAAACCTACAAAAAAATGACTCAAAACCTAACTCAAATTTTCTCTATAACTATTAGACTTTACAATTGCTCTGCAACTTCACCTAGAATCGACCAAAAATTTCTAACTTGCTAACCCTTAATTCTGGCCTTGAAATATTTCTTATAGAAAATGAAGGAGCAAACAAGCATCGGGCTAGAAAGTACACATGTCACCAGCCACTTGGACCGCTTTGTGACATTTCAAAAATTGGTTACAACAGATACCTCCCTCGGAGAATCTTCTTGTTCATTCCCATCTTGGCCGTTAATGATGGTTTGATGCAGCAATAAATCTTCAAGAGATTCATGCTTAAATTTCCACCGAAACAAAACTGGAAATTGTTAAAACTGCAACAATTGATTGATTTACTGTTAGCAGCTTACTCCCGCCTTTACTCCTCCTCAGTTAAATATGTATTCACCCATCACTAGTATTCTTCATCACTTGGCCAATTAAAACTAATTACCTAATTTACTTTGACACTATAAGGTGTATATTTAACTGCCACCTGGTTTTTCTCACCTTCAAAAGACTCAAGAAATGAACTGGTGTTGATGATTTTATCCATGCAACTCACTAATAGATCAAAATCCAAGTCATCACAAATTAAATAAATTTGAGCATCAATGACCCTAGTACCCTGATCCTTCCATTGTTGAAGTGACTTGATATTACCTTGCTCATCAATTATATTAGGCAATAGTGTGTCACTCCAATCATCAGAACTCTTCACCAATTCCTTGATCTTCCTACTGAAGTCATCTGGTAAGGCTTGAAAACCTTGCAATGATTTAACCAACACTTGAGTAGGTCTTAATGACTGTGGTCTATTATTGACATCAAATCTTGAGGCCTTATACATTACATCCAATTCATTGGCCCTAGGGACCCACTTCTCAATCAATGGTATTGCTACTTCCTGATCCTTGTCAATATTATTTATTGCACCTACTAATAAAGAATAAGAAGAATATACACTTAAAAATATATCATCAACCTTTTCATTCAAATGTTGCAAAATAGTTGTAACAATTTCCCTTGTCTTAAAACTACCCTCTCCTCATTTACCTTCAGAGAGTCCTTTAACTCTGCAGTCTTCTGCATTAACTATTTCTTTGTTGGATCAACAGAGCACTCTAACTCCTCCTCAATTGGTTCTAATGTGCGACTAAGGGAAGGAGTCTAACTGGGAGATCCCGGTGTGGAAACAATGGGGAAACATGAAGCGATGACCCTGATGTGGAAGGAAGTGATTTAATCACAGGAGAAATTGATGCTTCCCCAATCTGCCTATACTTTAACCTTTCCACTTCTATTTGCAGCTCAATATTCCTTTGTTGCACCTTATTATACTCCCCAATTATAAAGTTATATTTTTCCATAAAACTCCTTTTTTTAGCTTCCTCTCTCTCTACAGTCTTTTGTGCCAATTTGGCCACATTCACAGTTAAACTTGTAGAATTTGTGGTTGAAGTCTTTGAAGCTCTTTTTATTATTAACCCTCCTCGCAAATTTGGGCTAATATCAGTTATGCTTGGATTTTTTCCTTGTGGGGCCAAAGCCCATATTGCCAAGGTTTCATATTCCTCACTAAAAGCAGAGTCTTGTAGTGCTGCCCTGACTTCTTCTTCTGAATTCTGGAGGGGATGTTTGGATTTCAAAATAGAATTAAAATCCACTACATTAGCAATATCGCACTCAGGTAAAATCAAGACACCAGCTTGATTGACCAAATTTCTCCCTTCTTCTGGAGTGATGTTTTTGAATTCATTCATCACTTTAGCCTTCACTTCATCATCATTTTCCTAATCTAACCTATCAGGCCTTTGTTCTCTTCTTTTCTTTCACTTTTCTTGGTAATCCTCCAACCTCATCCTCCATACTAGTTGTAAGAAAGTTAGTGTTTTCACGAAAGCATCATCATCCAAGAATTCCTTGCAAGCTTCCATTTTTGCAACCTGTACACATTTTCCCTTCATGTCCAGGTCTGATAAGATTAATTGAACTAGTTATGGAGGAGATGGCATGCCCATTTGTATATCTTGGTCAGTAACAATGATTTCATCCACCAAGTCCTCCTGGGACTGTTCAATCCTTTGCCTCTTGGGGCTTGGCGATGATGGTGGTGGTGAGGGACTCCTTTCTAGTGATGACTCAAGATCAATTATTTTTATAGCCCCTGATGTTTTGAGATGAGATCTTGGTGGTTCACGCAGTTCCATTACTTGTTTTCGTTTTCTATCTCTCTTTTCTTCATCACTGTTTTCATCCCTTATTCTCTTGTAAATGGGCTTGTCATCTGGAGGTTGGTAAGTTGGCCTTTCTTCCAATAGCCCTGCAGCTTGTTCCTGTATACCCAAATCCAACTCTAGATTGATTTTCTTTGTCATTAGAATACCCATGATTTTCTTGAAACTCTCCATCAAAAAATCAATCTTCTTATGGAAAGGATTGAATTCCATAAATGGATCATATTTTGGATCCATCTTGTGTACAATAGCCAACAACTTACCATAGGCTACCCATTTTTCTTTATTCAATTCCTACCTATTCAAATCAAACTCATTTTTGATTAGGTCCTCGTGAAAATTTAATTCATGAATAAACTTAGCACCTTTTATTATTTGTCTAAACAAAGCGAAGAAACCCTTAGGATCACGCTATCTCCTAGGACCAAAACTTAAATTGTACAAATCAAAGAAGTTTCTAAAATGCACCCATTCTCCTTTTGTAATAACAAAATAAAAAACCACTCTGTAATCAGGGTAGAAAGTCCCTTTACCCTTTCCAGTGAGGTTATCCTCATGAATACAGTCAATCTGCCACATGACCTCAGCAAATCCAATCCTTGGTGGTACATTCTAAGGCAAGATATGTAGGGTCCCTTGAAAACTATACACTCTCAAAACAGTGCTAATTGGATATGGGATAATATCACCCCAATTGTGGCAAATCTTCAAATCAGACCTCCTCCCCTTGGGCCTAATAAATTAATGCAATTCCATAGGAACCCTGGGTAAATTCACCACCAATTTGGCTCTCAGTATTGATGCAAAGTAGTTGTCAAACTGTACATAGTTGGCATTTTCTCTATTATATGAAACCTCAATAGTCCAAACTTGTACTGGCAACCTTTCTTCATTGACAAATCAATTCAATCTCATTTTCTGAGAGAAAAACTCAACATTCTTAAACAAAAACATGTGCATAAGCATAGAATACCAAATAAAAGGGGTGCTTGTATCATTTTGCTGCAGTTTCAATAACCCTTCGTGTATCTTCTCGGATAGGAAAGAAGAAAAATCATAGACTACAAAGAAATTTTGGAGTTGTATCTGCACCCCCATGAACATAAATGCTATTGGCATCAAAGTGTTAGGGCTAAATCCCAATATTTGGCATAGTGAATAGAAGGTAGCCAAGAAGTGTTTGGAAAAAGAATCCAGTTTGAAAGGATCCTGATCACTAGGGCTGATATGAACTCTTGAACCTCCTGCCCTGGCCAAATGGGGTGGGAGAATCTTAGCTCTAAAAAGGGGCTTAATCTTCCCATATTCCTACTTCATCCCTTCAAGCTCGATAGGGACTAAGAATTCACTGGGCTCACTCAAATCAAAGACTTGTTAAAATTCATCTCTGATAATATTCAACAGAACCCTTCCATCATTGTCCTTGACTAGCCGTGTGATAGGATCATACCTTGGAGCCACTGCCCTGAGAAAATCCGCATCAGGAAACACATTTGAAACCACCAATTTCCCCATGTCATAAATCTGGCCATTTGAGAAAGGATGAGGCAGATTTATTTTTCCAAACCATAATCTGAACATTTCCAAACCCTTAAGCAACACCCTAGCATCAACTATGTTAAAAAAATTATACACTAACCCCTCCCCAAGGGTTTTTCCTCGCATTAGGACCTGACCCTTTCTTCTATCATTTTTCGACAATGTCAATTGATCTAGGAAATCATCATATAGGTTTCTATTCAAGTAATCAATCTAACCAAAATGATGCTTTGATTGTGCCATCTTGAGCAAACTAGGGTTTTCTTGTATTACAATGTTAAATAGACTAGGGTTTCTTGAGAATGTGAAATTACAAATCAAGTAATTTTCAATTTCCAACAAATTTAACTCACTTATAACCCTAAAACGATTTTCAACAAATTTCCCAACAATCACACAACAAATTCCCCTAAATTTGGACTAAAATTTTACTAGGAGATACATAATTTAACTTATGGATTTGTACAAGTAGAAACGCTAATTCTTCACTGCAACAACTCATGAATTCTTCCTCAACTTTAAGACTGATCATCAAAATTCCTTGAATGCTTTGTGTGATGATAAAATAGGAAAATAGTCATTTTATTCGATCAAATCATGCCAGAAAATGTCTCATCTGCCATTAAATCTCACTCGTGCGCTTCACCAACGACTCTAATCACATTTGATGCAGGTTGTAATATTACCTGTTAATATTTTATTTTGGCTGGATCATCTAACGATTGCATTTTAATCAATCTGACATTGACTTCCACCATGGAAAATGGCCCACCACCTTCTACGTTACTAAGGAAATCCACGTGTGGTCTTTCCCTTGATATCACAATCACTAACCACCCTACAAATTCTGATCACGCGATGGTGGGCAACTGTAGATTTCAATCATCAACGATCCTACTCGTTCAAATAGAGGCCAACTCTGACCTTAAATGTCGAGCACCTTTTTTGTTGAGATTAAAACATCTTCATCCATTTGAAGCATATGCGTTTTATACCTGCTTGAGTAACCCACTAGTTAATGTATTAAAGTCGGCCTAATATATTAAAGTGTTCCCAATATTCCTTCAGCTTCACCAGATGTGACAAGTGGCACCCACCCATGATATCGTGATCAGTGAAAACCATGTGGTGGGGTCATGATGAGATGGCAGGGAATGACTAAGATCAAACTACCACTCATCAACGGCCACAAAAATTCATCCCTCTACAAAATATAAAACATTTATTAAGACAAGAGGGGACACAACTAGGTCGACAAAAAACCATGACATGAAGTTGTTTTAAAAGGGGAGCACGGGGCCATCCTAGACTTAGGAAGAATTAAAGTCTAGCTAAGGAAAATATAGCGACGAATTATAAGGGGACCAGAGCTAAATGGAACAATGGGACTCAAGTTGTTTTAAACCCCCCCACACCCAAAAAAAAAAAGAAAAAAAAGTAATGACCAAATAGATCCAAGCCAGTGTATAAGATATGAAAGTAAGGTTTTACACAAATATTTGGAAACAAATGTAAAATACCAACCGTAGGCTTTCTCAAACCACTTTATAGAAAAAACACCATGTAGAACCAGAGACATAGGCAAGATCAAATGGAACTTGTAGAACAAAATTTAAAGTCCCATCACCTAGAAGATAAATGTCAATATGAAAAAGCTAATAGAAATGAATATTTTTTTATCTCATATCATTTGACCTAATTTAATGTCAAATCTCTATTTCATGCTTGAGTACCACCCAACAAACCACATTCTACATTGATGACTAGTCAATAAGGGTGACTTAAGCATGTTAAATTCTTCTTGGGATCTATCTTTGAAATATAGTGATTGATTATTTTTGTTCAACTTGAAGAATTTGAGAGAGTGGATCCTCGTTACGAACAGTGAAATTTTATAACCTGTAATGAACTTGATAACTAAAGGAAAGATTCTATAAATCTTCTAGAATTTTTTGAACACTTTGAATGAAGCAAATAAAGGCATTGAATAAAGTCTACAGAAAGGAGATCTCCTACACAAACATCATTTAATATCAAAGTCTCTACCACCAAACAAAGTGCTCAAGTCAACAAAACCATTTAAAATAGAAACTTCTCACCACCATTTCTGTCCACCAATAGTCTAATCTCTTCTCCTCCATCCACATTATATGCATGTTTTTTGAATGCAAAGTGTTTCCAGAGAATTCTAAGACCTATATTTATAGAGGAATTTGTAATTATTTTTGCAAGCAAGAAAGAGGAAAAAAGGGTCTGTTTATTGTGCAACAATAGAAATATTTTGGGTTCTTCTCTTATATATATTGTTGTGTGTTCATAGTGCCTTGTTTTTTTATGAGCACATTTTATGTTCTTTGTTTTGTTCTGTTCCTCTTTTTTTGTTACTATGATTGTTTCCACTGCTATATAGTTTATTATAGCTATCTTCACACACATCCTTTGTTCAACTTCTAACAACTGGTATTAGAGCCTAATTTGTTGGAAGTTTTGGTGTGTGTACGGATTCATTGAGCAAGCATGGAGGTAGCAGTAGTGAGCGATATGGAGAAGTTAAGCAGGTCTAATTTTTCCCTATGGGAATCCCAAATGGAGGATATACTGATTTTGAAGGATCAATATTGGACAATTGAGGGAATATCAAAGAAACCCACAACAATGGTAGATGAAGATTAGAAAAAGATGGATAGAAAGGTGATTGCAACCATTCATCAATATTTGGCTAAAAATGTGTATTTTAATGTTCTCGAAGAGAAGACAACAATAGAAATATGGAAAAAGCTTCATGATCTATATGAGAAGAACACGACATCAAATAAGGTGTTCTTAATGAAGAGGCTTTATAATCTTAAGATGAAGGAGGGTACTATGGTTACAGAACATTTAAATGAATTTAATATCATTACTAGTCAGCTTGCATCAGTTAAAATTGTTTTGGATGATGAAATTAGAGATATTTTACTATTGTTTTCTATGCCAGACAGTTGGGAAAACTTGATTGTCGCTATGAGCACTTCAGTGCCTACAGGAACCCTAAATTTTGATGATGTAAGTAGCAACGTAATGAATGAGGAGCTATGATGAAATTCAATTGCGGAAAACTAGGGAGGAGAAGCTCTAGCTCTAGATGATCATGGTAGGAGAATTGATTGAGGCTATCAAGGATGCTCAAGATCTAGAGGTTGATCCAAATAAAAAAGGGCCTAGATCACTTGTTATCATTGTGGAAAGATGGGGCACATGAATCGAGAGTGTCATGTCTGGAAGCAAAGCCAGAAAGATCAAAATCAGAAACCAACTAGCACAAATGAAGGTGAGACCACTGATATAGCTACAAATGGAGATGTTTTACTTACTGTTTTAGTAGAAGATGTATGGTTGAATACCTCTAGTAGTAGCTTTGATTGGATCCTTGATTTTGGGGCATCTCACCATGTAACTCCATGCAAAGAGAATTTAGTTGCATATAATCCCAGTGCTTATGGTAGAGTGCATTTGGGAAATAATCATTTTTGCAACATTTTTGGAGTGGGAGATGTCAAAATCAAGATGAAGGAAGGACAAGATATCCTATTGAAAGAGTTTAGGCATGTATTAGAAATGTGCATGAGCCTGATCTCCATGGGACGATTGGATGATGAAGGCTATTTTGTAAGCTTTGAAAAAGGTGGTTGGAAAATCAGAAAATGAGCATTGGTCATGGCTAAAGGACCCAAGAACAGGACTTTGTATACATTAACGACAATGATAGAAAGATCAGATACAATTGTTGTTACAAAAGAAGGAAATTCGATAGATCTATGGCATAGGCACTTGGGTCATATGAGTGAGAAGGGCCTAAAAATCCTCATGGGAACAAATTTTCTACCAGGTTTAAAATCTTATAATCTTGATCTTTGTGAGCATTGTATTTATGGTAGGAAACAAAGAGTTTCATTTCTTAGAGGTGGTCATGAACGAAAGGAATATATGTTAGAATTGATACAATCAGATGTATTTGGACCTATTAATATTAAATCATTAGGAGGAGCATCATACTTTGTAACATTGATAGATGATGCATCTAGAAAGGTTTGGGCCTACCCCATGAAAAGAAAAGATGACGTATTTGAGATATTTCAAAAGTTCCATGTTTTTGTTGAAAGAGAAACTAACAAATTGCTCAAGTTCTTGAGGATAGATAATGGTGGAGAATAATTCTCAAATGCATTCAAGGAATATTGTAATAGGTTTGGAATTAAGCATGTGAAGATTGACCCTGGTACTCCTCAAGAGAATGGTGTTGCAAAAAGGATGAATCATATTATCATGGAGAAGGTGAGGAGTATGTTGTCAAATTATGGTTTAGAATTTTTTTTTGGGAAGAAGCAGTGAGGACAACCTATTATATCATAAATTGATCTCCTACTATAGCCTTGGACGATGACATTCCCAAAGAAGTTTGGACTGGTAAGAAGGTGAATTATTCTCACTTAATTTTTTTTGGATGTGAAGCATTTGTGTATATTCCCAAAGAGAATAGAACTAAGCAAGATGATAAATCTGTGAAATGCATTTTCTTGGGATATGCAGATAGTGAATTTGGTTATCGTTTATGGGATCTAGTTAAACACAAGATTATTGGAAGTAGGGATGTTATATTTAATGAGTTAGAGATGTTTAAGAGGACTACAGGTAGTTTGGAGGTTAAGAAATTTTTTGATAGGTTTGATGAACAACAAGAAAATATCCCACCAATGCAAGAAAATGGGCAGCAAGATCAAGAGTATGATGAAAAAAGAGAGGAGAATGTGGAACAACAACAAGAAGAAACCTTGCAGGAGCCTTTACAAGAGATTCAACTGAAAACACAACACCAAAATTGGTTCATAGATCCACTAGGCTTCATAAGCATTCACAAAGGTATACACCCTTAGACTATATTCTATTAACTGATGAAGGTGAACCTGATTGTTTTTAGGAAGCTTTTAAAGATGAGCATAGAAAATAATGGAAGAAAGCAATGGAGGAAGAAATGAACTCCTTGCTGGAAAATAGAACTTGGGAGTTGGTAAAACTTCCAAAAGGAAGAAAATCCCTACAAAACAAATGGGTGTACAAGATCAAGCATGTGGGTGACAAGAAGAAGGAAAGATAAAAAGCAAGGCTGGTATTGAAGGGATTTGCTCAGAAAGAAGGTATTGACTTCACTGAAATATTTTCACCTATTGTTAAAATGTCATCCATTAGAGTTATTCTTGGTCTTACTACTGCTTTAGACTTGGAGTCTGAACAATTAGATGTAAAGACAACCTTCCTTCATGGAGATTTGGAAGAGGATATTTGCATGGGGCAACTAGAAGGATTCAAAATAAAAGGTAAAGAGAAATTGGTTTGCATGTTGAAGAAGAGTCTCTATGGGTTGAAACAAGAAGCTCGCCAGTGGTATAAGAAATTTGATTCATTTATGTTGGAGCATGGTTTTAATAGACTATGTTAGGGTTAGAAGGAAAATATCTAAAAGGTAAATGCAGATTTTATCAATAAACCAAGAAATAAAATACACACAAAAATTATAACACAGAGAATTTAATATGGTTCACGCAATATGGGCTACATCCACCAAATCGCAACCATCCAATGATTTTATTATATAGTGTAAAACATATTACAATATCGCAAATAATGCCATACTACAACTCTCCATCCCAACCACTTATAACAAGCTTTTAGAAGGTTCCAAAAATTAGGGTTTATAATGTTGAATTTTTCTTTTTTGGTGATGAAGTAAAAAAAGGTGATTTTTTTTCTCTTGGGGACTACCGCCCCCAAACCCCCACCTGGGGTTCGGCTTGGCTCTAAACCCCTGCAAGAATACATGAAGAGTGTATAGTACTAAAAAGTGTACAATATGGCATGATTGGTTGCCACATACCAACAATATCCCACTTGGAGACTGATCAGGCTCCACACCAACAAAATCTCCCACTTGGAGACTGATCTTGGATGACACCGCGACACTTACAAATCCTACAAATAAGAACCTTGGACCTTGCTGCTTTGTTATAATTTTAACCATGAAGACCAACCGAAGCTGAAGAGGGGCTCAACTTCTCCCTTTTCACTACCTTTGTAAACATATCTATTGGATTTGCATCTGTATGTATCTTTTCTAGCTTTACCTATCCATCCTCCAACATTGACCGAATTAAATGATATCTCAGCTGTATGTGTTTGGTTTTAGAGTGCAAGGAAGAATTCTTTGAAAGATGTATAACACATTGGCTATCTGTAAATAAGTGATTTTTAGCTTGTTGTTTTCCCAACTCTTCCATGAAAAATTATAGCCATATCATCTCCTTTGCTGGCTCTATTGCAGCAACATAATCTGCCTCCGTGGTGGATAAGGCAACCACCTTTTGCAATTGAGAAATCCAACTCACTGCTGTCCCACCAACTATAAATACATAACCTGTGGTACTCCACTTGGTATCTATATCCCCTACCAAATCTGAGTCAACATAGCCTTTTAAATTTGTATTAGAGCCCCCAACACATAAAAATATATTGGATGTACCTCTCAAGTACCCGAGAATCCATTTTATCGCATTCCAATGCTCAACTCCAGGATGACTCATATACCTGCTAACAACTCCTACTACATGTGCAATATCTGGTCTCGTGCATACCATGGCATACATTAAGCTACTTATAGCTAAAGCATATGGCACCTTGGACATTTTTTATTCCCCCTCTTGTGTCTTTGGACACATATTCTTAGTCAATTTTACATGACTGGGCAAAGGTGTGTTGACAACTTTTTCATTCTCCATATGAAATCTCTGCAACACCTTTTCAACATAATTAGCCTGAGATAGAAACAATTTTCTATTTTTCCTATCTCTTGTAATCTTCATACCAAGGATTTGTTTTGCTGTCCCCAAATCCTTCATATCAAATGAATTTGCTAATTGTTGTTTTAAATCCTTTATGTGATCCATGTTAGACCCCTCTATAAGCATATCATCAACATATAAACATAAAATAATGTAGCTATCTTTAGCTAACCTTTTAAAGTAAACACAATGGTCTGAATTACACCTGTTGTAGCCTTTCTCAGCCATAAAACTATCAAATTTAACATACCATTGTTGAGGTGCTTGCTTCAAGCCATATAAAATTTTCTTCAATCTGCACACTAGTTTCTCCTTACCTTTGACCTCAAATCCTTGTGGTTGTTCCATATATATTTCCTCTTCCAAATCACCATGGAGAAAGGTGATTTTAACATCAACTTTTTCTAAATGCAAATCTTTAGCAACCACAATTCTTAAAACAGTACAAATAGAGGTCATTTTAACAACTAGAGAAAATATTTCATCAAAATCAATACCCTTTTTCTATGCAAATCCCTTTACAACTAATCTGACTTTAAATATTTTCTTACCTCCATCCTCCTCTTTCACCCTCTAAACCCATTTTTTTGGTAAAGCCTTTTTACTTGCAGGAAACTTCCATAATTCCCGAGTCTTATTTTTCAACAAGGAGTCCATTTCTTCTTTCATTCTATGCTCCCACTAAACCTTGGTATCCACCTGCATAGCTTCATGATAACATTCTAGTTCACCAACATCAATTAATAAAATAGAATACAAAGAGGGAGAAAATATTTTTGGAGGTCTACTTATCCTTGAAGATCGCCTAACATCACTAGAGTTTGTGGAATTTCTTGTTGCTATTGTTGTTGAGCATGAGGAACCACTGGAACATTTTTGTTTGTAACATCATCCAACATTGCATAATCATTTTATTTCTTCTCATGCTGGTGCAACTGATCTTTGTATAAAAAATTATCATTGAATATGACATCCTTGCTTCTCACAATTTTCTTATTTGCAAAATCCTAAAGCCTATAACCAAATTCATCAATACCATATCCAAAAAATATACATTTCTTTGATTTCGCATCAAGCTTGGTTCTATTTTCAGAATCTACATGTGCAAAGGCTTCACAACCGAAGGTTGTGAGAAAAGAATAACTCACCTTCTTACCTGTCCACGCTTCCTCTGCAATACCACAACCCAAAGGATTAGAGGGACCTCTATTAATTAAATAAATAGTAGTGTTTACAACCTCTTCCCACATGTTTAAAGGCAACCCAACATGCAATCTGATAGTTTGTGCATGCTCCATTATTGTTCTATTCATGCGCTTAACCACTCCATTTTCCTGTGGAGTCCTTGGAATCATTTTCTACCTACGAATACCATTAGAGGAACAATAATCTTCAAAATATTTTCTGCAATACTCACCACCATTATTAGATCTGAAATATTTTAAATTTTTACCCATCTCATTCTCAACCAAGCTTCTCCATTTTTTAAAAGTTTCAAATACATTAGATTTATGCCTAAGGAAATAAATCCATACCTTCCTAGTTGCATCATCAACGAATGTAACATAATACTAAGAGCCACCGAGAGAAGATACCTGAGTTGGTCCCCATACATCCGTATGCACAAGCTCCAATTTTTCATCTTTCTTTTGTTTCCCATCCTTGAGAAAAATAACTCTCTTTTGTGTCCATACACAACTTTCACAGAAATCCATATTAACACATTTTAGACCTGGTAAAACATTCTTTGAATGAGGTACTTTCATACCTTTTTCACTCATATGCCCAAGTCTATTATGCCATAGCACTGATTCAGAATCCACAACTATCTGATTTTCTACCTGCTGAACTACAACAGCTATTCTTGAACATTAAATTTTATCTGCAATAGCTAAAGTAGAAGGAACAGTATGACCTGTAAAAAGATATAAGGCACCTAGTTTCACACCTTTTGCTACCACTAAGGAACCTTTTGTAACCTTCCAATTTTTATCACTAAATGTAACAACACAACCTTCATCATCTAGTTGCCCCGCTGAAATTAAATTTACTTTTAACTTTGGAACATGCCTTACCTCATGTAGTAGCCAATGATTTCCATTCTGCAACTTAATTGTGATTCTTCCCTTTCCAACAATTTGACAGGGTTCATTATCTCCCAAATAAACTAGCCCAAAATCCCCTTGGACATAATCAAGAAAATAATTTCTATGGGGCGTAGCATGAAATGAAGCCCCTAAATCTAACACCCAAGAATCACCAGTGTTGTCAAGGGAAAGAATCAAGCATCCTCATTAGATTTATTACTTACCACATTTTCCTCTTTATTTCCTTCCTTTTTGTCTCCTCCTTTATTTTTTTGAGACCAACAATATTTCTTTAAATGACCCAACTTACCACAGTACCAACAATACCTCTTGTCTCTAGATTGGGATATTTTGTCCTTTGATTTTCCTTGTGACTTCCCATGACTTCCAAAATTTTTTCCTCTCTCCTTTGTTTTGCCCCTACTTTTTGCATTCAAAACACTGCCTGATGTGGATGTTCCACCTTAGCTTTTCGTACGAATTCCCTTCTTCAAAATAACACCAACATCATAAAATTTCAATGTATTCGAACGAGAAACATAATTGCTAATAGCCATTACCAAGCTATTCTAGCTTTTAGGCCAAGAACACATAACCAAAAGAGCCCTAACTTCTTCATCAAAGTTTACATTTACAGAAGTTAATTGACTAGTAACCATATTAAACTCATTTAAATGATAAAAAACTGACCCACCTTCTACCATTTTCATATTGAATTAAACGCTTCATAAGAAATACCTTATTCAAAGTGAAAGGATTTTCATATAACTTTGCTAGGGTTTCCATCAACTCTTGAGTCCTCTTTGCTTTTATAATATTGAATGCCACTGATTGTGCTAGGCATAAAAAAATATTGCCAAGTTCCTTTTTGTTCAAAATTTCCTAGTCCTCATCAGACATTGCTGAGGGTTTCTTGGTTTTCCCTTCCAATGGCCGTCATAAATCCTTCTTATAGAGGTAGTCCTCCATCTACATCTTCCATAACTGATAGTTCTTCCTATTGAAATTCTCAACCTTCAACTTACCCTCATCTTCCATTGCTTCCACTCAACCGTGAGACTCTCACTCAACCATGAGACCTTCCTAGAGAGGATAACTAAAAACAACCCGCTCAGATACCACATGTTAGGGTTAGAAGGCATATATCTAAAAGTTAAATGCAAATTTTATCAATAAATTGAGAAATAAAACACACACAAAAATTATAACACAGAGAATTTAATGTGGTTCACCCAATATGGGCTACATCCACCAAACCACAACCATCCAATGATTTTATTATCCAGTGCAAAACATATTACAATATCGTGAATAATGCCATACTACAAATATCCATCCCAACCGCTTATAACAGGCTTTTAGAAGCTTCCATAAATTAGGGTTTATAATGTCGGCTTTTTCTTTTTTGGTGACGAAGTGAAAAAAAGGTGAATTTTTTTTTCTCGGGGGCTACTGCCCTTGAACTCCCACCCTAGGCCTACCCTGGCTCCGGATCCCGACAAGAATACATGAAAAGTGTACATTACTAAAAAGTGTATAGTATGACATGATCAGTCGCCACATACCAACAGACTAGAGGCCAATCATTGTGTCTACATCAAGAGATATGATCAGGGAAATTTCATTATATTACTATTATATGTAGATGATATGTTAGTTGTTGGATAGGATAAGAATATGATTAACAAGTTAAAGAAGGATTTGGATAGTCAGTTTGCAATGAAGGATTTGGGTCCAACACAATAAATATTAGGCATGAAGATCATTCGTGACAAAAAGAAGAAAAATTGTGGCTGTCACAAGAAAAATATATTGAAAAGGTGCGAGACAGATTTAATATGAAGGATGCCAAGCCAGTTGGTATACCTCTTGATTCTCATTTCAAATTGAATGCTGATTTATGCCCTTGTGATGAAAAGGAGAAGGAGGAAATGAAAAATATTACTTATGCTTCAATAGTTGGTAGCTTGATGTATGCCATGGTATCCACTCGTCCGGATATTGCACATTTATTGTGAGTAGTGAGAAGGTTCCTTGCAAATCCAGGCAAACAACATTGGCAAGCTATAAATTGGATTTTTAGGTATCTCAAGGGTACTAGTCATTATTGTTTATGTTTTGGGAATACTAATATGGTGCTTGAAGGATTTACAGATGCAGATATTGCTAGATACTTGGACACTAGAAAGTCCACTAATGGTTATTTGTATACATTTGCAGGTGTTGCGGTATCTTGGGTATCCAAGTTAAAATGAATAGTAGCTCTCTCCACAACAGAGGCAGAGTATATAGTTGTGACATAAGCTTGCAAAGAGATGTTGTGGATGAAATAATTCCTAGGAGAGCTAAGAATAAAATATGACAAGTATGTGCTATATTGTGACAGTCAAAGTGTTATTCACTTGGCGAAAAATCTAGATTTTCACTCACGAACCAAACATATTGACTTGAGGTATCATTAGATTCAACATGTGTTGGAGGAAGGATAGTTATCCTTGGAAAAGATATGTATAGATAAGAACCTTGCTGATATGCTCACTAAAATTCTGCCAACAGAAGAGCATGAGCTTTGTAGAGACATGATAGGCCTGGGGGTGACTTGATGATTACAACTTATTCAGAACCCTTCATTTGCTTCAAGTGGGAGAATGTTGAACACATGAATGAAGAAAATAAAGGTTCTAAATAAAGTTTGCAGAAAGGAGATCACCTGCACAAACATCATTTAATATTGAAGTCTCTACCATCAAACAAAGTTCTCAAGTCAACAAAAAAATTTAAAATAGAAACTTCTCACCACCATTTCTTTCCACTGATAGTCTAATCTCTTCTCCTCCATCCACATTTTATGCATGTTTTTTGAATGCAAAGTGTTTCCAAAGAATTCTAAGACCTCTATTTATAGAGTCATCTATAATTATTTTTGCAAGAAAGAAAGAGGGAAAAAAAGGTTTTTTATTGTGCAACAACATAAATATTTTGGGCTATTCTCTTATATATATTGTTGTGTGTTCATAGTGCCTTGTTTTTTTATGAGAACATTTTATGTTCTCTATTTTGTTATGTTCCTCTGCTTTTGTTACTATGATTTTTTCCACTACTGTATAGTTTATTGTAGTTGTCTTCACACACATCCTCTATTCAAGTTCTAACAAAACTCACATAGAGTGAGATTCTAATATACACTGAGGATGTATAGATTTTCCAAGCATCAATTATAATCTGTGAAAGAGAAAATTATGTTGTGAGTATCACCAATAACATATGCAAGAGTATAAATCCTAATGAGGCTTTAGAACTATGGTTTAGGTTTCTATTTCTAGTGGAGGAGGTAGTAGGAAGAAACACCAACATTCCCACAATGTACAGGTGACTCCAAACATCTCCCTCCTCACTGAAAGGATTCAGCAATAAAACCCTAAAACCCAATATAGCGAAATATGCAGCAGTCATTTATTAGGGAGGGAAACAATATCAGAGGGAGTAATTTTAACATCCCCTCGATATCCTAAAAAAACAAATGATCATGTGATTCTATCAGGAGGAGAAATAAATATCGGTAGAACAAAATCAAAGTCTCTCAAATAAAAAATATCGCATGAAAAGGATAATTAGGAGGAAGTTCTATTTACTTATGATATCAAAGGGATATTTTGACTTCAAATTAACTATTTTTCAGTTGCCTTCGATAGGGAAAAAAATAAATGTTGGTGGAGGTATACAATGAAACTTTATTAAATGATTAGTGAATATTTTTGGGGAGATATAAATATCAGTGATACAAGAAAATTAGTCTCTTTGACACAACTAAGACACTACCAAACTACATATAAATATTATATTGGGAGGGCTTGTGAATATTAGAATGAAGTGATTTGCAGTCCCTTTGAAATCCCGTGGACAATAAAAATTGAGAAGTCATCGAGGAGAAAAGTAAATGTTGGAAGAGCAGTAATATTGGTCTTTCTGATACAACAAAGTGCATGAAAAGGTAAATGAAGATTAAACAAAATTTCAGCGGGATTATGGTGAATATTTTGAAGGGTAATCTACTTGTGGAAAATAAATTTCATCAACGGTAAAGTGCATTGCATTTCATCGAAGGAATTAATTAAATTTAATCATGAAGTGGGTAATTATTTTTATCCAAAAGGTGTTTTCTTGGGTCAAAGTGCATACAATAAAAATGTGAAATATTTTCACTAGGGGAGTTAAAAGTGGGTGATTATTTTTTCCAAAAGAATAATTTATTAAATATGGTGAAAATACATATGTGAAAGTTTCCAACAAAAGAAGGATTATGGTTACCATTAAGATTAATTTTCATGGAGGACAAAGAAGTTAAATTAAATATTTTATTTTTACTAAAGATAATCAAGATAATAAAGAACTGAACTAGGTGGATATCTCAAGGGTCACAACCCTTGGAAGTATAATGCATATATGTACGATAAAATCAAAAGAAAATCATAAGAAGTATAAGTAGGAATTAGATATTAGATAGTAGATAGAATATACCAGAAAATGAAGACTTCTGATGCATATTATAAATTTTTTTGAAGCAATTTAACAGAGAAGAATATTATAATATGGTGTTTGAAATTTTGGTGTTCAATTTTTTGTTGATATTGATTCATATATGTTATCTTTGTTGTTTCTAGAGTGGTTTTCATTTTTTATTGAAATTAATGTATCAAGGATACTTCTAATTTGTCAAGACATAGTTTCTGCCTCTGTGTGATCCACCTTGATTGGTTTTTACAAGAAGAGAATTAAAACTCCATTTAAGTGATTTCTTTTAATTGGTTTTTGGCAAGAATTTAAAATCCTTTTAATTAAATCATCTTAACTGGTTTCCTTCAAGCAAGAATTAAAATCCTTTCAAATGCCATACTAACCGAGGAAGATATCATTAGGATTTGTAAGAAGAGCCTAATAACTAAAAACCTTGCACATTTATACAAAGTATAAACATATGAAAGTGCCAAATTGTTCAAGTTAAGCCAAGAGGGAGGACACATCTATCATACATATCTTAACTTTGTTGCCCAAAGTACCACTGGTCATATTCATTATAAAATAATACTTCATAAAGCCTTATTCAGACATTCAAATTTCAAACATTAGCAATAGGATTAGTTGTTAGCTTTGCATATAATTCAATTTGACATTCCATTGTGGATAGATTTTTCAAGTTAGAGAGTACACACACCTTTTAAATCTAGTTTTTTAATAAGGTACATGTTATCAATTTTTCACCATAGCTCAAATTGACAGAGCTGATTGATTAAGGTTCATCTTAAGGTGAAGAGTTTTATTTTATAGTTGCTTTAACCATTGCATACATTTGAGTGTTTATTTGTTTAAGTGCAATGTGTTTCAGTTTTCCATTTACAACATTAAGTTTTGCTTGAAATGTAAAAGGAAATTATTTCATTATGATATTCTTTCACAATGTTTCATACATTGTTAACAAAAAGGAAAAGGTACATAATTGAACAAGTATTTCACAAATGTTGTTTTTTATTCAATGGACAAAAACAATCAAGTTTCCCACACAAGCCGTGGGAATAGCTAAAACAATGAAACAAAATAATACAATACACTACTGAAGATAAAAGGAGAAGAGAATGTAAGAAAGGACATAATCATCATTTCCTGATGATTGTCTTTGAGTTGACTTCAGTGTTGAGCTCCCCCTTCTGCTTTCATGCTCCAAATGAACCTACAAGTAGATGAAAGTTTTGTTAGAGCTTAGACTATGCACCTTCCTACATGATCCATCAATAGTAATGTAGAGTATTGTTTATGATGCATTGAAAACAACTGAGAAAAGAAAGGAAATGTGCAAAAGAATACCAAGAGGAAACACCATCAAAAAAATTATAATTATTGTTTTTAATCTAACATTGTTTGTTTCTTGTGAAGGTATAGATAAATCCATGTTGCTGATTTATTTTGAAGATCTTAAAGCATGTGGTGTAAAATGGTTTCCCACAAGGGTTGAGACCTGACATGCTGCCCCTCAACATTCCACAAAGGGTTTTTTACAGAAAAGAAAAAATTAAATGTTTCTCAAGGAGATATACATCTGAAGGAGTGCATCCAAATGACATGAAAGCTTAAACAAGTGATCATCTAGGACAATCAAGTCTAAAGTGCAATGAATTGAAGATCATAGGTGATCAATTGCTAGAGTGCAATGTCATGAAATGTGATATTGAATAGGCATATATAATGCCTTGTTTACAAGTCATCAATAATAAGTGAAGCAATTTGAAAAGCTTCAGAAAACTCTCATCATGGTATTGTATCTCAAAGTATTCTATGAATAAATAAATATTTCATGTCAATATTTTCTATTTAGGAGACAAAAATGCATGAAGAGTGCAAAAGTAAGGTTGTTTCTATCAAGAAAAGAGTTTTCAAGTGGCTACAAGTGAATTTTTGAAAGCAAAGGATGAATGCAAGAAGGGAATAATTGACTTTGAGTACAATGCATTAAGTGTTTGAGTGGATACAATGTGAAACAACGTCATTCATGAAGGTAATTTGTAGAGCTTAAGTTGTTTCAATACTTTAATGCCATATATGTGAAGGGGAATCTTATTGCATGACTCTATGTTCTCAATTGAGTATAAACCTATGGTGAAAGTGAGAATAGATATGTATTTTTCTGAGCATTCAAGTGCATGAAATAAAATGTGTGATAATGGATAGCAAAGTAATGTACAGGTGCATCATGATGACTAAGTACAACTTTGTAAGACAACTGAATGAAATTGAATCATTTATTTACAATGCATTTGAGGGAACAAAAAGGATTTTATGTGTGTTTCCATTTGACAAGAGTATGTGCAAATGACATTGTCAAAATAATGCTAAATAGTAAACTGAGATTGCATGAAATAGAGAGCATGTTTTGATAAGTAATTGGAAAGCATCAGTTAAGTAGAATCTACATGATAAGAGCAAGCAAATAAAGCGATATCTGTAGGTTTCAAGCTTGAAAAGGTGAGGCCATTCTTATTTTTTAGAATAGTGAGTTTATGTTAGGGTTTCATAATGGAGACAAGTGAAAATTCCTAGTTTGAAATTTAAGAGAAAATCCACATTGGTTCACATTAAAAAGTTTGAAAATATAGAAATAAAGGTGTTTCGAGCTCATACATAGATGCCAAATTGCAAACCCTAGCTGGTGCTCTCATGGCCATGACCTAGGATAGTTGTTTTCTTTTACAAATCACATACCCACTTAGGGTTTTGTCTCAGAATGAAAGTATAGAGAAAATAACCATGGCCAGAGCTTATACAAACAATGGAGCATTTCAGGAAATGGAGTATTTTAAAGCTCATGGCTGCGGCCATAAATGGTCTGTAGGCCTTTAAAAAAAATAAAAATACATAGACTTCTCCCCGAGTTCTTTCCTTCTAATACCAAACATCTCCACATCATGGTTCGAGCCTAGGAGAAGCATTTTTTACAGAGACAAGAAGATAAACAAGCATGGTCATGACCTGCACAATGGCTGAGCACTCAAAAACCCATAGAGCTTCATTTTTTTATAAAGAAAAACTTGAATAAGCTTTATTTAAGAGGGAAATGTTGGTAAAATGAAAGCTCACCTTCAATGTTTCTATGGAAGAGCTCAAAGCCCATCACCAAAGTACTTCGAAGGAGCTCGAACAAACTCTCATATGGTGGCCACAATGAATGGTAGGGGTGTCGACACAGTAAACACACAAAAATGCATCAAAACACAGTGATGGCCGCAACCTATAAGCCCTTCTTCTTCATCGAATGGAACAAAAATTGCATCAAAATGCATATAAAAGAACTTACCACCGAATGCAGAAGAGAATACATCGAATAATCAAAGGATGAAGCTTGAATGGGGATGTCGAAATCATCAAACCCTAACTCCTATGACAATGGCTGGCAGAGGTTTCTTCTCCAGGTCGACCAAGAGAAATGAGAATGAATTCTTATGGATTCAATGTTTTGTTATTAGGGTTTCCTTCATTAACCCTAAGTCACCTTTGGCATTTTGCCACATTCATTTAATTATTCATGCCTCCGCTAATACCTTTGAGGTATTATATTTTCCTTAGGAAATGATTATGACTTTATCATATATGCCTAGGTCGGCCAATGCCTTGGGAATTTTCAATGATTTTAAAGAAAATCAAACAAAAAATTTCAATGCCTTAGGTATTTGAATGGTCAAATATCTTGGATTTCTAGCGCCTTAGGTTTTTATTTTATTTATTTTATAGAAATCAAATTTAGAGCCTTGCATATATTTTCTCTTATATTTTTATGATTATATTTTTTAGAGAAAAAAATCAAATGTAAAAGGATCATCGAATATTGTTATTTTTTGCAAAGACTTTCCAAAATCTTGAGTTGCAAAAAATCATGACATAAAGATAAGCTTTATTTTGTATTTAAAAATACAATTTTTGTAAAGCGGAAATAAAACAATGTTTTAAAATTGCTTTGATTTCTTGCTAATTTAAAGTAGTTTTAATAAAATAAGAGAAAAGGTGGCCAAGATCTTTTGGATTTGATTTTCTTCTGGGCGAATTTGGAGAAAAGAATGCAACTGATGTTTCCATTTTAGTTTCCAGCTAGTTGCACCTATTCTTGAAGATTTTCTAGGTGGATTCTTTGGAGATGGGAAATTTCTATCCTTTGGGTGATTTTTGGAGCTATTTGGGGTCATCTTTTCAAGCCTTTTTCTTGAGCTCAAAAATGTAGAATGGATTGCTTTTTGGAGAAGCAGTGGGCCTGATTTTTTCTATTTTTGCACTATTGGGGTCACTTAATGCCTATAAGTCTAAGAATTTTTAATTTCTCAGGGTTTCAAATATTGGTTTCTTGCTCTCACACACATTCTAAGAGCTTGTAAACTCCTTTGTACTCAAATTTTGAGAAAATTTACTCCTTCATTCAATAAATAGGAGAATTTCCTTCCTCACTTCTTGTTTATGCTTTGCAATACCCATTTGATGTGTTTTGTGATTCGATCTATTGAATCCTTCTCATGTGTTATTGTTGTAGAGTGGTTTGCAAGAGATTCATTCTGATTCAGGTTGTGTCTTATGTTCATTTTGAACGTTTACACAAATCACTTTTGAGTCATGTGTTGTGAGTTTGTGAGAATCAAGTTATAAAGAGGCATTGAGAGTGGGTTATTGTCAGAATCTCCTTAATGTTGGTTAATCATCTTAATTTATAGGTTTTCAATTATAGTTTCATTTTCTAACTTTTTTCTCCACAAGTCAGTAGAGTAGGTGATTATCAATGAGGAATCCAACCTTCTCTAGAGATTCGTTCTTAGAATGAGTTACCCACAACTCGAGAATGTTTCCACGTTTCAGTAGATTGTTGAACCTTCATGTTGAATAGGGTGCAAATCTTATTGCTAATAGTACACCTGCCTAGGTCTAGCAGAGCATGAAGTGTAGGGAGTTCTAAACCATATTGGTTAACTCCATTCATTAGCCAAAATATTGTAAGTCTGACCATAGAGCTTGGCATCCTCTTAGGTTTTTTAATCTACAATTTTGGGAACTAACAGGTTCCAGTATTGAACCTAGTAGCTTTGATACCACATGTAACATGCTCGGTATTTAACCCAAAGAATTTACCATGTTTTAACCCACATGTAAATAACATTTCTTGTAAAATATAGCGATAATTTTTTTCTTTTATAATTCAATAATAAGATTCACATTTGGAATAAACCCATTCCAAAATACCACTTCTTTTCAATAATAAAAGATGCATATTCAAAATTAATCCCATTTCAAATTTCCATTGCATTTTCATGAAATGCATTACATAATTTAGAAGTAATGATTATCTATTACATAAACCCATGTAATAATAACATTTTCTAATTTACAATTTCTCAATAAGAATAGAGATACATGTTCACATAAATAGCTTCCATGTGCTTAATGAAATAGAGATACAAATGGTCTAGATGTCCCTACCTGGGAATACATCCTAGATGTCCCCAATATTGGTGCATACATTCTAAATGTCTCCATCACTGGTGCATACATTCTAATTGTCCCCAATATTGGTGCGTACATCCTTAAATCTTGACCACCAACTGTATGAGGGTGAGCGTTAATCAAGCGCTTTTTTTCTAACCAAAGACTTACTACAGTCCCACACACATCTCCCTAACTAGAAAGATGGGCCTACCCTTTGATGAAGAGATTAGTTTGGTAACCCCATAATCCCGACCTTCCCAAGCATAGTGTTGTGTCCTATATATCTAGAGATACCATAAAGTGGCTACAACCTACATGTATGACTTCCTTGCCTATAATGCAATTATGGATCACAGTGAATTAACAGTGTAAATAGTGGCTAATTACACTACTTTTTCCAAAGAATTCAACACCTAGTACTTCGAGTGCAAGTCATCTGTCCACCCACTCTTTAAATTGATTTGTTATTTACCATAAACATAACATAAATTCACTCTAAGGTGATGAAATAATACACTAGATCCAACAATTTTATTCCCTTTCCCATGGATTATGCCAACCCCAAGAATAACCAAGACTTGACAAAATAAATAACTGGGTTACTCCCTTTCCCATGGACTATTCTAACCCCAAGAATAACCAGATTATAACAAACTGACTAATTAGGTTACACCCTTTCACATGAATTATTCCAAACCTAGGTATAACCAAGATAATACACACATACATAATAAGTGGAAAACTAGGTTACTCCCTTTCCCATGTATTATCTAACCCCAAGAATAACCTAATTAACTATTGGGTAGTCATAAAGTCATAACATTAAATGACTCCATTTCAAAAGGTACAACCTCATTAATAAATGACTTCAATCAAAAGTATAATCTCATCAATAAATTACTCCATTCAAGAGTATAATCAATTATCAAGTGATCACAAACAATTGTAAACCCTCCTCATTCAATATGGCTCAAATATTCACATGTTCATAATTTTCACTACATTTGTATATTATCTGGAGGACATTATCAACTTGTGAGGAGTTTATGCTTCTGCACCCATAATTCTCTTCACAATATGACTTTGGGTTGCCAAAACATGAGTCCTCTTTTAGAATTCGAGAATAGGAACAAACTCATATTTAGAAAATAAGAATATATCATAATTTGAAAATACATTTTCAACTCTAATGTTGAATATTGTTATATCAATCAATTATACTCCCTAACCCTAGGGAAAATACTATCTTCCTACTTCAAGGAGATATGAGTAACCAATAAACTAGTATAGATTATCAACATGGTTTGCATGAAGACACAAACTATCAATGATGACATGTCTATCATACCATCATTCCCATTGTATTACTAACCTCATTATCCATAGAGGTTTACCTAGCATCATAAGCTAACACTTTCAAGATAGCATTTTAATTTTCACAATTCATGAAAAACATGTATAGTCATGACCAACTAAGTATATTTCTAATAGTATTAAAGCCACAAAAATTCTAATATTTATATATATTTATATAAGTATTCCCATATAAAAGGGTTTCACCAATTCAAGACTCAACCATGAATCACACAAGATTATCTCAAACTAGGAAATAAATGAATTTCATAAAAATAAGCTTATCATGCATTTCAAAATCAATCTTTCCCAAACAAGGAATTTATAAACAAATAGCCTTTCAAACATAAATAGGAGAGGAATAGAAATTAGAATTCCTAGATTTAAAGTTCTAATTGATAATACTGCTTCCCAAGCTAGCCTTCACAATCACGATAGCTACTCCTTCTAAGGCCAACTTATTTCCAAGCTCTAGCCTGTTCTCAAAGAACTCTCAAAAAATATAAACTCGCAAAGACAACTCTCTTTCTCACCAAAATCTCTCAAATTATGCTTGCACAAAAAACTACAACAGAATAGCAATGAATAATTTTGAATAGAAAAGTGTAACAAATGCTTGAGAGAGAGCGCCTTTATATATGCTAAAATATGAGCATCTTAATGCTACAAATAAGCTAAAAACTTCACCACCACTCTAACAACAAATCAAAAGTGCATAGACTCAGCTGATATGTGGTTGACTTAAAATTATAGATTGCAACACATAACAATCCTCTTATTTCCAATTTCATAGAATGGATGAGTCGACTTCTTTCTTGTGACAACATGATTCTTTTACTGATTCAAGGCACAATGACTCATTATTACGGGTTTGCTATTTTATTTGCAAGTCGAATACCCTTACAAACTTCTACCATCTTTGCATTGACTAAGTTTCATGTTTATCATATGGCTTTACCTAGATATAGCATAGGAATAGAATTCTTATTTTTTTCAAATTCATATTACAGTGTTTCCTTTGCTCACGTGGAAACAACAATATTAATATATTGCCACCCCTCACTATAGCATTGCCCAAGCGCTTCAGAATTTTATTTACTTGGCATAAAGTATACTTTAACTTATGCACTGGATTCGTCTCTTATTTATAAGTTTCATTTAAAATCCACTTTATATGCTTATTTGCTATGTATTAGGCTTCCTCTCTTGAGTGCATTATGTGTAACATATGAAGGCTTTAGCGCTGGCATTTATATAGGACTTTCTCCACTATATAAGGTTCACTTTAGATTACTTTTTGCATTCACTAAATAATATATTATAACTTATGCACCGTGCATTCAAAACATTACAAGCTATGCGTTTAATTGACTCCTTCATATGCTCTAGTCTCAAAGATAGTATAATGTTGGCTTATGCGTTGGCTTCTAAACTCCTTCTCTTATGCACATTACATGCACTCCACTTTGCATACCTCACAATACATCATGAATATTGCATTAAACTTACTTTTTATATGATGCACTTTAGACTTTAATTTTTTGTTTAATAGCTCATACTACTCCTCTTCCAGCATGGCTATTTAGCCACCAATTTGGCTACTTGAGAATTTTGATGATATATATATATATGTAATGTTTATATATCCATTAGTATTATAATATCTTTATCTAAATATATGCTCATGCATTTATATGCTATATATATGTATGCATTAATATATATAGTAAAAACATTCATTTGCCAATCGTTGACATCTACCATCACAAATACACGCATGTATATATATGCATATGTATGTGCATATTTCTAAATACGTACATATATATTAATATATACATATTTAAATATCATTATTTTAATATCTATAATAAACACATATATTTATATGTTCATTGCTTTGTATATATATACAAAATGTATATGTATATATGTCTTATTTGTCTAGTCAATACCCTTATGCGTATGATGTATCCATGTATGAGCATGCATATGTATTATACTTATGTATACTCACAAACATATATGAATATAAACTTATCGAGTACTATATAAATATAAATACACAAAGAAAAACTTATACTTATAACAAAGACTTAATCACATAGCTCCAAATAGGAAAATTCAAAGACTAAAACCACATACCACTATAAAGCATACTCAAACCTTGGTAGAAGGTTACTTACCATTTCTTGAACTATCTTAATTCAACTAGACCAGCTAGGATGTGAGTGTGTGTATGCTCAATTAGGCTCATTAAGGGTTGCCATACCAAGTTCTTCTCTTGAGTGATACTCCCCCTCTCATACTTGAGGGATCAATTCATTTCTTGCATCCAAATTAGTGCATCAAGAAGGTAGTTAGCCATTCGCATGAAATATATTCGCATCATAAATAATTGCATCATCAAAGCATTAAAGTAATCATATTTCAATACATATTCCTACATCATATTTTCCATCAATATATACAGAACATAATCATACCTTAAAAAGAAATAACATGGCAAAAATTGCACATCAATTCCAACTCTTGAGAATTCCATTTAAAGAACCAATCTCCCTCCAACTTAACATACAAAAGTTTGCCCTTTAATTACCAACAAATCACATAAAACCAGCTGAGACATTCTAAAAAAGGCATAACTTGAAAGTCGAGAGACCTTGGGGTAGTATTTTGTAACTTGTTTGCAGATTTCTACCTTTCAAGAGAGGTGATGCACTTACGCATTACCTATGTTGAGAAGTACAAAAAAACCCATCAATAGAACTAGCACTAGAAGGAGGGCCTAGATCGTGTTAAGCTGGATCAAATTGGTTCATTCTCCCCTGGAAGATTTCACAGAGTTTTAATATCCACACTAAATAAGGGGTAATTTCAAGAGCTACCACCCCCTACCAAGGCTAAGAGAGCTAAAAGAGGGAATCATCTACCCTCGACACATCCAACCATCCCACTTCACCTCCACTCTCATCCTCTGCTTCCACCCATTCGTGCTCACCTTTTTCTTCACCCTTAGCAACACCTTTCTCTTATCAACCACTCCAAACTACCTTCCAGGCTGCCATGTCCCACAACTAAGGTGTTGCCTTCTAGCCCAACACACCTCCTTTTCTGAGTGCTATCTTAGCAGCTACTGCTGCCCCTTTGCAACCTCAAATCAATTTGGTGCACCCTCCACCTCCACCTCCCATGGCATGGTTGGGAAATAATCCATCTCCTTTGTTCTTCAATGTTTACCATGATATGCCAAAGAACCCAAAGGGCTTTTGCACCAAGTTTAATCCTTGGAATCCGCAGAGGATATCAAAAGAGCACATCAAGATCTTTCAAACAACTTTGAAAGATATCCAGATTTAGCATGAAGACATGGCATGTAGGCTCTTCCCTTATTCTTTGGGTGAGGAGGCCTTCTACTAGTATGTTCATTTTGCAACGGGAAACATAACCACTTGGGATCTGGTGAAGAATGCCTTATTGCAGAAATTTAAAGTCCAAGTCAGTCCTTTCAAGCTGTACTAGTAGTTCATAGCCATTCAAAGAGAAATCAATGAGCCAATTAGTTCTTTTGATGATAGATTTCATTGAGCATACATGAGACTACATATGACTTATGTGGTTGATGATCCTTCTGCCCACTTGGTGTACTATTCAGCCCTGGACAACCTCACTTCCGCCTTAGTGAAAAGGATGAACCCACTGCTGGCCTAGTTGGTGGATGCATACGCATAAGCAGTCAAAGCCAATACAGATTTGGGACAACACATTTCTGGTCCACTATCATCTTTGGGATGAGTTACCCATCCATATCAGGTTCAAGGGATTACCCAAGCCTTAACATAGTAGACACCCTTGATGAATCAAGTTTTGCAACTCACGATGGTACCTCACCCCAGAAAACCATTGAATCAAGTGCATCCTGTGCCTCAATACTTGCAGTCACAACCACAATAGGCTTATAATCAACCGCCCCAAGTGTCATCATACCTTCAAAATTCTAAGTTCCCACCTTCTCATTAGAATCAACCAACAGTACAACTGATCTTCCTTTAGAATCTAGCTTCACAACCGAGCAATATTGAAAAGGATCAGATAGATGAGCGAACCGAAATGATTAAGAAAATGTCAACTAAAATGAAACACTTAAGGAATCAAAATAACCAGTTGCAGGCTTCTCAAAGAAACATCCAATCCAACCTCAACCGTGACAACCGTGATGTCGATGATTCTTCAAGACATAATTACAAAAGAAATCAGAATTCGGGGTAGAACTTTGATAGAAGACCTCCTTAGAGACAAAATCGAATGTGGAACATGTGGCCAAACACTGGTGGTATTCCCATGCATCTTGACCAGCTGAAAAAAACTGATAAGACTACTAGCAGGGTATACTTAGCTGAGGCCGCTTTATCTAGTTGGTGCCGCATTCACAAGATAAGTAGAAATTCTGAATTGGATTTTCCAAAATTCTAGATAGCCACCGAGATTTTCCAGATAGAGGTCAAGAATGTCATCAACAGTTCGGGGTGTAGAGAAATTGTTCCATCCGAGCCATATGATTCCTCAGTGTTGGTTGTAAACTAGGGTCCTTTCCAAAAAGGCGAGAGCAACATACCCGAGAAGGAGATTTCTGCCCTAAACAATGACAAAACAGAAGAGGTAAGTGTCAAAATCCCTTTATCTTAGCTCTTCAATTCAGTAGATAATGGTCCAGTAGATGAGGAAGAGCCGAGAGAAGACAACCTATAACATATTTTATTGGAATTTTATCAATATCCTCGACATATATAGTCTTAAATACATTAGTGCTAATAGTGTTGACATCAATGACAACCACAACATCCAATGGGACCAAAAGGTGGTTGCAACAATCATTCTTTCCTTATTTAGCAATGTCTTATTTAATATTGAAATGGAGAAGAAAACAAAAGAAATTTGGGATTGACTGTGCGACATGTATGAGAGGGATTTTGGGACCAATAGAGATTTCTTGATGAATAAAATCTTCAGATTGAAGATGGAAGAAGGAAATAGTATATCCAACCATTTAAATGAATTTAATACTATGATCAACCAACTAGCTTCAGTAGATATTCATTTTGAAGATAACATGAGAGCTATGTTACTTTTGTGCTCTCTTCCCAATAGTTGGGAAGGAGTGGTGATGAAAATCAACAATTCAAAATCTATAAGAAGAGGGTCTGATGATAAGGAAAATTCAAAAGAATCAATGTTGAAATTTGATGATGTTGTTCCAACTCTTCTCAATGAAGATATGAAAAGAGCTCAAGATAAAGAACTTGAAGAGGCTTTGTTCTTTGACAATAGGGGTAGATCACAATAAAGATCAAAGAATAATCATAGAGGCAGGTTAAAATCCAAAGGTAGAGATACTAGTTGCTAGTATTGTGGCAAGCAAGGCCACATCAAAAGGAATTGTTGGTCTTTCAAGAAGGCTGAAAATCAGCCAAAAGAAGATGAAAATATTGTATGTAAAAAGGATGTCGATGTTCTTATTTTAACCTTTGAAAAAAGAGAAAAAAAATTTGGGTGCTTGATTTGGGAGCATCGTTTCATGCCACTCCATGCAAGGAGTATTTCAAAAACCTACAAAATGGTAACTTCAATAAGGTTTTTCTTGGAAATAATGAATCTTGTGATTTTATTGGGAAAGGGGATATTTTGTTAAAGTTAACAAATGGAAATAATTGGCTACTATGGGATGTTAAATATATCCCTCAGCACAAACAAAATATGATTTCATCTAGACAATTGGCTTCTCAAGGATGTGAAGTCACTTGTGAATCTAATAGATGGAAAGTAACAAAGGGGGCCTTAGTAATTTCTTGAGGTAGAAAATTAGGCACCTTGTATATAGTAGAGAGTCATGGTGAAGTGGGAGTTTTTCATTCCACGCTAACTCTTTCGCTGTGTGAGGCCTTGGCTATGATGAAAGGGGCTTTGGAGCAATTTGAATGTAATAATATTTATACTAATGAGCTGAAGCAAGATTTTGTTGAGGCTATATGTGAGATGGATAGGTTAGATGATGTAGATGATTCAATCATTGAGGGATTCATTAACATATTGGAATATGATGTATCAATAGTAGAAGCTATCTTAGAGGATCAATATTTATCTTTTTCCCTTCAAATGTATGCACAAGAGAATACAAAATCTTCTACAAGAAATATAGAAATTAGAGGGATTGTGGTATTGGATGATGATTACCTTACAAGTACTGCATCATCCATCTTTAAAGAATTCCTAAATACATAGGGAGGGAATTACCAATCTAGTAGATATCCTTATGGAAGAGACTTTAGGCCAAGTTCCCCATAGGTTAAAGAAGAACCCATGGCATCTAATGATGAAGGAAATGATATAGAAGAAGAAATATTGCAAGTTGTAATTGAAGCATCAAGAAGGGAAGCAGAGGAAACTACTAGGAAGGAGAAATAGGACATAAATGAAGATCAAATTGGTTCTTGAATTGAATAGAGTACTCCTAGATTGAAGGATGATGATTTTGAAAGAGTGGTATCAATGTCCTTGCAGGTAATAGAGCAAGAAAAGGCATGGCATGAATGTGAAGGTGGCTTAGAAAATTGAGAGCCAAGGTATGAGGAGCCTTACAATATAGTAATATTGCCTAATTTTGTGATGCTTCCATTTCCATCAGCTGAGTTGCTAGAACATGTTAGGCTATCAATTGATGTTGTATTAGTAGCTACTGGTGTGGAGTGTTTCAAGAATAAGAACTCCTTCAAGGTAACTACTATTGATGATCTTGTGATAAGGTTTCTTGCAAGTGAGGATAAGGCTATTTTTTTTGCCACTGACACAATTTCGGCCACACTAATGTGTGCTCCCCAATCGGTGTATATCTAGGATGGGATTTTTATATTCGTGAGAATGATGGAAGTGTTGACCATGTTTTTTATGGTGTTGTATGTGTGCATATAGATGAGATTGAGTAGGAAAATCAAGGTAGGACACCCAGGAAAAGCATCGACAGATATGGAGTCGGGAGAAATTGGGTGCGGGCTCAACTAAGAAGTTGGTGTAGAAGAAATTGAAGAAGAGTATGGATACGAGGATGAAAATGAGCCTACTATCTATCACTGGTCTAGTATCGGTGATATTGAGGGATTGAATAATATCCTCTCACTTGGTGTAGACAAATATGGAGCAAACTCAGCATGTCAAATGACTTTGTACTTTGCATGTGTGTATGATGAGGTGAAATGTGCTGACATGCTTCTTGAAGCTGGAGCAATGATTGATAAGAACAAGAATATCACCATTCATTATGTAGCTAGCTATGAATGGAAGGAGTGTGTAGAAATCCTATTGAAGAATGGTGTTGTTGTAACACTTCAAATTTTGGATGGAAAGACTCCCATGGATGTTGCTAAATTGAATGATTAGAAGGAGGTTTTGAAGTTTTTTAAAGAAAGATGTGTTCGAATTACTTCCAACTACTACCCACCTGCATTAAATTCTCAATAACATTTCGACACTCCACCATATTCTTCTCTCAATAGCAATGAAGAAAAAATCTTCTACTTCTTTCACATGCCACTGTACCATGCACACATAATCTGTGTCTTCAAATTTTCTCTATGCTGGAAAAGACTTTGCATTAATTGTTATTAAATGTTTTTGGTATGTTTTCTTTTGTTGTGCATATTTGTATGTCTTAAGGGATTTTTTTGAGATACGATGTATGTAAAAAAAATAGAATAGAGAGCAGATAAGCTATAGAAAAAAGTCTTCAAATATGATATTT
This sequence comes from Sequoiadendron giganteum, assembly GCA_007115665.2. NCBI lineage: Eukaryota > Viridiplantae > Streptophyta > Pinopsida > Cupressales > Cupressaceae > Sequoiadendron > Sequoiadendron giganteum. The sequence continues at coordinate 703,440,795 of CM021102.1, forward strand.
TGTATGAAAACGGTTTTTGTTCTATTGTTGCAGGTGTTTTAAAGAATTGATCATAGAGAATGATTTTCATTATTATTTTCTAACCGTAAAAGAGTAGAAGCTCTGTTGTTTTTTTCTTTGTAAGAGGAATGGAGTTTGTAAATGTTTAAAATATTTGAAATATAAATACTATTGCAGCTTATCTCTATTTTCATTTTCTATTCCATTTGTGCTCTATTTTCTCCTTTGCCTCTCCCCTTCACCTGGTATCAGAGCCAAATGTTGCTCAAAGAAAGTTTTAATAGAGTTGAAGGTTATTAGTGCAAAGGGATTCATCAAAAAAGAGCTCCAACAAAGGTTTTTCAAGGCATAGGTATACATAGTCAACAATGGAAAGCACAAGCACAAGCTTGACAAATCCACAAATTCCTCAATTCAATGGAAAAAATTATGAGTTTTGATCTATCACAATGAGAGATTTCTTTTGTTCTCAAGACATATGGGATCTCATAGAGAATGGCTTTCTAGAACCAGTAGATGCAACAACATACAATGCTCTATCTCAAATAGAGAAAGATCTTTTAATGGATAATAAGAAGAAAGACTCAAAATCCCTCTTCTACATATTTCAAGCAATACATGAGAGAAATTTCCCAAGGATTTCAGAAGCAACAAGGTCCAAACAATCATGGGATATCCTCCAAACAACATACTAAGGAATGACAAAGGTTAAAATAGCAAAGCTACAAATGCTAAGAAGGGATTTTGAAATATTATTCATGAAGGATTCAAATTCAATAGACACTTTCTTCACACAAATTGGTTTATTTAATAAAATTACATGTCATGGTGAGAATTTTGAAGATAGGAGAGTTTTCAAAAAGATTTTATGGATTTTACCCACAAGGTTTGAATCCATTGTTGTGGTCATAGAGGAGACAAAGAACCTCTCACAGTTTTTAGTTGATGAGCTCCATGCATCTCTCATTTCACATGAGCATAGGTTGAGTAGGTCAACAAACACATCATTTGAGTATGCATTCAAGTCACAAGTATCAATTAGTCATGGTAGAGGTAGAGGTAGATCAAATTTCAGAGGTAGAGGAATAAATATGTATAGAGGTGGAAGAAGTAGCTCATCAAATTCAAGTGGAAGAGGTAGCAGCCAATACCAAAGTCACAATGTAACTAAAAATCAGCCTCAAGGCCAAAGGTATGAAAAATCTCAAATCCAATGTCACTATTACAAAAAAATTGGGCATTATTCAAATGATTTTAGAAAGAAGCAATATGATTTTAGCAAAAAAAATGCAAATTTCACAAAATAAAATCTAAACCAAAAATCAAAACAAAGCACCATGTTTTTAGCATGAAATTTTGCACAAACAAATGAAAAGGATGTATGGTTTTTAGAATCAGGTTATGGCAACCATATGACAAGAAATTCAGAAATGTTTTCAAGTTTGGATGAAAATATAAAATCAAATGTTACTTTGGGAAATGACAATAAGGTAGAAGTTAAAGGAAAAGGGGACATCAAAATTCTAACCAAGAAGGGGGAGAAGAAATATATATCTGATGTTTTTTCTTTCTCGATTTAAATTTTTTTTAATGAGCATTAGATAGCTTGTTCAAAAAGGGTATAGAGTATCTTTCAAAAATGGGGAGTGCATAATTTTAGATAAACTTCTAAGCAATCAATTCATTTCCAAGGTTGAAATGACCAACAATAGGATGTTTCCCCTAAGGTTAAAACCATATTTGAGTGTAGATTATGTTCAAGCACACCACTCAATAGCTCGACAAGTGGATAAACAATAAACTACAATAGTCACACAAAAAATATTTCAAACATAAATAAAAGATGAAAATTGGCTTTGGCATCTATGATTTGGGCATTTAAACTTTGGAGCCCTAAATTTACTTCATAGGAAAATCATGGTCAAGGGATTTCTTCTAATAGAGAAATCAGAAAGAGTATGTGAAGTGTGCATCTTAGGAAAGCAACATAGAGAATCATTTCGAGCAGGTAAGTCAATGAGAGCTAAGGCACATTTGAAAATCATCCATTCAAATTTATGTGGCCAATGAAAACACCTTCAATTGGTGGTAGATTCTATTTTTTGCAATCCATTGATGATTATTCAAGGAAAACATGGGTTTAATTTCTTAAGAATAAGAGTTGGGTGTTTGAATATTTTTGTCAATTTAACGCTCTTATTGAAAAGTAAAGTAGTCATTACATCAAAGTATTGAGAATGGATAGAGGTGGTGAATACATCTGAAATGAGTTTCTAATATTTTTCAAAGAGCATGGAATTCACAAGAAATTCACAACTAGATACACACCTCAACAAAATGGGGTAGATGAAAGAAAAAATAGAACTATTATGGAAATGACTAGAAGCATGTTGAAAGCCAAAAATTTTCCAAATGAATATTGGGCTAAAGCAATATCATGTGCAACTTATATAATGAATAGATGTCCAACAAAAAGTGTCAAGAATATGATTCCAGAAGAAGCTTGGAGTGGGAGAAAACATAGTGTTTCCCACATGAGATTTTTTGGATGTGTGGCATATGCACATGTGGCAAGTGAATTAAGAAGAAAATTAGGCAACAAAGGAGAAAAATGCATATTTGTTGGATATAGTGATGAATAAAAGGCCTACAAGTTGTATAATCCAATAAAAAAAAGGTTATAATCAGCAGGGATATGCAATTCATAGAAGAGGAAGCATGGGACGAAAGTGTAGAAAAAATAGTCAACATATCAACAAGTATACCATAAGAGGAAAATGAAGTTTTTATACTAGAAAATATTCTTTCAAATGTAACTCCTTCCACACCCATTCAAGCTCAACAAATTGGCCCACAAGTGACACCATCATCAAGTGTAAGGGAAGCCTCATGTATACAAGAAAACACTCCAACAAGTACACAACAAACACCATCTATAACAGATATTTTTAATGTAGGACCAACAAATCCACATTCCATGGGTTCTACATCAAGTGACATGTCAAATCCTACATTGGAAAGCTTAAGAAGACAAAAAATCAGAAGTATAAGGGATATTTATGAGCAAAATTAATGTGAGAATAATGTTGATTAGATTTCTCTTTTTTCTTTATATTCACAAATAGATGATCCAATTCATTGTGAATATGCAATTAAGCATGAAAAATGGGTATATGTAATGGATGATCTTGAAATAGATGCAATAGAAAAGAATCACTCATGGGATTTAGTGAGCCTTTCAAAAGGAAAAGATGTGATAGGAGTGAAGTGGGTTTACAAAACCAAGTTGAGTGCAAATGGTGGTGTGAAAACAAATAAGGTAAGACTAATTGCTAAGGGTTATTCACAACAGCCCGGAATTGATTACAATGAGACATTTTCTCCTGTAGCACGTCTAGACACTGTGAGAATGATACTTGCAATAGAAGCTCAAAATAAGTGGCTTGTTTATCAAATGGATGTAAGGGTATGTGCAGGATCATGATGGGCCAAAAAGTGGCGATATCTAAGTGATATGATGGCCCATGTGGCTGACGACTTTCTTTTACCCAAAATTGATGAAACGAAAAGGGTTCTTAAAGGAGATTCTCATATTTCCACCAATATAAATTATGCTTTACTTTGAATTTTATAAATAATTATTATTCATTTTCTATTTGAATTACGACTAAAGTCCTGATTGATAGGTTGATTGAAAAAAATCTATAGCTTTCAAATAGTATCACATTTTTTGAATCCGAAACATGTGTCATATTATATGCTTCACATACTATAGAATTAAAAAAAAAAAAAAAATAATTTCATGAATATTTGACCAAGTTAAGGTGGTTAGACATACGATTTTTTACATTTTTTTAAATTTGTAATAAAAAATTCATAATTAATTATTTACTTGGAAAAAAATTACAAAAAAATATGCTTCACATCGGGACATGAGTCTCCTACTTACATATAAAATATTATAAAAAAATATCATCATTTTATTGTGGTTAGGCTGGTCACACAAACACCCACTTCTTATTTTTTCCCTAAAATTTAAGTACTACTCCATTGAAATTTCAAATTATCACCAAATAGATTTTAAAGAAAAAAAAACCTAGTAGTTTAGAAACTACATTCAATATTCTACAGATTTTATTCTTACATATTTTTGAAATAATATAGATAACTTATTCAAATTTTTACGTCAAGTTGCCTAACTTTGATTTTCTAAATTTTATTGCCACTTAAGGGCCTGTTTTTTCCATGATGATCCTGCACATACCCGTAAAATTAGCGTTCTTAAATGGTTGATGAGCCTAAAATATGCTCATTATTTAAGTGTCATGATGTATTTTTGAATGCCTTTACTCTTTCTAATGGTTGTTTTAAACTCTGTGGTTATAAATTTTTTATGATTAATGGGTAGTATTCTGTGACAATGCATTCTTACAATCCTACAGCTTAATATTTCCATATTACTATATTCATGGCCCTGTTTAACCTCCCAGTTGAGTGATATGATACATGTAGTTTTTGGATAAATGAGATGAATTGAATGTGTGTGATTAATGATAGGTATCGTGTTGTTATGCTTTCTTTCACCTTTGTTGCCATATGTCCCGTAGGTTGTTGAAGATGGTATGAACAAGTCAAATGGCAAGCGAGCCTCGGTTCTGAAGAGAAGATCATTTCCATCACGACACCGAGCATGTTGTTCCTGCGAAGATGCTTTGCCTGGGTCATCAGGAGGAGATCTAAATGGTCATCAATCTAGGAGGAGTGGAGCACTGGATTCTTTCCGAATCAGTTGGATGGATATACCTTCATTTATGGAAATCTGTTCCTCATAATTAGGAAGCATCTACACCCGTGTATTTCTTTGTTAGTTAGTTTGTTAGCTATTTTTCTTTAAATAAAGGTTCCTTCTGTGCGAGTGAACAAGAAGATGATAGAGAAGAGATTAGACTAAAGAGTAGAGATAGAACAAAGTGTAATGAGTTTACTGTTATAATAAAAAACATAGCTTTGTATTAAGTTTTCTTACAAGCAGAATAGTCATGTATGTGATTTCGAGTTCATGAATAAAAAGCCAATGATGTTTTGAGTTCAACTCTTGTTTAAGTTCGTTGATGCTTGCTAAGGGGGCCCGCTTAGTAAGTATCCATAGTTAGCTGTTTTCTTTCTATTGTTTATCTGTTAGAACTTCATTCCAGTAAGTTTTGATGCAAACTCAGTCTTAAACTATTCCTGCAGCATAAGGAATCCATCCCTGTGTCTGTTCCTGCAGCATAAGGGCAGTTCATGGTTTGTTTTCCCACTAATGGTTATTGTGATTCCTGCTTTAGTTAAGTGATGCTTAAGTTAGTAAAACTTTGTTTCATGTTCCTGCATCAGAGTTAGAATCCTTTTCAAGCATTTATTTTGATTAGGTTGCGGCTAAAATCGGTTCTTAGTGCACATACAGTGCCACTCCATTTCAAGTATACGTTCCCTAGTTTGACAAGTAAATGAACAACCATGAGAAGATGTTAGTCACCTGCTGGAATGTCCAATTCCCAGGTTATGATTTTCCGTGACTTCTATATCCTTTTGTGGGCGCAACCATTTTTGGCGCTGTTGTCGGGGATGGTGTCAAGCTAAGAACTTGTCATAGTCATTGTTAGCAGTAATTTAGTATATTTACTCAGAAATTTTCAAAACCTTCAATTTTCAGTTGAGTCCATTACATGCATAGAAGAAGAGACGCTCTAGGGAGATTCTTACCAAACCCTTCCTTCACTGATAATGATTTTGAACCAGCTTAGAATCTATTTGAGGAAGAAGGAAACCAAGATATCAATCCATTTGCTGAAGACCCACTCGCTGAATTTCCTTTTGACCTTGCTGACGAAGAACCCCAAGAAAATCCATTTGCTCTGATACTTCATCAAGCAGATATGGCACAAAACCCACCTAATCGACCTCCTGCTTTTGAATTCCCTATCATTGCCTAGCAAGGTAATGATAACCTCAAGAATATTCCTTCTCCATTACTTCCCAAGTTCTATGGACTAGTTACTGAGGACCCAAACACTTTCTTGTTTGAGTTTGACATCCTTTGTCGAAGTTATGATTATACCACAGATGCTCATAAGCTGAAGTTGTTTCCTGCTACTTTGAAGGAGGGTGCTTTAAGATGGTTCATGAGTTTGGGGAGGGATGTTGTTGATAGTTGGGCACTCATGCAAACCAAGTTTCTTGAGAAATATAAGGAATATTGCAAGAGTGGTAATAAAGCTGATGATATATTCCAAATTCAGCAGAAGGAGGATGAAAGCTTGGAAGACTATGTCTCAAGGTTTTTATTTTCCTTGAAAAAGAATTCAAACCATACTCTCAATGAAGAATCTTAGAAATTACTTTTTCTGAGGGGAATCAATGATTCATGTATTGATGCTCTGGATCTAATGGGAGGAGGAGATATAAACCAAGTGCCTTGGGATGATATTAAGGGCATATGCTGCAATTACTCTAGAGCAAGTGTCAAGAAAGGAAGAGGTCATCAGGCCACAATGAGAAAATCTTCTAATAATGGAGTTTCACGGATGGAGATTTCAAATTTGCTGTCTGATTTCAAGCATGATATCATAAATAATATGGCTACATAGTTGGATACTATGCAAGCTCGAAAGAAGCACGAGGAAGTTGAAGCAATCTTGGCCGAGTTCTGTCCACATTGTCGACAAAAGAAGCGTGATTGCAGATGTAAGATGGTGGCTAATATGGAGGCTAAGCAGTTACCTACTAACTTTAAGGTAGTAGAAGGTGATGATGACCAAGTATTCTATGTTGCACAAAGGCACCCATGGGCTCAAAGATAAGGTATGCCTCAAGACCCTCTAACTTTTGGTAATCCTTACTCTAATTATAGTAACCAATGGCAACCTACATATGGCCCATCACCATCATGGAATACCTCTCCGCCGCCATGGCCTAACTATCCAAATTCACAATGGCAATCTCTTCAAGGAGGTTGGCAGCACCAACAAGGACAATGGGCTCCACCCCAAGGTAGCTGGTAGCAGAATCCTCAATGGAGAAGTTCTCAACAATGGCAGAACCAATCCCCTGGATTCCTACAGCCACAACAGCCGCAACCTCTAGCTCTTATGCCACCTCCTGCATCATCTTCTGCAAATACTGGCCCTCCAAAACCAACGCCTATGCTTACTCAGCCATTACCAAATCCTAATAATAAGCAACATCAACATCAGCCTATGTATTTTGTAGAATCTAATCAGTATCTAGCCTATGCCCTAAATATTAATGATATCCATCTCAGGTCTGGAACCACCCTACCTGCTCCACAGCCACCAGTAATTACTGAAATACAAGATCCTCCCTCTGCTGAAAAATTGGCTGGTCCTACAGAACAAATACCTATATCAAAAAATTCCTCTAAGGAGCCTGTCCTATAGTATCCAGTAAAACCACCTTTTCCTCAGAGATTGCAAGAGACTACACCCAAGTCCATGGAAGAGCCTACCTTTGATATTTTGGATTAGCTAAAGAATGTACATATCCAAATTCCCCTCTTTCAAGCCAAAAAAGATGTCCCAATCTATGGAAAAACCATTAAGGAGGCCTGTTTGAAGAAACCTGGAAGAAAGAAAAAAGATCCCCAAACTATCCATGTTCTTGGAAAATTGGCATATATTATGTTAGGAAAGGTAGTCATGCCAAAATATGCTGACCCTGGAAGTTTTGTGGTACAAGTCAATATTAATGGTCAGATGGTAAAGAATGTTTTGATTGACCTAGGTGCAGCCACTAATGTAATGACCATGCATACTATGGAATATTTGAATATCCTAACCATTAGGTCTACAACCACTGTCCTGCAGCTTGCTGACAATTCCACTGTAACACCTGACGGCCTGGTGGAAGATATAATTGTCAATCTTGAATCATGGGAATACCCCGCTGATTTCACCATATTGTCCACTAAGGCAACTTTGGGGGGATATCCTATTATCCTAGGTAGACCGTGGTTAGCCATAGCTGATGCCTTTATAGGATGTCATTCTGGAGACATGACAATCTCTGATGGTCAGTCACCAAAGAAATTGGTTTTATACCCGCCTGCCCAGCCTCAGCCAGACTTATCTAAACCAATTTGGCCAGACTTAGGAGAAGAAACAAAAGATGTCAACTCATTGACCCAGTTAATGATGCTGCAAACTAATCCGTTTTCCCAACTTCAAAGTAAAAATGACTTGCTTTTCCAAATTTTGCAGTCAAATTCTGATATGAGTAAGCCATCAGAACCCAATAATTGTTCTCAGCAATCTTTCCTACAGCAACTGAGTCCAGAGAGCCTGCCATTTAAAATCTCTGCAGTTTATCAACATTTGCTTCCACAAGAAATACAGACACCACCTTTGCCAATTAATTCCATGAATGATCTCACCAAACAAATTGAGCTGTCTCCAGGCCATTATTTGAATATCAAAAATCAGCTACCTAAAGCTCAACAAACTTCCCTGGTCACAATGTTGCAAGATCAACACAATACTTTTGCATGTGACTATGGGGATATGAAGGGAATAGATCCTCAGTTTTGTACTCATAGGATCTACATTAAGGAAGATTGTTCACCTGTTAAGCAACCTCAAAGAAGGATAAACTCAACACTCAGGGAAATAGTTAAAAATGAGCTTCAAAAATTGCTTGATGCTGGTTTCATCTACCCTATCTTAGACAGTCAATGGGTATCTCCATTAGTGATTGTTCCTAAAAAAGGTGGGAAGTGGCGTGTTTGTGTAGATTACAGGGAGCTGAATACTGCAACTAAAAATGATCCTTTTCCACTGTCATTTGTTGATCAAGTATTAGACTCATTGTCTGGTAAAAAGTATTTCTCATTTTTAAATGGCTATAGTGGGTATAATCAAATTAAAATTGCCCTGGGGATCAGGATAAAACAACCTTTACTTGTCCATGGGGGACTTTTGCTTACTCTGTTCTACCATTTGGCCTGTGTAACGCCCCTGCAACATTTCAAAGGGCAGTGATTAGTATTTTTGCTGACGTTTCTCATGATTCTATGGAGATCTACATGGATGACTTCACCACTTATGGAGTGACTTATGAAGAAGCATTATCAAATTTGGAGAAAGTTTTGAAAAGATGTAAAGAGCATAATTTGTCTTTGAATAGTGAGAAGTATTTTATGATGATGCAAGTGGGAATTGTTTTAGGCCATCATATCTCACCAGCTGGAATTCAGGTTGATCCTACAAAAATAGAAGTTATTCTAACCTTGCCACCACCTATGGAACAAAAGGATGTTAGAAGCTTCTTAGGACATGCTGGATATTATAGAAGGTTCATCAAAGATTTCAGCAAAATAGCCAGTCCATTGTATGCCTTATTAACTAAGGATTCAAAATTTTATTGGACTAAGGCCTTTGACAAGTCTTTCTTGCAGCTTAAGGACTTACTTACTAAAGCACCTATTCTTCAAGGACCCAAGTGGAGTTTTCCCTTTCACATACACACAGATGCATCTGATTATGCCATAGGAGCCATGTTAGGACAGAAGGAGAATTCCATTGAGCATGCCATCTATTTCATCAGCAAAAATCTTCAAGGCGAAAAGTTAAATTATACTATCACAAAAAAGAAAATGTTAGCAGTTGTGTATGCTCTGAATAAGTTTCGGCATTACGTCACTGGCTATGAAATATTTATTCACACTGACCATGTAGCAATAAGGTACCTTATGAATAAGCCTGCCATATCTGGAAGATTAGCAAGGTGGCTACTATTGTTGCAGGAATTTGATATCATAGTTATTGACAAGCTAGGCAGGGCAAATGTGGTGGCTGATTTCCTGTCAAGACTTCAAACAGCTACACCTACCACATCTGAGGTAATTGATGATACATTTCCTGATGAGCATCTATTTTATATTGCTACTAAAACTCCATGGTATGCAGTTATTGCAAATTACTTAGCAACCAACAAAATACCAGCTCACTTCTCCCTAAAGGACAAAAAGCTACTGATTGAGAAGAGTTTTAACTTTTCCTGGATAGCAGACTATTTGTTCTACACAGGACTAGATCAAGTTATGCATAGGTGTGTGAGGGAATATGAGACATATGACATTCTGCATGCTTGTCATGATGAGCCATGTGGTGGGCACTTTGCATCTAAAAGAACATCCATGAAAGTGCTTAACATAGGGTATTATTGGCCTACTCTACACAAAGATGTTGTAGCCTACATAAGAAAATGTGATAGATGTCAAAGAATGGGGAGACCAACGAAGTATGATGAAATGCCTCTGCATCCTCAAGTGGTGGTTACTCCCTTTGATAAGTGGGGAATGGATTTTGTTGGGCCTATCGACCCTCCATCCAATGGGAAGTCATATATTTTAGTTTGCATTGATTATGTGACAAAATGGGTGGAAGTAAAGGCAATGACACATGCAAGAGACAACAAGATTGCTGAGTTTCTTTATGAACAAATCTTCACCAGATTTGGAGTACCAAGAGAAATTGTAACAGATCAAGGAGCTCAATTCACTTCAAACCTGATCACTGCATTAATGAATGATTATAAGATTAGGCACAGGAAATCAAGCCCTTATCACCCTCAAGCCAATGGTCAGGCAGAGGTAACTAATAGAGAACTGGAGGCCATCCTTACAAAAATAGTCCAATTACACAAGAAAGACTAGAGCAGTCGTCTTTCAGAAGCGGTCTGGGCTTATAGAACAATATGGAAGACAACTACAGGGTTTACCCCTTTTGAGCTACTTTATGGAAAAACTGCCATGTTACCAATTGAATTTGAACATAAGACTTTGAGGACTGCTCTTCAATTGCATATTGATCTTTATGAAGCTCAAAAGGAATGCCTCCTCCAGTTGAATGCCTTAGATGAGATGCGGAAGGCTGCCCTGCAGCATACAGAAACAATACAACAACAAAGGAAAAAATGGCATGAGCATAATATCCGCACAAAGTATTTATCTGTTGGTGATTGGGCCCTACTTTATGACTCCAGGTATAACGATTCTAGGTATAAAGAGAATCAAGGTAAGCTTATGACAAGGTGGCTTGGTCCGTATGAAATTGAAAATGTATTTGACAATGGTTCGGTACAGTTGGAAACAATTGATCCTGTCCACTTCAAACTGTTGGTTAATGGGCACCGTCTTCAGTTGTACCATAAGTCGACTTCAATAGTAGAATTCATGCAGCAGTTTGTCTCTCCTGTGGTCAGTAATCTTCATGCAGCAAAGGGCTTCAGCCTTCTTCCTACAACATCTCTTTGAATTTATGTTATACATCCATAATAGAGGTTTTATTTTCATGAAAACCACTTTCTCCATCACCATCCATCACCATCCATCATTTCACCTTTCTTGTCTACATCACCCATCCATGTCACCCATTTTACCGTACCACCACCATTCATGATCTCTTCTCCAAGCAGTAATTTTTGGCTGTGCTGTGATATCTTCCAACATCCGTGAGCATTAAATACAAGGTACACGATATTCTTTTCGTTTGTCACATCATTTAATTATTTTATTTATTCATTTATTACAAGTGTCTATTAGTCATTACTGCTCATCCTTTGCCTATCCTTTCACACATGTGAGGACACATGTCAAATCTTAAGTAGGGCGGAGATTGTTTGTTTCAAACCTTGTACTTGTGCCAGTGCCACGTTTGATAAAAACAATGCGAATGAATGCATGCTTTTTCCTCATCAGCAAGTAAAACTACTTAATTAGGTAGTGTCTAAAAATCATTGCATGTAATCATTTTTATATCATTTTTGGCGAAAAGAAAGGCAAACAAACTGAAAAGGAAAGCAACAGAGCAGGAAAAAGGTGTTTTTCAAATTCTCAGGAGAGGTTAAGTTTCAGGGTTTTCTTGAATCAGTTATTGAAGATGGGTGGTTAGCTGGTAAGACATGAGCCAGCGGCTCATGAAGTTTTGACACAGGACCCTCAAATGCTTCAGGAATTTAGTAATTGTGGGTGGTTGAACTACTTTCTAAGGATAAATTCCTTTAACGAAGAGGCTGCAGGTGAATTTTTAAGAACACTTTCTAAAGGAGAAGCTGCAGTATGGAGTTTAATGATAGCAGTGACAAAGGAATGAATAGCTGAAGTAACAGGGCTTCCTGCAGCTGAAGAAAACTTTCCTTCAGGAAGGGATGCCGTCTCTGCCAGGGTAGCATTCACATTGCCAACTGATGGACCTTTGGAAGTTTTGAAGCAGGGATGCAAGCGAGTGTCGCTACCTTACCCATATTCAGAATATGCATGTTTTATAATCAGGTACTTAATTTGTGAAGACCGTTTCTCCTATCTACATTGTTACCATTTTAAGCTCTTAAGTCATATGAGGCACGAATTAGCTATGAATGTCCCAAATTTTTTGTTGAATATTTTGAAGCATAGTGCTTGTGAAACCCAGAGAGGCAAAGATAATTCTGTTACCCATCATGGCCTTATTAAACTCTTGATTAAGCGTTCACTAAGAGACGTATCACCACTCTCATGGCATGAATTTATTGCCCAAAAGGGTTTGCAACCTCCGCAACCTCCTAGAGCACTCCCTGCACAGCCCAAGAAAAGAAAAATGAGAATAGAATCCACGAGTAGTTAGACTGAGCAAGAATCATCTGTTCTTGCAACACCTAGTCCTGCAACCTCCATAACTAAGCCCTCTACTCGGATGCAAATGAGATCTTCTGTTAGGAAAGAAAAGGGGAAAACAAAAGAAGAGTCATCTAGGACCAAGCAAACCCCTGAATCAAGCCCTAGCATTCAAAAGAAAAAACACTCTCCTTAGTCTTTTCCTGCAGCAACACCTATTACCATCACTATTTTGCCATCCCTTTCTCCTACCAAGTCTGAGTCTTCTAAACAGACTAAAAAGAGGAAAGCTGCAAAAGATCCTCATACACCTGTTACATTGCCAACAAGGATTTCATTAAGAAAACGGAGTAAAGTCACTTCAACCTCTAGACAACCAGAAATTATAGTTATTTATGAAGAATCAGAGGAAGTCAGGCATGATGATTCCTAGGATATACTCGAGAATATGCCACAAAATTCAACTGATATTCCTAAAGAACTGTAAAATGAGAGAGTAGAGGTTGGAGAGGTACAACAAGATGGCAGTAACAAAAATAGGACGCCAAGTCTTGATGACTTGGCTAATGCAGCTGAAAGAATTTCTAAAGAAACACAGTCCCCTCCTGACCAGCAACATGAGTTTGTCCTGCAACAAGAAGAGGAACAAATTGAACAAATTGAAACCTTCAATGAAGCACCATTGCCCTCTGAATCATGTTGGGCATTGGTTCTTTATAAAAGGACATTATTGATAGAATATCTAGAATATATAAAGAAAACCTAGAAACTTGTCACACCCCAAACTCTGAGCTTTCGCTATATGGCTAAAACTGAATTTCAACAAAGCCTTTGGGAAGAAGAGAGGAAGAAATTTTAAAAAAAGATTGAAAGGCAAAAGCAGGAAATTGAAGATATAAAAGAAAAGATGAATGAGATGATGAAGGTGGCTGACAAAATAATGGAATGTAGACCACCACCAAAAGTGTATGCCATGTGCCTAAAATAACAATTTCTTTGGTTTCAATTAATGAGGATTTCTAAGAATCTAGACCCTGACATTCATACAGCCAAAAAATTCTATGATGCATACCAGGTAGCACCAGATTGGCTGAGAAATTCATTGTGTGAATTTTACATGCATGGTTTGCTCATTCCTGAAGAAACGGAGTGGAATCCACTCCTTTACATAGGTGACATACATTTGAGGTCACTTATGTCTTGGGCAACAAATGAAATTAACTATGGAAGGAAATTAGAAGAATATGAGGAAGCTGAAAGAAGAGAGCCTATTCCCTTGAGACCTGAAAGTTCAGATCCTCGAACTGTTCTACAAACTTGGCTCACAATTGCATATGGATTCTATGATCCTGGAGCAAGGATGAAAATATTTGATCTCAGGAGGCAAGTATATGATGAGTTTAAAGGTCAGGTATATTCATTTTGGAAGCTCTCCTCTACCAGGATTAAAGCAAGATGGGATAGGTTAACGGTTGGTCTAAAGAAGTTCGAACCCCATAGCTCCCTAAATTTTACAGCAGCCATCAGAAGGGCAGACAAATATATCCAACTAGGTCGTCAACAGAGGTTTGAACTGTGGTTTCCATTGAAATTTCATCCCCTTGTTTTACTGTGGCCATTGTACCCTTATCAGGCAACAAATATTGATGAAGCGAATGAAGCTTGCAGGTATGAAAGGTTGCAGAAAAACAAAGGCTTTTACTACAAGTTTGGGACTGTAAAGCAAGGCCATACCACTGTTACCAATTTTAGGGAAACAACCAGGAAAGTTAATGCTGGAGGACCAGCATTAGCATAAGTAGGGGGCAAATGATGAGCCTAAAATATGCTCATTATTTAAGTGTCATGATGTATTTTTGAATGCATTTACTCTTTCTAATGGTTGTTTTAAACTCTATGGTTATAAATTTTTTATGATTAATGGGTAGTATTCTGTGACAATGCATTCCTACAATCTTGCAGCTTAATATTTCCATATGACTATATTCATGGCCCTGTTTAACCTCCCAGTTGAGTGATATGATACGTGTAGTTTTTGGATAAATGAGATGAATTTAATGTGTGTGATTAATGATAGGTATTGTGCTGTTATGCTTTCTTTCACCTTTGTTGCCATATGTCCCGCAAGTTGTTGAAGATGTTATGAACAAGTCGAATGCGTAGTGAGACTCGGTTCTGAAGAGAAGATCATTTCCATCACGGCACCGAGCATGTTGTTCTTGCGAAGACGCTTTGCCTAGGTCATCAGCAGGAGATCTAAATGGTCATCAATATAAGAGTGGAGCACTGGATTCTTTCCGAATCAGTTGGATGGATATACCTTCATTTATGGAAATCTATTCCTCAAAATTAGGAAGCATCTACGCCCGTGTATTTCTCTGTTAGTTAGTTAGTTAGTTGTTTTTCTTTAAATAAAGGTTCCTCCTGCACGAGTCAACAAGAAGATGATAAAGAAGAGATTAGACTAAAGAGTAGAGATAGAACATAGTGTAATGAGTTTACTGTTATAATGAAAAATAGAGCTTTGTATTAAGTTTTCTTACAAGCAGAACAGTCATGTATGTGATTTCGAGTTCATGAATAAAAAGCCAATGATGTTTTGAGTTCAGCTCTTGTTTAAGTTCGTTGATGCTTGCTAAGGGGGCCCACTTAGTAAGTATCCATAGTTAGCTATTTGCTTTCTGTTTTTTATCTGTTAGAACTTCATTCTAGTAAGTTTTGATGCAAACTCAGTCTTAAACTGTTCCTGCAGCATAAGGAATCCATCCCTGTGTCTGTTCCTGTAGCATAAGGGCAGTTCATGGTTTGTTTTCCCAGTAATGGTTATTGTGATTCCTGCTTTAGTTAAGTGATGCTTAAGTTAGTAAAACTTTGTTTCATGTTCCTGCATCAGAGTTAGAATCCTTTTCAAGCATTTATTTTGAGTAGGTTGTGGCTAAAATCAGTTCTTAGTGCACATATAGTGCCGCTCCATTTCAAGTATACGTTCCCTGGTTTGACAAGTAAATGAAGGACCATGAGAAGATGTTAGTCACCTGCTGGAATGTCCAATTCCCAGGTTAGGATTTGTCATGACTTCTATATCCTTTGTGGGCACAACCAATGGTCATCTTGAAGAAGATGTTTATGTGGAACAACCACCTGGGTATGAGATTTTAGGCCAATAAGACAAGGTTTATAAGTTCAAGAAAGCACTATATGGTCTCAAACAAGGCCCAAGAGCTTGGTATAGCAGAATTGATTCATATCTTCTACAAAATGGCTTCAATAGGTGCAGTAATGAGCAAAAATTGTACACAAATATGAATGAAAAAGGTGAAATTCTCATTGTATGTTTATATGTTGATGATTTAGTATTCATATGTGACTTATCAATTGATTTGTTCAAAGAAGCTATGAAGAAGGAATTTGAAATAACAAATTTAGGACTCATGAAATACTTTTTAGGAATTGAGATGAATCAAAATGAAAATGGTATATTCATCTCTCAAACAAAGTATGCAAATTATATTTTGAAAAGGTTTAATATGTTGAATTGCAAATCAGTACTAACACCAATTGTCACAAGTTTGAAGCTAAGCAAGGATGACAAAGGATCAAATGTAGATCAAAATTTTTATAAGAGACTTGTTAGTAGTCTCATGTACCTAACAACCACAAGGATAGACATAATGTATTGTGTAAGTTTGATTGCAAGGTTCACATAGTCTCCAAAAGACTCACATTGGAAAGCTGAGAAAAGAATCTTAAAATATGTGAGTGGAAAAAGAAATGATGTGATCTAATATTCAAGCTCAAATGAGTTCAAACTCATAGAATACATAGATAGTGATTGTTCTAGAAGCATTGATGATAGAAAGAGCACATCTGGTTATTTTTTCACTTTGACACCAGTGTAGTATCATGGGATTCAAAGAAATAATCCATTGTCACACTTTCATCTGTTGAAGCAGAGTATGTAGCAGCAACAAGTGCATCATGCCAAGTAGTTTGGATGAGAAGAGTATTGAAAGAGTTGAAACATGGAAAAGAAGAAGCAATAAAGTATATTGTGACCATTGGTTAATAGATTATCACCTAACTCTATATTCTCACGCCCACAAAGGTGACAAATATAACCATAGTTGAACCAGTAATAACACTATTTTTAGACTGATTCTCTGCTTATTTTAAAAGGTGGCAGCTACCTTCATTTGATATTTAGGGAATAATTTTTAACTAAGGTTGATTTTAACCAGAAAGAAAATAAAGGAAAGGGATTTTAACCATAAATATTTAAAGGCATTCATTGACTTCATAGAATAAAACTGAAATACACCTCAACCAAAATTAAATAAAAATCACCATAGAATCCTTATTCACAGATAAACGATACCATAGTGATGCAATGAATTAGAGTATGTAATATGTCACCCAAAAATAGATCACACACAGGTAGAAAATTCAACATAAGAAGAACAAATTCATACACTGTAATTCAAAGATTACGATTGCATAAACTCAACCAGTGCATTCTATATCAGGATAACTAAAAACATGAAATTATAAATTTTTTTTTTCTCTAATGAGTAAATCAAAGTTTTCTGAAAAGATTTGATCACCATCAACCAAATCCATATTTAAAGCATAGCTAATTGTCTTTGGTAATAGTTTCTTGAAAGTAACTATATCGAATAAAAGATAAGTCTTAAACTTAAAAAGATCCAAATTAAACTAAAGTATCATGAAATACTAAAAATAACTAAGCATCATTTCCATCTGCCTCAACCTCTTCCTCTTCTATATTCTTGATCACTCCTTGTTGCAATAATTCTTCTTGTTCCTTCACTCTAGATTTGCAGTCTCTGTACCTAGTAATAATTGCAAGTATTTCTTTACTTCCTGGTGTTATAGTGATCTATAGTCCAATTCTCCATTTGGTTAGAGTAGCCTCAGACTCGATCAGAATGTCAGCTCTCTTGTTTGCCTCAGATTTCAAATAATTGAGGTAGAATTGCAATCTACTGAGTTTTGAGAAAGATTCTTTGGTCATCATAGCAGGGTCTACTATCTCATTGTTGAATACTTCTTTGAATTTCAAACAAATCTCTTTCGAATCCAAAATATTCTCATCAAACTCATTAGTGATATCTTCTTTTAGGTCATGACAATTACCTTTTAACTCTATCAACATGTATAGATACTTTTCAAGCACTTCAGAAATTTACTTTACTAGACCTTGTCATAAATGCTTAATTTTCATTTCAATGAGTCAGACCAAGAAGGATCTAATTCATTTGGATCATTCACAATTTTTTCATTGACCAATTTTATTTGGTCCATGTAAATCAACTCCTTCATTTCTTGTGAGAGCATGTAGAGATTGGCCTGATCTTTCCTAACTTGACGTAGCTCTGCCATCAATTATTTCCTTTTATCAATAATCTGAGTATAAAAAGTACAGATTTGCTAATAAAGAGGATGATTTCTTGAGAAATTTCATTTATCCATTCACTGACAACCTTAGAATAGCTCATATTATTTCTAATTAATTTTATTGTAAACCCATCAATATCTTCCCTCTGAGAACTTGAGGCTTCACTGGATATAGGAGGGGGAATCAAAGAGGAAATAAAATTCTTTAAATTGAGGACTTGAGATTGCAAATTAACCTTTTCCTTTCTTTCTTCCTTTACCAGCTTAATCAAAGCATTGACCGAATAATTAGCATGATATACATTACCCTCAAGATTTTGAGGTCCCATGTCAACATGTGTGATTTTCTAATCAACTTCAGTTATTTCATCATCATTCAAATATTTTATGGGGTCTACAATTTCTAATATCTGATTACCAGAAGTAGGACCAGCTAGCATTCTCAACATTTTATGAGCTTTATTTGGCCTTGTGGAAGTCTGGATAAACCTTGTAACTGTATCTACTCTGATTGTTGTCATGGGAGTATATTTCCTCTTTTTCTCCACTACTTTTTTAGCCATACCAAGGAGGCTTCTACCAAAATAGAATACTTATTTCCTTGAAAAATTTCCTTAGGCTCACCAGGAGTGATGGGTGAATTTTCCACTAGGGAAGAAGGTACTTCAAATAAATGAGGGAAGGTATTGTCTTCAATAATTTTCTTAAAAATGGCATCTGAATCCTCAAGTATGGGTTTTGTTTGACTAGTCTTCTTCTTAGAAGCGAGAATAGATATAGTATCTTGTTCACATACAAAATTCAATTTAGCTACCTCTCTAGGCTTCTCATCATCACCCCCAGATTCTGAATTTGCACTCGAAGACCTAATAACCAACCTCATAGACGATGTACTTGTTAGAATCAAGGAAACACTGAGAGGGGGGGTGAATCAGTGTTCAAAAAATCTAACCTTTATTAATCTAAAATTTGAAACCATTTCAACATTGCATTAAAGGAAATATGCATGCATTCAAATTAATCATTCGCAACACCATAACACAAGGATTTTTGCGTGGAAACCCTGTTAGGGGAAAAACCATGGTGGAGGTTAATCCACAATTTGAGTACTCAAATATAAATTTTTACAAAAGAGAATGCACTTGCATTCAGGCAAATTGCCTAGAGCTTACTACTTAAAAGGGCAGGCTCACTGGCTTACAAAAGTTTAGATTAAAACTATATGAAGGTTGACCTAAAATAGTATCATCTATTTATGCCAAGTTATAGTTCTAGGGAAGGTCATAGATTTGATTCTGGATCTTCTTTTTTGACTCTGCACTTCACTTTGCTCTACCCTTTTCTTCTCTTCGCATCACACATAGGAAAATTCACACTATTACTCTACTGAATTTCACACTAAACATTCACTATGCTTGTTATCTTATCTCTACTCTATTCTACTACAAAATGATAAAATGATCTCATATATATATATCCGATAACAAGGATTTAACCATTCACTAGTCAGCTTCATAAAGTATTAAATTTCTTTCCAACTTGTTGGCTAGATCCACCACTAATTCTTTATGCGCATCCTCTAAAGTCGGTTAGGACATAAAGAGGACCCAAAAAAAACATAATCAAGCATGGAAACATTTAATTAATTACTCCTTATACATCTATGATTTCTATACTTGACAGTCGGCTTTTTACCACATATATTCAACATATTAATGTATCAGATCTCCTAGATCATGTACCAATGACTGTGCATCAAAAAAATTATTTAGTAAGGTATTCCAAACATCAAAAATCCTTTGTATGAGGTCCAAAACACAAAATAATAGTCTGGTGAGGTAATCAGATCAACTTTTGTGCCTTTAACCGAATGCCCTGTTCTTTTCTCTATTCTACTGATAGAGACCATAACTATACTATAGATCAGATGCATGACTTAGGTTTCCATAAATGACAAAACTTACAAGCCATATTCCAACAATCTCCCCCTTTGGCATTGATGGAAACACTTAGTGAACAATGAATTTAGTGTGAGAATAATTATAGGTATGCTGCCAAACTTTTACTATACTTTCTCCCCCTAAGATTTATAAGGAATTTTTCCTACATTCTCTCCCCCTTGGACACCAATGAAAAAGCATAGAAACCATATTCAAAAAATTGATAAAATAGTCACAAAACACGTGTTCAAAATCCTCAAAACTTCAAGACATATATGACGACAATTCTCCCCTTTTTGACCAAAACTTCAAAAATTTAAAAATAATTAACTACTACTTTAGAAGATTATCTTATGATTTTTATTCATTTCTAGAAGGGACTTCTTCCAAGCATCTATTGTGATTCCAATGATAATGATCAAACTGTTGTTCTTGGAAGTTTTATTAGCAATTTCAGTTAAAGATTTTGAAATTGTAATTGATTCTTCCAGTATCTCACCTTTCCTTAGTATCTCCACCATTTGCTCCAATATGCATTTAGTTAGATCCTTCACCTTCCAAAATGTGTCCACAAGTGTTCTTGGTGAATTGAATTTTTGTGTGTTCAAATTGTAGATCACGAATTATTTTCTTGATGGTGCCATTATGATCCTACAACATGTCAAAGCTTTTTCCAATGCCATTAAACTCTGTTTCAATGTGATCTAATTTGTCTTTGTAATTACTAACAGCATGGGGCCAACAGATGCAATAGTTGTAGATGTTATTTGTTGCATTGATTCATTTTCTTCTTCATTTTGGAAGGAGATAGCCTGAATTGCTCCTTCAAGTGAGAGATCACTTCACCTTCTTCTTTCTCTTGATCCTTAGAGTTCAATGTTTCTTTGCCGCATTCAATCATTTCATCGCAAAAAAATTTCTACAGACTCTCCAATTTGATTTTTCGTTTCTCAACATGAGTATTTAGTACACTTAGAATCATATCTTGATCATATGATGGTCTAACAGACCATAAACTAGCTATTTTATGCATTATGCCTTCTTCTTGAATAAGCTATTGTAGCTTTTCTTTAGTTAGATCTTATTCTTCATCACTAACTTTTTTTGGTTCTGATTCATTTTTCTGTGGATCCTCAATTTCTTCATCAGATTCTTCATCTGGAATATCCATAATTTCCTTTCCTTTTCCTTTTCCCTCAATTCTAGGAACTTTTCTTTTTGGAGGGTTGTATTCAAAAATTTATTTTTCTCTTTTCTGCCTTTTATCCATGCCACCGGAAGAGGAACCAACTTCAATTGTTCTTACCAAAAGGTAAATATTGATTGAACCACATTTTCCAAGTACACTCTTAAATAAATTTTAAAATTCTAGATCCCAATCAGTCAAGCGCTTAGAATATGAGTATATTTGTTTGCATACTGGTTCATTTTCTTTCCACACCACATTGTCAATATTTGGCAAACAATTCAAGAAATACATTGCTAAACATATAATCAAAGTATCGAACCTGAAAGGATAGCCTGTTTCTTTTGCTAGTTGCACATTCTCACTCCACTGATCCTTTATCAATCTGCACAGGTCAAAGTCTTGACCTTCAAATATCATCTTGTGAGAAATGTAGACTACGCTAGCCGAAGTTGCTCCTTCTCAATTTTTGAAAAAATAAATTATAAGAAATTTTGTGCACAATGTACTTTGTAACAAGATTCTTGATTGTCACAATTATCAATGGTCTCTGATCTTCGATTATTCTGGTTAGGGTTTCAACTTCCTTGTTTCAGATGGATTTCTTCCTCGGTATATCTTTGACTTTTCATAATCCAGTCAAATTCTCAATTGTTTCCTTCGAGATGGCATAGGGTTTTTCTAAAGTTAAAGTATCATCATGCAATCTACTCAGGATGAATTTCATGAATTCCTCATTCTCAAAGTATGGAAACTCATTCTAGATATCCAAATTCCAATGTTTGGCTTCACTCAATTGCTTCAATTCATTAGGCAGTAAATTTTTTCTCATAGACCTAATATTTGCAATGTTATATTCATCTAGAGTGATCGACCCTTTGATTTTTTCCATTTTTCGTTTCGTAAGGGTTTACAATCGCTCACCGAAATATATGAAAATTCTGAAGACAACTGAAATACTTGATAGATTTTGTGAATTATCGATGAATTGATTTCATTGCTTTGAAATTCTTCTTTTGAGTGCTCTTCTTATTTTCTTCTCCGATGAAAAGTGACAAATGATGGCTCCAACTTGAATTTAATAGTTTGCACACGTGCAATAAATGCACTTGCCCTAAATTTTTTGGGTGCTCTATTTTCTTAGACAATGACAAAAAAATCCTCTGTGGACCTATGAATTCTTTGAATTTTCTTATGAAATTTCTCCAAAACCTCTACACATCATAAATAAACCTTCTTGACCATTCTTCGCATTTTGGTACCATCCATAGATAGGGGAGGAAATATTTTTCTTGAAAAACTCCCCCTAGGCCAGTGGCTTGATATCAATTACCGGAAGCAAGTTCCGGTACAGAACTATTTCTAGAATCAGAATTATTCTTTCTTACCCATGTCTTCTTCATCTAATCTCTTATTTCATCCGTAGTCACTTTTTCTTTCCCTTTATCATTTTTCTCTATATTTCTGCCTCTGTATACCGAACCTCTTCTGTCCATATTTTTGTTTCTGCAGAATCTTGCAATGTGACTAGACTTATTTCAATTGTAGCACACAGTACTTCATTATTTTGACCAATCACTCCATTGATTTCTTCTTGACCTACATTGATTAGCAATATGCCAAAATTTCCCACATGTATGACATTCAACATTCTTTCTATTGACAAAGTAGTTTGACATATTTCTGAAATCAATTGATTTGTGACCAAACTTTTTGCATTTGAAACACTGACCAGAGAATGATGAATTAATTGACTTCATATTACTTCTACACTGAGTAGCCATATGGCCGAATTTATTGCAAGCAAAATAGTAACCATTAAATTTTTGAGCATTAGGTTGTCTTACTAGATACCTTCCACCTTTGTTCATCTGGTTGCTTTATCTAAGATTCTTCTATCTAGAACTCTCTCATTTTTCATATCAAAGACATCTCTTATCATTTCCACTCTTTTTTCCTTGAGTAAGCTCATCAAGCTTCACCAAGCTAATCTTAAAATTTTCTTTGTATTCATTTCCAATGATAAGATCATTCCTAAGAGTTGCAATTTGCTTACCATGTTCTTCTTCATTGTTTCTGGATATTTGTAACTCACTTTCCAACTGATTAAATTATCCAAATTTATTCTACTGCATTCATCAGATTTCTCTTTCAGGTCCTGAGCAAGGTTTTCCTCATTTTTCTTCCTTTCTTCAATCTCAAAAGTCATTTTCATCATCATAGATTCTATTTCATGTTTTAGGTTTGTATTGTCTCTAGAAAGCTTTTTACATTCTTCAATTATCTCCTTCAAGGTTTGATTCAAGTGAGCATCATCCATATTTTTGTTCTCCTTCTGTTGTATCTGATCATAGAGATCCTTTCTCTTCTCCCTAGATTTAACAATCTAATCCTTCAATGATTGAATGAATTTCTCTGCATCTATAAGATTCTCTCTCAATTCACTAACTTTTGCTTTACATTGATCAAGGTCAGCAATTGCGACTAGAAGTTGTTGTTGAAGACCATTAGAGTCCATTATATTCCAAGATCTACCTCAAGTTGCTAAACTTCTTCAGAGGAACTATGCTCTGATACCAATTGTTGGACTCAAGGGAACACTGAGAGGGGGGGTGTGAATCAGTGTTCAACAAATTTAACCTTTATTAATCTGAAACTTGAAACCATTTCAACATTGCATTAAATGAAAGATGCATGCATTCAAAATAATCATTCGCAACACCATAACACAAGGATTTTTGCGTGGAAACCTTGTTAGGGGAAAAACCATAGTGGAGGTTAATCCACAATTTGAGTACTCAAATATAGATGTTTACAAAAGAGAATGCAATTACATTCAAGCACACTGCCTAGAGCTCACTGCTCAAAAGGGAAGGCCCACTGCCTTACACAAGTTTAGATTTAAACCATCTGAAGGTTGAACTGAAATATTGGCATCTATTTATGCCAAGTTATAGTTCTGGTGAAGTTCATAGATTTGATTCTGGATCTTCTTTCTGACTTTGCACTTCACTCTACTCTACTCTGCCCTTTTCTACTCTTCGCATCACACATAGGAAAATTTGCACTATTACTCTACTGAATTTCTCACTACACATTCGTTATTCTTGTTATCTCATCTCTACTCTATTCTACTAAAAAATGATAAAACGATCTCATATATATATCCACTAACAAGGATTTAACCATTCATCAATCGACTTCATAAAGTATTAAATTTCTTTACAACTTGTTGGCTAGATCCACCACTAATTATTTATGTGCATCCTCTAAAGTTTGTTAGGACATAGACATGACCCAAACAAAATATAATTGAGCATGAAAACATTTAATTAATTACTTCTTATACATTTGTGATTGCTATACTTGACGGGTCATATTTTTACCACAGATATTCAACAAGTTAATGTACCAGATCTCCTAGATCACATATTAGTGACTGCGCATCAAAAAAATTCTTCAATAAGTTATTCCAAACATCAAAAATCCTTTGTATGAGGTCTACAACACAAAATAATAGTCCGGTGAGGTAATCAGATCAACTTTTGCATCTTTAACTGAATGCCCTCTTCTTTTCTCTGTTTTGTCGGTAGAGACCAAAACTATACTATAGATTAGATGCATGAATTAGGTTTCCATCAATGAAAACATTTACAATCCATATGCTAATAGTACTCACTGCAAATTTTTGAGTGGACCTCTATTCATTTCTTTGAGCTGATTTTGGTTCTTGAGTAGAGTCTATAGCTTGTCGCCATCTCCCCTCTAACCAGTCATGGGTTCTTTTCAATATTGAGGTAGGTCGAACATTCATTTTCAATACCTCATTTTTTCTCCAATCAACCTTGGGATGAGATTTATCAGATAGTATTTCATATTCTAGATCAATGACCATTGAATCTTCTATCACATTCTTAGGAATTTGGATAGAAAGACCAAAAACTTGTATTTGTTTGAGGGTTAACCTCATATATTCTCTCTTCAAAACCTCATTTTCATCAACACAATCTTCCCAAAAGTTCTCAATAGAATACTGATGCTGATATGAACCTCCTCCATATAAATTTTGTCTCATGAAACCCTTGCTATGAAAATTAGCCCTCATGAACAAATGTTGAATATTATAGTCCTTGAGGATTCCCCGAACACCCTTAGCCATATGATTATTTTTACACGTGAAGGAAGGAGTTATCAAAGGGAAAGCATAACCTTTCTTCCCCATATTCATGTACTTTACATTCACCAAGGCCATGATTTTTCTACAAACTTCCTAGAATACCCGCAAATCTTTTGGATATCTAGGTAATTTTAATGGGGATTTTTCATAACCTCTTATCCTCAAGTAGGAAAACTTATCAAATTGGATAAAGAAACTTCCATACTTTGATACCAAGGACATTGACTCAAGAGAAAAATGCATTTCAGGATTTCAATCTAATTTCCTCACAACTTCCATAAAAAATGCATCATTGACAAGGAAAAAATCTCTCATTCCAACCTGCTTGGTGAACTATGGATAACACTTGTATACAGACATGCCAAAACTTGGAGGTACCTACAGCTTTAATCCTAGACAAAATGATCTTTGATTAGCTATAATGTATATTAAGCAAGAACATAGATGAAAGGTGACAGTCTTCTAGAAATTGACTAATTGCTCACTCAAATGAAAACAAATTATCTTAACCCAGTCAATGAACACATTCTCATCAAAGATAACCAAAATAAATTGACACATCTAGTCTTCAAAAGGTTCAATTTGTGCATTTCCAACAATGCGATGTAATAAAGCAATCGTATCTGCAATTTCTCCTTTGAAATGTATTATTGTAAGTTTGGTAGGTAACTATGACTTACCTCTTTTCTCTGATTTCAACCAACCTTTGGCCATCTAATTCTTGCACCAGTCCTCATTAACCCTGAAAAAATCATTAGCCACCGCAACAAACATATCTTTTATAGGCGCTCTCATAGGAATCTTTAGCGCTTGGGAAATGACCTCAGGAGAAATTCTAGCAACAACAGTCTCGTCCATGGATTTTATTTCCCTTGTTTCTAGAATATACCTTCTCGTGCATGCGCCTACCAGGTGCATGCTTAGCATGACTTCTAGAAAACTCGTGGTGTGAGCTAATCCGTTTTCTAACAGTTTTGCATCGATGGAAGATTTTTTGTTACTTTCGAAACACACCCAAAATTCCTCCAACTTGAAGGATCCCAGCTCTGTGTCCCTTATGTTGAGCCAACGATTTCCAATTTCAGACTGCATGAGCTCACAACACACAAAGGAACACTCGTTTTCTTGAAGAAATAATTGCAAAAAATTGAGGTACAACTAAAACTCAGCCAGATAAATTTCCACCACCCTAGATTGTATGAGGATGAAAAGACATGCATTTGGTGCTGAATTAATGTGATGCCTTACATAAACCCTTGGTAAAGAAAACCTTAAGACTGGCATGTTTTGCAAAATTATTTGATAAGACATCTCTAGGTCACATTGTACACATAATTAAATACATGGGCGGCTCCTTGGAACACATGGAATGGACAACACATATCTTTTTCATGGAGAAAAGACAATTTATGATGTAGGAGAATCCTTGGTTCTTGGCAATCTTGCATCAACCAAAAATATTTTCATTGAATTCTTGTTTTTTCAGTTCTTTTCCAGTTCAAGTTGGTAGATCTGGTGTTTGGTCATGTTTACTCACCAGATCTCACATACCTATGGTTTCATTGTGGATGTGTTCAATTACCTTATTCCAAGTTTTCAGCTCGATTGGATATTTTTTTGACAAGTTATAGCTCTCAGATTGAGTGACAGTTTTTGGAACTGGCCCCAAAATAATTTCAAACCTAACGGCTAGTTGGATCGATCGCGGATCTCACCCATAGCTTGTGGATCCTCATGGTATTTTTAGATCTATTCCTTGGAGTGTCCTCAACCTTAATTTTAGGTCCACACTTCATCTTAGGCATCTACCATGAGTGGAGTTTGAGTTTGATGTCGACCCGTTCTTGCACACGTTACATTTCCTTCATTGGAGATTGTAATGATCTTTGGTCGACGCGAATGTTTCTCGATCCGCGGATGTGATATAAAGCTTATAATGGATCATTTGAATGGAAATCAATCAAGATCAAGTAGATTAGGATGTATATAAAGTTTGATTTATAGGATTTTCGCTCGCATATAAGAGCACTATATTTTGAGCATGTTGTAATCAAGCCTATGAGCTAAATCTATAAGCTTGGATGTGGCTAAGTATTTGTAATCGAGATTTCTGCTAATAATAAAGTTTGTAACTAAATTTTCCTCCATATTATGTGTTGCCTCTATTGTGTTACTCTTTCTACATGGTCTAGATTGTTCTCTTTGAGGACCCTCCTACTGTGACTACACCAAATTGGTATCAGAGTGAGATTTGTTCCTTGCGAGATTGCAAGAGTTTGTGCAATCTTGTTGAAGATTTTTTATGGGGTGACGGATTGAGGATCCGACTGGTAGCTATAGAGGATTTATTTAAAGATGGTGGTAAGATTAAATGGTAGAGGAAATGGAGCGTGTGGAAATGAAAACCCATCTATGATGGAAATGTTGAGAGGAATTGTTGCTAGATAAGAATTAGTTAAAATGACCCAGAGAAGAGGTCGACCAGTTGATGATGTAAGTGATGAAGAAGTGGAAGAACAAGAAGAAGTTGCAAGAGAAGAGAAACCTGGTCTTGATCAGGGGGAAGAGAGGTTCATAAGAGCCCTAACTAGAGTGAACACTAAACCACATTTCAATCCATCAGATTATAATGGTAAATTGGATTTAGATGAATTGCTTGATTGGATAATAGAGATGGAAAAGTACTTTGATTTTGAAGGAACCACAAATGATAAGAAGGTGAAGTTTTCCTATACAAAGTTGAAAGGACATGCATCCCTTTGGTGGTAACATTTGCAAATAGATAGGAAAAGAAAAGGAAAGGAGAAGATAAGATCATGGGATCAAATGGTGAATAAGTTGAAAACAAAGTTCATGCCTACAAACTATCGGATCAGTTTGTTCCAAAAATTACAGAGTCTAAAACAGAAGGAATCAAGTGTGGCAGAGTATACTGAGGAGTTCTTCAAGTTGAATATCAGATCTATACATTTAGAAGATGAGACCGAACAAGTAGCTAGATATACATGAATGGTTTGAGGTCATCTATACAAGATGAGATCAGTTTGATCAAGTTGTTGAGTGTGGAAGAGGCATATCAGTGTGACCTAAAAGAAAAAGAGAAGCTAAATAAAAGATATGATCAAAGATAGAGAGGAAGAGGTGGAAGATTTCAGAGAGGAAGAATATTCACTAGAAGAGGAAGAAGACCTTTTGTAGATCAAAATAAAGATAAGGATGTCAGTAAGAATGATAGTTCATACTGAAGAGATGATGGAAACTCTTAAAAAATAGGAGGATATGGTGGTTATAGGAATAAAGTATATAGAAAAGGCGATAGAGGATAAGAGAAAAGAGAATTTAGGGGAACTTGTTATAAGTGTGGCAGAGAAGAACATAGAGCATTTGAATGTAATCAGGGAGAAACAAGCAGAAGAACAAATAACAATAGGAGAAAAACCTTTTCTGAAGAGGATCATGATGGATAACCTAACAAACTGGAAGAAGGAGAAGTGATGGTGAACAAAAGATTATTATGTCAAAGTGAGATGGAGTAGGAATCATTGCAGAGAAAGAATTTTTTCTGGACCAGATGCAAGGTAGCTGGTAAATGTTGCAAAGTGATCATAGATGGTGGAAGTTTAGAGAACTTCACTTCTAAATAAATGGTGACCAAGTTGAAGTTGGAAAGATTGAAACACCTAAATCTCTATTTGATAGCATGGATTCAAGATGAGCATAAGATTCTAATAAGTGAACAATGTCTGGTGAAATTGAAGATAGGAAATTACCATGATGAAGTTTTGTGTGATATTATGCCTATGGATGTATGCCATGTTTTTTTAGAAGACCTTGGAAGTATGATAGATAGGCTATTCATGATGGAAAGAAGAAAATATATATACTATTGCTTCTAATAGGATGAAATAGTCTTTGTTTCCCTTGGAACATGTTCCTAGAATTGAGGTTTGTACGAGTGATAGAATTTGTTTGGTTGATGGGAGGAGATTCCTGGATGGATTGAGACATGAGAACATGTGTTATGCCCTAGTACCTAATAAGGTTGAAGATTTGAAGTATGTAGAAGAACAACCTGAGGAGATAAAAGAGTTGCTAACATAATATGAAGCTATCATTTGAGACAATGTACTTGATGGATTGCCACCTGTGAGGAGTATTATTTATTGCATGGATTTGATTCTTGGAGCTAGTTTTCCTAATAAAGAATCAAACCAAATGACACTGGCAGAAAATGAAGAATTGAATAAACAACTACAAGAGTTGTTGAGAAAAGGTTTGATCAAAGAAAGATTGATTCCTTGTGCAGTACCTACTATATTGGAATCTAAGAAGATAGAGAATGGAGAATGTGTACAGACTCTAGAGCCATAAACAAGATCACACTGAATTATAGATTTCCTTTGCCCTAGATGGATGATATTATGGATTGTTTGAGTGGAGCTAAATACTTTACAAAAATAGATTTGAAAAGTGGATATCATCAGATTAGAATCAGGGAAGGGGATGAATGGAAAAAAACATTCAAGAAAACTAAAGGGTTGTATGACTAGTTGGTGACGCCCTTTGGAATAAAAAATACACCAAGTACTTCCATGAGGTTGATGAATGAGGTATTGAAGAAATTCTTGGGTAAGTTTGTGATTTTTTATTTGGATGACATCTTGATTTTCAGTAAGACTAGAGAAGAAATTTTTTTGCATCTAAGGAAAGTTTTGTAGAGGTTGAGAGAAGAGAAGTTTCTAATAAACATTAAGAAGTGTAGTTTCATGAAGGAAGAGTTGTGTTGATGGGTGTTTTTGCACACCTTCTCAACACAGGAAATGCGTAAGTGCATTACCTCTCTTGAAAGGAAATATCCAACAAGTTGCTGAAAATCACCCCAAGGTCTCTCGAGTGTCAGGTCATGACTTGCATGGGCTATCTCAATTGATGTTTGATGTGATTTTTTCCAGTAATCATAGGGTGGACTTACATGAGTTCAGCTGGAAGGGGAATCGGATCTGTAAACGAAGTTTTTGAGGTGGGGAAGTTACTGTACATTTGCTGCAAATTCAAACAACAATCTTGAACTCCATTTCTATTTCGGATTTCACTTTACAATGTGCAATGAACCTTAGCATATGCTACTTCTTAAAAAAAAAGGGAAAAAAAGGGAAAGGAAGAGAGAGGGTTTCTGGACCTGCAACTACCAATGAACAATGATCATGGAGGTTTCTACAATGGACAATTTCCTTAAAACAAAATTCCACTTAACGAAAATTTCTCAGTGTCATGAAATATGTGCTATCTTCTAAGGACTGCAGATGTTTTATCATTCATTCACCATACATATGCATGAATAAAGATAAAGATTTAAAAGTAGCTTCAAATCTAGGTCCTGACTAACTTTACACAGTTATCTACCAGCAGTAAAAAACCAAAAGTATGGACAACAAAATAATCTACACAACAAAAATCTTCATAACCATGAACAACATTACTCAATCTACCAAAGATAGCTGAAAGGAAACCAAAACAGTAAAGAAAATTGAACCGGGTCATCCAACTATGAGAGAAGAATCTTGAAACATGAGAAGAAATCCAAAAATTCTCCAAAGTCAATGTATTTCTATTGCAATTTCTTTAGCATGTCTTTACAACAACTCAACTCTCCTTGAAAATGAGAGGAGACCCCCCTATTTATAGTGTCCCAAAAGTAGAACATTTTTCCAAGATTGATTTACATTTTTGTGGCCACAATTCACTGTAAACTAGGGCTCTACCTACCCCCCAATATATTACATTTTAAAATACCTTTTGTCCATATCCCTATTTTGTCTTCTAGTGGAAGCACTGTAGCATTTTGTCCTTTTGTTGATTGCTCTTTGCTGCAACTATTCCTTTAGAAATTCTTCACCAATAATAGGGTTGCCTTCTTGCTTCTTCAAACCTGCATACTCCATTAATTTCAAGATCATTGGTTGGAGCTTATCGACCTCCATGATGTCGAATCTCAGCACTTGGTAGCTCCACTATTTGGAATTATTAACAAGATTCTCCCAGTCCTCCTCGTACTTGGTAATGTGATATTTGAATAGCTCAGATTAGGAAAAATCTTGAGTAGCAAAGCTCATAAAATCTATAGTAATTCGCCAGACATCTCGTCTTCCATCCTCTTTTGGAAGTGAGGCTTTATATTTTATGGATTGATCTGGACAATGGGCATTTCGCATCCTGTCATTAGCTTCAGATATCAGAAATAATCTTCCCTAGCTTCCTTGGCCCACTCAACATTTAGATTTACCCTTTCAAGTACCTGTTCTAGCCTTTCCCTCCGATGATCGAAGACTCGTTTCTACACATCCATCTACCAATGATCATCATCTTTGAAGGAAAATTACTTCTCCCAAATTTCACTTGGTAGCCTAAGGATACCCTCAATTTTTGGGTAAGTAACCCCATACTTCTTTTGGGAATTCTATGCAGATCTTCCTCATACCTTCAATAGATGTTTGTACCTCTAAGAACTTGTTTTTTGTCCGAACAATGTGAATGATACCTATGTTCCCAACATCCAAGGCCTACTAGAACCAATTTTTTGTGGTCCTGTCCAAGTTATTTCTCTTCTCGAGCTTGTTAATTTTCTCTTTTGATAGCAACTATGGTGGGGCCGAGGATGTGGTTGGTCGCTCCTCTGTGGATGACCATTTTTAGATATAGGCTATCAAATCAGCCACTTGTGCCTTAAGCTCCTCCTTGGAAACTTTGTCTTGTTGAATGAGATGCACCATTGTGGTGATTGATTCCTGGAGATGATCAGCCTTCTGCTCCCTGGTGGCCACTCCCAAGTCAATGGTGGATATTTTATAGCTTATTACCTGCTCTCCCACCACTGGCGTAGCTATTTGTACTGCTCTGGATCCAGAGGCATCCATCATTACCTTTGACCTAATCTTTGGCTTCTTCTACTTCCTAGTGTCAATCTGGGCTTGAGCCAATATAGTTTCCAGCCTTGCCCTTGGGTCTTTTGGAGTGGGACTCTTCTTTTCTGGCTGTCTCTCCAGCCAATCAGGCATTGAAGAATTTTCTTTGGGTGTGTCCTTATGATCCCCCCTTTCTTCTTCTATAACTTCAATTTCTTTATCACTAAGGGTCTCCTGATCTTTCCTTGTATCCTCCTCCTCTTCATCGGAGTCCTGAATGAACACTATGTGTTTGATAGGGGATTTGGTAGGTAAGCGTTCATCTGGACTGCTTTCCCTTTCAGTATATTTTTCTTCTTTTTCCTCATCATCATGTCCAGGTGCATGGTCTCATTCTTTCATTGGAGACTTATCACCCTTTGTCCCTATGACAACAACCTCTTATTCAACAATAGGTTATTTTTAGCCTCCTTGTCTTCAATTTCCTTGAGTTGCTTAGCCCACTCGGCATCGAGCTCAGGATCAACTATCTCTTCAATTATCTTTGTGTCTTCACTCTCATCACTGGAAGACTCATAGCTGACCTTGTCAATTAATCAATGCTTGTATATTGGGTGCTCATGATAGTCATATGCCTCCTCTTCCAATATATTAGCTGATTCAATTCGTTGTCTACCGTCCAATTCCTCATAAATTTGCATGGTGGCTTCTATTGTTGGCAGCTTGGTAGGAGGAGGAGGAAATGGAGTGCTAATTATTACCTGAGCCATCACAACTTGTACTGCCAAATTTTCAAACATTCCTGAGAGCTCAGAGGGAACATTTTGCATTTATTTCATGAAGGATTTTGGAAGGGTGAGTGTAGGCATTATGGTTGCAGTGGTAGTAGCTTGAAGAGAAAAGGAAGGAGACACAAAGGATGAAGAAATTGGTGAGGTAGTGGTGGAGGATGAATCAACCAATATTACCCACGTGATGGGAGAAGTAGAAGCAAGATGGACGGAAATGTCCACCGCAGGCGGAGAGGATGCAACTATTGCATGTGGGATAGGTAGAGTGGTGACAACAATAGTAGTGGTTGTGACAGCAGATGAAATAGGCGGAGACTCCGGTTGATCAACCTCCATCTCCTATCCCTCATGGAGTGGATCTTCCTAGATTACCGAAATTTCGGTGGCATTGCCCATTCGCTTATGTTTCTTTGGAGGTTCACCCTCCAAGGCCTTCCTAGTGTACACCTTTGGGTTGGACTGCTGCTCCTCCATCTCCTTTCTCTTTTTTGAACGAACTGATGGAGGGGACTCAGATGCTTCTCCCATCGATGTAGCAGTTGTCCCACCACTCAAACCACTTGGCTCACTCTTGAACCCCTTGAATGTCAAGACAACCCTTTGTTGCTTTAACTGAGAAACTTTCTCATCTATACATGCCTTCATTCGATCCTCAATAGGCTTGGTAAGTATGTCGATGTCATCAACCTTTAGTTCATTCCAATAAATTAGCGGTAGTGGCACGTTTGCAATGGAATTGTAATTGGGTTCGATCATGGTGCTCTCATCCTCTTCAAGTTGATTGGGCATTGAGAACAAATTCACTCTCTTCACAAAGTATGCGGTCATCCGCATATAGTGCCTTAGCCACACCTCCAATTCATCCTTTCAATTGGCTTGGAAATATTCAAAATTGTGGAGGTGGGCATACTCTTGTCCAATCGCCTTCCTAACATAATTGTATGGGTCCACTCGTGGCCTGGCCATGTGAGGTTTGAAGTGATATTCTGCTAATTCCTTCTTTGAATTTCCCACACACTGGGAAGTATTAAGCTCATACATCCCTTGGCCGAGTGTAAGGGGATAAGGGATCCCTGCCAGATTCTTGCTACTCAAAAACATGTGAATGTGGAGTAGCTGCCAAGAGACTTCCAACAATATAATCTGGTCATTAGGGTACCAGGGTAGCTTGTTTGGCTTTTCTGAGAAGCCCTAGGCACAGATGTATGTGAACTTGGGGTGCTAGATAAACAAGAAAGCATATTTTTTTAGAAAATCTCAAGCACTGTGGGAGACTCTTCTCTCAAAATCTTCCCCAAGCAGCCTGATGATGTAGGCGATGAATGCATCGTTTACTCTGCAATAATATTTCTTGAAGTTCTTGAACTATTGCTGAAGGTATTTGTCAAAAGCCTTGAGTTCCCTACTAGGCACTTCATTTGGAATTTTGAATAATCCATTATAATGCCTCCTATCGGCCAGTGAGTATACTAGGTAAGAGGTCATGTAGAACTTGGATGTTTTCTTGACGTTCATGAATTGATCATGAAAGTGGTCATTGATTATTCTTCCCCAGTAGAACGTGGTGTCCTTCCCATGGAGAATGTGCTCAACGAAGTACACCATCCATTCCTAAAAATAGTCTACAGTGGGGAGGCCCATTACTCTGCTTAGAAAAGTGACCAAATCATGATAATCCTCAAAGAAGTCATTGCGAAAGAGTTCTTGGGGAACCTTTGCAGTGCTGCCCCATTTTTCTTTTAGCCA
Organism: Sequoiadendron giganteum; assembly: GCA_007115665.2. Lineage (NCBI taxonomy): Eukaryota > Viridiplantae > Streptophyta > Pinopsida > Cupressales > Cupressaceae > Sequoiadendron > Sequoiadendron giganteum. The sequence continues at coordinate 703,475,601 of CM021102.1, forward strand.
ATACTAGTTTATGATTATTTTGCATCTTATGGGGTCTTCATCCCACATTTCTTTGCATTCGTGGATAGTAGGCAACTCTATCTTTCTGAAGACAGGAATGTGGAAAGTTTTTGTTATTCCTGATGGCAACATGTCGGCTAGGATGTTTCCATCCTTGTTGATAATAGTTCTTGTTTCTAGCTGACATGCCTCTCTACAAGCCATTACCAGCTCAGGGGCAATCAAGGCAGGATGGAAACCTGCAGCCTTGGCTATTCCACTGCTCCTGATGAGTCTTGCATTATCTATTTTGGAGCTTATTCTAACCATTTGTATGAACTCATTAATGTTGACATACCCAATATTCGTGTCAGTGATGTCCTTCCACCTGGTTGTGACCCTGGAGTGCAATGAAACTCCCTGGAATTGGTACTCCATCTGATCCTTATCCTCCTTGCCTCGAGGAGCTTTGGCAGTTCTCTTTCCTTTGTCTTTGGCTACCCTCAAGGTTTCTGCACTCGATTCCATATATCCTGCACATAGAAGCAGGGTTAAGTACAATCTAGCATAGCGACATAAACGGTTAGACAAATCCTTGCAAAACAAGGTTAGATTGAATAATCTATCATTCAAATGTCTAACAGTTAGCTGAATTTTTCACTGAAGGTTCACTGGAAGGAAAATGGATGACCTGGTTCTCATACGCCAGACTTCCCCTATCAGAATGTTGTTCTAGAGGGCGAACAGAGCGGGAAGACCCAGATGATTTCTCTCGATCTTAGGTTTGGATAACGAAGGGTCCATGAGGAAGATGATCACATTTTAGCATGTGGGTCATCATTCATTTTCAGATTGGAGGTCATTTAGGTCACCAGTAAGACATCTAGGATCAAATGAAGGGAAGGTCAAGTCAAGTGTTAGCTGTTTGAAATGACATTTCGAAGGAGGAGTTTCGGAGTTTGGATCTTGGGAGGTGGAAGGTCGTGGGACAAATCCTTTGTAAATTTTTTCATTCGAGGGCCTAGGCTGCAGAGGCTGGGAGGCCGCTACATGATAGCTGTAAGAAATGATGAAGTGGGGACGAAACTCTGAGACTCACAACCTGGCGGACTGGATTCGAGAAGATATTTTTCCTTACACTTTCATCTATTAAAACTTTGTGGAGATTGGGATGTTGGGGTCAGGGGGTCAGAAGGACGGTTTTTGATTGTTATTCAGGACGAGTGAGATGGGATGAAATTCTGGTGGGTGGGGTCTGATGAAGGCAAGGACTTAAAGATTTTCGTTAAAAAATAGTTTCGGCGGGGAAGCACTCGGGACCCGGGAGCCGGAAGGCGGTCACCTGACGGGAGATTGAAATAGCAGAATGGTAGTGGTGGCCCATGGACGGAGGCCTGTAGATCAGGGCCCAAGGTTTGCTCAGAGATGTTCACTCTTTGTTGAAGGTCTCACATCAAATGTCAAGCCAGGGTTCGAGACCTGGATGGGTGAGGTGACAACACCATTTGAAACAGCATAGGCAAAGCGGAAATCTAGAAGTGGAGTCTCAGAGGCCAGAACCCGTGGGGTGTTTCATTGCTTGAGGCAAGTTTGTGCTAAGTCTAAATTTTGAGCAGAAATGACAGCTGAAGGCTTTTGGCTTGGAAGGCGTAGTCGCTTAGTTCGAAGAACAACGATGGGAAGACAAGGTTCTGAGTTTGATTTTCTATGTTTTCGAGGGATGTTTGGGAAATTTCAACACATGGGTTTTGTGGCAAGTGTTCCCTCTAGCAGATTTATACAAAAGATTCCCCTATTGTCCACTGCTTAAGCATAAAACCATGAAAAGACGAAGCAGGTTGTCAGACGGTGAGCATACCTTGAAGACCCGATGAATAGCATTGTTGAATCCTCAAAGAACAACGAAAGGATAGCTCAGGTGCGAAGGAGGCGATGGCATTGCACTTTTCCATTGTTCCTGACATGTGAAAATGACATGTTGGACCCAATATTTATACCCCTAATCACAATTAATGTCCCTAATAAATGCAGGTATGATGGCCGGTGAGGTTGGTGGATTCAAATTAAGGATGGTGGCGGGAAGACCGGAGCCCGAGGGCCGGAATGACGTTGGGTTACTACCATCCAAAACTTTCCAAGTGAGTATCCAATGGTCGGGAAGGTGTCAAGGTACAAAGACTGGAAGGATTTTGGCCGATGGCTGTCCAAAATAGAGAAATCATGACAGAAACCCTGGCAAGGAAACCCGAAGAGTAGGGTCCAGAAGGCGCAACGGAAATGTCAGATTTTGCGCAAGTTTTCAGACAGAAAATAGGAAGCTGGGACCCAGAAGCTAGAAAGGTACTGATCGAAAGCCATTAGAAAAAGCTAAAACAAATAGGGAAACCCGAGAGGGGAATTCTAAGAGTCCGGGCTCGGGACACCCCACAGACGCTAGCAAATGGCGAATGCCAAGGAAGCTTCAGGATATAAATTTTTGAGGGGAAAAATATGGTCAACTTAAGATGAGACTTAAGAGGCATGTTGACCATTACGGAAACCAAAACGGGGGCACACAAAATGAGGCAACAAGAAAATGACCCGACAGGGTAAAAGAAAGAGGGTCCCCATTCCGAACGGGGCATGTGTGTGATAGAAAAAACAAGTTGGTATATCTGGGATTTGTGATATCATTGGATGGATTGAAGATGGATCCTGAGAAGGTAAGAGCTATAATTGAATGGCCTACAACTAAAAGAATTGGAGAGGTGAGATCATTTCATGGATTGGCTAGTTTCTACCGAAAGTTCATGAGGAATTTTAGTTCTATTTGCAGTCCTATGACAGAAACAATGAGAGGATATAGGAGGGATTTTAGGTGGACATCTAGAGCAAACAAAATTTTTGAGTTGTTAAAGTAGAAGGTGAGTGACCAGTCTGTGTTGGCTTTACCAGATTTCAACAAGGTATTTCAAGTAGATTGTGATGCAAGTGGAAATGCAATTGGAGCAGTATTAAGTCAAGAAGGAAGACCAATAGCTTATTTCAGTGAAAAGTTGAATGATGATAGGAGGAGATATTCCATGTATGATCAGGAGTTCTATGCCATAGTTCAAGCTTTGAAGAAGTAGAGACATTACTTGTTATCTAAGGAGTTTGTGTTGTATAAGGATCATCAAGATTTGCAGTATTTGAATATTCAAGGTAAGTTGAATCAAAAACACATGAGATGGGTAGAGTTCTTGCAGAGTTATACTTTTGTTTTGAATCATAGGAGTGGAATTTCAAATAGAGTTACTGATGCTTTGAGTAGGAGAACGAATTTTCTAGCACAGATGAGAGTGGAAGTATTAGGCTTTGAAGAATTGAAGAACTTGTATAAGGAAGACCCAAATTTTCCAGAACCTTGGAGAACATGTAAAGAACTAGTCTTGGAGGATAGGAGTTAACTTGGTTGGATTATTTCATTCAAGAGGATATTTTGTTTAGAGGAAATTAGTTCTATATACCTAGGATTTCAATGAGGGATAACTTGATAAAAGAGAAACATAGTGGAGGATTGGTAGGATACTTTGGAATTGATAAGACAATAGCATTGGTGAGTGAGAATTACTTTTGGCCATAGATTCATAAGGATGTTAAGAGATTTGTGTAGAGTTGCAGAGTTTGCCAAGTTGCAAAGGGGACTAGTCAAAATGTTGGATTGTATAAACCTTTGTCAATACAAGAAAGACCTTGGGAGGATATCAGCATGGATTTCATACTTGGTTTGCCTAAGACACAAAGAGGTAATAATTCAATACTATATGTGGTGTTTGATAGATTTTTGAAGATGGCACATTTCATACCTTGTAAGAAGACAATAGATGCAGTACATGTAGTAGACCTATTTTTTAGAGAAGTGGTCAGATTGCATGGATTACCTAGGAGTATTGTTTTAGATAGAGATACAAAATTTGTTGGTTACTTTTAAGGAACACTTTGGAAGAAGTTGAAGAAAAATTTGAAGTTCAGTTCTAATTTTCACCTACAAATAGATGGATAGACATAGGTAGTAAATAGGAGTTTGAGAAATTTGTTGAGATGTTTGGTTGGAGAGAAGACCAAAAGTTGGGATTTGGCCCTTCCACAAGCAGAGCTTGCCTACAATAATACAGTGAACAGGATTACTAGAAAAACACCCTTTGAGATTGTTACTGGAGTTCACCCTAGAGGTGTATCAAAATTGTGAGACATCAGTAAGGAAGCTAAAAAGAGTGAAAAAGAAGAGGAATTTGCAGAACAAATGAAGAAACTGCATACTCAAGTGAAGCAGCAGTTGGAAGATATGAACCAGAAGTATAAGGAGAAAGAAGATGAAAAGAGGAGACTAAGGAGTTTGAAGTTGGAGATGAAGTGATGGTGTATTTGAGGAAGGAAATAATTCCAATTGGCACATACAGTAAGTTGAAGATGAGGAAGTTTGGACCCTATAATATTTTGAAAACATTTGATTCAAGGAATGCATGCGAAGTAGAGTTACCAGATGACATGGGTATTTCACCTATATTCAATGTTGCAGATCTTCATCTGTACCATGAAGCAGAATTCAGTGAAGGCAATAAGGTAAAATTGGAAGAACAAATTCCTAAACAACAATTAGATGTGATAGAAGAGGTTTTGGATGTCAGAGATGGAAGAAAAACTCATGGAAGATAGTATAAAGAATATCTTGTGAAATGGAAGGGTAGACCAATGGAAGATTCTTCTTCGATTTCTCAGGTTGAGGTAGACCGTCTTGGTTTTCCTTTAGCCTCCAAAAAGTGAGGAACGCACTTTTCATTAACCCCAGATGTCTGATGTAGGAGCATCTTGGTTCTTGGCAATCTTGCATCAACCAAAAATATTTTCTTTCAATTATTGTTTTTGCTCAGTTCTTTTCTAGTTCAAGTTGGTAGATCCGGTGTTTCATCATGTTTGCTCACCAGATCTCGTGTACCTATAATTTCATTGTGGACGTGTTCAATTACCTTATTCCGATTTTTCAGCTTGATTGGATCTTCTTTTGGGAAGTTATCGCTTTCAGATTAAGTGACAGTTTTTGGAACTGGCCTCGAAAGAATTTCAAACCTAACGGCTAGTTGGATCGATCATGGATCTGACCCATAGCTTGCGGATCCTTAGGGTGTGTTTAGATTTGTTCCTTGGAGTGTCACTGACCTTAATTTTAGGTCCACACTTCATCTTACACATCTACCGTGAATGGAGTTTGAGTTTGAGGTTGACCCGTTCTTGCACACGTTACATGTCCTTAATTGGAGATTGTAATGATCTTTGGCCGATGCAGATGTTTCTCGACCCACGGATGTGATATAAAGCTTATAATGGATCATCAGAATGGCAATCAATCAAGAGCAAGTAGATTAGGATGTATATAAAGTTTGATCTATAGGATTTTCGCTTGCATATAAGAGCACTGTATTTTGAGCATGTTGTAATCAGGCCTGTGAGCCGAATCTGTAAGCCCAGATGTGGCCGACTATTTGTAATCAAGATTTTTGCTAATAATAAAGTTTACAATTGCATATTCCTCCATATTCTATGTTTCCTTTGTTGTGTTACTCTTGTTGCACTGTCCAGATTGTTCTCTTTGAGGACCCTCCTACCGTGACTGCACCACTTTATAACCCAAAGTCGGGAGTTACAAAGTTATGAAAAACTCCAACTTACCAACTACATAATGAACCAACACACTTGAGGCCACAAAATAGGAAAGGTTGGATCATCAAAAAGTTAGGGAAAAAACGAACTTGACGACAAAGTTTAAGGACACAGGACGCTAGTGACCTAGGTTTCAAAACTTAAAGCACACATGACAAAGGTTAGGAACTTTGAGATTCTCGTGAAAAAGACTAAAAATGAAGGAAAAGACTTAGACTTGGGTGGAAAATGAAAAATTAAAGATCAAGGAAGATAAGGATTTAATATTTCATGATACAAACAATACCCATAGGTAATAGTGACAACAACTCAGCCATAGCATTGTCCAAAAATACAGTCTTTCACAACAGAAGCAAACATATTGACACTAGATATCATTTTATTAGAGAACTGATTAACAATGGAGAGATATTTTTGGAATTTTGCAGGTCTCAAGATCAATGTGCAGATATCTTCACCAAGGCATTAGGGAAATATTTTTTTGTCTATCAAAGAGATCGATTGGGCATCATAGATAGAAACAGTTGTGATTAACGGGGAGTGTTGAAATTACTCCCAAATACTACCCACCCGCATTAACTTCTCAATAAAATTTCCACACTCCACCATATTCTTCTCTTAGAAGCAATGAAGAAAAAGTGTTCTACTTCTTTCACATGCCAATGTACTATGTAGACATAATCTTTGTCTTCAGATTTTCTCTATGCTAGAAAAGACTTTGCATTAATTGTTATTAATTTTTTTTGGTGTGTTTTCTTTTGTTGTGCATATTCGTATGTCTTAAGGGAGTTTTTTGAGAATAGATGTATGTAAAAAAAAAAAGAACTGAGAGAAGATAAATTGTAGCAACAAATCTTCAAATATGATATTTTGTATGAAAATGGTTTTTGTTCTATTTTAGTAGGGGTTTTAAAGAAGCAATCATAGAGAATGATTTTCATTCTTATTTTCTGATTGTAAAAGAGCATAATCTTTGTTGTTTTTTTCTTTGTAAAAAGAATATGAAGTTTGCAAATGTTAGAAATATTTGAAATATAAATACTCTTGCAACTTATCTTTGTTTTCATTTTCTATGTCATTTGTGCTTTGCTTTTTCCTTTGCCTCTCCCCTTCAAGATGCATATGAGGTAGATCCTTTTGAATTGAATCAATTCTTGACAAAGGCCATGCAAGGGAAGAATGCAATGGACCAACTAGTTGGTAATGATGGTACAATCGACTAGTCAATTGGTCTAGTAATTAAGTAACAATGATTTTAAAGGAAAGTGTGGGCAGTAGTATGGTTTGGACTTCAAGTGGGATATTTTTGGAAGTGATGTCCAACCATCATTGCCCTTTTGTCTTTCTTCTTCGCATGCCTCTTCACTTGCTTGAAAAGTTGGATATAATTCCTTTCTCATTATCTTTTTAGGATGATGAGACTGATGTATTTGAGTTGATTAATTAAAATAGTGTGACCTGCTTTCTTTGGTGGATGTTGCCATTTTAATGGTGAACCATGTTAAATAACTATGTCGATCATGTCTTTATTTTTTCAATTATTTTTGTTGTTTTGTTTATGTTTTTTTGCTGTCAAGATATGTGAGCTTTGACAGCTTACCAAAACATGTTGGGATGGTGTCACTCAAAGAGTTATAACTCAATTCACTATTTGTGAGCTTTGACAGCTTACCCAAAGATGTTTGGATGGTGCCACTCAAAGAGTTAGAACTCAAATCAAGACTTGTGAGTTTTGACAACTTACCCAAAGATATTGGGATGATGCTAGTGAAATGATTACCACACAGATCAAGATGTATTAAGCTAGACATATTACTAATCTCTCTTGGAATCTAACCAATAAAATTAGAGGCAGACAAGCTTAAATACCTCAATTTTCCGAGCTTGTGAAATTGTGAAGGGATGCCAAGTGAAGGGAAGAAGGCATTCTCACTGAAGTCCAAGCTCTCCAGATGCTATAGTTGGAATAGTCCCCCACGAAGTTCCCTCCATGACATGAATGGGTGGATTGAGGACTGAGATATAAGGAAAGGACATGGGCAGTGATTGGGTTGCGGGTGACTCCTTCCCACACGCAACAATTAAATCCCTTCCACGATTGCATTGTGTAATGAGAAATGAAGTTGAGACCCTTTTTGAGATCTAAGAGGGAATTTCTTTCATCCAAGTGACATGAAGAGGAGCAAGGCATCATCATTACTAATAACAATAAAAATACCAACATCATCATCATCACCATCTTCATTGCAAATTGCACAAAACTTCTTTGTTCCTCCAAACAAAGTGTTCTCTCTTTCTCAAACAATGCGTTCTCTCTTTCTCTCTATGAAAATAATGGAAAGTAAAGCTGATTTATAATTGTATTTATCCTATTTCTGGAAACTTATTCTAGGTTTATTCTACCGACAAAAGTGGGGAGAAATCTCTTGCATTCAATATTCCACACTTCTTCGAAGTTAGGAAATTTGTGGGATTATTAAGTTTGGCGAATTTCCGCACTTGTTCAAAGTCTGTTTGATAAATACAATGAATACCGTTATCAACTGTCTTTTTCTATGACTCATACGCGTAGAATTAGAGGGGGGAATAACTGTTTATTTAGAAGCACCAGCTTGTAATTATTTAATTTAAATGTCTGTTTGCTTTGCCGGGTTTTCTTCCCATAAGATTACAATACGCTCACATAGAATATTCTCATAAAATTACCATTCAGTTTCTATAATTTCATGTCATTGTAATAAAATCAAATCATTACAAATTTATGATAAAAATAGTTATTTTAATGAAATTTAAATTACTTCCCTTAAAAAATATTTGGAAAAACTAAATGGCCTTTAGTTGTTATATTTTGTGAAAGTTTTATATAAGATTCAAAAATTATATTGCTTAAATAAAAAGAGATTTGTTAGAAATGATTTTAATTTAAGTGTTATAGAAAAAATTTTAAATAATAAATATATATCCTATAGAAGTGTGAAGATGCTTTGTTTAAAGATAATGATAGCATCTTTGTTAGTATGTTTTATTTATTCATCTTAGACATTTTGGTTTCTTTCACTAAATATTGCAAGAATGTTATAGCTGTTGGTATCCAATTATGCAACTTATTTCATTTTGGAGGTAATTTTTAAAAATTGAATATATTGTAATTGTTAAATTTTGTGAAAGTCTTAAATAAAATCAGAGAATTTGAGTATTTTAATAAATTTTAAATATTATGAGTAGAACATATTTTTAAAAATTTGTAACAAATAAAATATATTTTATATCAAGAAATTCAAAGAAAGTTAATTTGAATTATAAAGAAATCTAATTATTTGATTTGATTATTTATTAAAATTTGGTTTTATAAATGTTACAACTAATGTGATTCAATTGATCTAATTTAGTATTGTGTAAAATCATATGGGTGAATTTAGGAAATAAAAATTAAAAAGAATTATTTAGTACTTAGTTGGTTTTGACTCTCAAATGATAGTTCTCCATTATTTTGATCATAACTATTGAATTTCAGCTCAAAATTGCTTAAACTTAGACATATAAAAAAACATAAGGATAAATATTGATTAAGACATTTTTAAATTTTTGCTAGAGTTGAATCTACATCACAAAATTGACCTAAAATCAAATATGAACATATATGAAAATGAACTTTGTATGCTGATACGATCTTTCAATTATAAAATTGAAACTTTGACCTACAAAAAAATATGTAGACAATGGGTGGATTAAGGTTTGGTTGTCTTGTGAAATGACTTAAGGGTGATGCACTCTTATACTTGACTTAGACACACAATTTAAATGCTTCAACACGAAAAATGATGAATAATGAGTAATTAGAAAGTGATTGGCTTGGGCCTAGGGAGAAACTTAAATTTTTGAACAAGAGGGTCAAATACATGGCAAGTCATTTATGTGCTCCCATATTCAACCTAAAAATATGAACTAATATTATGAAATCAAAGAACTTCTAAAGAAGGTTGTAACACCCCATTAGTCTCCATTTGAAAAAAAAATCCTTGAGCACTACAATCTGTCATGGATTAAATCGAAGTTATTTTGCATACTAATAAATTAATAAACAAGAATAATATTTGTGTACATGGACCTTGAATGTAATAAATTTTGAAATTTAAGTTGCTATTGCTATGTAAGAGACTTTGGATAACCTATTTTTTATTCATAAAAACAACCCATAAGGTTTCTAAATTTTGGTTTCTAACTTTAAAGATTATTTTTTTAAAACTTGACACTACATGGATTATCTTGTAAATAATTGATGAATTGATGACTTTATGGGTATGTGCATGATCATGATGGGCCAAAAAGTGGCGATATGTAAGTGATATGATGGCCCATGTAGCAGATGACTTTTTTTTTTACCCAAAATTGATAAAACGAAAAAGGTTTTTAAAAGAGATTTTTAGCTTTCCACCAATATAAATTATGCTTTACTTTGAATTTAATAAATAATTATTATTCATTTTCTATTTGAATTACGACTAAAATCCTAATTGATAGGCTAATTGAAAAACATCTATAGCTTTCAAACGGTGTCACATTTTTTGAATCCAAAACATGTCTCACATTCTATGATTCGTATACTATAGGATTTAAACAAAAAAATGAATTTCATGAATTTTTGACCAAGTTAAGGTGGTTAGACATATGAGTTTTTATATTTTTTAAAAGTTGTAATAAAAAATTCATAATTAATTATTTACTTGGAAAAAAATTTCAAAAAAATATGCATCAAATCGGGACATGAGTAATCTACTTACATATAAAATCTTATAATAAAATATTATCATTTTATCGTGGTTAGGGTGGTCAGACAAACACCTACTTATTTTTTCCCTTAAATTTAAGTACTATTGCATTGAAATTTCAAATTTTAACCAAATAGATTTTTTTTTTTAATAAACCTAGTAGTTTAGAAACTACATTCAATTTGATACAGATTCTATTCTTACATATTTTTGAAATAATATAGATAACTTATTCAAATTTTTATGTCAAGTTGCCTGACTTTGATTTTTTGAATTTTCATCGCCACTTAAGGGCCTGTTTTTTCCATGATGATCCTGCACATACCCTTATTTAAGTGTGTATGAATAGCTAATAAGGACTTAGAGTGATTAATCGATAAATGAGTATTTTGGACTAATGTTGTTAAAGAATTGATAATTCAAATTTTGAACTTCATGATAATTCATACGATAGGATGCCTTGATGAACATATTAGATTATGTAGGATTTTTATAATATGGATGGGCTAAACTATATCAAAGGGGATACTCTATTTTACTAGAATTCAATGGTGTATGGTGATGGTGTACAAATGGACCTATTGAAAGACCACTAAGAATGAATGAAGAAGCCAAGTTTCCCACAAGGAAAATAGGGAAGACCAAATACCTACTAGGAATTCCAACAAGTATATTCTAATTACATAAGTTTGATGGTTGTATGAGAATTGAGGATAATACAATGGAGAGAATACACCTAGAGGATAGAGGGATTTAGAAGGTATGATCCATATACACTACAAATAATTCAATAGATCAATTGGATTCATGGATTATCATGGTTGGATCATGAGGCATAGTGAAGATGTGTGGTAGAAGGAAAATCCCAAAAGGAAATTGGAGAAAACTTAGGCACTAGCCCAAGAAACCAATAAAATTTAGAGACAAAAGATTCAAGAATCTCATCAAGCGCAACTAATGAAAGATTAAACCTTTTTGAATCATACAATACTCATTCATTAGAAAATTATGCTATAAGCAAGTAGAGGAAATGAGGAAAATCAATGAATGGAGTTGTCGAAAAGTAAAATATATGATAGATAGGAGATGTAGGATGTGTCTCCTTCTTCATGGTTGTTGTCCTTGAAAGGATGTGTCTAATTCTTCATTCTTGTTGTCCTTTATTCATACCACGATATTCTACCAACATTAGGATAGATATGAGATATAGGATAAATACGAGAGAAGACATATGTAATAGAAATAATGATAGTAAGTTAATGGGACCTAAAGACTAGACCTACCCTTTTGTACCTGTTATGATATAATATATATATCAGAAGGAGTTATGGGAATATGTGTGTGTTATGGAGATCTAAGTAATTTATTTTGTTAAGTATGCTATTGTTTGTTATGTATACCTTATATATTCATGTCATATGCTTGTTTCTCTTATAGTATCCTTTGAGGTATAAACTGACTACTTAAGGAATACTAGGGTTTAGATCCTTTTAGACTATACTACCCCCATTTCTCTTGCCAACATTGGTTCTATTATCAGGACCTTGGAGAGAACAGTAAAGAAATTGGAGACATAAAAGAAGTAGGAAGTTGGCAGAAAATGAAAACTTTTCAAACCCTAAGGGTCATCTCTATCAAAGGGGGTAGGCCTTTAGGGGATGAATGGAAAGGGGGGAGGATCCCAGAGATCCTTGAAAAGATGTTAAAGTTCGTAGGAAACCTTCTAAAATTATGATATAAAGGGAAAAAAAACCAAAATAAGAATAGATTTGGGAAGAGGAAAGGCAAAAAGAGAAAGGGAGATAACTAAGATCATCAAAATATGAATCGAGGTGAGTGTAGAAGAAATAAATATCAAAAAAACCCAAGAAAGGGAAGAAAGGTAGTACAAGAGGGAAGTAGAAAGAAGGGAAAAAGAGCAAGCAGGAAGAATGGAAGAGGAAATCTTAAGGACACAGATGGAGTGTGTCAAGAAGAGTTTTGTTGAGCACTGCGATGTGGGTGTAGCCGAAGGAAGGATGGAAAAAGGAAAAAAACCAAAAGCCAAGGATACTACAAAATAACAAAAAGAGGAAGCGGCATAATCTAACCTTGAGGATTTGTTAAATAAACATAAGATAATCTCAATCACTAACAAAAGAATAGAGTCATAAGTGGAAAGGTATGAAGAAAAGACATCACCCTTGGACGAGGAATCACCCCTTAAGTCAGATATATCACATATAGAGACATATGAAGAAAGAGAAGAAAGTAAGAGACCAGAACTATGGACAACGTATATAGTGAATTGGGACATACTAGAAGGAAATGACCAATCTATTGAGTGGTGAAGCACAAAAGATTAGAACAACTATGAAAAAACAAAAAGCGACACTGAAACCAATTCCATATTCAACAATCTAGGAAGTAGCACTGCAAGCTTAGAAGGAAGTTCATTAGAAGAAGACATGGCCACAATGAAGAAAATACCAGTCTTTGAGAGGGATACTAGTAATGTTGGAGAACATATCTTCTTGTTAGAAACCATATGGCAAAGCCATAATTAACAAAGAGATAGTATAAGGTTGCTTGACTTCATCAGTTCCTTAAGAGAAGATCCACTAAAATGGTACCAAAAATCATATCCCCAAAATAATAAATCTTGAGATGAAGTAAAGAAAGATTTCCTAGAAAATTGTGATAGTCTAGAATCCCCAACAAAGGGAGTAAGAAAGTTAAGAGAATTGTCCCATGGGGATGATGAGCCTATTTTAGATTTTGATCTAAAAGGTTCAAGGAGGTGGTCAAGTGATTGGATGAACCATTAAATGATAAACAAAAAAGAGAATGGTTATTTTCAGCCATAACTCTGGAAATTAGAATGGCTCTGGATGGTAGAAATTTTAGTTCATACTCAAAATTAGTGGCATTGACATGCCAGATAGGATAGACTTGGAGAAAAACAAAAAAGGAAAAAAGAAAACAAGAAAATGGCAAGATTGCAGTTAAAAATGGACCAGTTACAACTAAGGCAAGAACTTATGAAGTAGGAGATTTGTTTGCAAAGACCTAATATATGGTGTTTATATTGTGGTAGAGAAGGCCATATCTTAAATGAATTCTCGATACAAATAGGTGAAAAGAAGGAAAATGCATTAAGAGTAGATCTCCAAACTATTAGAAAACCCAACTTGGTCTATTGCGGGGTGTGCGGAGAATGGGACAGCCATGAAACATCAAAATTCTCATCACATAACTTCCAAGTAAAGGAAGAAACAAACTATAATCAAGAGATGGCATATATGAAATGACTAGCAGAAGGATCATTGTATGCAGAGGATCATGTATACAAGGTCCCACCATGGTAGAACTAGAGAACCACCAATGTCATCCAAGGACCAGGAGCATATGGTGATAACAAACCATATTAGTGAGGAAGAGGTCACAGATAAGGGAAAAGATGAAGAGCATATGCTACCTATTTCAAATGTGGAAAACTAGGACACTTCGCTATTGAATGTTGGGGAGAAAGAAGAAACAATATGGATTTTGTGGGGAAGAATGCCATGATGCATTTCATTGTGAGAATGCACATCAACATTATGTGCAACCTCAAAAAATTTCAAGCTCTTTCCTAGAGTAGTTTAGGTTTGGGTGGCAACCATGTCATTCACTAAGAGGTCATAACTCATTTTGCAAGTATGCATAGCTTTTGGGAACCAAAATCCTCCATATTGGTAAGGCATGATTTGTAAGATGATAAAAAGTGTGTTTGTTGCACTATGGATCCATGACAAAGTGAGTCACAAATTTTGATGAAGGAATGTAGGGAAAAAAATGAGTTTTGATCATCTATGCGAAATTGCCTATTTTGATGGGGGTGATTATACAACCGATGGGGCAATTATGAAACCATCAACTTGTTGCGTGCAATGGTTTTGTCCTAAGTTTTCTCTCAAAATTTAATTTCTTGTGTAAAATCCTTGTGCCTTCTATTCTTATGTTGTTGATTCTTGTTCCTTCTTGTTCATTTGATTAATATAACATTGCATTAGTTCAATTCCTCTTATTATATATGTAACTGAAATATGGTGTAGTGGAATCTCCACACATGTTTAAAAGTCAATATTCTTGACATCAAAAGAGTAATGTCTATGGACACACATAAACTCATAGAAACGACTATATTTTTACACACATCATGATAGCAGCAAATATGGACAAGTGGATAATTAAAATAACACGGAAAGTATAGTTTCATCAAAACTATCATTTATCATAATCACATATCGATCGATAGATTAGCAAGCAAGGAGTCAAATATACATAGATTTATGAAAGATGTGTGAAAGTCTTACTACCCTGTATCTTCTCATATTTTAAGGATAAAAAATGTTTAAAAGGGTCGAAAGTTTAAACATAATCATATAAGTACATTTACAATAAATTGATCTGAAATATATAGCCAACTTTGCATTATGCTATTGCTTGAATTTAGACAAACAAAAAGCCACAACAGAGCATTTGACTAATAAATAATGAAAGAGTCACGACATGAACTAACTGTGCAAGCTTCTATCGTTGCTACAATAGCAATTTCAAGGAGAAGATCAATTGTCCCTATGATGAAAGAAAAATGTGGGAAATCTTCTTTGTACAACAGATACTCGGTTTTTCTGCCCTGAATTTACCTGAAGCCAAAGCAATCAAAGATGAAAAATGTAAGGACCATCTAAAGTAAACAAAATTTGAAACCGTTATATTGAAAAGAAATCAAATTCTTTCTTCCTTCATTTGAGAACGTTGAGGTTATCATATATAAGATTAGTCTTCAGCATACCGCACCTTATTTGCTCCCTTGGCTCTGGACACACTCAAGAATGGTAAAATGATCTGAAGTCCAGTTGGTCAAATGAAAAGGATGTTAAAATTATAACAACTGGATGACTGCGAGTCAAATCAAAAATATTGGATGGCGAGTCAATGCCCCCCTGGTTGAATCCACAACACTGTATCCCATAAATGCATGAGAACTTGACCGATATGAGACCTTGTCCAATCCCTCTTGCCTTGGCTTAAGCAACGGTTATGCTGGTTTAAAAAACTCTAAATTAGAAATGTATAATCTAATAGAATTAAAGCATTAAAAATTTGACCGCGTCTAAGAAGACAAACATTGAGATGAATGTAAAATAAAATACCAGAATTGTGAATAATATTTTTATTTCACTTCTTGGCCCTTGAATTTCCTCGCTCGTAAAGACTCCTTCTTGGCCCTTAATGTTACGATGGACAGATCTTCCATGGATAAGGGCCTTCCCATAGTGTGATAAATGCTTAAATGACACCAACACTGTAAGGCCTGCTCTTTTGCTTTCCTCCAAATCTATCCTCCCTTGAACCTGCTATACCATTTATGAGTCCCATCTTTTGACATCTTTATTTTATTTATTTTTGAAGACATAATGAGTAATATATTTTGATGAATCAAATCATCTCTGTCCAATGAAAATCTGAAATCCCATGCTCCATAGAACTGTTGGTGGAATTTAAGCATTTATTACCTATATTCTAAATTGGCATTGTGAAGGAACTATTTTGTGTCTGTACCTTTCATGCGCCCATGGAAGTCATTCAAGAAAATGAAGCCAATATCCACCAGTTCATCCTTCCTCTTGTTCTGAACAATCTTTCTGCTGTTAATTCTGTATTGCCAATCAAGTAATAATCAACATTTTATCAAGCCTAACACTTTCAAATGCGAAAATGGTAGATATGCATATTGTTTATCCAACTTTCTTACCATTCAAATCAATTCTGAAAATGCCATGAATTTTGTGCTTTCCTCACAAAGATTGCTCCATAGAATTTATAAGACCTGTTTAATTTTTTAGCAATCTTTTTATTGCACGTCTCAAAAACATAATTCACTGGCTGAGCAGATATTAGTAATAATCTTCATCAGATGTTTGAAACTTCACGATAAGCTTATGTTAAATTTTAGTTTTCACTTGTATACTAAAAGTTTAGAAATCAATATGTCTATTTATATCAGTCGCTATGTGGATTCATTATAGTAACGGAAAAACACAATAAAAAATCAGAATTGAATTAACATGTAGATTGATTATAGTTTTTCCAAACAATATTATTTTCTAGCTAATTGAGTTTGTACCTATGTAACTCAGAAAATGCCAACATGACAGAACTGATAATAATATAATCATATAAATGAAGTTGTTGTACTTCTTGATTTTCAACGAGAAGAAACTGCATTTATCAAGGACCAAAACGTGCTCCACTTGGGAATTTTGATGCCCGATCTAAATATCCAACATGATATTGCTCTTGCACTAGAAACCTGGGTAGAAGATGAATGAAGAATAACTTCATTAGATTTGTACAAACTAGGTTGAAGCTATTATACAAAATCAACAACATTATAAAGAAAACTTGTTATTTAATGAAAATCATTAATAACATAAAGAAAATTTGTGAATTAAACTTACTCTTTTTTCTATGGGTGGTCTGAAAATCGATTTATAGTGTGTTGAAGATGAAGATTAGAAAATATCTTATTCAATACAATACAATTTTTCTTTCAATGTTTGAGAAAGAGAATCAATAATACTATCCATAACTCTGAAGCATTTTGCACTCCAAGATTTGGAGAAACACAACACCCAAATTAGAACTGAAAACCCAAATGTATTGCCCATTCCTATTCCCACATCCCACCATATATCCTCCTCCAGCACTCCTCTATTCGTTTCTTCGTCACTGGGAGAAACAAAATGATTTCTTGAGCATGACATGTTGATTTGTAGGCCACACAGATTTGAATTGTTGGAAAATGATGAAGAATCAAATGTCATCATTTGTCCTCCTTGTGGGATCATCCCTGATAAATTATTATGAGACACATCAAAGTAACTCAAATATGTGAGATGTTGAAGCTCACCAGGAACCATCCCAGACAATTCATTTTTGGAAAGATCAAGTGATTGTAATTGTACCATGTTTCCCAATGATTTTGGAATTTCACCACTGAAATGATTTCTTGAAACATTAAGTATTATCAATCCTTTGAGGGATTCAATATCAGGAGGTATTATACCTGATAAATTATTGTTTGATAGATCAAGGCATTTTACTAATCTCAGAATTCTGGAATACTCCATAACTTGTGCTTTGTTCTCAATGCTTATGCTATCTATATAAATCCTACCAACATTTGTAAAATTTAATTCAAGATTTTCTCTATTTTCTGTTTGATTTGCCATTGCACTCAATTTCATAAAGCCACTTGGAATAACACCTGAAAATTTGTTGCTTGACACATCCAATATCTGAAGATTTTGCAAGTTTGATAATTCTGAGGGTATCTTGCCAACAAATTTGTTAGATTTTAATATTAGGATGCGAAGATTTTTCAAGCTTTCAATCCAAGTAGAAATGCCCCCATGAATATTATTATTCCGTAGGTCCAGGATTTCCAAAGAACTGCAATTTGCAAGCGATGATGATATGTTCCCTTTTAGCCCATTGAGGCCTAATTTTAATGTTTCTAGAGAAGTCATACTCCCAAATATATTTGGAATTGTGCCTTTGAGATTATTATGTTCTAGATCTAGCATGGACAACTCAACACATTGGTCTAAACTCAAGGGAATCTTACCACTAAGCCTATTATTTGATAGGTCTAAAACATGTAAATTATTTGACTCACAAATAGAATATGGAATGGGTCCATCAAACAAATTTTCTGAAAGATCCAAGAAGTTCACATTTTGTAAAGAAAGGGGAATGTTTCCTTGTAACGTATTATTATGCAAATCAATAAATTGAGGTCCAAGCACCTTGAAGGGTAAAGTACCTACAAACTGGTTAGAAGAGAGGTTGAGATAATCAAGGAACCTAGAATCCCAAAGCCAATCAGGAATATTTCCACTTAGAGAGTTTTGAGACAAATCTAATAAGCGTAAGGAGTATTGAGTTGAAATGAAAGATGGAAAGTCCCCTTCTATATTACAAGATCCCAAATCTATGTGTTCAAGTTGAAAATTGGGAATATAAGTGGCATTGACTTTTACAATCAACATATTCCTTGACAGATACAATTTTTGAATATTGGGGATTTTATCAAAAAAGGAAAGTGTGTAAGTTCCACTTAGTTGGTTGTTGCTAAGATCAAGGTATGTGAGTTTGGTGAGGTTACATAAGAAGGTTGGGATGGTGCCACTCAAAGAGTTAGAACTCAAGTAAAGAGTTGTGAGCTTTGATAGCTTTTCCAAAGATGTTGGAATGGTGCCACTCAAAGAGTTAGAACTCAGGTAAAGATCTGTGAGTTTTGACAACTTACCCAAAGATGAAGGGATAGTGCCACTCAAAGAGTTAGAACTCAAGTAAATATTTGTGAGCTTTGACAGCTTACCCAAAGATGTTGGGATGGTGCCGTTCAAAGAGTTAGAACTTAGGTAAAGAGCTGTGAGATTTGACAACTTACCCAAAGATGTTGGGATGGTGCCACTCAAAGAGTTAGAACTCAAGTCAAGATCTGTGAGTTTTGACAACTTACCCAAAGATGTTGGGATGGTGCCACTCAAAGAGTTAGAACTCAGGTAAAGAGTTGTGAGCTTTGACATCTTACCCAAAGATGTTGGGATGGTGCCACTCAAAGAGTTAGAAAACAAGTAAAGACCTGTGAGCTTTGACAGGTTACCCAAAGATGTTGGGATGGTGCCACTCAAAGAGTTAGAACTCAAAAAAAGATCTGTGAGCTTTGACAACTTACCCAAAGATGTTGGGATGGTACCACTCAAAGAGTTAGAACTGAGGTAAAGATTTGTGAGCTTTGACAGCTTACCCAAAGATGTTGGGATGGTGCCACTCAAAGAGTTAGAACTCAGGTAAAGATCTGTGAGCTTTGACAATTTACCCAAAGATGTTGGGATGGTGTCACTCAAAGAGTTAGAACTCAAGTCAAGATATGTGAGTTTTGACAACTTACCCAAAGATATTGGTATGGTGGCATTCAAAAAGTTAAAGCACAGATCAAGATATGTTAAGCTAGACATATTACTAATCTCTCTTGGAATCTGACCAATAAAGTTAGAGGTGTACAAGCTTAAATACCTCAATTTGCCGAGCTTGTGAAACTGTGAAGGGATGGCAAGAGAAGGGAAGAAGGCATTCTCACTGAAGTCCAAGCGCTCCAGATGCTGCAGTTGGAATAGCCCCCCACGAAGTTCCCTCCAAGACATGAATGGCCATGTGGAATAGTCATTCCAGGAGGCATTAAGGGATTGAGGACTGAGATCTAAGGAGAGGATGTGGGCAGTGATTGGGTGGCAGGTGACTCCTTCCCACGCACAGCAGTTAAATCCTTTCCACGATTGCAGCGTGTAATGAGAAGAAGTGAAGTTGAGGCCCTCTTTCAAATCTAAGAGGGAATTTCTTTCATCCGCATGACATGCGGAAGAGCAAGGCATCATCATTACTAATAACAACACCGGCACCCACATCATCATCACCATCTTCATTGCAGATTGCACAACAGTTCTCTGTTCCTCCAAACAACTTGCTGTCTCTCTGTGAAAAGAATGGAAAGTAAAGCTGATTTATAATTGTATCTCTTATCACTCGAAACTTATTCTACGTTTATTCTACCGGCGAAAGTGGGGAGAAATGTCCTCCATTCCATTTTTCACACTTGGTAGATGGAAATTTGTGGTGTTTATTAAATTTATGCAAATTTCCGCACTTTTTCCAAGTCTGTTGGATAAATACAATAAATACCGTTTGTTTTACGGCTTCGCTAGTTTTTTTACGACTCATTCGCGTAGAATTAGAGGGAGGAAATCATTGACTGTATTATAAGCAAGAGTGTAATTATCTCATCTAAATGTCTGTTTGCTTTGCGAGTTTTTCTTCCCATAAAAATACAATACGTTCGCAAAGAATATTCTGATGAAATTACCACTCAGTTTCAATAATTTCATGTCATTATAATCAAATCACCACAAATTTCTGATAAAAGAAGTTGTTTTTATGAAATTTAAATTAGTTACCTTAAAAAATATTTGGAGATATTAAGTGTATTTTAGTTGTTATATTTGGTGAAAGTTCTATATAAGATTAAGAAATTATATTGGTTAAATTAAAGAAAATTTAGTTTAAATGATACTGAGAAAAGGCATTCCCTCAACAAATTTTGCCAAGCTCATTTCATCTATCAACGGTCTCAAATTGCGTCCGTATCAGTGCAAGACGATTAAACGAATCTCAGCCGTTCATCATTTTTCGCCATTTTTTCGGCTGTTTTTTTGACCGAGCACACTGTTTTTTCACCGAACATACCTAGCATGTGACAAATAAAGAAGACCAAAGTAGGTATGCGGCAGTATTTATGGTGCCCTAACAAATCAATCCGTTATTATTATTATTATTTTAATGACGTGGATGTTTACTTTTCATCACTTTAGAATATTTTAATTTATTGGTAAATTTATTGCCTAAAATTCAAATAATCTTCCTAGACAATATACATCCGTTAATTCTAATTTTTATAAAAATATAAATTCGGAAAAAATAAAATGTAAAATAAAAAGTTATATAAAATATTTTTATTAAGAATATATATGAGTTCAATGCAATTTAAAATCTAATCTAAAAAAGAAATATAATATGATAAAAATATAAATATATTTTAAAGAAGAGTATATCTTTTAATTTAAATATTTTTATTTTTAATTAAATAGTAAATTTTGAGAGATATTATTGTTAATTATATAAACTAGTATATTAAAATTTATTATGAAATGAAGTAAAATAATATTGTTTATTTAAATATAGAATGGCTTTAAATTAAATAAATTGATTATTTTTTATTTTTAAAAATTATCATTTTATTTATTTGGTAATTCAAGGGCATCCTTATGATTCATTCCAGCACGCTCCTTTTACGATGCACACAATAGCTCGCAAAGCACGTGCATCGGGTAAGCCTGAGCCTCAGAGTCAAACTGGCCTCGGAACCCAATGGGGAGCAAACCCACAACCCAAGCCAACTCGGCCACTTGTGCTAGCTATTTAAAAAAATTATTTATATAGACATCTAAAATCTATTATTAACTAATTTTTGACATTATTTTATATTACTAATTAATTAAAAGAAGTATGTAATTATATTACATATTATATTATATTATATTATTATTATTATTATTATTATTATTTTATAGGTAAGTGTTGTCAAGGGGACAACTCCCAAAATGTAAGAATTTAAAAAATAAAAATAAATGCATGCCCTTGCCACTAGGGGTGCAACACAACACAACACCAATGTGTTGTCTGAACCTATTCTCCTAACATAAAACATGACTTTCCATAAACACAAAACCAAAACCCCTCCCAAATGATGAATTTCAAAACACAATCATCCAAATTTACTCTTTGAATTTTGGAGATCTTAGTATCATAGGATGTTTGAGATTTGTAGAAGACGATTTTTTCTTCTTAACCTCTATCCATTCCTGCTCGATCTTAGGAGAAGGGTTCAACTCAATGCAATTTCCTTTCTTGGCAAAAACTCCATTGGAGGCATTTGTTGGGGATTGTGAACCAAATTTCTTCAATGATGTTGAGTCTGAAGCCTTAATGGGAGCAATAGTAGAACCAACACCAGTCAAGTACTCAACATATGTACCTTGCAAAACTATTGCAGGAGGTGAGCCAGAAGCAATCTTCTCACTCTCAAGATCATTTGTGGCAGTAGAATCACCCTTTGCATTGGGTGCAATGGTATAGTGGTTGGATTTGACACCAATCCACCAAGTAGGCTGATTTAAAACATCTTTTCTCCACTCAAACCCTTGCTTCTTATTGCACAGAGATGTAACATGGGAAGTTGAAAAGCATTTCCTACATCTAAAGGGAATCTTTTCATAGTCTATAGGTTGTCTCCAGCGTCTATTTCCAACCTTTAAAGAGATTTTTGTAGGAAGGACTTTGGATAAATCGAATTCCACACATAACCGAGCACAAGTAGATTTTTTGTCGTTCATGGTTTCTTTTGAGATGTTATGGGACTTTTTGAGTCCATTCGCAATGGCTACCAAACACCCAATCTCCCAAAATTATAGAGGAAGGTAAGAAAATCTTACCCAAAGGTATGTTGAAGAAAATGTCTCTATTCAAGGGTCAAAAGAAGGGAACCATGGCTTGATGCATAAAAAATCCCCATGAAAGATCCAAGGACTTGTATTAAGAATTAGTTCTTTATCCTCCAGAGATTCAAATTCTAAGATGAAAAACCCCCTAGCATAGGGGTAAATATTGATTTCAGCCTCCATATACTCCTTCCAATTCTTGCGTATCCAAGTGTGCAATTCACATAGTTTCGACCAGACCTTCGAAAATGTGCAAATTAGTGCATGATCTTAAAGATGCTCCTCTCTGTCACTTGTGACCTCATCCATACAGATTTCAAGAACCGACTCCAAATGATGAATTACGAAAGGAGGGATTTGTAAAGTGTAGGGGTGGGTTGAAGAGGTATCAGGGTTTGAAACACCTGAAGTAGACAATGACCTAGGCAGTGCCTTTCCAACACCCACGCGAAAATCCAGACCAAGCACCTCCTTAAAGTTTAGTTTAGGGTTTTCATGTATTCGTGAGGGGGAGGAATTAGGTTGTGAGACCCTAGCAATGCTTGTGTCAAGGCACGGATCAGAAGGTTCCCTGCAACCATTAGCACCACTCAAGAAAGTCCCTCTAGCACCCACGCCAGTAACACGGGAAGTTGTGTAAGAACAAGGCATTGAGCAGTTTGGATTCGACATACCCAAAGAACCCAACGGGGGTGATGATGAGCCACCCGAAGGAATTTTGCAGGTTTGGGAGGCCTCCCCAACCCCCACAACCACACATGACATGGACTCTCACTTATTTTCGAAGCCCTTGTCCATCTTAGCATCACTAACAGCTGAGGAAAGCACAGATTTGCCACCATTTCTAAAGTCAGGCGATGACATAGAGTTGCCGCCAAAATCCTCAGGTTGAGCAGCTTTCTAGTATATTATATTATTATTGTATAATATCATTATTTACATATTATTTATTATATCTATATTATATTTTATATATATTATTATATTATTTATTATATTTATTTTAATATTATATAATACATAAATAATATAATAATATACTACATGTAAATTATTTATTTATTAATTTTAGATATTATATTATACTTATATTTGTATGATATGTTATATAATGTATACATAATATTATATATATATATATATATATATAAATAATATTATTTATATTTTATTTATTATAATTAGATTTCTATTATATTATATATACATAATATAATATATATTAATAAATATAATATGTATTTATTATTTATTATATTTAGCTTTATAATACATATTCTATTACATATTATATTATATAATATATGCATAATATTTCTCTATTTTCCCCCCTTCGCACCTTGGTGTGTAATGGATACACTAACAAGGTGTGGAAGGTCAATTAGAAAAAAGGAGAGATGAAAAGAGAGAAAGATAGATAGACAAAGAGAGAAGGAAAGTAAAATATAGAGATAAATATGGGAGAGAGAGGAAGAGAGAGATTGAGAGATAATGAGAAATATAGAGATGGAGAGGGAGACATAGATATATAACTTCCTATCTCCATATTTCCATCCCTTTATCTCTCCCTTTCTCATTCTCTGCCTCTCTTTGTCTCACCCTCTTTCTATATCTCCCTCTCCCCGCTCTCTATCTCTACATATACTCGCTCCATCTATCTCTATTTATTTCTATTTGTATGTCCCTACCTCTCTCTCTCTCTTATTCACTTTGTCTCTCCTACTCTCTCTCACTTCTCTCCATCTCTTTCTATCCACATCTTTCTCTACCTCTATCTCCCTATCTCTCTATCTCTCTATCTCTCCCTATTTCTCTCTTTCCATGTCCCTCTTTATCTCTCTATATCACATCCCCCTTCTTCTTTCTCTCTCCCTCTCTACCTATCTTTCTCTCTCCTTCCCCTCTCTTCTCTTCCCCTCCCCCTCTTCTCTCTCTCTCCTCTACCTATATCTCTCCCTTTGTCTCTATCTCTCCCTCCCTATCCCACTATCTATCTCTACCTCTCTTCCTTTCACTCCCCATATATCTTTGTGTCTCTCTCTTCCCATATATCTCTATCTCTCCCTCTCTCTATTTATCCCTCTTCTTTTCTATTTTTCTATCTCTACTTCTCTCTATTTGTGCCTCTATCTATCTCTTTGTCTCTCTCCCCCTCTCTCTACATCTCCTTATATCTCTATCTATCTATCTATCACTCTATCTAACCATATATATATATCTCTCTCTATATCTCCCTCTCCCTCTCCCTATCCCTCTATATCCCTCTATCTCTCTCTAATCCTCTACATCTCCCTATCTCTCTTCATCTTTGTCTCTCCCTCTACCTCTCTATCTATTTATCTCCCTCTTCCTCTCTCCCTTTTTCTTCATCTCCCCCTATCTTCCTCTCTCCCCCTCTATCTCTAAACATGGCTCCCTATCTGTATCCATCCATCTCTCTCCCTCTCCCTGTTTCTCTTCCTAGACCTTTATTTTAAAATTAAGGAACCCAAACATAGGGTGAAATTGTAAAGGAATACATTTTTTATACACTACATTTAGACCCCACTTTAGTGAGAGGATGAGCACAAGCACAAACTCACACTAAAATAGACAATCAAGAGAGGTCTAATTGTACAACTATTGGAAAGATAAGATGACAAAGATCAAGGAGGATAATCAAGCCCCCAAGATCTAAGATCTCATGGAAAACCAACAAAGGCACAAGGAGACACATGCCTATGTTTGATATGCACTAGCAATGACAGGATACAAAATCGTACAATGTCAAAGGCTTAAAGCAAGAAAGGGAAAGAGGGGTGGATCAAGAATCGATTGTTTTTTCCATCTGGATATGGATCAAGCCTTAGTTGTTTATCCAAAAATGTTTACAAGTGGAAACCCATTGTCGACTATGCAAACAACATGCGGTCACATGAGCTAATGAAATTCGTTGTCCACTAGGTGAGCCCCAGGAAGTGGCTAACTAACCATACCAAAGTTATACCTCTTGATAACTTTGATAAGGTGCCACACAATATTAACTTTGAGCTTCATAAGGCTAGGAAGCTTCATTATTCTAGATACTCATGAACAACAATGGCTTCATTAGCAAGAAAGGTGTGTTATGTTTGGTAGCCATGAAAAAGGGTTGTAACTTTGAGCTTCACAAGGCTAGTAAGCTTCATTATGCTAGGAACTCATGATCAAAATACAAATAGGATAAGACATGTTCAAAGGCATTTTTCTTAATGTATGTAAGGTATCACCTTAGGAAAATCATGCTTGAAATCACCACCAAGAGAGGACAAGTCAAAGGATAAAAGATTCACAATTTAGGGAGTGCAAGTCATAATATTACCACTAAGAGGAATTCCATATGCTAAGAAAGGTTGCACTCTTAAAGGACATCAATCCCAATGTCACCAAGAAGAAGACACATCACAAGAATCAAGAAGATAACACTAAGAAACATGAGTTATAGTAAAAAATATGAAAATGATAATGCAAATGTATGCCCCCACTTTAAATAAATCTCTAAACACCATGTTGTGAGAAATTACTTTAAAGTAGAAAATGATAAATGTTAAACAATGAAGAAGACATGAGAGCTTATTCGGAAATCCCTATGTCAAGCATATGTTTCCAAATAAATTTTCATCATGAAAAGGGGTTTCCCCCAAATGAAATCCCGAACACATAAGGGATCCATGGATTCGAGGTCAATGTATGTCTTTGATACAATGTTATTATAGAGCTCAGAAATGTCATCATTCCTCAAATACTCATAGAACAAGAAGAATGACACATAGAGAGTGAAAACAAAGAAAATATTTTGGGTCAACATGGAAAAGACCTAAATGTCTCGATGCCTTGCATTGTCCCCAAAAGGAAAGCACAAGATAAGAAAAAAGATATTTTTTACACGACATATAGAAGAATATAGGTAAAAATAGAGGAATGAACACAAAGACATGGCAAACAAAATGATACATGGGATCAAATTACACACATGAAATCACACACAAATAAAATGAGAAGAAGTCAAATAAAATACTAGTATGGCAGATGTAATTCAACCTATAATAGGTTGTCCCCATCGTAATATTTTTCATCATATGTAGAAGGTGGATAACTAGCCAAAGAGACAACAACAAGTGTTATACTAGGGATGTCACTAGGTTCAACACGTGGCGAGTCACTCTGTTTAGGAGGATCATCACAGTTTCCCTCATCCAAATTCAAGGAAGTGGAAAACAACAAATTTAATTTACCATGCATTTCTTCATCAATTTTAGCAGTATCATCATCATCATCCAAGTTATTCACAACATGAGATCTAATGATATCCATGGAAGATACTTGTTCTTGTTGTGATGGAGATATTAGATTTTCTTGTTGCGAAAAAGGTGGAGAATCATCATGCATTACTTTGAAGTATTGTTTTATCTTTGGTTGTTGATTCATCTTTTGCTTGTAACTAATGAGAAATAGCACAACATCTATTCACATGCTCTCTAGCATTTCAATTTCTTTTTGGATGGTTTTCAAGTTGCAATTTTGTAGGAGTAGGTTTATCAACCATTGATTTCTTTTCTTCCCATAAGGGAGGATCAAAAGGAACCATGGGAGGTTGTTCCACCACTTTATCTTTGATTTTATAAACTTTTTTGGTCTTGGGAGGAACAATAAGACTTGTATGGTTATCTCTTGGTCTCTTATACGAAATGGGTGAAGGATTGTCTTGGATACTTGGAAGGGCTTTTGGTTCAATCATGGCTTCATCCATGATGGGAGGCTCAATCATGGGTTGAGGCATATTTATTTTAAAAATTTTAATAGGATTTGAAAAAGAAGTCCTCACAGAGCTTAATAGGTTTAGGCCAAAGGGAATCCAATGAGAAATTCCCATGGGAAGAAACAGGATTAAAACCACTATGATGCAAAGTAAATATTTGATTGTTAAAACAAAGAAAAATATGGTTGGGTGGATGATGTGAATATATATATATGATATGGATGGGTTTGTATGTATAGAACTATTTTTCTTTATTTCATTAAGAAATGAGATCCCCACAAAGAATTGACTTGTAACCTTTAGGTGAATCAACTCAATGAGGGAATCTATTAATTTCCTTATGGTTGAGGATGAGGGTATCAGCCTAAACAACACTTTTGGGAGAAAAACTAAAAATAGTAAATCAACTCAATTATGCCCATTCAAACTTGAATCGTCAATTTAAAACATATTACAAACAGAAACCAAAAAGTTATGACAGATCTAGAAATGGAAGAGTGATGAGTACCTATCACCAAAATGTAGTTTCTAAAGGCTAGCTGGGACTCATTCACCCATGGGTGAATGGGTCTATGTGCAGAGGTTTTACTTAGCTTTTGGGATCCTTTGGTGTCACTTTGTAGCTTCTATTTGATATAGGTTTCACTATCATACAATTGAAAATAAAGTCGGTAGGTGAGATTCTAAGGATTGACAACAATATTGATAACTTTTTGCAACTTTGCAACTTTGAGATCTTCAATCCTTCTTCAACCTAAGATCCTTGAATAAACCTTTGGAGGACTGAAATATTGATCTTGATCTTCCATGAAATATATTCAATGGATGTGGATCTTGATGCTTGAAATATAATTTGAACCCTTGAACTAAATATTTGAAACCTACATCACAATGTTAGCTCCAAAAATATGCATGATTGCAAAAGACTTTGACATGATGCTTGAGATCTCGATTGCTACAATAAGTCATTGATAAATCTTCTCTTGAATTCTCTTGATCATAATCTTCACTCTTGTGAATTTTTCCTTCTTGCTAGATGATAATTGTTGTTATTAGACTTTAGTTGATAAAAGGACCTTGTATTTATAGTTATATATCCTTAATTTCCCAAAAATTAATCATCACATGTCGAAATTGAAATTTGAATTTGGGGGCATAAAAATACTACCAAAAACATATTTTAAATTTAGTTTCAAAGGCCTAGGGAGGACCCATTCGCCCATGGGAAAATGGGTCATAGGTCCCTATTCCTAGAACACACATTGCTCAAGGTAATTACTTATGTGTTGGTATTAATTGTTGTCAGGTTTCCCCTTTAGAAAAATGCAATTTATTAGGCTTATAGATGTAAAATATGGCTTATTAAGGAATAATTAAGTCCAATTTAATTAAGGGACCCAACCATAGTGTGAAAATGTAAAGGAATATTTTTTCTACACTACACATTGTATTTCATTAGGAGTTCCTATCGGGAAACTAGCTTGGAAAGGATGTGGACTCTACTCTCCCCACCATGAGGAAGCCTATCCAAATATAAGGAAAAAAATTTATTAGGATAATTTGGAAGGCCTAGGAGTCCATTAAGAATTGGTTTCTTTGATTTGGTAATGACTTAGAATTGCAATGGAATCTCAATTAACCAACAATATTTTAATTCTTCTTTGCTTTTCTCCAATAAAAACCATCCTCTTGCTAAATCCCCTTGTGTTCATGATTTAAAATTATTTAACATAGGAATTTAAACTCTTCGAAATCTCCTTGATGAAATCACCTCAAATTTTCTATCCCAGATTGACACCAAGTTAAAAAATTTGGTTATCTAATTAGGATTAGGAGACCAAGTCTAGATTGTTTTTGATGTCACCCCTTCCCATATTATTCAGAACTTTTGGGTTAGGCTGTAATGCCCCACCATGCAACCCTAGAGGATGTTGCAAAAAACTACTTAAACAGGCTAATTTTTTTTTTTTTGAAGTACAATTAATAAACAAGTTCACTTCCCAATGCAAACATCCCCTAAGGTTATGAGACTGAGATAACTTAACAACCCACAAACAACATAAAGGGATCCATAACATTTATCAAATCAAGATAATAAGTACGCATACATTCCATACAAGATAAATTACATCCAAGCATAATAGATAACTTTCCAATCCATTTATCCATAATTAAATATTACAATTACAAATCTCATTCCCCGAATGAGGGAAGATCAATAAGCATAATTATAATTACAAATTCCACCTCGATAATAGCTGAGGGGTAAAATAATACAAGATCAATTGAAATGAAATAAAACAAGAATTGAAACCGAATTCCATGAGCTCTCCAACTGGAAGTCTCATCCACATGAACAAGAAGAAATCCCAACGGATTTAGGTGCACACCACCCAACCAAGTGGAACCCAAAGGCCCCCCCCCCGTGCTAGGAGATAGTAACAAGGAATCCTAGCCAAGACCATCTACCTCTAGACATAGGCTACATCACCACTGAACCAAACTGACACATCCAATCACATGTACCACACAAGCACATCACAAGTACAACCCAAGTACCACATACATACAACATAAGTACAACTCAAGAGCATCACGAGTACCACACAAGTACAACTCTACATGGTCACATTGCTTCCAGAAATAAAGCAAAACAATATGTTAAGAGAACCATACACATAACACTCAAATACCAACTATGGTCACATCAGGTATGTTAAGGAAACCATACCCACAAGATCGAATAGCAACTATGGTCACATCAGGTATGTTAAGGAAACCATACCCACAAGATCGAATACGAACTATGGTCACATCAGGTATGTTAAGGAAACCATACCCACAAGATCGAATACCAACTATGGTCACATCAGGTATGTTAAGGAAACCATACCCACAAGATCGAATACCAACTATGGTCACATCAAGTATGTTAAGGAAACCATACCCACAAGATCGAATACCAACTATGGTCACATCAGGTATGTTAAGGAAACCATTCCCACAAGATCGAATACCAACTATGGTCACATCGGGTATGTTAGGGAAACCATACCCACAAGAAACAAGAACCAACTGTTGTCCTAGACAAAGTGTCATCACACAGTTTGTCATGTGTTATCCTCTGGGATCCTTCCTAGGCTTTGACCCCCATAAGAAAAGGTTATCCTGGTGACCTTTACCGAATCCTGACCCCCATACTCACTCATGCAGAGCCAAATACCTTTCGTATAGACAAGATAGATGACCTTTCCATTCCAAGCCTTCCCACTCATCTCAAGTCTAAACGAGCACTTGTGTCTATGAGTGAGGCATACTTATCTTGATTAGTGAGAAGTTAGTCCTAAGCTTCTAAGTATTATTTTAGTTATCACTTGATTAAACCACTTCTGAAGGTTATCCTAGATACCTCTTCCAAGCTCCGCCCCCTACAGAAGCCACTCTTCTACTTGACAACACACACTCCATCCAAACACCAAGGGTACCAAAGTGCAACAAACAAGATAACACATCCACTCCTTTCTCAGGAGACGACAAAGATAAAACCATATCCAAACATTGGAGGTAACAAGATAATGAAACCACTCCTCACAAGGAGGCACACATTACAAAATCCACTCCTTTCTCAGGAGGCACAAAACATTCCCGTTCGTAGAAACCGAGTATAACATTGACATAACTTCATGCACTACCCAAGGGAATTAACAAACAGTCGACATCACAAGATGACAACCCCCAACCTCTAGGGTCCTCTGGAAGACTTACAAATTTAAGACACTTGACCCAATTCCCAAACAAGAACACAAAGGAAATATTCACAATCAAGGTGAGCAAAGAGACGAGAATTTAAATTCTACATTGGGTTCACTAAACCCATTTCCTCATTACATTTCATAATTTTTTACATCGCTACAACTAAATTAAAAATTCATCTTTTTAGATAAGGGAGAAATTAACACTAATATTCAATTCCCTAATTGCCCTTTATAAAGCATTTTCAACTATAACTCAAAACATTTCTCTTTAACATAAATAACCGATTGCCCTTGCAAACTAAATCATTATAGAATAAATCAAATAATTTCGTTATTTAAAACATAGTACTTTCATCTCCATTAATTTTCCTTTTCAAATATATTATTTTAAAATAAAGAATAATAATTTTCTTAAGAACCCAATATTTTAAATCCCTCCAATAAATTTAAATCAGGATAATAATCAAATCCTTGGCTCAAAATTGATACCTTACCAATTACATAATAAAATTATGCTTTTATTTAACTCCATAATAACAAAATATATTAGTATTTTAACATTATAAAATACAATATCAAATATTATTTAATAATATTTAATATTATAAAATATAATATTAAAATATTATATATTAGTTTAAATAAAAATTAAAAAAAAGGTCAAAACATTCGGCGTGGGTTTCCTCGGGCCGTGCACCCACATTTTAGGGCAGGGCGGCCGTGGTTTACCCTTTGACCGCGGTTTTGTTTTGTAGGGGGCAACGAAATACATGGTGGGGGTTTTAGGGTGGGTAGAGGTTTTGGAGGGCGGCGATGGCGAGTTGGGCGGCCGCTACCACTAGAGGTCGACTATGTAAACACAGTCGACCCCACAGTGGTGGGCAGAACCCACCACTGGCGGCTGACTATGTAAACACAGTCGACCCCACAGTGGTGGGCGAAACCCACCACTGGCGGCTAACTATGTAAACACAGTCGACCCCACAGTGGTGGGCGAAACCCACCACTATGGTGGTGGTTGTGTTTACACAGCCGTCCCACCATAGTGGGCAGCCAGGGAAGCCCACGCTGGGTGCGGCTCCCTCCACCCGCTTCCATGGGAGGTGCGATGGGGGTTGAGCCCCCCCAGCCCCCCCTACAAAATTTTATTTTATTATTTTATTTTTTAAAAAATTTTTCTCTTCTGCAGATTTTTTGAATTCCGTGCCCTTCATGGGCATTTAAAAAAAAAGAAAACCAATAGCATAACCCTTAAAAGGATGAATTTTAAACAAATTACAAATATATATAAAGATATATATATATATATATATATATATATATATATATATATATATATCAAAATACATTTGCAAATTTATTTAAAGAACGAATTGAAAGGAAATAATTTTTGAACCAAGAACACATTTCATTTTCTTGAATTTTCCAACATGATAATCATCAACAAAACATAAACGATTTAAAAAATCTCAAAACAACCAATTTCTAAAACATGAACCTAATTCCCTGAGTTTGTGAGGAGATCCAGGTGGTGCTCAGCTTCCCACTTCAGCTCCACCGAATTTCACAACTCCAAGCCAAAACCCACAAAATGAAAACCATTCTTCCTCTCCTCCATTTCCAATTTTCCAAAAACTTCATAATCCAGAATTGAGAAAAGAAATTCAACCATAAGGATAAAACCCTAAAATTTCAACAACCACCCTCATAAATTTCAAAAAATAGAAAATGCAAAATATCTAATTTCTTTCAATTTTTTTGAATTCAAACTTCTAATTTGACTTTTAATTCATTTTCATAATTTTCAATTTCACATAATAAAATTCATAATTTCAAAATGAACTTATCCAATTTCAACAAAATCAATTTAATTAATTAATAAATAAATCTAATCCATGATTAAATTATTTATTAATTAAATTAAATTAATTAATAAAATAAATTACGTTATTAACATAATACTAGTAAAATTTCAATTTCACAAATTAAATGCATACAACCATATGGTTACCCTTTTTTAACTTGCAATTAAATAAACAAAGAGAGGGAGCAATATTCACAGCAACACAACCCGACTAACATCTGACGACATACTAGGACTAGGGTGACGACTTGGCATGGAAAACCTAGCTACTATCTCCCAATTGAATACCGTTGGACATTGGACATGCTCAAACCTGTGAAACCAGGTGGAATCGATGTCTTGTACTTGTCAACCTGAAAATCAAGTAAACAATAACATATAATATGAACATCATAAAATACACACCGTGAAGAGGAAATCTTAGAATCGTAGGGCGCTCACAAGCGAGTGATGCGATCCATCCCCTTCACCAATACAATATTACCAACTGACAAATCTAACATCATTAATATGATCAAAAGCATAAACATCATTAATTCAATTATCCACTATGCTAATCCAAAGCATGACATAATGATATCAGGATCAAATACCATCACAACAAAATATCACACCAAATCACGATAAAGATAGAGATTAACAGTAATCGAGTACCATAGACAAGGTACTAATAGAAAACAAGACATAACCAAACAAAACACTATTTGATCAAAAGAGCAAAATGGAGGGGTCTTACATAGGTCCTTCAATCCCTAGTCGAAAGATTCAAAATGGTATCATGAAACACCATTTTACAATTCTACACCCTACAAGGGATACTTGTGTCGTGTGCCTCATCTCCTAATGGTGGACTAATTAAAACACCACTAAAACCTCCAATCTTCTCTTAGAACTTGACATTGATGATTTTAGACTATTTTGTCGCCATTTTTTATCCTAATTTGATTCACTTTATGTGGTGATTTTTCACCAAGGTCTTCTACTTGGCTCTCACTTATCTCATCTAGGAGTTCTCAACCCACACAATCCTTTGTATGGAAAATTAGAGATTCTCAAGCATCCTTTTTGGTTCTACACTAGAGCTTAGGAAACTTGGAGTTGGATATATGACTTCTTCAAGCCTTTATGGCTTGATCCCTTCTCATGGCATATGGTTTTATTAGGAAATTTTCCATTTTTCCTATTTAATTTTTTCTAAATTTGGTATGCTTCCAAAGTAGAAATTCTCTTCAATATTTTGAAATATATAAATTCAGCTTTCTTTTCAAGTAGATTATGTGTTCAATTTCCTTTATGCATTAAAGCTATAATTTTCTCTAATGTGTCTAATTAGAAGCTTGTAAGGTTGTATTGGAAGTTGCACATCAACAAGAGCTCTTGAATTACTCGAGTAATTCTCCCAAAATAATTTCTAGAGTTCTATCGTTGGCATCCTCCCCACCTCATTGTGTAGGTGTGGTTGTAATTTTAATTTTCTAGAAGAGATTTAGGATCCTAATTTTAAGGCTCTTAACAAAAAATCTTTAGGGATTGTGTTTCTCATAGGTGATGTACACCCTCTCAACTACCTTTTGTATCTTCTTATAGATGTGGTGCTTTTGGTTGGCTAACTTCTAGCAAGTTCCCTAGCTTAGAGCTATTTATTTTCCATATTCATACTCAACAACCTATTGATGAACTCTAGGGGGAGGAGGGTTCTCTTACTAGATAGGATCCTATTGATGATAGTTTCATCCTCGTTGATGCACATGTGTAAACTTGATGGCCATGATCTCCCTGTTATTGGTCCTGATCTTCTTATTAGCTTTATTATTATCCGATAGACTATATTATGTGTTAGATTTAAACTAAAAATATGTCTCTATGTTGATTTTTCCTTTTAATTTTAATTTTTAATGTGCATTCATTGAACCAAGATTAAATGAAATAAAATCTCATTAAGACATGATGCTAGATTAATTGTCCTCCATATTATTACCCACCATAGTTTTTTTATATATTATGTGTCTAAATTTATGGCTTACACATCTCAAAACCATAAAATATGCAATTCGTTGGTACAATACTTTTGTTCAGATTTGATATTTTCATGTCAAAATATTTAGATGAATGTGAAAGTTATAGAAATGGTGTTTTTGTAATATCTTTGTAGTCAACTTTGCGAATACATTTCCTAGTTGGATGAAGATGGAAGAATCAATGTACTCAAAGAAACCATAAAATATCTGTTTGATATCTCATGACTACAACATAGAAAATCCATTTTGGAAATTTGATCTCAGTCATGCCATTGTTTATTCATTTTTTTATATTTATCCATCAATATTGATGACTACCACATATAACAAAAATGAAATTATCTTTTATGATTTGATGGATGTCCATATCCTCTTCTAAGCAAAAAGATCTACAAAAAGATGAGAGATTACTAGCAAGGACCTGCAAGTTACACTAGTTTTAGCTATCAAATTCATTTGTTAAAATTTTAAATAAATGATAAATGTATTGTAACAAATAAAAAAAAAAATAGATTAGTGGTTTTTTTTTTAAAGAAAAATATATAATAAAATAAGATGCTTGGCACACTCCCTCTCCTATTTTGTTAGGCATGGCTCCATAAAGGATGACACAAACCTATTAATAGGTGCATGGATCTAGTAGGGAGATCATTTCTCAATCAATGTGTAATGAAAAAAATGTATCTGCTTACTTTTTTGCATTTGTTCTTGGGCCCTTGTAAACTAAGTGGACCTAATTGTGCCTTATTTCAGGTGTTGTAAAGTGTTGTATTATGATTTCACACTAATCTATGGTTTTATTTATTAATTGGGCTTCTTTATGCCTTAATTAATGCATCTTTCCAAGAATAATCTTGACATAAACCAACATCCAATCGTGATTCATGTGCTTTTGGATTGTATGGCTCAGATCTAGTGATCTGGGACTCATACACCACCTTGGGTGTATGGGTCCCACCTGAGTTTTGGGGCTCTGATCTAGATTTCACATCAATCTAAGCATTTCTTGAAAAATGTGTCCCATAGCCTAGCCTAATGGGACTCATATACCACTTCTTGTGTATGAGTCTCGTGTGGCTTAAAATTAAATTAAATTCAAATTCTTGGCGAGATTTTATCCCCCTAGATCTTGATGGCTTGTAGTGTTGTAATTTCGGGAAATTTGGCATAAACAAGTATCAATACAAGGTTATTTCACTCATTTTTCACCTAACAAGCAATCACGTGACCTAAGCTTTAAATTATTCACACATTATAGAAAATTTAAGCTCAAAAGAGATTTCAAGTGTTTACAAGAGCATTCAAGAGTATTCAAGAGTTGATTATCAAGTGTTTTGGAGCATTATTCAAGTATCGAGCATCATGTCAAAGTCTATCATGCATCATGTTTTTTTTTAGCTTACATTTGTGATGTAGGGTTTCATGATTCAAGCAAGGATTCAAGTGAAGATCTACAAAATTTAAGCAAGAGTCAAGATCCACATCCATTGGAGCCATTTCATACATGTGCAACATTTCATTTCTAGGGTTTGGTGAGTTGCAACATACCATTTTGTTAATTTATCATTCATCCATTTCATGTGATTTCATTACAAGGTTTGATTACCAAAACAAGGTTTGACCAAGGCAAATCGCTTTCCACTAAAAAAATAATATTTTTCCCTCTCTTTAGTGTGTGATTTGTAGATCTAGGTTGAAGACACATTAAGAAGCAATATTAGAGAGAAGTTTTCAAAGTTGCAAAGTTGTACAAGTTGTCACCTTTTTTAGAAGATCATTAAAAGACACCTACATAGTAGAATTCAATAATTCAGATCCAAAAATCAAGTTGAGAAGAAAAAGCAAAGGTTGAAGATAATATTCAAACTTTGACTTTTCAAAAAGGCCAAGAAAGACTGATATGCTACTTCTGGCGCTTGAGTCCCACTATAATGGATTTTCTAGTTTAGGTGTTCTAGACTTGTCTCTTCCAAATTTCTATTCCTACCCAAAAACCCTAATATGGGACTAAATCGCTTAGCCTAGCGTATGAGTCCTAGTGTGCATTAAATTCCTCATTTTCAACATTTCAGGTCTTCATTCAAGCTTCTATAGGTTTCAAGGTGCACACCTTTGATTTCTCAACTTTCTATTATTTTTTGCATACATTTCTAGGTCATTTATCCAAGCCTTGCATATCATTAGATCTTGCATATTACTAGTCTTTCCAAGCCATAGCTTGGTGGTGAACCCCCTTTTAGTCTCTAATCATACCCTAGGACACCCTTTAGGAGATATCTCTCTCTCATTCCATCCCTAGATTGAGATCTCTAGGGTTTCTCTGAATGTAATAATAGCGAAATAGGACCCTGCCCCTTGTGCTCCATCTCCTAAAAGTTGGAGGACCCTATTTCCACCACTACATTTTGGTGAACCTCCATTTAGAGCATATTATTTTTTATTTGGAGTGCATCATAATCCTAGATTTATCTTGTAGTAACTTTAAGATTTATCTTGCATTAACTTTGCATTAGGGTTTGCATTAGTTAATTGGAATTCTAGAGTTTCTAAATATTGCATTAGTGAAAGTGCATATAGGTTGCATTTTTTCATTTTGCATAATTAAATTTCATCTAAAATCTGTATTTTCACTTAGCCTAGACATCATACAAACCAAAAAGCATAACTTTCACTTAGAATTTTCTGAAATTTGTGTAAAAACCCTAATCTAGGTCTCATACACACCTCTAGGTGATTTAGTCCTAGTACAGGTGGTTTTTCCTAGTTTCTAGGTATTATGTGGTGACTGTTATCAACATTCAAACCTATGAAAAATCTTGATTGGTACTCATATTCCCCTTTGGGTGATTTATTCCCATTTCATATTTGAAACTATATTTTCCAGCATTAAGAGCTTTGTTTTTGTGTTTCATTTTGTTGAATTGTTAGTTTTTTGTTTCAATTTGTAGAGTTTCTATTTCATTGCATCTACCTTTATGTGGTTAATTACATACATTGCATAATCTCAAATTTTCATATAGACCTTTTATTCTTGGATTTCATTTCATTATGGATATGTGCTTTGGTAAGCTATGGATGTGTCAAGTTGTACTTTTGGAAATGACCCTAATGAAATTGAACTTACTCATGCTCACTCAACTACTAATGCATTTCCTCCTTGCAATGTTGACATCATTGGAGAAGATGATGAAATCATGAATAAATTCCTGAACGATTGCCTTAATAACCTTGACACTAATGCATCCTTTTATCCATCCATGAAACAACCAACACCTCCTATAATACCACCACTTGAGATGCTTGGTTACTTAAATCCTATAACTAAGATACAAGCTGAGTCTAAGTTCCCTACAATAGGTGAACCTAGTTCCTCTAATCAAGCAAACAATCAACCCTTCTATGTTAACAAAGTGACTAACACTCCCATCAACCTAGAAGAGGCATATAGAAAAGGATTCACAATCTTGAGAAAACAAGGATATGATACAACAAGTGAGCATAAAATTCATCAACTCTTAGAGAAAATACCAATTGAAGATACTATTAAAGGGTTAGGATATCAATATCCTCCTCTCGATATGAGTGTCCTCCTTCCTAAAGAACAACTAATGCCTCATAACAATGATAAGAATGATAGGATCATCTTAGGTCTCCCACCCGCACATTCAACTTAAGAAATTGGTGAATCTAGCAAACGATGAGGGCCTTACAAACTAAAGAAACTAAAATTCCCTTGTCCACCAACTCCCACTTAAAGACCTTTAAAAATAATTCTAAACCAAGGACTTCTTACATTACCACCCATAAGAGAAGATCAATCTCCAAATCCTAAGAACACAAACACATTGAACATTGTTGATACCATAGATTTCTTGGACATAGTATTGATGAGTGTTGTGCTTTAGAAAAATATTTAAAAAGTTTGACATCATCGAAATAATCCCTTAAAGCATATCCTTTCGCTTCTTTCCATTTAATAGTTGTAGAATCATCACATTCTCACTATTGCATGCTTTACATTGATTGAAAATCATTTCAAAATGAAAGGATCCCCTTTCCCATCACCTACCTTAGCTCATTCTTTTATCACACACAGTGGGGGCAAGAATTAGATGAGCCTTTCCCTAGTTCGGCACTTGCTATTGTCCCTATGGCTAGTTGTCTGACTTATGTAGTCGACGAGCATGATTGGGATGCAAATGGCTTGCTAATAGGTTGGCTCACATGTGCCTTACCAGTCTTTTGCATTGTTTCTTTTTATTTTGTGTGATTGCATGTGCATAATGTCATCCCCTGTAATATTATGTTTGATGTACTTCTCTCTCTATGTGCATTCTTCTATTTGTATCTACATTCTTCTCTATGTCGTGAATATTTTACCTTTTCCTTTTATCTTTGTCTTTTTTTTTCCTTTTGGGGATGACCTTAAGGCATCGAGACATTTAGGTCTCTTCCATGTTGAACTGAAAGGTTTTTCTTTGTTTTCGCTCTCTTTGTGTCATTCTTCATGTTCCATGAGTATTTGGGGAATGATGGCAGTTCCAAGCTCTCTAAAAAAATTGTAGCAAGAACATACTGACCCTAAATCCATGGATCCCTCATGTGTTTGGAGTTCCATTTTGAGGGCAACCCCTCTTTCCTTTTTCATGACGTAAATTTATTTGGAATCATATGACTTGACATAGGGCTTTCCAAGTAAGCTATGCTATATTCTTTATTGTAAGCATTTATCATTTTCTACTTTAATGTAATTGCTCACAACACGGTGTTTATCAATTTCTTTAAAGTTGGGGCATACACTGGCATTATTCTTTTTCATTTCATATTTCATTGTGTAGTTTTCTTACTTCATGCAATGCATCTTTTCCTTTATGGATGACATTGGGTATGTTTTCCTTCAAGAGCATGATCTCTCTTAGCATATTATATTCCTCTTAGTAGCTTGATGTGACACACTGCATCCCCTAGGTTGTGAATCTTTTATTCTTCGATTGGTCCTCTCTTGGAGACATTAGGCATGATGTTCCCTAAGTTAAGACCTTACACATGAACTAAGAAAAAATCCTTTGGACGTACCTTATACTATTTTTCATTTACAATTTTGGTTATATGGCCACCTTGCATAATATACTTTTCTTTCTTGTCGAGCCATCTTGTTTGTTCATGAGTATTAAACATATGAAGCTTTTCTTCCCTCATGAAGCTCGAAGTTCATTGTTGTGTGGTGCCTTATCAAATTTATCGGGAGGTATAACTTTGGTCTAGTTGTACAAAAAGGAAAACTTAGGTGTGACTTTCCCATAGCCACTTTCTTATTTGTGTGAGTGCATACCGACCGTGTGCGTATGTGTCTCAGAGTGAGTATGCATTTTCAGAAAAACAACTTAGATATGATCCACAATGTGCAGCACAAACAATCGAAGCTTGATCCACCCATTTTCATTTTATTCTTGTTTTTCTTTATGACTTTGGCAGTGTATGATTGTGCCTTGTTGTTTCTCCTTATATCATTTTACATGTGTGTTCTTTTGTGCTTATGTTGGTTCGCCATCGGATCTTGATCCTAGGGGCTTGATCACCCCTCTTGATCATCATCATCCTATCTTAATAGCATTAGTACACCGGGACCCCTCTTAATGCAAGTTTGTAGTGTGAGTTTGAAGCAAGTTCCTCCTCTCACTAAAGTGGGGGCTAGATGTAATGACCAAAAATGTATCCCTCTACATTTTCGCATTTCTTTGGGCCCTCCTTGTAAAACTGAGTTTAATGTTGCCTTGATTTAGTGTTGTAATGTGTTTAACACATTCACATTAGGTCTTAGGCCCTTGTAACCTAAGTGGACCTAATTATGCCTTATTTAGGGCATTGTAAAGTGTTGTATTATGCTTTGACACTAATCTAGGGTTTTATTAATTAATTGGGATTCTTTATGCCTTAATTGGCCTTATTTTACATCCACAAGCCTTAATTAATGCATCTTTCGAAGATTAATCTTGACATAAACCAACATCCAATCATGATTCATGTGTTTTTGGATTGTATGACCTAGATTTAGTGATCTGGGACTTATACGCCACCTTAGGCGTATGGGTCCTACTTGAGTTTTGGGGACCTGATCTGGATTTCACATGAATCTAAGCATTCTTGAAAAATGTTTCCCATATCCTAGCCTAATGGGACTCATACGCCACTTTTGGCATATGAGTCTCATGTGGCTTAAAATTAAATTAAATTAATTCCTAGCAAAAATTTATTCTCCTAGTTTTGATGTTGGCTTGTAGTGTTGTAATTTTGAGAAATTTGGCATAAACAAGTATATTTATACAAGGTTATTTCACTCATTTCTCACCTAACAAGCAATCAAGTGAAATAACCTTTCAAGTATTTATGCATTATAGAAAATTTGAGTTCACAAGAGCATTCAAATATTTACAAGAGCATTCGAGAGTCTTCAAGAGCTAATTATCAAGTGTTTTGGAGCATTATTCAAGTATCAAGTATCATGTGTCAAAGTCTATCACACATCATGTTTTGTTTTGAGCTAATATTTGTGATGTAGGGTTTCATGATTCAAGAAAGCATTCAAGTCAAGATCTACAACATTTAAGCAAGATTCAAGATCCACATCCATTTCATACATGTTTGCAACATTTAATTTCTAGGGTTGGGTGAATTGCAACATACTATTTTGTTTATTCATCATTCATCCATTTCATTTGATTTCATTTCAAGGTTTTATTACCAAAATGGGGTTTGACCAAGGCAAACCTCCTTCCACTAAGAAAACAACATTTCCCCCTCTCTTTAGTGTGCTATTTGCAGATCTAGATTGAAGACATATTAAGGAGCAAGACTGGAGAGAATATGTCAAAGTTGCAAAGTTGTCACATTTTGTAGAAGATCATTGAAAGACACCTACATAGTAGAATTCAACAATTCAGATCAATAAATCGGGTTGAGAAGACAAAGTAGAGTTTGAAGAGCATATTTTGACTTTGAATTTTTGAAAAGGCCAAGAAGGAATGGTATGCCACTTCTAGCATATGAGTCCTAGTATAGTGGATTTTCCATTTTTCAGGTGTTTCAAACTTGTGTCTGTCAAATTTATGTTCCTACCTAGAAACCCTAATCTGGGATTAAATCGCCCAACTTGGAGTATGAGTCCCAGTGTGCATTAAATTCAACATTTTTAGCATTTCAGGTCTTCATTCAAGATTCTATAGGTTTCCAGGTGCACATCTCTAATTTCTCAGCTTTCTATTCTGCTTTGCATACATTTCTATGTCATTTATCCAAGCCTTGCATATCATTAGGTTGTATCATTAGATCTTGCATATTACTAGTCATTCCAAGCCCTAGCTTGGTGGTGAATCCCCTTTTAGTCTCTAATCATACCCTTTAGCAGATCTTTATCTCATTCCATCCCTAGTTTGAGATCTCTAAGGCTTCCTTGAAAGTAAAAATAATGAAATATGACCTTACCCCTTGTGCTCCATCTCCTAAAAGTTGGGTCGCCCTATTTCCACCATTACAAAATGATACACTATTCCCTTAAGGAAGCCATGACCTTTCCACATGGTGGGTGCTTAAAATCACTATGATATCTCCTTGTTGATCAAAATAGCAATAAATAAAAACATGCACTATCCATCTGTCTCCTTTCTTGTTCCTTGTGTGAAACCCAATGCTTGCATGGCCATCATTGCACATTGCTACAAACACATAAGGAAAATAATATGAGAGTTAGGATTCAAACTAGTATATAAATAACAATTTACCCTTACTCCAACTTTTTTCAATGACATGTATTGTAATTACCATAAGAAAGTCATAGAAATTAATTTTCAAAGGAAACCAATTGCAAATCGGATAGTGTAGATTTCATGCTACTTAAGATTGCTTATGAATTTCAAGTTGATCATATTTTTTGGTATGTTGTTTGGTTCATACCCTAATATGGATAGATTAAAATTTTCCTATTTACAAATATTAGTTCATAACTTTTTAAAGAGTTTTCCTTTATGATTTTCTTTTTATATCAATGAACTTAAATTGTTTTTGTCAATGTTTTTATGTGCACTCTTATTTTTGGAGTTAAACTCTCTTATATTTCCCTAAAGGTAATTTTTTGTTACTCATTTTCAAATTTCGATGTTGCAGAGAATAGATTATGTGTCTAAATGGGAAACCCATATGTTTTATTAAAATAAATTAAATCCATACCAAAGACATGAAATTATACATCTATTGCTATGAAGCACAATTTAGCAAGTGACATGGTATTTTTAGAAATCCTTTATTTTTTTTTTCAAATTTGTAGTCCCAAATAAGGTCTTCCATGATTTTCTTGTAGCAATAGAAAAACTAACGCAAATTTGGGTTAAAAAATTCATCAATCATTTGAAGCTCTTCATTTGCCTTTAATTTTTTTGAAGGAATTCATTTTTTTTCCTTGAGTTAGAAGAGATCAAAAGTCTTCAATGCACTTAGACAGACAACATGAGCATCTCTCCCCCTATTTGCCTCATCCCTATCCCCATTGCTAATCAAGGACTTGACTAGATGGGAAGAGATGGGGCAAAGTGTTTATCTATGTTTGGGGACAATTCTCTCATTGCAAGTGAAGTGGGATTTCATCCAACATGGTTCTCGTATCACATGAAAACAAGCCACTTTGATTTATGGAAGGTTATCTACCACAATTCCTCTCTGTGAAATGATTTTGAATTCCAATGTTAATGGCAATATTTGGGCAATTTTGTCCTGATGACTCCCAATGATGTGGTTCTACTACACCATTACATTGCCTCTCCAAAATGAATTGCTTAATATCCCCTCGAATATTAATACATGGGCCATTTTATTTTGTCTTTATACTTTTCTTTTTGCTTCAATAAACTTAAATTGTTTAAAAGAGAATAAACCGGAGTTCAAATTTTAAAGAGCTAACCTCCATTAACTAATGACTTGGTGTATGGCATCTATCATCTCATTTTTAAAAGAGAAGGTGGTGATGAAAATAAAAGAAGGGGAGTTGATTAAACTAAAAACAACTATTGTGAAATAACATTTTCAATAGATTATGAGTAGTTGAGGCCACCTCATATCTTATCTTTTTCTTTTATGCCTTGACTTGTTTTCTTAATTTAAAAATATTCTTGTTGAAAACTGAATACTCTATCTCTTTAGTATTCTACTTCTAAGAACTCTGGACTTTAAGATTTTTATTTAATTTATTTCTATTTATAATAATGCAAAGAATAATGTTGTGTCTTTCCAAGCCAAGAAGCTTGCGGATTGAGTCTAAGTCAAAAGTCTTTTGTTTCTGTTGGCCACTTGAAAAAGTCTATGTTGTATCATAATTATTGTTTTCCGGCCACCTGTATAGAAAGGAAAAAGTCTATGCTGTAACATCCACAATCTCCTATCGTTAGTTTTCTCGCATGCAAAAGAAA
The DNA here is from genome assembly GCA_007115665.2 of Sequoiadendron giganteum. NCBI lineage: Eukaryota > Viridiplantae > Streptophyta > Pinopsida > Cupressales > Cupressaceae > Sequoiadendron > Sequoiadendron giganteum. The sequence goes on from CM021102.1 coordinate 703,520,046, forward strand.
GGAAAAAGTCTTATCTTGTAAAATAATCTGTAGGATGATATACGACTAGATTCTTCTGTTTTTGCTGGCCACTTGTTATGTAGAATACAATTTTCTCTTGAAGAGCTTGCATGCTAATTTTCCTCCCATTTTCCACACATTTCCTTTTGCGTGTGGGAACAATCATTGGCTTGACCAAAGTAGAATTAATGGATGTAACTATCATGGTTGTAACTCTACTTTGGTCAAGCCAATGATTGTTCGCAAACGCAAAAAGTAATGTGTGGAAAATGGGAGGAAAATTAGCATGCAAGCTTTTCAAGAGAAAATTGTATTCTACATAAAAATGGAAAATGCGATGAAATTTTGCAAAGAGAAAATTGTAATCTAATCCAGTTTTTACTCTGTGGGCAGTGGGATAGCTCAGTTTCATCTAATCACCAACATTATTTTGAATAAGCTAAATAATACATTTAGTTTGGTCTTATGTTTATAATTTTTATATTATAGGAGAATTAATTATGATAATATAATAGATTTTTTTAATCATTTAGTTTGGTCTTATATTTATAATTTTTATATTATAGGAGAATTAATTATGATAATATAATAGATTTTTTTATCTTGAATTAATTATGATAATATAATAGATTTTTTTATTTTTGAATTCATCTTTAATGTGCGAAAATAATGATTTTTTTTTTTTGAAAAATTGTATGTTTATTTTCTTTATTTTTGTTTTGAAGTGTTAGCATTTAAATATGTGATTAGATGAATGAATTTTGTTAGGAAGAAAATTAATTTTGTGTTAATTTAAAAGGATAGAAAATGCTCATCTAGTGCTAAAGAAGGAAATTTGAATGTTTTTGTAGGTTTCTAATGAAATAGTTGATGGTCCATGAGTTTTAGGTTTATTTTTCAAACATTTTGAGTAGTTTCTAGCTGTTATTCCCAATCATTCATGTTATAATTCAATGTCCTTTAGTGACATTTGACAACCATTTTGAAATCTTTTGGATTGTTATTTGTGCATTTTCACTTCATTTCCAAGTTAGAAATTGATGAGTAGACACAATAGTCTGTGATTTTCTCATAAGAAGAGTATGTAATTGGAAAATCATTTGTATGTCATCCAAAATAGCTACAAGGGTTGCAATGTATCTATAAAAATATTCTCTCATTTTTGAAGCTTGTTATATTTTCTAATCTTTTACACACAAGCAATTCTAATTACTCTTCTAACTGCAAATACATTTATGCCAATAGAAAGAAGATGACAAATTTTATGTCCTTGTGTAAAATTTAGCTAAACTTCATAAAGCATAGGATGTTCTCTAGAAAAATTGAGCTTGATTTCAAGGCACTTTATAAAGTAATTCATAAGATAGACCTTGCACATGTTTAAAGTAGACTTCATAATTATAATAATAACAATACTAGAACTAAAGATGAGGAATGTAGTTGCAAACATCATAAAGTTAGAAAAGCTACTATCATAGCACAATGCAACAAGAAACTAAGCATAACTCTAAATCTCATCCATACAATATAAGCCACAAACAAAGACTATCACAATTTTGTTAGATGCATACGAAAAAATGAGAGGGGGGGTGAATCTGTTGTATACTTTTAAAATATCAAAAACCCTCATTAACTCTCATATATGTATTAGTTCTTAAAACCTTACCCACCATTAAACCCTTGACATGCATTAATATAACATAAACATGTAGAGCAGTAATGCAAACACATTAAGCACATAAGAACACCAGATATACATGGAAAACAAAATAAGGGAAAAACCATGGTGAGGATTAGCTCTCTAGTATATGAAGTGCAACATTGAATGTAATAAGGCTCATTGCCAAGGGCTCACTTCCCAAAAAGATAAAGAAAGGCTCATTATCGGTGGTTCACTACCAAAGGACTCACTGTCTAGAAAAAAGAAGAAAGAAGGGGTGGATCACTACCAATTAGAACTGCTAACAATGCATCTCTCATATGCTAAAGGTAGAGTTCCATTAGAGCACAAAAAACTCATCAAATAGACTAAAATATTGAAACCTTTTGCTCACTGCATTAGGAATTCATAAGTATTAAGGATCACACTCAGGTCAACACATTTGATCACTTTCACATATTTCACATCAAATACACTTTACACCTTTGTTGGACTCAAGGGAACATTGAGAGGGGGGGGTGAATCAATGTTAAAAAAATTTAACTTTTATTAATCTAAAACCTAAAACCATTTCAACATTGCATTAAAGAAAAGATGCAAGCATTCAAAGTAATCATTCACAACACCATAACATAAGGATTTTTGTGTGGAAACCCTATTAGGGGAAAAACCACGGTGGAGGTTAATCCACAATTTGAGTACTCAAATGAAGTTTTACAAAAGGGAATGCACTTGCATTCAGGCACACTACTTAGAGCTCACTGCTCAAAAAAGAAGGCTCACTGCCTTAGAAAATTTTAGATTAAAAGCATCTAAGGGATGAACTGAGATAGTAGCATCTATCATGCCAGGTTACAGTTCTAGTGAAACTCATAGATTTGATTATGGATTTGCTTTCTGACTCTGCACTTTGCTTTGCCCTGCTCTGCTCTTTTCTGCTCTTTGCATCACACATAGACAAATTCACACTATTACTCTGTTGAATTTTGCACCATATTCGCATTCCATATATTTTCTATCTTCACACACTTCTCCACATATGACCACTCAATATGATAAAAATGATCTCATATATATCTTATATCAAGGATTTGATCATTCTTATGTTGACTTCATAAAACATCTAGTTCTTCTCAAATGTCGGCCAGATCCACCACTAATTCTTTATGCGCATCGTCAGCTGGGTTGGAATTTCGACGTTTCAAATTTCGTCAAAAAATTGACAAAATAATTATGACAAAAGTTCGTTGAAATTCCAACGACCTTTCGTCGGAATTTGAGTCAAAATGTATCAATGCTCCAAAGTTGATTAATACAAAGAGAGGAACGAAACAAACATAATTGAGCACACAAACATTTGATTAATTACTCCTTATACATCCATGATTACTATATTCGCTAGGTCGGCCTTCTAGCACAGAGTAGTGCACCAGATCTCCTAGATCACGTACGAGTGAATGTGTATTAGTATACTTCATGAATAAGCATCAAAAAACATCAAAAAACCTTAGAGATCCACAACCCAAAATAATAGTCTGGTGAGGTATTTAGATCAACTTTTATGCTTATAACTGGATGCCCTATTCTTCACCCTGTTCTGCCGGAAGAGACCAAAATTAGACTGCAGATTGGATGTATGACTTAGGTTGCCATCAATGACAACACTAACAAGCCATATTCCAACAATCTCCCCCTTTGGCATTGATGGCAACACTTAGTGAAAAATGACTAAGTGTCAAAATCATGATAGGTATGTTGCCAACCTTTTACTGTAATTTCTCCCCCTAAGATTTATAAGACATTTTTCACTGCATTCTCTCCCCCTTTGACATCAATGAAAAATAATAGAAACCATATTCCAAAAAGATAAATCATGTGTTCAAAAAATTCAAAACTCCCGATTATATATATCGACAATTCTCCCCCTTAGACCAAAACTTCAAAAAATTGAAAACAATTGACTGCTACTTTAGAAAATTATCTTATGATTTTTCTTCATTTTTGGAAGGAAATTATTCCAAGCATCTATTGTGATTCCAATGATAATGATCAAACTGTTGTTCTTGGATGTTTTGTTGACAATTTCAGTTAAAGATTCTAGAATTGTAATTGCTTCTTCCAGTTTCTCACCTTTCCTTAGTATCTCCACCATCTGCTCCAATCTACATTTGGTTAGATCCTTCACCTTCCAAAAAGTATCCACAAGTGTGTTCTTGGTGAATTGAATTTTTCGTGTCTTCAGATTGTAGATCCCAAATTCTTTTCCTGATGGTACCATCCTAACCCTGAAACATGTCAAAGCTTTTCCCAATACCATTAAGCTCTGTTTCAATCTTTTCCAATTTCTCTTTGTAATTACTAATAACATGGGGCCAATGGATGTAATATTTGTAGATGTTATTGGATGCATTTATGCATTGTCTCAACTCATTCATTTTCTTCTTCAATTTGGATAGAGATAGCCTGAATTTCTCCTTCATGTGAGAGATAACTTCACCTTCTTGTTTGTCTTTATCTTAAGAGTTCATTATTTTTTTATTGCATTCAATCATTTCCTCAAGTAGAATGTTCTGAAAACTTTCCAATTTGATCTTGCAATGCTCAACATGAGCATTTAGTACACTCAAAATCATATCTTGATCATATGATGGTCTAACATACCATAACTTAGCGATATTTTGCATTCCACCTTCTTCCTAAATAAGTTGTTGTAGTTTTTCCTTTGTCAGATCATCTTCTTCCTCACTGGATTTTTCTAGTTCTGATTCATTTTTCTATGGGTCCTCGGTTTATTCATCAGATTCTTCATCTGGAATATCCATAATCTTATTTTCTTTAACTTTTCCCTTAATTTTGGGAACTTTTCATTACAGAGGGCTATATTCAACAACTTATTTTTCTCTTTTCTGCCTTTTATCCATACCACCGGAAGAGGAACCCACTTCCATTTTTCTTACCAAAGGGGAAATATTTATTGAACCACACTTTCCAAGCACATTCTTAAAGAAATTTTCAAATTCTATATCCCAATCAGCCAAGCTCCTAGAATATGAGTATATTTGTCTACAAACTAGTTCATTTGCATTCCACGCCACATTATCAATTTTTGGCCAAAAATTCAAGAAATACATTACTAAGCATATGATCAAAGTATAGAACCTGAAAGGGTATCTTGTTTCTTTTGTCAGTTGTACATTCTCCACAGCTAATATTTTATCAACCCACATAGATCAAAGTCTTGACCTTCGATTATCATCTTGTGAGGAATGTAGATTGCACCAACCGAGGTCGTTCCTTCTCAATTTGTGAAAAAGACTTTATATGAAATGCCATGCGCAATATAATTTGTAACATGATTCTTGATTGTCACAATTATCAGTGCCCTTTGATCTCTGATTATTCTGGTTAGGGTTTCAACTTCTTTGTTCTGGATGGATTTCTTCCTTCGTATATCACCGACTTTGCATAATCTAGTCAAGTTCTCAATTTTTTCCTTTGAGATGGTGTAGGGTTTGTCCAAAGTTAAAGTATCATCATACAATTTTCTCAAGATGAATTTTACGAATTCTATATTCTCAAAATACGGAAACTCACTCCAGATGTCCAAATTCCTATGTTTGGCTTCACTCAATTGCTTCAATTCGTTGGGCAGTAATAGATTTCTCATAGACCTAATCTTTGCACTATTGTATTTGTCCAAAATGATTTTCCTCTTGATTTGTTCCATTTTCCTTTCACACTTAGGTTTAAGAACTGCACACCAAATTATGTGAAAATTCTGAAGACAATTACAATACCTGATAGATTTTGATTTTCGATGGCGAATCAATTTCTCTGCTTCAAAATTCTTCTAGCGAGTGCTCTCCTTCTTTTCTTCTTTGATGCAAAGTGACAAATGATGGCTCCAACTTGACTTTTATACTTCACACATGTGCAATAAATGCATTTGCCCTAATTTTTTTGGGTGCTCTATTTTCTCAAACAACAATAGAAAAATTCTCTTGCAGACCTATGAATTCTTTAAATTTTCTTGTGAAAGTTCTCTAAAATTTCTGCACATCATAAATACACCTTCTTGACTATTCTTCGCGTTCCGGTACCATCCATAGATAGGGGAGGAAATATTTTCTTGAGAAACTTCCCCTAGACCAGGGGCCTGAAATCAATTACTGGAAGAACTACCATAAGTAGGTTCCGGTGCAAAACCATTTCCAGCATTAGAATCATTCTTCCTTACCCATGTCTTCTTCATCTCATCTATTATCTCATTTTTAGTCACTTTTCTTTTTCCTTTGTCATTTCCTTGTATATTTTTGCCTCTATATATTGGACCTATTCTATCCATAGTTTTGTTTCTATAGAATCTTGTAATGTGACCATATTTATTGCAATTGTAGCACATAGTTCTTCCTTGTCCAAACCAATCATTCCATTGATTTATTCTTGATCTACATTGATTAGAAATATGTCCAAATTTTCCACATGTGTAACATTCAACATTATTTCTATTAACATAGTAACTTGACACATTTATGCATTCAATTGATTTGTGACTGAAATTTTTACAATTGAAACACTGACTAGAGAATGATGAATCTCTTGATTTCATATTACTTCTTCACTGAGTAGCTATATGGCCAAATTTATTGCAATAAAAACATTATCCATTAAATTTTTGAGCATTAGGTTGTCTTACCAGATACCTTCCAACTTTGTTCATCAGGTTTTCTTGTCTGAAATTATTCTATCTGAGTCTTGAACTTTCTCCTTTTTCATATCCAAGACCTCTCTTATCATTTCCATTCTTTTTTCCTTGAGTCAAGTCATCAAGATTTACTGAACTAATCTTAAAATTTTCTTTGTACTCATTTGCAGTAATAAGTTCATTTGTAAGGATAAAAATCTTCTTACCAAGTTCTTCTTCATTGTTTCTGGATTGTTCTAGTTCACTTTCCATCTGAGCAAATTCTTCATGTATTCTTCTATTTTCATCAAATTTATCCTTTAAGGACTGTGCTAGATTTTCTTCATTCTTCTTCCTTTCTTCAATTTCTTTAGTCAACTTCATCACCATAGATTCCATCTCATGTTTTAGGTTTGTATTTTCTCTCGCAAGCTTTTCACATTCTTTAGTTATTTCCTTCAAGGTTTGATTCAGGTGAGCATCATCCATGTTTTCACTCTCTTGTTGCTTGATCTGATCACATAGGTCCTTCCTTTTCTCATTGGATTTAACAATATGATCCTTCAATGATTGAATGAATTTCTTAGCATCCCTAATATTTGCTTTCAATTCCTGTATTTGTTTAGACTGATCAAGGTCATCAAGTGCTACTAAAAGTTGATGTTGAAGACTACTAGAGGACCCATCACATTCCAAGATCCACCTCAAGCTACTAAAATTCTTTAGAGGAACTATGCTCTAATACCAATTGTTGGACTCAAGGGAACACTAAGAGGGGGGAGGGTGAATCAGTGATCAACAAATTTAACTTTTATTAATCTTAAACTTGAAACCATTTCAACATTCCATTAAAGAAAAGATGCAAGAATTCAAAGCAATCATTCACAACACGATAACACAAGGATTTTTGCGTGGAAACCCTGTTAGGGGAAAAACCACGATGAAGGTTAATCCACAATTTGAGTACTCAAATGAAGTTTTACAAAAGGGAATGCACTTGCATTCATGCACACTACCTAGAGCTCATTGCTCAAAAGAGAAGGCTTACTGCCTTTAAAAAAATCAGATTAAAACCATTTGAGGGATGAACTAAGATAGTAGCATCTATTCATGCCAAGTTATAGTTCTGGTGAAACTCATAGATTTGATTCTGGATCTGCGCTTTTCTCTACCTTGCTCTGCTCTTTTCTGCTCTTTGCATCACACATAGACAAATTCACACTATTAATCTGCTGAATTTCACACCATATTCGTGTTCCATATATTCACTATCTTCACACACTTCTCCACATATGACACACTCAAAATGATAAAACCGATCTCATATATATATCGGCTATGAAGGATTTGATCATTCTTATGTCAACTTCATAAAATATTTAGTTCTTCTCAAATGTCAGCCAGATCCACCACTAATTATTTATGTGCATCCTAAAAAGTCGATTAAGATAAAGAGAGGACCTAAAAAAACATAATCAAGCACTAAAAAATTTGATTAATTACTCCTTATACATCCACGACTACTATATTAGTTAGGTCGGCCTTCTAGCACAGATAATCAACAGATTAGTGCACCGAATATCCTAGATCGCATACCAGTGAATGCGTATCAATATAATTCACGAATACACATCAAAAAACATCAAAAAACCTTCCTCAGAGATCCACAACCCAAAATACTAGTTCATTGAGGTATTCAGATCAACTTTTATGCCTATAACCCGATGCCCTATTCTTCATCCTGTTCTATCGGTAGAGACCGAAATTAGATTGCATACCGAATGTATGACTTAGGTTGCCATCAATGACAACACTTACAAGCCATATGACAACAAAATTGTCCATACAACAATTCACCTTGCATTTATACCCCCCATGACCTAAAGAAATCTCAATTAGGTTGGCCTTAATGAAACGTATACATCTCCATGATGTATCAGCAAATGGGTTGGCACCAAACACTTTCAAATTATAAAGTGAATCCAAACCATGATATTAATTAATTGGGATCCAAATCTACATAAAAATGCTTCTCAATACTTCCTCATAATTATCCTTTGTAATTAGTGCTAGCATGCCAAGCCAGCCAAACCTACACTAACACTAATAAGCAACTCTAAACACACCTCTCAAGGTCTGGAAAAATCTCATGAACCACACAAAAACACTCCATGCTATTCATACAACATCTCAGAATACTCCAACACCATCAGAGTATACTGCAAAACCTCTAAAACCACTTGAAACTCAAGACCACCTTCATTTTGTGCAACCAAACATACTGGCATAGACATCCAACACACCAAACACCTTTACAAAGCACCACAAAACTTGAACTTCAAGGGGAAAAAGATACAAACATTATAAGCATGTTCCCAGGTTTCCAACACTAGAAAATTCACTACAGAGAAATGAGGAGTAACCTCATTTCTCCCAGATACCCTATTTTACCAGATAGAGATACTCTCAAACACATATTTCATTGTAGAATGATTCAAAACTTGAAACTCTGGATATGACGCCTTTGAACACCTCTGATTATCATGACCAAACCACATGGACATATCTTCAAGCATGAAGAAATGTAGAGAAAAATACTCGACACCACTCTGTCACATTGAACTCTCTTTTATTCAAAATTTCTCAAAAGCACTTAGATACCAAGCACCAAAAACACCAACTCAAAATCTACAACACCTTCCCAGCATCTCAACCACACAAGAGGTTGATATCCATAATCACGTACTCATCATTGCTACAATAGAGGTTGAAACCAATAATAATACTAATGACAACATAATGCAATCGACACACTTGAACATATTTACTTCCTCAAGGGTTGACATCAATTCAACAAATCTTTATTGACATCAATGACAACACAAGTTTCCAACAATCTCCCCTTTATAATTGATGGAAATGGGTATGTGCAGGATCATCATGGAAAATAGAGGCCCTTAAGTGGTGATTAAAATTCAAAAAATCAAAGCTATGCAACTTGATGTAAAACTTTGAATAAGCTATCTATATTATTTAAAAAATATGTAAGAATAGAATCTGTAGAAAATTGAATGTAGTTTCTAAACTACTAGGTTTATTTAAAAAAACAAAAATCTATTTGGTGAAAATTTGAAATTTCAATGTAGTAGTAGTTAAATTTCAGGGAAAAAATAAGAAGTAGGTGTCTGTCTGACCACCCTAACCACAATAAAATGATAATACTTTTTTATAAGAGTTTAGATATAAGTAGAGGACTAATTTCCTGATGTGATGCATAATTTTTTGTAATTTTTTTCCAAGTAAATAATTAATTATGATTTTTTTATTACAAATTTTAAAAAATATAAAAACTCGTATGTCTGACCACCTTAACTTGGTCAAAAATTCATGAAATTCAATTTTGGTTTTTTTAATCCTATAGTATGTGAAGCATAGAATGTGACACATTTTTTGGATTCAAAAAATGTGATCCTATTTGAAACCTATAGATGTTTTTCAATCAACCTATCAATCAAGACTTTAGTCTTAATTCAAATAGAAAATGAATAATAATTATTTATTAAATTCAAAGTAAAGAATAATTTATATTGGTGGAAAGCTGAGAATATTCTTTAAAAACCCTTTTCATTTCATCAATTCGTCAGCCACATGGGCCATCATATCACTTACATATCACCACTTTTTGGCCCATCATGATCTTGCACATACCCAAACACTTGATATGAAAAACCATGAACAACAACCAGCAACTGTGATCAACAACACATATTGATCACCAGTACACACTATTCCCCCTTATGTAAGTATTTATTATCTCCTTTTCTCCTAGACAACACTTTTCCATAATCTCCCCCTATGGTCTTTAGACCATATCAACAATGGATTTTCAACCACTTCAACTTTCTCTCCATGTTTTTCAGATTCTCTCTCCCTTACTCTTCACTATGGTTTTTTTAACTATCTCTCTCCCCCTTTGACATCAATGGAAAATAAAATCATCCAATTCTTTTTCTCTCCCCCTTTGACAACATACAAAGGGAAACACTTGTAGTTGTGCACTACACTTTTCTTTTCTACATACTCTTCCTTAGGAACACACAATATGCTCCAATAGACTACATCATTCAACAACTATTACTACCTACTCCCCCTGAGAGGTAGCCTTCAACATTAGTCTAGGACCAATATATATATCTTGAAATGATTCCCAAATAGATGAACACACTTATACATCTAGTTGAAAGAAGGGGGGCAATAACCCATAAGTTCTCCCACAAATACTCAAAATTATCTTTTGGAAGAGCCTTTGTAAAAATATCAACAACTTAGTAGGCACATATTCCAACATTACTTCATTCTCTACAAATTTATCTTTCAAGAAGTGATATCAGATTGAGACATGTCTTGTCCTTGAATGCATTACCAGATTCTTTGAAATATTGATTACACTTGTATTGTTACATAAGATAGGAATAGGTTCATCATATGAAACTCTGATATCCTTCCATTTTTTCTTCATCCATAACACCTATGTACAACATGATCTTGGTACAATATACTCTGCTTCTATAGTAGATAATGACACTGAATCATTCTTATTACTTAGCCATGAAACTAACCTACTTCCAAGAAAGAAAGCACTACCACTTGTACTTTTCCGGTCATCTACACATCCAATCTAATTTGCATCTGTATATGCACTTAAGGAGAAAGTTATTATCCTTAGGATACCACAAACCATAATCCAGAGTGCCCTTAAATATCTAAATATCCTCTTTAGTACTACAACATGAAATTCTTTGTGATCTTCTTGAAATCTTGCCATAAGTAAAACTAAATGCATGATATTTGGTCTAGTAGCATTAAGAGATAATAGTCCACAAATCATTGATTTATACTTGCTCTGATTTGTCTTAGGAGATTCATCATTCTTGCTCAACTTACAACCAGTAACCATACAAGTATCTACCGGTTTAGTGACATCTATTCCAAACTTCTTCAAAAATTACTTAACATACTTAGACTGTGATATGAATATACCTTTTTTTGATTGACTGATTTGAAAACCAAGGAAGAAATTCATCTCCCCACACATTGAAATTTTGAATTCTTTTTGCATTTCATCTTAAAACTTTCTTGCACATATCTTAATTTCCTCTAAAGATTATATCAACATATACTACCGCATTCCAAGATTTTTCTCCTTCAGCTTTGAAATATAGATTTCTATTTGTAGTACCTTTTCTAAATCCTTGTTGTAGAAAGTACTTGTCTAACCTTTTTTTAACCTATTATTCTAAGCAATTATCAAGTTAGATTCTTCTCTATTGGTTCTAATTCTTCCTTTATTGCTTTGACACAATTTTCATCTCTGCATGCCTCAGTCACTTTTTTTGGTTCCACCTAAGAAAGAACAAAGATTTACTTTTTCATTTGTCATAACAACTTTTCTTCTTGTTATCACACCTTTTCTCTCATATCCAATGATCTGATCTTCTGAATGATTCTTCTACACATACTTTGGAGTCTTAGGATTCTTTTCTAGGACTTCTTCCTCTTCAACTATCAACTCTTTTCCTTTGTCTTAAGCCTTTTATTCTTCACTGTAAGGAGATTCATTAGATTCATATCCTTCTATCAGTACTGAACTTTGATGTAGTTCATCCACATTGACACTTGCACGCTCAAAAATCTTTTTCAACCTTGTATTGTAACACTAGTAGGCCTTGCTCCTTGTAGAGTATCCAAGGAAGATTCCTTCATTAGATCTTGCATCAAACTGTGCTAAGCTTTCTTCATCTCTTATCCAATATAAGATTTTCTTCTAAAAACTTTGAAATATTTCATAGTAGGGGGTTTACCATACCATAACTCATAAGGATTTTTTGAACTGCTTGCTCTTACTCGACCTATGTTAGGAATGTATATTGTAGTATGAATTGCCTCTCTCCAATAGACATTTAGAAGATTAACTTCTTTCATCATTGTCCTAGCTACTTCAAATTTTCTATATTTCCTTTCCACAACTCTAGTTTGTTGAGGAGTTCTAGGGGCTAACAAATGCCTCTTTATTCTATGATCTTCGCAAAAATCATTAAACTCATTTGAATTAAACTCGCCACCTCTATTAAACCTCAAAATTTTGATTTTTAGATTCATTTCATTTTCAACCATAACCTTAAATTCTTTAAACTTTTCTAGAGCTTCTGATTTTTCTTTGAGAAATGTAACCAAAGCTATTCTAGAATAATCATAAATTAATAACATGAAATACATGTCACCACATGAGCTTCTAATTTTGGTAGGTCCATATTGATCTGTATGCACTAACTCCAAGGGACCTGTGGTAGAATATTCCTTTGTCTTGAATCTTGCCTTTGTTTTCTTTCCAACTTGACATTATTTGCATATTCCATTGATAGGCTTAGTAACCTTTGGAAAATCTCTCACAACATTAGTAGAACTTATCCTTGCTAGGCTATCAAAATTTGATGTGACCCATTCTTCTATGTCATAGCCAACTTTCATTAGTTTGAGACATAAAGCACTTTACACCATTACCTTTGAGTTGTTAGAAATTACCTCCAGTCCTTGTTCCAGCAACAACCAAAATACAAGCACTCTCTTTTCTAATTTCACAACTACCATTCTAAAATACAAGATTATATCCTTTTCTACACATTTTTCCTACACTTAGAAGATTATGGTAGAGAACCCTGACATAAAGAACAAAATCTATATTACACTTCCTATTAAAATCAATTGAACCTTTCCACAGATCTTAGTACATGTATTTTCACCAAACTTAACAAGACCACCATCATAATTTTCAAGCTTAAAAAACTTACTCTTATCACCTATCATACGATTTGAGCATCTATTATCAATGATCCAATAATTCTTCTCCTCTCTAGCATGAAAAGTACTTAACATAGTTCCTTCAATTTTTGGGGCATTTCCTTCACACATCTTTCAATATTAGTAGAATTAGCCCCAAAATTTAGAGTCATGAAAAACCATTCATCATTGTCTTCATTCTAATAATTTGATTCTTCATCATCAGATACACCAATGTCCTTTTCAACATAATGAATCTTCTTGACAAATTTACCCTTATGATCCTTTTGTTTTTCATTAGTATCTTTGGTTAGAAATTTAGATGCATAATGATCTATATTTCCACAATTGAAAGATTTGAAAGATAACTTACCTTGATATTTTCAAGTACCCTTTTTCAATCTCCTCAAAAAAAATTCTTCCATCTCATCAAGATCATCTCGATCTGATCCATCATCCTTTTCCAATCTACAAAATTTAAAAGAAGTTTCTTTATTTGTAGTATTTTGACCAAACTCTCATTTCAAAATAAGTTAAATCACCAAAAATATAATCTCTAGAATAATTATCCAAATTCAAAGCTTCCTCAATAGCATAAACTTAAATACTATTAGATTTAGGAGAATTTCTTAATACCCTTTCAACCACTTCAGTTTCATCTGGCTTTCCACCAAGACCATTGATGACATTTACAAATTTATCAACTCTAAGAATGTAGGCATAAATATCTTCATCTTCAAACATCCTTACGGTTTTGAATTTGGCTTTTTAGATCTACATCTTTGCTTGTTTGACCTTGTCATCTCCTTTATAGATTCCTTCCATCTTTATCTAGAAATATTTAGCAGACTTGTAGCTTCTAGCCTTCATATGTTCTGAATTAGTATGGCTACTCAGGATTGCATTCCTTTCTTTTCTATTTCTCACATATGCCTTGATCTCATCATCACTTGATGGTCCATTTTTAGGTGTTAGCCATATTTTTGACCTAGCCAATTTTTAACTTCCAATGCACCCCCATACACTTCAACTTGCCTAGTTACCAAAATAATTAATTCTAAAAATCTATTTTATCTAGTACAAAATACTTTTCCAAGATCACTCATAACCTCATTTCATCCACTATGGCCAATTTTTGTGCCAAAATTCCTTACCGTTTGAGAGATTTTAGATTTTTAAGCTCTTAGACAGTAGTTTATGAATAATATCAAATTTTGGATTTCATGCATTTGGAGCACAAAAAATTTCTAGATTCATTTCTAAAGGGTTCACACATCATCCTACCCAAATTTCATGCAAAAAAGAGTTGCCAATTGAAATTTATGATATTTTCCATTTTTAGTTCAAAATAGAAATTGTACAGTTCAAAAGTTTAAAAGAGTTGATTTTTGTGTGAAACTATGATGAGGTTATCATAACCTTTAAAAATCCCAACAACCATTTCAAGGTAATAAAAAGAAGAAAAATCAGTTTTTCGAAGTTGAAAAAAGATTCTATAACTCTCATCGGCTCCTACAAATGTTTTGAAAACCTTTTAAAATGTTGATATAAAAGAGAGAAAAGTGAACATTTTAAAGTTGTTGGTTTGATCGATTTCATGTTGTGTTTCAAACCACAAAGAAGTTTTGGAAACTTGCTAATTATCTAAGTCCTCTTTATAATCAATTATGAAAGCATAAAAGGGGAATCAATTGATTGAAGGGACATCTCATAGAGATGTAATCAAAGAAGCACCTCGATCATCATGAAGCTTTCAAGAAAGAATTGCAATGGTTGTTGATTAAGATTCCTCTTTACTATTTTTCTCACCTTTATTGATTGTTTCTACCACTCAGTCCTCATTGAAATTCATAAAAATCATTCTCTATCAATTGTGAGTAAACAATACTGCTGATGAAATTATTCCAATGTGTAACAAAATCAAAGGGCATGGAATTTTCTTATAGAATTTTTGAGTAACCAATATTTTATGAGGGAAATCCAATTGATTAAAAAACTCGAATGAAATTCAATCTTACCATTTTTAAAATGAAATATTGATTCTTCTAAGTTATAAACTGAGGTTTGTGTTAGTATTGATTCATTGGAGAGGTTTTCCCTAGTGTTGTAGAAGGGTCTATGAAATTTAATGTCAAGAGCCCTCTAAATGCATCTTACCATGATCACAAGATACAAACAAAAGTGGATTTTATTCTAGTTCATCTGTGTGTCGATAAAAATGATAATCTTTGATGAAATGATCAAAAAATAGGGTCATGCGATAACAATGTGTTCTATGACAGAAGTGCATTCAAGCCTTGATGAATCATAATAGGAAAGGAACATCACAAAAGGGGTTGATGAAGGATGAAACAAATTTTGCAATGAAGAATCTTGTTGTAGAGGAGGGGGATTGAACACTTAGAACCCCAAGTCATGGAGGGTCTAGATTGAGTAGTTGCCTTGATCTAGCTCATGAAAAGGATTTTTTAAGGCAAGTTTAGTGTTTTAGGAAGGTGAAATGGAAGGG
>CM021102.1:703535835-703825273 GCA_007115665.2 Sequoiadendron giganteum
ATATATGGAATGCTGTGCATATGATGTGGAGAAACCTTACAAGATATTTTACAATCCTCCTACTAATAGTTTGAGTATGAATGATGAGATCAAGGCACATGCGGTGAACAATAAGGTGAAGTTCATTTTGAAGAATAGTCTTGTGAATTTCGAGTTGATTAAAGTTAAAAAATTAAAGACTGCTAAAGAAGTTTGGGATGCTCTAGAAAAGGCGCATGAAGGATATGAAATGGTCAAAGAGGAAAAATTGCATAATTTGGAGACACAATTTGAGCTCCTACATATTTCTAAAGATGAGAATGTTAAATCATATGTATAGAGATAGGATGAGGTAGTAGCTAGAATGCAAGGACTTAGTGCTACAATAGATGAATCCAAGATTGTAAAGAAAATTCTTAGAACTCTGCCTGTTTCTTACAATGAAAAGGTATGTGAAATTGAAGAAGATATAGATTACAAGACTTACACTAAAGATTGGTTATTGGGAACTTTGGCATCTTATGAGATGAGAAAGCCAAATTTGAGAAATGGATCCAAATCATAAATTTCTTTTAAGCCTACAAGAGATGAAGAACTAGATGAAGAAAATCTTGATGAAGTAGAAGCTAACTTTTTGAGAAGAATGAATAAAGGCTCCAAAAAGTATGAAGGTAAATTACCCTTTAAATGCTTTAGTTGTGGAGGAATAGGTCATTATGCTTTGAGATTTCTAGAAAGAGCTAAGAGAAATAAATAGAGATTTAACAGAGAAAACAAAGGCAAGAAGATCAATAGAGCATATTATGTGAATAAGGATGCTAATATTTTTGATGAGGAATCGGATTATGGAGATCCTAATGACAATGAATGCTTGTTCTTGGCTATACAAGATGAATCTACTTCTACTAATTCTAAAAAATAGGTGAAGGAATATGCTTCGAAGAAGGAGAAAAGTGAAGGTACTATAATCTCTAACCTACATGTTAAACAAGAAAAGAACTAGTGGGTTGTTGATAGTGGTTGTTCACATCACATGATTAGTGATAAGAGAGTTTGTTAAAGTTGAAAAATATGATGGAGGCTTAGTTATGTTTGGAGATGATATTGATGCTAAGATTTGTGGGATAGGTTTAGTAAGTTTTTATGGAAAGCATAATACTTATGATGTCTACTATGTTAAGGGATTAAGGAATAATCTTTTGAGTGTTGGAAATATGTGCAGTAAGGGATACAATATTGTATTTAAGAATGAGAAATGTGAAATCATGAAAGACTCCAGAAAAGTGATCGCAGTAAGAAAGAAACCTGAAAGAAATATATATCAACTTAAGGGTGGTGATGGATGATGCTTTATGACTTAGATTAATGAAAATTGGCTATGGCATCAGAGAATCTATCATATGAATTTTGATAATATAGCAAGCATTAGTGAAATATAGACCGTGAGATATTTACAAAGGATTACAAAGCCTATCAATGTTATTTTTAGTAATTGTTAGTTTGGAAAGAAATCAAGAAATCATTTTAGATCAAAGGAATAATCTACTATTGGACTAATGGATTTAATTCATACAGATATTTGTGGTCCTAAAAGAGTGATAATTCTACTAGGTGAAAGGTAATTTATGCTTTTGATTGATGATTACTCTAGGTATACATGGGTTATATGTCTTAGAGAAAAGTCTGATGCATTAGATAGATTTAAGACATTCAAATCTATGGTTGAGAATGAAGTAAATTTGAGGATAAAATGCTTAAGGTCTGACAGAGGTAGTTAATTCACCTCCCATGAGTTTAATATGTTTTATAAAGTTCATGGAATAAAAAGATAGGTATCTTCTTTGAGAAATCCTCAGAAGAATGGAATTGTTAAAAAGAAGAACAAAATAATTCAAGCAACTAGATCAATGATTACTGAGGTTGGTCTACTGGAAGGATTTCAATTGTCAAATCAGCTAGATATGGTCTACAGATTGAAGAAAAAATTATATGGATTGAAGTAAGCTCCTAGAGCTTGGTATGCAAGGTTAGAAAGATAGTTGATTCAGTAAGGTTTCAACAAAGGTATGACAGATAGTAATCTGTATTTTAAAATTGAAAATGAAAAAATATTGATTGTGGTTGTATATGCTGATGACATTATCTTTGGAGGCAATGAAACTATTTGCAAAATGTTTACAGAAGAAATGAAAAAATAATTTGATATGTCCATGTTTGGTGAGATGAATTTCTTTCTTGGGCTACAAATCAATCAAATAGAGAAGGTATTTTTCTTTCACAGTCAAAGTATGTGAAAGAGATGTTGAAGAAGTTTGGGATGGATGGTTCCAAATTGGTATGCACTTCTATGGTGACTAGTTGAAAATGAGGTAAAGATGATGATTCACTTAAGGCTGATCAGAGCAAATATAGATCTATGACTAGTGGACTGTTGTATTTGACTACTACTAGACCAAATATTATGCATGTTATCTGTCTTATGGCTAGATTCCAAGAAGATCCTAAGGAAACACATGTTTTTGCTGCTAAAAGAATAATCATATATTTGAATAACACTCTCGATTATGGTTTATGGTATCCTAGAGATATTGACTTCACACTAAGTGCTTATACAAATGCAGATTGGGCTAGATTTGTAGATGACAACAAAAGTACAAGTGGTGGTGCATTATTTCTTGGTTGCAGATTGGTGGCATGGTTGAGTAAAAAGCAAGATTCAATTTCCTTATCTACTGTTGAAGCTAAGTATATTGTTGATGCATCTTTTTGTACACAAGTTTTATGGATGAAATAGACATTAAAATATATCAAAGTAATGTATGATGATCCTATTTCTATCTTTTGTGATAATACAAGTGCAATTTAAATTTCAAAGAATCTAGTGATGTAGTCGAGGACAAAACATATATCTATTAGGTATCACTTCTTGAGAGAGAAGGTTTGGGAGGATGAAGTAAAGCTTGAATATGTACTTATGAAGGATTAGATTGCTGATATATTTATGAAGGCTCTTCCTAAAGATAATTTTGAGTATCTCCAGGAGAATTCAGGGGTCATTGTCCCTCCTTTCTTGAACTAGATGCATATGAAGATTCATTAATCCAATGGGTCTATGGATTTATCTTTCTTCTGGACTGATGTTTTGGTGGCTACCTCTCAAGAGGAGTAGGTAGTGTCATGTATTTTCATTGTATGAGTATTATCCTTTTAATGTCAAAGGGGAAATCAATGTAAAATATTATTTTCCTTTGCCATTGATGTCAAAGGGGGGGATGAAGAAGACGTGAAATGAGGAAGAGGTGAAAAAAAAGATTATCTACTAAGGGGGAGAAACAAAAGAAAAATCATGAGAAGTGTGTTCAGAGCTACTGTGTTGTCTTTGATGTTTGTTCACATCATGTGTCACCATCAATGACAAAGGGGGATATCATTGTAAGAATGAAGGTGTTTTCATTGATTTCAATTGGTCAATTGGCTATCAACTAGTTGTTGTTTTTATTGATGTCATGCATGAAGGTTGTTGGATGTATATTATGAGGATATTGAGAAAATTGTAATGAAGAAAGGTTGTAGGTTTTCATCGGTTACTCCAAGTTTTGATCCAAGATCTACTCCTATGTTTGTGTGGTTTAGATATGTTGATCATGGTTGTTGGAAGCTGCTATTTCCAGATTTTTGGATTATGATTCATTGTACAGTGTGAGTTATGTTCACCAGTTGTGAACTATGGTTTTTTTTGTATCTGACTGAGGTCCGGAAGAAATATTGTTGCTCTAGATTTCGTTTTGCTTGAGTCTTATGACTTGCGATTCTATAGTTAAGTTGTTATGATTGTGTTGAAGATAATTTTAGTGTCTAGAAGGATTTGATCATGTTAAGGGTTGTGTGTGCTTAATTGTTCTATGTGTTTTACACCAGTTTGGATGACCTTGTGTTGAACACTACATTCGAAGTTGATGAATCATTTTGGGACCTATTTGGGTCCTCATCAAGCATTTGTTTAGGTTACCCTAATTCTAATTCCAACTTAGAATGTTTTGGCACCAACCTAATTTGAATTTAATGATGGATGGCTGAATTTGGATATGTTTCAAAGTTGAAGATGTTATAAATATAGGATGAGTTAGAGGTGAAAGATGTAAAAATAGATAAGTGCAAAGAAATATAGTAGATAGATGCAAAATAGATGTGAATCAATATGTATGTGATGTGAGTGTGGCATATCAATGTGAATCCTAAATGTTGAGTTTCCAGATGTAGTGAGTTGAAGGTGTACTCTATCATTCATGCATGTCTATAAGTGGTTGAATGAATTGTGGTGGAAATATTTGTTGCACTAAGCTTGTCTTCTCTTTGTAACATATGTCTTCTATATTCTTTATATCTCTGTGGAAGTGAGCCCCTTAGGTGGTTAACCCTTGTTGGACATTGATTCTTGATTTGAACAATTAGTCTTGTTTTGGCAGTGAGCCTTTTTCTAGTAGTGAGCCTTTGTAATCGGTTTTTATATTCATTACATTATGAGCTAATCCTCATCATGGTTTTTCCCTCATTCAGTTTTCTATGTAAATCTTGTGTTATTATGTTTTTGTGATGGTTTTTCATTTTTGCACTTATACTTAATGTCTAATCATTTTAGCAGAGTTAAGGATTTATGATTGATCTAAGTTCTGGTGAATATTTCAAAGGTTGAACTTTCTACAATTGATTCACCCCCCTCTTAGTTGTCTTGTTCAATGAGGGGTCCCTTAGGAACCCTTCGAAAGAAAAGGGGTCCACTCAAGGGACGCTTAGTTTGATAGCAACAACATTTTAGAAAAGAAATAGATCTTTTGTCCATGATTCTAGCATTAAGGATTCCTTCTAAAAGATTCATTTCATCAAGGAATTTGAAAGAAAGAATGCTCCCTCACAAGGGAAAGTACAAATTATATCTTACAAATCTGAGATGAAAGAAAAATCCTCCTAGAGATCCATGTTGAAGAATGAAAGTTTTGAAAAATAGAGATTTTCAAGAAGGGATTCATTGGCCACTAAATGAACCTTTCAAAAATTGAAATAGCATGATAGCCCCCCCTTGGATGGTGTGTGGTGTACATAAAGGAACATGAAATCTTAAGGAGAGAAAAAAAAGAATGAAAGTGATGTTGTGGCTTATAGAACATGATAATATGTAACCATGATAATGTTGTCACACACACAAGGTAAAACACATAAGCACCACAACATCATGAAGAAATAAAAGAATAGAGAAGGATAAAGAGAAAAGGAAGAAAATAACATAGCCAATAAGAGACAGGGGGATCTAATATTTTAGGGTCAGAACTACTCATAAATATAGATAAAATAGATATAATAATATATAAATGAACTATCATCAACCCCCTACTATATTAGACCATGTGAAGAAGAGCACGTGAAAACAAAACAAAAACAAAAATTAAAAATAATTCGGTCAACATGGAAGGGAGGCCTAAATGCCCCAACACTTGGCATTGTCCCAAATT
Source organism: Sequoiadendron giganteum (assembly GCA_007115665.2). Classification (NCBI taxonomy): domain Eukaryota; kingdom Viridiplantae; phylum Streptophyta; class Pinopsida; order Cupressales; family Cupressaceae; genus Sequoiadendron; species Sequoiadendron giganteum. The sequence goes on from CM021102.1 coordinate 703,541,322, forward strand.
TTCAAAATTTGAGGTATGACAAATAGAAGAATGTTGTGAAAAATAGAGTAAGTTTTACAACACAAAAAACTCATGTATCCAAGCACCTACGAGGGTGACAAGGGTCATCCAGGAACATATAAAACAAGCATGGGGAACACAACACACATAGACACACACACAATCTAATCTAGAAATAAAGAAGAGGTTCATCCTAATCCTCATCAACCAATATGTCATTTTTCTCCTAATATAGATCATCATAAGGGGAGGGTAGATAAGCCTGCAAGGGATAAATATCAAGGGGGGTACCCTTTGACACTCCTACAACAAGAGACAATGAAAAAGTCCCTTTAAGGTCTTCTCCACTTGGTCCCTATGAGGTAAATGCCAATGATCTCAAAAAGATTTCCGATAGAGTTGAGACATCATCTACAAAGTTGAACATGCACTTCATAGGAATGTCATGCATCAACTCAGTGGGTGATGGAGGCAACACTTGAGATCCACTTCTAGGCTCACCAAAAGAATTAGGAGTAGTGACAAACTCCAAGAATTATGGGACTACTTCCATCACTAGGACAACACAAGCCAATGGAGAAACACCCTCCAAAGAAGGTGAACCCTTCTTCCAACCCCTATTGATAGCAAGGTTGTCCTCCATATTTTTCTTCACTGGGGATGTGAAATCCATATAAATGAAGTAGAAAGTGAGGAGGAAGATGATAAAATTGTGGCAGACACCACTGAGGTATTGACATGTCCACAGGTTTTGAAAAGGGTGTTATGTCTAAAAGGGAAATCATAAGAGGAGGCTCGATCGAGGGAGTAATGAGTACCTACACCCTCTTAGGGTGAGGATAATCTATGCTCATGAGGGGAGCTTAAAGAAAGACTAAGGTGTAGAGAACTGAAGCTAAAAGGGTATAGCTATTTCCTCCCCTTCCATCCTCTACAAGGTGGCCTACTCAATAGCTAGAGCCTTCCTCTAATTCTCGTACAAGGCAATTTCTATGGCTCTTGGAGCTAGATGTTGTAACCTGAGAAGGGATGGAAGACTCTTTTTCAGCCATCGAAGTATCCATCATAGTTGTTTGTAGTGTAGGGAGTGTCTCTTGGATGGGAATAGGAGGAAGAGATGGAGAGGTAGATGCAACAACAACGAGGGGAGCAGGATCGAGCACCTCAATGATGGGACTCTTCCCATTCACTACCTTAGAGGTAGGAGTGGTAGGAGGCCATGAAGGTCAAGACATAGAAGATTCTCCACATGGACCCTTCCCCTTACCATACAGGATGTGTTGATGCATTGTGGGTAAGATGGGAAGTTCAAATGCCTAATGCTTGACCTTTCACCAAGTAGGCACCATCAAACTCCCTAGAAAATGCATAGGAGTGGAAGTCGATGGAGTTGTAGTAGGGCGAGAGGAATCAATAGGTAGAACAATAGAGGAAGAAGAAGAAGGGCCCTGAGCATAGGCAGGCTTCCCCTTCCCCTTATGGGAGGAAGAGGTATCCTACTGCTACACTAAAAGGTGAGTCATTTTTTGCTGCACCTTGCCACTAGTCTTATAACACAATTTTGATAAAGTAGGTCTATTCTAGGAGGAAACAGAACAACCAGGGTGATTCAAAAAATGATCAAATGAATAACCCCCATGAGATACCAATGGATGATATCCAATGTCATGCATGACATGCACGATACCTTCATGAGAGAATTTTAGATGCTTATGAATGACAAAAGTGATTTCATTCATGGAAACTAGCCATGGGATGCCTAGGTTCACCGAAAATAGATTATATTTCAGGATGACATCAAAGGTAGTATCCATAGCACTAGGTCCCACTTGGATGGAAAGAGTTATAGAGCCATACATAGCAAGAGAAAGGTCTTCATGAGTACATATAGTAGTTTTCATCCTCTCATATTCCTCCCTCTGTAATGAATTTAGCCACAAAGTCTCCACCATAATAAAATTCACTTGACTCATGGGGTCAAATAGGACTCCTGTCACAATGTTTCCATTGAGATGAATGGGAATATATAGGGGAGTGACTTTTTTATGCATAGGTAAGTCCTGCGATGTAAAAGTTACATTTGGTGAACTAGTCACAGATTGAGGGGGAGGATTAGGAGTAAACAATACCACATTTACATATACTGAGGCCTTGTGAGAAGCATTAGAAGGATCAATAATTAAGTTTGTAGAGTGAGATGGAAATGGGTCCATATAAATCTGCAACTCTCTATTCACCTTAGCCACTAACTTATTCACATTCTGCTTCTTACCATCAAGATGGATGGTACTATCATTGATGTGATACTGTATCTCATGATGCAGGTGCATACAACATTCAATATCATGTCCATAGACATGATGGTAATGGAAGAACACATTTCCATCTTACCAATTGAGATAAGGCTCTCTTAGAGGTTGAGGGTCTTCTAATGTTATAATCTTATCCTTCAACAACTTCTATAAAATAGAAGAATAAGATTCAAATAGTTTAGTAAACATTTTTTTGTGCTTGAGGCCTCGATCATTAGTCGCGATGACTACATTTGCAAAAAAAATTCCTTTTCTTGAAATAGAAACTATAGATCTTCCTTTGGGATAGGAGCATGATAAGGATACCCTAAACTGAACAACCATCTACTAGTACTCCCACAACGTAGAACATAGATGTGTGAAAGAAGGATATTTCATCAAGGAAAATTTATTTCTCTTTCCAACCTTACTATAGGTTGCGTATGAACACCTTTTATACATCTGAGTCAGGTAGTAGGTAATAATTTTGTGAAAAGAGTGCTTGGTATCATGTAATGAAATAATTGATCTTATTCTCTCCCTGCTTACATTGGATGAGATCCGAGAAGGTCATCTTCATATAGATGTTAGCCTAGAATTGCTAGAGAAACTGGATAACGAGGTTGTCAAATGAGAATATATAATTGTTAGGTAAGGAACATTACCACTCTAGTATTGTATCCTTGAGAGTCCAAGGAAAGGATTTGGCCATTAGAGCATCATGATGAAATAAATTTGTGCACATCACATTGAAAGCTGACACATATGTTTGAATGTCTCCTTTACCACCATACTTTTTGAACTGAGGAATTCCCATCCCTTGATGGAATGGAGTGTTTAGAATTATCACTGATAAGGGGATATATCAGAGGAAGAGCTAAAATATTGGTTGGGTAGAGGCCTAAGATAGATTCACCAATTAGTTTTGTATTTGACCCATATTTTGTAAGAGAGCATTCAAAATAGGGTTAGAAGATGACAAAGGACTAGTGGAACCTCCACCGAAACCACCACTACTAGAACCACCTCCAGATGCGCCTCTTGATCCATCACCAGACATACCAAAGTCACTATCCCCCATTCCATGAGAGATTCTACTACCAAAGGCATGGTTTCCCCTAGGAGGAAGAAACTCAAATCGTAGAGGTACCCTACTTTCTTTGATGTTAATGAAAGGGTTTGTTTCAGCTGTGCATACTAACATCACATGCATCAAGACACTAATATTTATTTCATAGGTTTCATTCTCATGACCTCAACAAATGCTTAACCAAGGGTTGTAAGAGGAAATGTATGTTTGCACTAGATCAATAATGCCACGGAGAAACTCTATACCCATCTGATCTTTTTCTAACAGATACTTGATCTCATTTGCAACCCTTGTAGGCCTAGCAATGTTTTTATCTTTCTCTAAGTGATTTGAAAGATCTAATAACCTCCTATCTAGAGCTATGATATTCTCTATAGGAATAGGGACAGCTTTGTTCTCATCTAAAGGCAGAGGTGAAGGGAAAGTAGGAGGTGTAGGGGTGCAAGTGGCTTCATAGAAGTAACTCACCTCTACCACCAACATCATCTCCTAATTGGAAAGAGCCAAAGTGACCCTTGTAAAGTCCATTCCTAAGTGTTGATGTTACACATTCCTTCTAATAAAGTACCCAGAGGTTGTATATTGAGTTGTGAAGCTCATGAAAATTCACAACATGCTAGATTACAACCTAGATAGTCACGCAGAAGAGAACCTCAATACGAATAAATGGGTATCACAAGGTTCATATTAGGTTCACCAAAATGTAGAGGAGGGTGACTGAACGCTTAGGAATATAGGTCATGAAGGGTCTAGAATGATCATCTACTCTGATGTACCTCACACTAAGGATTTTTTAAGGCAAGATTACTATTATAGGAAGGTGAAAAGGAAGGGATATTTATTTGCCACTATCCTTCTATCAACTAGAGAGTTTTAGGGAACTAGATGAGCTAATTCTTGAGTCAAAACTGTGACGCTAGTATCTCTCTACCAGAGGACCCTAGCATATAAAATGGATAATAACATGGTGCATTGGTGTCCTTACAGATAGAGAGTATGAAATACAGTTAAGACTAATAGAGTTTTAGCTAATCTACCTAGTAAATGTGATTTTAAGCAATAACAAAAAACTAGAAATAATTAAATGGCTAGGACAACAAGAAGGATATTTTAACTTAAGAGGAGAATTTGACAAGGGCGAAAGGCGGTAGAAAATTGAACTCACAATTGGTCCAGTCTCTCATAAGCTCCACAAGAATGTAAAACCTACACACAATAGAATGGGGAAAAATGTTGGGGCTTGCCAAAGTCAAACCCCTATTTTGGTGTTCCCACCTCCATGGACAACCAGAATAGCCATGAGATAGAAAATACAATAGAGAAAGTAACTGAAGAGATTCCAAGAAATGAAAACAACACTATGCTACATAAATGAAATGACAATGCTAAAATGAATGAATATCACCTCCAAAACAAGGTGCTCTCGAGCACATGAAGGGAGATGTGAGCTCGCAAGCTTGAAGGCACAATTGTTGCTGCAAAAATGAGAGTAAAATCTAGTAGTCTTGCCTTGGAGCTTGAACAATGATAGAGAATGGTGTGAAAATGCTCAAGTGTGTAGAAATGTGAAGTGAGAGTTTATTATCTTGAAGAAGATCGAAATTGAATGAAGAATGAATTCCTTTGCATCAATATCAGCCCAAAAGAGTCATTCGAGGTTAGTCAAGGGCGCAAGGGTGTTACTCTTCATCACCAGTGGACAAGTGGAACACCTCTGTGGATTCCAAAGGCAGTAATCCTATTAGTACGACAACATGCCATATAGAATTTTTTACATTGCACTAGCTTCCTCGACAAAAATTCTCCCACCGACACTACAAACAACCACCAAGTGGGTGGAAGCATGATGGATGAAGTGGAAAAGAATCATTGGATTTAATTTTTCTAAGGTGAGGGGATGCAAATGAGGAATTTGCAAGGGGTGAAAATTCACTCCATTACACTTCTGGAACAACTTGTTAATCAAGCAACCACAATCTCTCATTCACTTGAGCATGAGATGATAAGCTAATTACCTACAAATACTTGAAGAGCAAGCATAAGTTTCATTTAGTATATTGGCATGTATGAATAAGAGTAACATCATATCTACCACTAAATGTCTTCCCCATTTGGAAAGGCTTCACATACTGCTCAGGTTAATACAAGTTACAAAGATGAAAAGTTATTAGTTGTTTAAATTTCAAATTGGGCATAGTAAGAATCCAAAATGTCTCTCTCACAAATATATTTAGAGGCTATCTTGCATTATTGGAAAGATTTTTTTATTTCATTAAATTCTTGAGGATTTTAGATGGAGATGCTCCTTTAGATGATGATCTTTTTATGAGAATGCTTGACTAGGGGAACTAGCTTAGAAATTGTCACACTTTACGACTTTGTGGTAGAGATTAAAATGTTCTTCATTGTAACATTCAAATTCAAGATGATTTTGTTCAAAATACTGGTTGGATATAAATCAAGGACATCTATAGTAGAAAATAACCCATGATTTCAAAATGCCAAGAACATCTAGATTGTAGTAGCAAATGACAATTAATAAGGTTCTTGGGAAACTTGAGCGATAGCACTCAATTTCAACGACCTACAACAATTTGAGAAAAGTTGTGATTCGAAGACTAGAGATGAAACACATTTATATAAAAATCCAAGTGGTGGTGGTGTAAGTTTTACAAGTGGTATGGTGTAAAGGAGGAACTTGACAATTGATGCAATGAATAGAAGGCACACATCCTATTTCAATTATTTTTGCTCTCTCTCTTTATTCTAAGTTTATCAATCATTTTTGTGTCATTTTTATGCATATTTGTTAATTTTCCTTTCCTACTTTCCATTTAAAAGTATATCCCCAAAATCAGTTAAATCATACAAGGGAGTTGTACCTCTAAAATTTAGAAGATCGCTAATTCAATGGCAATCTCCCAAGCTGTTAGTTCATTGGTCGATTTCAAATAGGGTATCTGAGGGTCATTTTCTTACAGTAAATTGCACTAACCAATCTATTTACTAACAATTTTTTGGTGACTTTCCCGGGGAATGTGCTCATAAAATAATTTTTAGTAGAATAATTTCGGTGACATTCTTTCAATTTGCATTATGGCATTGATTTCACCCTAACCATGGTGTGCTCATTTTGGGCCTTTATCACTACCACAATACTGAACATTACCTGTAGATTCAAGAAAGCATTTTCCAAAGTTCAATGGAGAAAACTCATAGATTGTCGATGATCATATTCAAGCGTTCACCATATCTTGTGGAGTTTTGGGGGTAAATGAGGAAAAAGTCTTCATACGATTATTTATTGAATTGCTCATAAGAGTTGCTACAATTTGGTTTCAATATTTCAAATATGGATGCATTACTAATTGGGACAGTGTGAAGAAAAAGTTTCCTAGAAGATTTATAGTAGTAGTTGATGTGGGTCCACTCCTATCTCAATTTCTTAGCATTAAAAAGAAAGAAGATGAATTTATGAGGGAGTTTGTGGAATGGTTTGATAGATGTTTAAAGAGGATCCTTCATATTTTTTAGCCAAGTAAGGAGATCCAATTGATCATTTTTGTTACAATATTACATCCTGAAGTCAAATTCCTCTTGAAGGTAAGTAAGGTATGCCATCTTCAGACTGCAAAAAGAAGCTATTAATATTGAAGATGACTAGATTTTATTTGGGGTATGCGAGAAAAAAATGTTGAAAGATATACACCAAATTATGTGATTCAAAAGAATAAAACCTTGATGTTTCAAAATATGCATTCATAAAATATTTTATGTTATTTTGCTGAATGTTCTTATCGCCATTTTTATCAAGAGCATTTTTCAGAACAATAGAGTAAGTGATGAGAGAATCAAATCTTATAATGCTGAAATATATAACCTTAACTATGAGGTGAATGAAAATGATTATTCTTCTTCAAGTGATGAAGAAGATTACTCTCCTCATGTACAATCAATATGTATAGTATCTTCCATTTCAACTATAACAAATACTAGACAATTAGATATTGGTATGAGTAATTTGGATGAACAATTGTTGATGCCTCTATGTGCTCCAAAAATTGAAGCTTTCAATTTGAGAGTATTGATATAAACTTAGCAGATGATTTGGTTATCATGAATGTGGAATGTTAAATTTTACAAAATAAGACATAAATGAGTTATTTGAGATGCAAGCCTTCAAATTTGAGGATGTTAATGACTATTTGAAATATTGTGCAGCTGAATGTGAAATTAAAAATTAACACCAAGAGGTAGGTGAATCAATGAACACCCCTTCTTCTTGCATGCAATATGAATATGAAACATCCTAGTTTGTTGATGAAATTTTTGAATATAAGGTAGTAGATGATAAGGTAATAAATCAGCACATTATTGATTCTTTTCATTTTAAAGAAAATATTATACAAGATCTAATTTTTTCAAACACATTATTTGAACCAATATGTGGGATGGATAAAAATGGAGAAAGAAATGAGATGGGTGAGCCAAGGGTTGAGTTTGATAATTTTGATGATGCATATACTATAAAGTTGGTGTCTATAATTTTTAAATAATGTAGTCACTTCCATAGGTATCACTCAAGAAGTGTCTTTATCTCATGGTTTTTATGTGGGATGTCCAATTTGAGGGTTGATTTCTTCTTGTTTAAAAATTCAAGTGCAGCATGGTATTACATATGATTTTGAACCGATAGATTCTAGTGATCATAAGATAGTATTGACATGACTCAATTGGTTGCAAAATTATATAAGGCAAAATGATTTTTTTAGCAAGCATAACATTCTATTTCAAGGGTTTTTACATGATATTCTTATCTCTTAGAAGGAAATAGTTGCAAGTTGGAAGTTGGTTGTGTATGCACTCCTCATTCACCAAGAATTATTTCCCATAGGCAGCTATTTCTCCCATCCTGTTAATGTATTTGTATGATCATATTGGATCCATTTGAGGTTGGGTCCTCCTACTGTGTATATACTAGGAGTTTTTGATGTGTTGGTAGTTTAGGTTCTTTTTTCATTGTGTCTCATTTTTTACTTTCTCTAGCTCCTTTCCCTTAATGCTCTTTGACTCTATAGCCCATGGATTTTAATCATTGGTCTATAATTGATATTTTGGATTCCTTGTTTTTTCCTTTGTAATCCACATCCCTAGATAGAGAAAATTATTGACCATATTTTTGACCTGGCTAATTTTTAACTTCCAATGCACCTTGTAGACTTTAGCTTGCCTAGTTACCAAAAATAATAATTCTCAAAATATGTTTTATCTAGTATGAAATACTTTTCCAAGATCATTCATAACCTCATTTCATCCAATGTGACCAATTTTTAAGCCAAAATTCCTTGCCGTTTGAGAGATTTTAGATTTTCAAGCTCTTAGTTGGTGGTTGATGAATAATATAAAATTTTATATTTTGTACATTTGGAGCAAATTTTTTTGGGTTTTGTTCTAAAGGGTTCATAGATCATCCTATCCAAATTTCACGTAAAAAAGTGTTGCCAATTGAAACTTATGATATTTTCCATTTTCAACTTGAAATAGAAATTGTAAAGTTTAAAAGAGTTGATTTTTGTGTCGGAATATGATGAGTTTGTTAAATATCCAATATACTGAGAGGGGGGTGAATTAGTATATCCTTAAATTTATTGAACCAATACCATCCAATTGATCCAAAGCATATGATAATTATGATAAGTAGAATCATCAATAGAACATGAAACACAAAACACAAAGAGACACTAGATTTTTTTACGTGGAAAACCCATAGTGGAAAAACTATGGTGAGGATTAACTCACAATATAGTATAACCGGTTATAAGATATTACAAAAAGAGGTGCCTCACTACCAGGACTCACTGTCCAAAAGGGGAGGCTCGTTGCCTATAAAAATAAAGTAACAAAATGGCTAATCACCAGAATTGAACTAATGGAAGTACACCTCAAGTGCAAATTTAGTTCCTTTGTAGCTCAGTAAATTCGCACGCCAGTAGATCACACTTTACCCTTTTTGCTTCCACATATATTCTTCTAATATTCATTCGCACCAACTCTCTCATCCATATCTTCAAAAAGCATCTTGTATATATATCTAATTGTCCATAGATAACAATCAGGTCAACTTGACAAATCTTCTCAACAATAATTCAAACATGTGGCATGTGACATCATGTCATAATGGATTACACAAACAAAATTTAATCCATTACATCTTCAACTTATTGATAGGTCAGCCAACAATAGACATAATAGAAAAATTGTAATCACCAAAATGATATTGGTGATAACCACAAGCAACTATACTCACGAGTTCCTATCCATGTATGCATTTCTCAATCACAGACTATTTCCCAAAAATTGAAGCAGTAGTTATTAACTAGAGGGGATTTCAGAGAAAAATATCGGAGGCTAATCGTGCATTACCAGTTCAAAGTACCAGATTAATGTAACCTTGAGTCTTGCATTTGCAACTCATATATCATGGTGACATCAATGACAACAAAAATATTAACAAGGGATATGATCTTCTTTATTCTTCCAACAATCTCCCCCTTTGTCATTGATGACAACATACGCTAAAAGAAATTTGCATACATCCTATGTACAAAATATACTCTATTTCTCTTTCCACTTCTCCCCCTTTGACATCAAGGACAAAGGTTGAACAAAAAAATGAAAGATATGTACACAGGGTCTAGACTATACAATAGATAGAATCAAACTTCTAAACTCCCCCTAAGGTGTTATCTCAAGAAATCTAAAAATAAAATAAAAATTACCTGGAGGAGGGAGCACTTTGCAATTCCTGAAGAATTCCTTGCCAGGCCGCTTTTCCATTCTCCCAACTCTACTTCATAGATACCAAAATTTTGTTCAAAGATTCTAAAGCAATAAAGTTTTCTTTAGCTTCATCCAGAGTATCTGGAGTCAGATTTATCTTATCCAATCTCTCAGAATTAGCCAAAGCATTGGCTATTGGAGCGCACTCCATTCTCACATTATCACCAAGCAAGCCAAAATTTCTGATTATCTCTTCCTTATGCTTCTGTAACATGAAAGAATTTTCTCTGTGCATAGAAATAACATTCCAAGTTGGTCTATGTTTGTCCATTGATACATTTTAGGTGTTGGAGACAACGGTCTACTGGGACTCAATAGAGTCCATGAGACATTTTATGCTTTGAGTGGCATCAAGCCACCTTATACAATAGGAAAACATAGAATTAGCTTCAGATTCACAAGCCTTCATAGATTTAGGGCTCTTCTCTACATTGGTATGTGTCGAGGCACATTTTTCGTGAATGATCAACAACCTTTTCTCATTCAATTTCTCTTTTGGATCCTATTTTTTCTCAATAAGTTGGGTGGTATGCTCCTTGAAGGATTCCAATAGAAGCTTCAAGTTCTCAACCGGAGAGAGATGTATCGACAAATGTGTCTGGTGTGACATCCTACAGAGCCTTAATGGAATCTTCAATGAGCTTAGTCCCCTTCTGATGTATTTATAAGATTTCTCTCCTATTAGATGCATGAAATGCATTTGATACCAATTTATGTACCAGACAAATCTTGTTCGTATTTGCATAACCTTGATTCATTGGAAGTTGCAAGAGTGCTGGAGGAATTACCGATTGAAATCTAATCTGCTTAGACAACAATCCCTTCAAGAAATCATCACCGGAGGAAGATTCTCTAATGGAATTTTGTGATTCTACAACTTGGTGGGATACATCTTCATTCTTTCCAATAGTATCATTAGTTTCCTTATTTTTTTTTTCTTCTTCTTCCTCTGCATTTTCTTCTTTTGCATTCTTTTCTTCCATCCCCTTTTCTTATAATTTTTCCTCTTCTACCTTTTATTCAATTTTCTCTTCTTCTTTCTCCTCTTCCCTCTTCTATTCTTCTTCCTTATCTCTATCTTCTTCTTCAAGGTGTACCAGAGGAGTAGCAACATGAACTTCTAATTCAATATTTTATTCAACATTTTTTTCACTTTCCAAATTCTCATTAGCAACATTGATCTTAGGTAGAACATCTGTACTACCTATTTTCAGAGGGATATTGGTGTCATTTATTTCTAGAGGTACATTATCATCAGTAGCACCAGAAGGAGGTTCTTCCACACCTTCCATAGAAGTTTCTTTTCTAGATTCAGATGTCCAACCTGATGCACCAATCATTTCATACCTTTTCATAGTATTCTTGATAGTACTTATTATTTCCTTCCTTATTCCTCTAATTTCTTTCTTGTCTTTTTTCATCAGAGTATTAACTCTTCTCTTCACCCTAAACATATTAGCACAAATCTTCTTCAAATATTCTAAATTATCCGAAGATAGAGAGGATCCAATTTCTTTATATGCTTTATTTCTTTTTTTCTCTTCTAGCTCAACTTGCCTCTGCTCTTCTTTTCATCAGTATTTCCCACAAATTTTTAGGAATATCACACCTAATGTTATCCCATTTAGCCTCCAAAATAATGACATATTTGATGATAGCCAGTATTATTGTTTCTTTATCCTCTTCTCCTACTAAATCATACACTTTCATTGTGGACTTCACCATATTATTCACCAAAACATCTAGTTTGAGAGGGGAACCAGGTCTTATCAGAGATGCATTTTTTTCTTCTTAGTCCAATTGAACTTATGTAAATTTGGCCTTCTTTACATTATTAATATTTTGTTCATCAACATCATCTAAGGATGAAACATAGTGAAATTTCCTCGAGCCAACACTCTCGTTTCTTGTGATGCACCTTCATCGAAGGAAACACTCACCCTTCTCTTTCTTGTCAATTTTGTAGTTGGATCTTCTTGCTCTTCCTCCTAATCATTAGTTACACTCATATTCTTCTCCCTGGTAGCCTTTTTTTTTCTTCATTTGATAGGAGTTACTTGAGGAACACCTTTTCTTTTTCCTGATCTGATAGTTGGTTTGGAAGGGATTTGGGCCTTTTCCTTTATCAATAGTGTTGGGCACAGTCTTCATTGTAGCTGGTCCAAAAGCTGGTATGGAAGGAGGGGTCTTGTCAGATCTCCTTACACTAGGTAGTTCTTCAAACTTCTATCCTTTAATTTCTCTTCCTAGAGCTATCTCTTCAACTATGAAACTAGATTTCTTGAGAATTTTCATTACACTTTTCTTCCTTATAGCTTTGTTGAGCTCCAAATAGACTTCTGTGAATTTCTCTACATATGTCCCAATATGTGGTTCATTTGGATCTTTAATAAAAGTTTCACATAACCTTTAGCAACATCTTCTGAGACCTCATAATCCAGAGGTTGAATCCAGATGGTCTGAGGTTCAACCGCTTCTATCATACACTCATCAGAAGATACATGGAATATGATATCATTTTTATAGTTTTCAATAATATTCCTTAAAATTCTATCTCTCATTCATATTTTTCCTAAACAAATAAAAAAATTTCGTCAAGGCATTTTTTGCATTTTTCACATCACCTAAACTACACATGTGATCAAAAATTTGATGTGCCACCGGTCAGGATGGGTCCCAATACACTGTTCCATATTTTCCTAGAAGAATTTTAAGAAAATAAAATAATAGGCACATAATTAGAGAACCAAACTTAAACAGGTACTTCTTCTCTATTGACATTCTTAGATTTTCAAGCAACTACTGTTAGAGGAGATGACATAGGTCATAATTTGCACCATTTACAGTCATATCATAACAAATATAAATAGCTGTGGTAGACAAAAAATTCTCTTTGTTGTTGAAGTAGATTTTGTGACCAATCATTATGGATGCATAATTCATGACTGGATTAGTGATAGGTTTTGTCACAATAGCCCTCTTGTCATAGGTTGCACCAGTAAGATTCATTACCATTTAATTTTTCATTGCTTTAAGAATAGGTACTGGTCCAATGTCGCAGAGTCTGGTGATGACTTTAATTGTTTCATTGGTTATCAAGTGCAGCTCATGGGTCCATAAGAATTGATCAAGCATTTTGCTGAGGACCAATTTTACATACTGATCATCTACTATAGAATATAAATATGGAAATTTGTTCCAACAATCCAAATTCTTCGTCACGAGATTCAAGTATTTAGGTTTTACAAAGAAATCATCTCCAATGAGTTCATTTAGCCACATGTCAATCAATTTGATATGATTGAATTCCTCTATCTTAACCCTAATGTACATCCTTGTGTCCTTTGTCGACATGATGCCATGAGGAATTGAAGAGAAAGCTCCCATAGGGTCATCCTCGAAAACCTTCATCAAGTATTTCTTGTAGGAGGGCCTAGGTCTTTTTATTGTGTTTACAACTATAGGAGTTTCCATTTTCTATATGCCAAGCCTTTAATGGATTCAAAAATGAATTTTCAAAAGCTCACAACACAAAATTGAAAAATACCTTTTTCTTTGCAAATAGCCGAAAGTAGGGTTTGCACCAGTTGCACTTCAATTCGCTCCAAATCACTCCAAGTCATTCTTTGCCTCTTTCGAATGCAAAAATGATCAAGATTACTTTACGATTTTTCTTTATAGATTAATGTGATGCCCTAATTCACATTTAATGCTCTTGAAATTAGAAAAGCTACCAAATTTCCTTAACTGTGCTGAAAACCCTAATATGCTCCACAAACAAGCATAAATGCCTCTTTTCTTTTGGTTTATTTTTTAAAACTGCTACATACTTATCTTAAAACGCCATTTCATGCCAAGGATTGACACCCTTGAAATTAGGGGGTTAAAAGGATTTTCTGCTAAAACTCCCCCTAAGACCATGCTAGGTCTAGTTCCCAGAGGAATTATCTACACCAGACGAGGGTACAGATGCATCAGTAGTACCTGAATCATCTTTCTTTTTCCATAGCTTACTCATTTCCTACTTTACTTCTTCTTTGTCAACTTTCTTCAAAGGTTCATTCTTCTTTACTAGAGCAGATCATTTTCCCTTTTTAATTTTCCATACCTTTGAAGTATGTCCTAGTTTATTATAGTTATAACAAACAATATTCCTTTGATTTGATTGAATTCCCTTAAACCTTGTTTTGCACTGATTCACTTTATGCTCATATTTTTTGCATGTATATAAATAACCAACAAAGGATTGATTCATCCTTCCTCCATTAAACTAGTTCAACATCTAAGTTTTGCATTCACTAGCTCTATGTCCAAACTTATTACAAGCATAGCATTGTCCAAGGAAAGAATTAGAGAACTAATTCATTCTACTTTTTCATTTAGTTGCCTTATGCCCAAACTTGTTGCAAGAAAAAAAAAGTGCCATTGAAAGATGGGTACCTTTGTGCATTTGGTTGTCTGATAGGTGGTTTCCTTCCTAGATTTCTTTTATGCTTCCCTTTGTCTTGAGTCTTTTGATCATTTTCTGATTTTGAGCTTTCACCTACTTCTAATCCAATCCTCCTTTGTCTTTAGAGGGTTTCTATCCTGCAATCAGTTCATCAAGCTTGGTAGAGATTGTTTTCAAACTATCTTCACAGACTTTTACTTTTTCCAGTTTTTCTCTCAGATTTACCACTTCTTGTTCAATCCTAGAACATTCATTAGACTTTTTTTTAATTTTTGTATTAAAGAACTCTTCAATCCTCTTATTTTCTTCCACTTTCATCTTTAGTCTGGTAATATCTTCATTTGCTTCTTTCAATTATTCATTGACTTCTCTATGTCCCTCTTTGAATTTCTTTAATTGTTCCTTCAATTTCTAGACACATTCATTTGCTTCATCAAGATTTTCTTTGAAGTCTCTAGTCCCATTTTTAGCTTTGTCATGATCATCAAGAGCACTCCGGAGTTCTGCATTATCCTCAATTTGTTCAATCTTCCAGATCTCCATCAAGTTGTTACACTTCTCTAGAGGAACCAGGCTTTGATACATGTTGGTGTTTTTCCCGATACACCTTAGGAAGACTCTAGATGGTAGCCAAACTTTGTCATCAAGAATCCTAAAATGAATGGCTAACTCGACAGGTAAAGGTTTTCAATCCCCTCACCCCTACACTTTAGGATTTGTGAAACCAGGGAGGGTATTTCCCAATTGTGTTCACAAGGATTTTGTTTAAATTGAGAACACTTATACACAGATAGGTTCCTTTCTCATGCAAAAAAACATCATTCATCAAAAGTGTGGCTGACCTTTACACAAATAACCATTCATTTGCTAAGAACAATAGTATACTTCAAACTCATATCTTAGAATTGATTAAATTTGATTTAACATTTTCATTATTATGAATCCATGGTTGGGTATTTTAGTTGATACTTCAGATTTCAAGAATTTACAACAAACATGCTAGTGTATCATTAATTTGGAACGAAGACAAATATGCAACAATCAATACATGAATTACATAATCCTAAAATAAGTGAACTATCCTTATAATAATTTACATTATGAAAACTCACAGTTTCTAAAACACTACTTCTTATCATAATCATATGCAAGTTCTTTCAAACGTACAAATCCCTTCAATTATTTAATTAACCCCTTGAGTCAAAACAAGAATAGAGTCATACACTCAATTAACCATTGAAGACAAATAAAAAGATACTTGATCTTTCCATTTATAATATGTAATAATTGCATACAGGAGAGTACATGCTTTAGTTTTGCAGATTTGTTTCGATATCAAAAACCCATGCAAAACTATTTTAAGAATATCACATATAAAACTCATACCCAAGATAATATTCTGGCATATTCATTATGTGTTTTGCATTACATTGGTTTACTATATTCTACCTAAGCCATTCTGGAATCAAAATTCTGATCCCCTGTAATGAGCCTTGAAATCCCTTTTATAAGCCAAGGGAGCAACAAGCAAAGGGCTCATTACAGTTACATTTTATGATAATTTCGATTTTAATTTCATTTAATCGGGTTTCATTCCTAAACTGTTACATTTTGTCATACACACCACAGGAAAGTAAAAAGGAAAAAGGTAGAAAGGAGCACCAAACCGTTTTTCAAATGTGCCACACAAGCCTTCCAAAAGGCACCGTCACCAAAATCCACATGTTGCTCAAAACTAGGAAAAGTGACCATCACCACCATCAACAAAAAACCACTAAACCTGCCACATAGGAAGTAAACACCACAACACCCAGCAACCAAACACTAGCAAGAGAAGAAACATGAGTGTCACCCAACCTTATCGACCGCTGAGTGGACACCCTCACTAGGCTTCTTCACAAAGAGTGCTTTTTCAACTACCACCTCATCATCTGAGTTAGTATATGGTACTAAGGAAACAGGGCAATGGCAAGCACCAAGGTTGGCTCCACCTTCTCCTTCCAAAGAGCTATCAGATATTATAACTAGAGCACCAGGTTTCTCTGAACAAACCCTAGGATCCGCATTCGGTCTCCTTAATTCTTTCACAAATTATGTAGACCCTTTCCCTTTAAACTTGACCAATTCTTCTGAATAGGTCCTTGTTTTGAGATTGCAGGAACTCTTGACGATAGTTCTCTTGAACTTTCTATGAACATTCCTCTTATCCCTTGGAACAATTAGCATTTCCACCACCATGGGTTTTAGCTCGAGCTCATAGACCAACAGTTCCTGAAGACTTAATCTCCTTGACCTATGAATTGGTGTAGCGGAAGAACTTGGTCAACTCATATTACACTCAACACCTATCTAGAGCTAATTATGCAAGGAAAACAGCATCTACAATCCCAAAAACACCCCTACATGCAGACAATGCGATCCCCACAAGCACCAGACATAGAAGAAATCACTGAATCGTAGCAAGAACACCATACACATTAACATACAAGGATGTCACCTTTGTGATAACTCCTCAAGAAACAACAATCTTACCACCTCGATGCCCGAAATAATTAACTATAGGCCTTGATAAATGTAGATGAGCAAATGAACTGCAGAAAATGCTCATTAAATAGAGGACATGAAAGCATGCTCCAATTAATGGCCATCATGGTTCACTTGCATGAGCAAAAAATCAGTCATTGCATGTCGCATATTAGTTGTTGATCGCCAAGGATTTAAAACTCGATCAACGAGGCCCATTAAGGATCACCACTTTCTTTATCGATCATACTTAGAAACAACAAGGAGATGCTTTAAAACTACCATGTACTCATATGCATCCTTGCTCCATTATCCTTAACATGCGCATCGCCGATCCTTAGAATCTTGAGTAAATCTAGGCCACAAACAAATCACATCACTCATTGCATGTTCATCCTTCTCATCCAAGTCCCATCAAGTGATGGCATCGAGGCTAGTGATCATACAATAGCTGTCGATTTTGGTCTTAGAAGGATCTGAACCACAGATAACTGCTTGCATCGCCCATTGTGTGTTGAAATTTTCTTGAACAACCCTAACCCATGGTAAACCAAGCCCGTGTGATGGGGAGGAACTCAACCCATCGATGGTCATGGGTTCCAATTAGAAACACAAAGGACAACAAGAAATAATGGGGAAGCCAGAGATGCTAACCATGACAAACCCTTGGCCACTAGGTATATTTTCATCGCTCATTGTGTGTTGTCCCTCCTTAGACTGATTTCAACTAGTGAAGAATCATCTCCCAATGATGGGAAATAACCTACGCATCGAAGGTTGTAGGTTCATCTATAATTTGCATAAGGAAACTGATGATAGTTAGAAGGGAAGCAATGGGTTAAAAGATTAACCACATTTCTCATCGGGTGTTGCTTCCCAATGGCAGTAAATGAATATGTAAGGGACTATGGATGACCAATTGGAGAAAAAGATGGGGCATCGCTCATCACGAGTTGCTTATGGATATTTTCAACCAAACAAGCGATGTGAAATACAACACTTAGGGCCCAACTTAAGATGTGTTTAGAACACGTGGACTTAAAGTTATTTTTAAAAAGGGGGGCATGTTAGCCACGATGGGGAAATAATGAAGGGGCCGGTAACATTATGGAACCCAAGGCCATGAAGGATTATGAAATGACTGGGAACCAGATACAAATGGTCAACTCAAAATTAGAAACTCGAAGACCAAACAAGGGTATAAGCATGAATAGATCTTGTAAAATCTCAACCCTAGTAACAAGAAAGACTATAATTATTAGGGTTTAATCATGAAATCTCAGTGGAACTAAGAAAATTTTAGGGGTTCCACCAATACCAATTGTTAAATATCCAATATACTCAAAGGGGGGTTGAATTAGTATATCCTTAAATTTATTGAACAAATACCATCTAATCAATCCAAAGCATATGATAATTATGATAAGAAGAATCATCAATAGAACATGAAACACAAAATACAAGAGACACCAAATTTTTTTATGTGGAAAACCTAGAGTGGGAAAAACCATGGTGAGGATTAACTCACAATATAGTATAACCGATTATAAGATATTACAAAAAGGGTTGGTTCATTTCCAGGACTCACTATCCAAAATGGGAGGCTCACTACCTACATAAATGTAGTAACAAAATGGCTTTAACCACTAGAATTGAACTAATGGAAGTACACCTCAAGTGCAAATTCAGTTCCTTTGTAGCTTAATAAATTTGCATGCTAGTAGATTACACTTCACCCTTTTCGCTTCCAGATATATTCTGCTAATATTTGTTCACACCAACTCTCTTATCCATATCTTCAAAAAACATGTTATATATATCTGATTATCCATAGATAACAATCAGGTCAGCTTGAAAAATCTTCTCAATAATAATTCAAACGTGTTGCATGCGACAACATGTTGGCATGGATTACACAAAAAATATTTAATCCATTACATCTTCAACCGCTTGATAGGTCGGCCAACAATAGACCTAATAGAAAAATTGTAATCAACAAAATGATATTCGTGATAACCACGAACAACTGTACTGACGAGTTCCTGTCCATGTATGCATTTCTCAGTCACAAACCATTTCCCAAAAATTGAAGTAGTAATTATTAACCGGAGGGGATTCTAGAGAAAAATATTGGAGGTTGATCTTGCATTACCGGTTCAAAATACTGGATTAATGTGACCTTGAGTCTTGCAGTTGCAGCTCATATATCATGGTGACATCAATGACAACAAAACTGTTAACAAGAGATATAATCTTCTTCATTCTTCCAATAGAGTTTATCATAACCATTAAAAATCCTAACAACCATTTCAAGGGTAATAAAAGGAAGAAAAAACTTAGTATGTCATAGTTGAAAAAAGGTTCTATAACTCTCATCAGCTCCCATGAAGGTTGTGAAAATCCTTTAAAATGCTAATATAAAAGAGAGAAAAGTGAACATTTGAAATTTTTTAGTTTGACCGATTTCATGTTGTGTTTTAGAACTCAAAGAAGTTTTGGAAACCTGCTACTTCTCTAACTCCTCTTTATAATCAAGTAGGAGAGAATACAAGGGGAATTAATTGATTGAAGGGACATTTCATAGAGAAATAATTAAAGAAGTGCCCTGATTATCAGGAAGCTTTCAAGATAGAATTACAATGACTATTGATGAAGACCTCTCTTTACTATTGTTCTCAGCTTATTGATGGTTTCTCCCACTCAGTTCTCATTGAAATTCATAAAACTCATTCTCCGTCAATTCTGAGTAAATAATAATGTTGATGAAATTATTCCAATGTGTAACAAAATCAAAGGGCTTGACATTTTCTCATAGAATGGCTGAGTAACTAGTATTTTATGAGGGCAATTCAATTGCTTAAAATACTTGAATGAACGTCACTGTTACCATTATGAAAATGGAATATTGATTCTTCTAAGTTATAAACTGAGGTTCATATTGGTATTGATTCCTTGGAAAAAATTTCCCTAGTGTTGTAGAAGGGCCTATGAAATTTAATGTCAAGAGCCATCTGAATGCATCTTACCATGATCACAAGATACAAATAAAAGTTGATTTGATGCCAGTTTAGTTGTGTGTTGAGAAAAATGATAATGTTTGATCAAATGATATGAAAATATGGTCATGCCATAACAATGTGTGCTATGGAAAAGGTGCATTCAAGCCTTGATCAATCATAACAGGCAAGGAACATCACAATAGGGATCAATGAAGCATGAAAGAAATGTTGCAAAGAAGAAAATTTCTAACCAACTTTTTAATCAAGGAACCACAAATTCTCATTCACTTGAGCATGAGATGATAAACAATTCATCTGCAAACACTTGAAGAGTAGGCATAAGTTTCATCTAGTATATTGGCATGTATGAATAAGAGTAACACCATCTCTACCATTAAATTTCTTCACCATTTGGAAAGGCTTCAAATAATGCTCAAGTTAAGATAAGTTACAAAGAGGAAGAGGTATTAGTTGTTTAAGTTTCAAATTTGGGCATAGTAAGAATTCAAAATATCTCTCCCGCAATTGGATTCAAATGTTGACCTACATTACTGGCCAAAGTTTTTTATTTCATTATTCTTAAGGATTTTGGATGGAGATGTTCCTTCAGATGATGATCTTTTTATGAGAATAATTGAGCGGGGGAACTAGCTCAAAAATTCTCAACACTTTACCACTCAGTGTTGTTGGAATATTTTTAATCTCCAGTCAGTACCCCGCGTTAGATTGAAGTTTCTCAAGTTTCCCCCAACATAAACCTGCAACAATTAATATGGTTGGTATTTTTGAATTCAAACTCTAGCACTCATTTTTAAGCTTTAAATAGTTGTTGTTACCTGCCAAAATTAAATGAGGTTGGTAAGTTTGATTTTTGAATTTGAGCACTCATTCTCATGAGCTGAAAATAAGTAAAGATAAAAAAGGAATGTAACCGTCAGCTTTTGTAGAAGAAAGTTTTTGGGGATTGGTTGAAGCTACAATAGTAGAAGAATGTTTTAGCAATGAGTAAGGAGACAACAACAGTGCACATGAATTTTATCAGATGCAACGACGTGACAACAATAGCTTTAGAATATTTGTAAGCATCAGTTTAGGTGTGAGTGTAGCACGAGATATTGGACAACAATCCAAATAGTTTATGTTTTATTTTGTATTTTTAAATAAAGCACATACTTTGTATTTTGTAATTTTAGAAAGAAAATGAGGAATATATAAATTTGCATATTTTCGATGTCAACATTATGATGTCTCTGCATTGTTTTGTGTTTTCCTATTATTTCCATCACCCTTTCATAACAGTGGCTTTTCTTTTTCTGCCCCCTTCCTACCAACAAATGGTATCAAAGCCCTAGTTTTTTGGGTAGTTAGTTTATTGTGGGTGTATTAGGAAAATCCATAGGTTATCTCGACATTGATTAAGTTTTCTAAAATATGAGAAAAATAGTAGGAAGTGAGAGTAAAGGTTGGTAGCAGCCACCAAACTTTGATGGAAAAAATGATGATATATGGGCTAAGAAAATAAAGACTATTGGGTATGTGCAGGATCATGATGGGCCAAAAAGTGGCGATATGTAAGTGATATGATAGTCCATGTGGTTGACGACTTTTTTTAACCCAAAATTGATGAAACAAAAAGGATTTTTAAAGGAGATTCTTAGCTTTCCGCCAATATCAATTATGCTTTATTTTGAATTTAATAAATAATTATTATTCATTTTCTATTTGAATTACGAGTAAAGTCCTGATTGATAAGCTAATTGAAAAAAATCTATAGCTTTCAAATGGTATCACATTTTTTGAATACGAAACATGTGTCACATTCTATGCTTTGCATACTATAGGATTAAAAAAAAATTGAATTTCATGAAGTTTTGACCAAGTTAAGGTGGTTAGATGTACAAGTTTTTATATTTTTTAAAATTTATAATAAAAAAATCAGAATTAATTATTTACTTAGAAAATAATTACCAAAAATATGCATCAGATCAGGACATGAGTCCTTTACTTATATCTAAAATATTATAAAAAAATATTATCATTTTATTGTGGTTAGGGTGGTCAGATAGACACGTACTTATTTTTTCCCTGAAATTTAAGTACTATTGAATTGAAATTTTAAATTTTCACCAAATAGAATTTTTTTTTTTCTAAATAAACCTAGTAGTTTAAAAACTACATTCAATTTTCTACAAATTCTATTGTTACATATTTTTAAAATAATATGGATAACTTATTCAAATTTTTACGTCAAGTTACCTAACATTGATTTTTCTAAATTTTATTGCCACTTAAGGGCCTATTTTTTCCATGATGATCCTGCACATACTGTATTCTAGTTGCAAATGACCTATGGGAATTGGTCACTAATGGGTTCAATGATATCACACACCCAATAGCCTATGTAACCCTTTCAAATCCTAAAAAGAATCAGTTGAAAAAAAAAAGGATGAAAGATGCAAAAGCCCTCAGTTTGATTGAGGTAGCCTTGATAAAGGCTATTTTCCCACATATTGTAGCAACAAATTACTCAAAACAAGCTTGGGAATTTTACAAAATAGCTATAAGGGGATTGATAAAGTCAGATTGGTTAAGTTGTAGCTACTGAAAAGAGATTTTGAAACTCTACAAAGGAAAGATAGTGAGTCCATTTCAAATTTTCATACTAAAGTGTCTGCCTTGATTAATTAGCTGATAATTAATGGGGAAACAATGGAAGAACAAAGGATTATTGAGAAAATCCTAAGAAGTTTTCCCTCTCTAGGATTTGATCCTATACTAATTATCATTGAAGAGACAAAGGATTTGTCTAAAATGATTGTAGATGAGTTGATGGTGTTGATGGTGTTTTATGCACATCAACAACTTAGACAAAATATGATATTCTATCTCTCTTGAAAGGAAAATATCTATGGACAAAGAGATAACCCCGAGGTCTCTAATGTCAGGTCTTGAAAATGCAAATAAAACAACTTAGAGATAATGTGAAAATATTGGTAATCACAAAGGGACCTTACTACAAGCAAATACTAAACTCGAATTTATCAGATCTAGCAATATGGTGATACTTTAGATCTCGAATGTAACCCAAGTAACCAAAGAAATGAAAAAAGAGATAAGGGTTTCAGAGATAATTCTAAGACTAATTCTAACCCTAAGATTAACAATGTAGAAGATAAAATGCTCGAAATGGACCAATCCCTCATAAACGGATTCTTGTTTAACCTAGATGAATTTGCAATCTTACATAAATAGTGCGATCTTCTAAGGTGTTAGAAATTTTGAGATTATGAACATCCATTCAAAACAACCCTCCTGTAGCTGGAATGAACAAACATCTACAATCGAACTAAGCATAATGAATATGAAAGTCTAGGCTAACTTTGCAAAATAGCTAACAGACAGCTAGCTCAAAAAAGTATGGACCAAAGATTGCTGCAAACACTTCAAGCATTAAACCCTAAACACCATTGAATCATCAAACATGCATCAGTTTAACTTAAGAATTTTTGAAGATAGAATACCAAAAATCATTCCAGATAAAACCCAACACAAGAAAGACACCAAAACCACAATGTCTTTACTTGTATTAAATTATCTAAAGTAGCAACAATTCTAGTATTCTGTTACAACACTTTCTTTCTTGAAAATATGACTAACTCCTAGCTCTAACTCTTGCTATACTGCTCAATTCGCTCCAATATCAAAACTATCTAGCCCTTTTAAATGAGGCAAAATGCCATATTTATAGAAATCCCCAAGATATGTCAGCCCAATTAGGGTTTACAATAATAAATGGTCATACAATAGGTCGGCCAAGAGAAATTATAAATAATATGAAATGTGCATTAAATGCACCAATTTCATCCATGTTAGGCTAGGATCTCCAACAAAACTCAGTCCAATACATGTGAAGGAAGAGGAGAAATAATGGGGAAGCATAAATTTTGATGCAGCATTACATTAACCACTTCCCCCTTTTTCCTTCACATGCTCCACCTTATCCTGCACCATCAAAAATACCTTGTCCAAGTTGGCCACAAGTGGCTTAGATAAAACCTTAGTTCTCCTCTCAAGGGACTTGATATCATCCCTTGACTACTTCATCATTTCATCCCAATCTACCTTACTTGTTTAATATCTATGAATAACTGCAATGTAAGTAGTTGCATCATCCAACTGATGCTCAATGATAGGGCCCTCATTGATTGGGGAATACACATCTCGCAACCATTTCCTCAACTGCTCCAAGCTAAGATGCTTTGGCACAAATTTATTTCTCCCTGTCACCACTTCAAAGAAGAAAATACACTTATTGTAAATTTCAGTCAAGGTGTCTTCAATCTTCTTCCCCTGTTTATACACCTTCTTCAAAGACTTTTTCCTTATTTTCAAAGTTTCAAACCATTCCCAAGGCTCTGTGATTCTTGAGAAAGGAAGAATTCCATCATTTATCAATTTATCCTTAGTATATTCCATGATGGTCGTTGCCTTCTGCAACCGGAGATCTACATCTTCCTTATCTTGAGTTAGCACATTCCTTAGCCAATCTATTGACCTCATTGCATCTCCTCCAATCAAAAGGATTTCCTTGATAGCATCATCTCCCTTAGTTTGCACCCCCTATAACTAGCCGGTTGTAGCATGTGTGGTGTTTTTCATTATTTCCAACTCTAATATTGTTTCTTGGGGTAGGAAGCTTGCAGTAGATGAGGAAGAATAGATGGATTGCAAGGGTTTCATTCACTCTTACAAATATCTCCTAAGTTTATCTTTTTCTTTATCCAACTCTTGCTTAGTTTATACCTCCTTCCTCAATCTCCCCAAGATTACAGCACTGGAGCCTTCAATATTCTTCAATGTCTTGCTCCATGGAAGCATTCCCTAGGTTGAAAGTTTGCACACTGTAATCGTTACCAGTCACATTATCCCTATCCTTGTCTAGATCAGGAGTAGCAATGTGGACCACTCTATTATTTGCTTCATCCCTCTCGATCTAGGAAATGTTCCTAGATTTCTTCTTTGTCTTTCCCTTTCCAATGTTTTCCAGTAGCTCATCCCAATTAGGAGGAGTATCATCCACCACAATTTTCTTGCTCCTCAACTCCTTATCCAACCATCCTAGGACTGTAGGCCTTGACTACACGTTACCTTGCTCCACTGAATCTTGTTGTACCTTAGGACATTCTCCTCCACACTTTGCTTCTCAGAGATCTCCTTAACTGAATTCTCCTTTCCTTTGTCGTGATCTTCTCTCCTATGTACTGGTGAAGGAGTCCTAGCTAGCATTTCCTCCCTCATAGGAGATCTATCCTCTTCACCTCCTGTAGGTGAATCCTCATATGTTACTAGGGGAGACTGCAAAACTTTCTCTATTTCAGCCTTGGCATTGTAGAAATCACCCTCCTGGAATTCCTCCTTTCCATGATATTGGGGATCTTCAACATCTTTTGGTTTATCTTGCACATTGCTAGTCTCATGAGGAGGAGGGATGTCCTCATGCTCGGAGATAGGAGTAGTCATGGCAACATTTCCTTTTAGTGTAGCATCCTTGGGAGAAGTATTCATTGATCTCCTGGTATATACCCGTGTCTTTTCTCCCGAACTCTCTACCTCTAGCACCGGGGGTTCAACTTCTTCATTTGTGTTAGAAGTTCCCTTCTCCTTTTGTGACAACCTCACAATCCTCCTTTTCTTGGGTAAAGGGACACTGGCATCCACTTCTTCTTTTTCTTCTTCATCTTTCTCAGCCGTTTTCTTGTTTGAGACATGTTTCCTTTTCTTGGCTATAGGCTTTCTTTGTTTCCCTACTCCTACCTCCTCCGCCTGAACATCTTTAAGTTTTAATCTTGAAAGGAGAGCCCACCTTAGTTTTTCCTTTGGGATCCTATTCAGGTGAGTCCTCGGAAGTAGAGTGAGATGCTAAGTCCCCCATGAGATCATAGGTGCATTGCACACCCTCACTCTCTAACTCCAACATCTTGTGCTTGAGCCATAGCTTGGTATACTTGATTACAAGAGTCATGATTTGTTCTAGATTTATGTTCTCCTCCTCTAGCCAATCAACCTCTCCAACTGCGTTATCCTTCACAGCCTCAAAGTTATGGCCTTGAATCAAATTCCCATCCTCCTCAACCTGATTAGGAACAACCTTTATGTTTTATAACCATACTAAGCTGACTGGTAACCTTGAGAACTTATTCTTTATGACTTCAAACTTGTCATTGATGTTGGCCCAGTAGTCCTCTATGCCATCCTTGTGACTTTATTCTCTACTAGCCTTCTTTTGTGCTTCATCGGTTATATCAAACCTGGATCTCTTGGAGTGGAAAGGAAGACCTAGGGTGATCATCTCCTCCTCAGAAGCATGGGTTGAGTTAATAGAAGGGCAGGCTTCATCACTGCCTATCCTGAAAGGAAAATCACCACCAAACCTGGTCTTGTGCTTCTCCCTCTTCTCAATTATATCAAATTCACATATCTGTCTTGTGACCTCCAGGAGTACAACATGATCCATGGGGTATCTAGGGAGTATATATGGAGCACTCTGACATCCATCAATGCTTATATATGAAAAGGTGGGGAACTAGATAAACAAGGCTCCAAACCTTTTAATTAACTCCATGGCATTGTCCGAGATCTAGACATGTTATGCACCCTACAATAGCCTAGTGATGTACATGGTGAACGCATCACTCACCCTCCTATAGCTTCCACCACCCAAGTGTAATTGTGGATATACTTCATAAATTACATCTTGGCCAAACACACCCCTTGTGCTCAATCCCTTGTATGGGTGGAACCTTGCAAGAGCATACACCAAATAGGAGGTCATTGTGAAAGTCTTTGTCCTTGAAACATTACACATCTAATCATGTATCGTTGCACTTATAATGCCTCCCCAAAGGTAGTCAATACCTTGATCCATCCTCACAATGACATAGAACATCCAATTCTTAAACATTCTTGCACTTTTCAATCCCACTACCTTGCTGAGGAGTGTGATAACATCATAGTATTCCTTCCTGAACTTAGCTCTGACTAGCTACCTGGGTAGCTTGGAGAAGTGGGACTTGGGCTTCTCCAACTAGGAATTGACAACCTATTGGGATTTGATGACATTTTCATCATAATACTTCTTTGCCACATCCATATCGAAGGCCACAACATGAGACCTATCAGGCATGTCAAAGGTCCAAGTAATGGACACAGGATTAAGATTTTCCAAAATTATTCCTTGAGGACCAACTATCCTCTGTGTCCCTATGATAGTGCTTGGCACATTCAACCACCAACTCGTAACACTAGACCGTAGAAGGAAATCCAACCCAGATTCCAATGTCCTTTTGGCCAATAGAGAGAGATTATGTGCTGCCATCCTTGTTTTAAACTCCTCATAATCCAAAAGCCCAACGTTTATATCGGTGATCCCTTATCAGATGGAGGTCAACTTGCTCTCTGGAATTCTACTCTTCAAATAGAACTTAACCTTCTCTACTTTGGAGATAGAAGAGCCTTCAGGATTTTGATGCATTACCTTACCCTTAGTCCTTCCAACAACAACCTAACTTGACTCTTCCTGCATACACCAAGGACACCAAAATAAAGATCTACCATAGCAAAGAATTCAATTTAATGTATCACAAATGATAAATTCATCTTCAATATAAGTCCCATGATAAGAGAAATGCTCTACAACCTCATAAAAATTAACCATCTCGAGGTTTGGGTTTCCAACCCTCCTGTGGAATCCAGGCCAGAGATGAATTTTGGGAAATTCCCAACCAAGTGGATTTTAGCGAAATAAGTACAAAAGCATTCAATAATCATTTAATCGACTGTCATTAACCAAGAAACAACATGATAAATCTTTAAATAATTCAATTTGATCATACAATGCATAATTACTAGCTAATAAATCATGCCAATTCTTAGTTCTTCATTTTCAACAAAGTTTCAGAGAATTCCACCCAGGATAGAAATCCGCAAAAACCACAATAGTCCACAAATTCCGAGAAAATGAAGGAACAAAGGAAATTTTGGAAAAATCCAAAGGGAATGAAAATACATGATGTAGGCAGAAATCCAGACTTTGCATATTTAGGGAAAACAAAGAGAACGAAAAGTCGAGGAATTTGGACAGTTAAGGAATTCTTCAAAGACTTTGAAAACCCAAATATAAACGTTTTCTCGTGACCTCGCTGAAATTGATCAAACGATCACAAATTTGAGGATCCTGGGCCTAAAACCAGTCCGATTTAAACCTCCTACAAATCATCCTTGAATTTGAAACTCACCCTAAAGTGAATCAAGAGGGATTGGTGATGCCCCAAGCACAAAACCCTAAAATTCCACCATGAGCACGTAGGATAAGCTTGGGCTCAACTTATTTGTTTGCAAAGGTTACAGAAGGTTCGTTATGGCCTATACAAGAAACCTACCTCATGATGAAATTGAAAGAGAAGCTTAGAAACTCACTTGGGATCGACACCCTAACATAATAGAATAACCCTAGCTTCAAGATACTCAATGCCCAAACACGTAGGAATTCAAACCCCAAGCACACCCAAAATGCCAAAGAAGCATGCACATTCAACAATCAAAAGAAAGGCAACACGAACCACATGAAGGGGCATCAAACAAAAACGAAAAACCCTAGCTCAATCACCAAACCCCTGTTGGACTTGAGATGATACAACACCACAAAAGCCTAAAGATCTCTGCAAGCAAATAACCTGTTACAAGGAGAAGCAACAAAGGAAATGCTCAAGAATGTGAAGCAATGTATTCGCCTGAAAATATAAAATGAATTATGATACAAAAGATGGTTTTCAACCATATATAGATGAAAACCCTAAAAAAGAAACCCCTAAGCTTGCACAATAATAATTAATAAAGTAATTAATTATTATGCACCTAATGTTAGCTTAAGTGAAAAGAGGTAAAAGGGAACTTTAAGTAATTAAACAAATATTGTTTAATTAATAAAGTAAATAACCGATTACTCTAACACCCCCCCTTAAGATAGACATAGGGAGAAGCTAAAACCTAGAAGAGCTATTGAAAGAAAAAGCAATTGGTCCCGACAACAAGGCCAGATCAGGTACCCATGTACAAAATCAATGCAAACTAAATGAAATGGGGTAAAAGAGAAAATCTAGTGGGAACAAAACTCCTCCCCAAAATAGAATGCAAGGAAGGAATGCAATGCACTAATGAAAGAAGGATAGGAGGTGCATAACATGATACCCCCCATAGACAACTTCTATCATATAAGTACATGTACAATGATCTCCATAAGAGAGATAGAAAGAGAGAAGAAGGCCCCCCACAATGAAGAAACTCCTATCACAATGGTAGATGCCTGATGTAGAATCCAAAAGGAGATCCTGAAGCGAAAAATGATATTCCTCCCCTTGGGAAGAAACGGATCCACGGACCTGTGTTGAAGAAACCCTGTGAAGAATGAGGAACCAATCTGTCTCAAGATGTGTGCCATGATAGGATGCCGAAGAGTCTCACTATCTGAACTGAAACAAATAATGCCAAATCCAAACTGATGTGGAGAATACTGAAATGCAACCTCTGAATACACAGATAATGGTGGGCGAACAGTGATAACCTGACTGTCAAGGTAGAGGAGATTAATGTCCTCAAAATAATCCTCCAAATCTGCAATATAGGACTCAACAAACAAGAAAGATATGTTTGCAACATAAGAGTCCAAAGTAGCTATGTCTGGAAGATGTATGATTCCCTGCTATACTAAATCAAGAACAATAAGAGATGCTGATGAAGTCTCAGTCTGAAGAGTAGGAACTATGAGACAAACCTTTGATCCATCATAACATGTAAGGGTGTCTAAATACTCAAGCTCCTCTAAAGTATCATGATCAAAGGGTGTATTTTCTCTCCAAGCAATGGGTAAGAGACAATCTGAAGCAGGATCCTCTGGGAATGGAGATAGAATAGGGTCTCCATAGATCTCCCAAAGACGTGTCCAAAGTGGGTGAGGACAATCAATGTCCGATATAACCAACACAGTGTCATGATCAACACTAGACAATATAAGTCCTACTATGTGATTTCTAATAATATCCCATGCTAATCTACCCTCTAAAGTTGCTGGTTCAGGTATGAGATCATACAAATAAGGAAAAATATTAAGCCACCTACAATGTGTAAGTATACCCTTTGCCCATGACTCATAATTACCCCGTTCCAGAAGAACAACTGAAGGGTGAGTAGAGAAACCCATGATAACTCTTCAAATGAAAAATTCAGAGACTAATGATCTCAACAATGATAAAGCATATCAACATAACCCATCCAACGCAAACAAACCCCATGTAGGAGCCAAGATGACCAAGTAATTGAGCAAAGTGTAAAAACACACAAAGCTGAATAAAAAATACCTGGTAAATATTCTGATAAAATAGACTGTAGATCTGGAAAGAGCACTGTAACACCTTTTCAACATCTATTCGTTTTCGTAAAATGGACATCGTGGTCAAAAGTTATGAATTTTTCAAAAACTGAATTTAGCTTGTAGGAAATGAATTTTCTAAAAAAAAATGTTTATTTCTAACTTGATTTTTGGAAAATCTACTCACTGTTTGTAAACAAAAATAAAAACCCAGAAATTGTTTCTTGATCCAACAAGTAGAATACGAGAAAATGATTTTTTTTACTTTCAGCCAAGAGAAAAATGACGCACACCATTTTTTCAACAGTGATTTTCTCTAGATCTGTGCATGATATGCAAAATTTAAAAGATACCCTGTTTAGATTTCGACGCTGGCTACAAAACCCAGAAATCGTTTTTCCTGCAAATGAGTGAAAACTGAATTTTTGAAGCAAAAATGATGACGGCTCCAATAAAAAACAGCTTACAACAAACCCTTGTAGCTCCAAAAATCTTCAAAACAAGAACAAACAGCTACAGATTTGAAGCTCTGATATCATGTTGGAGTTGAGAAGATACAACACCACAGAAGCCCAAAGATCTCTACAAGCAAATAACCTATTACAAAGAGAAGCAAAAAGAAGCAACAAAGGAAATGCTCAAGAATGTGGAACAATGTATTCACCTGAAAATGTAAAATGAATTATGATACAAAAGATGGTTTTCAACCATATATAGATGAAAACCCTAAAAAGGAAAACCCTAGGCTTGCACAATAATAATTAATAAAGTAATTAATTATTATGCACCTAATGTTAGCTTAAGTGAAAAGAGGTAAAAGGGAACTTTAAGTAATTAAACAAATATTGTTTAATTAATAAAGTAAATAACCGATTACTCTGACAACCCCACCATATCAACATTCTAACTCACAACACATATGCATAGATCATGAAGCAATTCAATTCATTCATTAAAAGAGAGAAAGCATCATGTACATACCATGAGGAAAGAAAAATTGAAACAACAAAAGTTGACAAGAAACCCTAAAGTCCAAGTAGAGTGCAAATGGCTTCTAGAAAACCGCACTGCAACAATCAATTTTAATCCCAAATGCACAATCTAGCAGCAACACTCAGGATAAAGCACTCCAGATCAATAGAAAGCAAGTGATAAAACTTTAATGGCATAAAAACTCCCTAAATTGGTTTAATACCTACTGCATAAATCGTACAATCGAGCATTAATGCAGTCGACAAGACAAGTCAAACCAAAAACAGGGAATTCGACAAGGCAATAGATCCTCAAAAAAATCTGGTCACAACAGAATTCTGCGAAGGACCAAAATCTCTAGATCATAGTGAAAAACAGTCATCACCGGGTTTTCAAGGAAACTAGGGAATTCTGCTAGGAGTGGATTTTCCCGAGAGCAGTGAAAAACCCGGAATGAGTCCAAAACTTAAGGTTTTCAATATGTATCATAGAGGGATCATCAATGTAAGCAAGATAAACATCCAAGCACATGCCCAAGCAAGCGAATCCTCAAAATTGAAGGGCCAAAATACCAAGAGAGAAAACCCAAAAGAGGGTCCTTGCTTTCAGTGGGGCATGTGTGTGAAAAAATTGCTCAATAGATGGGTTCACTACAAGCCCTTGAATAGTAGTTGAATAGATCTGCTCCTTCCCTAGAGCAAGATTTCAAAGCTTAATACAATGGAAGAGGTCGAGGGAGAGGAAGAAACAATAGAGGCAGAGGAAGAAGCAATTTTGGAAGAGGAGAGTCAAATAGAACAAAGGAGCCAAGCAACTCACAGTTAGCATACCAAAATGAGAAGAAGAACAACAGTTCAAATCAAAGGTATGACAAGAGAAATGTCCAATGTTATTATTGTCACAAGTATGGACATTATGCTAGTGAGTTTAGGAAGAAGTAATGTGATCATGGGAGTCAGAATGCTAATGTAGCAATGAGAACAAGGTTGAAAATGGAAAAAAAATTTATGTATTCATTGTTTGCAACCTGTTGTGCAATTTTTGCACACACACCCCACTAGAGGTGGGGACCCTCTTTTTTCTTTTGCATCTCCACATCTTGGCTTTGTCAATTTTCATTTTTTCTCTTCTTGGGAGGTTATTTCGGGATTAAGTCTGGATTTGATTTGATAAAAGTGGTATTTTGAAGCATCTTGAGGGTCTGGGAGAATTCCACTGACCTCGAATTTTGGAAATGGGGATTTTGAAGTGAATTTTCAATGTTATATATAAATATTTTTTGTGCCCATGGATAGAGGAGAAAAAATTAGGCAGGGTTTCTTTTTGAACTTTTTGAAAATTCCGTCTTGGTAAAATGTTATGGGGTTTCAAAGATTTCGACCAGGTAAGGAACTCAAAAAAACCACCTCTTGTCGAATTCCTTGAAGTTCCTGTCACTCGGAAAACCTTTCATGTCTCAGATTCCATGAAGTTCCCATCACTCAGAAAATCCTTCCTATCTTGGATTCCCCAAAGTTCCTGTCACTCGGAAAATCCTTCATGTCTCGAATTCCCCGAGCTTCCTATCGCTCGAAGGATCTTTCATGTCTTAGATTCCCCAAAGTTCCTGTTGCTCGAAAAATCCTTCCTGTCTTGGATTCCCCGAATTTCCTGTTGTTCGGAAAATCCACCTCCTGTCAGATTCCCCAAAGTTCCTATCACTCGGAAAATCCTTCCTGTCTCAGATTCCCCGAAGTTCCTTTCACTCAAAAAATCCACCTCCTGCTAGATTCCTCGAGCTTCCTATCACAAATTTCTTGAACTTCGAAATTTCTTAATAAGGTTAAATTTCTAAAATTTTATGACGAAGTTAATTTTTCCAACGGTTTATTTATGCTTAATTTTAATCTTTTATGGATTGGATTTTCACATGTGAGCTACTAATGATTATATTTTCTTTTTAGTATTAAATGAATCAAAAGGGCACTTGCATATGGGTTCGTGCCAGGAGAAAAATATTGAAAAGATTATAACTGAATATTAAACATTTAATATGCACCTACATAAGAAGACATGTGAAGCTATTTAATTTTTGCAATCAGGATTCTCATTAATGTCAAGATGGAAGAATATGGTTTTCTCATTGCTCCATAATGTAACTTCTTGAAAGTAAATGGATGATGATGTACCACATTTTTAAAACCCTAATGTAACTTCTTGATGCTTCTGGAGGACTGATCTTAGCCCTTGGATTTATTTAATCTTGGCCTTTCATCCTAAAATGTAAACTCTATAAAAGGCCTTCGCCTTCTCATTTGTAAGGGGTTAGAATTATGAGGTAAGGTGGTTAGAAAGCCAGAGTTGGCTAAGTTAGGAGTTAGATTCTACAAGTCAGTAGCTATAGGAGGGGAGAGAACTAGAAATTGTTACATAATTTGTTGGAGAAGTTAATGCAATTGGGTCATTATTTGGTGAACTTTGTATTCAGCTTCAAAAAATTTATGGTTTCTTGTTCTTGATTCTCAATGTTAGATGTTATTTTTTAGTTCTTTCATAATAATGGTGAAATGTGAATCATGTTGATCGATCTCCAGTCCATACTTTTAGCAATTTTTTGATTATAAGTTGTTATGTAAAGTTAGTCTGGGCCCTATTTTGTGTTAATTTCATTTGTGAATTCTTGTTTACATTGTGTCAATAATTAGGTATGTAGATGAATTTTCATAGTCTAAAAATATTTTGATTTCCTTAGAAGATTGCATTATTTTTGTGTGGTTGCAGGCTTGTCCTCGATCAAGCAGAGATTGGTTTTATCGGGGATCTATCCATTTGCGACTTTCATCATTATTTTGATTGTTCTTAGTTGTTAGTTTTAGGATATCTTTCTCTGAACAATTATCTATTTTTATCTTTCTTTGAATCTGGGTTAGTTTCAGGATTGAAAGCATCACCATATTGCTACATCTGATGAAAGTATACTTTCAAAATTGTTCATTTGTAAGGCTCCTTGTGATTACCAATATTTTCACATTATCTTTGAGTTGTTTTATTGCATTTGTCAAGACCTGACATTAGAGACCTTGGGGCTATCTATTGAGGCTTGCTGATAGATATTTACCTTTCAAGAGAGATAGGATATTACATTATGTGTGAGTTGTTCTGCAAGAAACACCATCAATAGACTGGTGCTAGAAGGATGGTTGAATGTAACTAACAATTGTTGGAAGTTGAATGAGCATTCATCTTGAAAATCTAAGATATGATAGATCTCTAAATCTGAAAGTACAAATTCTGAGTCATGATGGAAAAGCAATCTTATGTTTATCATGATGGGAACAATCATCAGATTGATTTTACTCAACTTTGTGAGTCTCTAAATAAGAGATTGGATCTTTGCAGTAGTAAGGGTTTGCATCACTATGCATTACCAGAGCAGTGCAGAATCCACAATACCTCTAGGCATAATGAGTTTGAATGCTTAACCTTTTTGGGTAAAATTGAGATGGTTTTGCAAAGGGACATTTTCATGTCAAACCTAGTTGAACCACTATCCTCCACCGACTTAGAGTTTATTGATGTTGCAGTTGAGGCATTCACATAATTATTTAAAGATCATCTTGGTGGTGGTAAGTGTTTGCAAGATTTCATCTAATCTAAATGGTGCATAGTTCATAATGCATCTCATTCAGAATTCACTTGCCATTCATGTGTGGACATTATCATTAAAGTTGGGAGATATATAGAATGGAAAGAACAGTCAATCAAGGAATGTACTATAAAATTCTAGATCTAGAGAATGTGTAGTAGGTGTTGAGCCATCCACAAACCAAGAAACATGCTAGAAGGAAGAGTCTGAAATATCTGAGGCAATGGATGTAGCTGATGAACATTCAAGTGAAGAGGAGCCTACAAACACAAAGGATGTTGGTCCTACAGAGGCTAACCAAGTGTCTGAAATGGAAAATACAGCTGAGGGTGAATCACAATAGGAAAAAGAGCTAAGTAAGATTTCCTATGTTCGTGATGAAGATCCAATATAGAATAGAAATGATAAGTTTGTGGCAAGATTTTTGAAGGATTGGTCAAGCCTAATTTACAAAATTTTCCTAGAGGAGTTGTTGTTACCAACTTGGTGCAGGATACATGAGGAAGAACATTCTGAATTCACATGTTTCTAGTGCTAGACAACCATAAAGGAGGTGGAAGAACAAGTACAATTGCCCCAATGTACAAGGGATACATAGAAAGATATATCAAACAAGTCTCTGATAGAATAATTTCAACAAGTTGTCGATGAACTCCTTAAAGAAGGAAAATAAGGAATAAATGGAGGAGTCAATGTCTTGGATGGCTATGATCAAGAATCTGAACCAATAGGAGATGAATTCAGGGAGTCCTCTCATTTATCAAATTCTCATTTTCTCTATCTATTGATGAACTGCACAATGAAAATTCATAGATTTTATGTATTAAGGATGAGGTAGCTAATGTGGTTCATATTGATGTGCAGGAAAACCTGAATGATGCTGAAAATAATCATATTACAGTCATAATTGATGTGTTTAATCACACACTTGTAGGTGAAAATGTGCTTGAGGATCAGTCTGTGATGCTTCCTATTAAGGAAGATGTTGTACATGATGATGCCCTTCCATTCTCATCATTGATCTCTCATGACGACATGTGAATAGGTGGAAAGTTCCATGATGTTAATTATGAATTTATTCAATCTAATGTTTATCCTGAATTGCTTATTGATGGCTCTACTACTATTTTGCATGTTCTGAATGCAAAAGGGATATTGCACCATCAGTGGAAACCACTTGACAACATGGATATCAACTCTTCACAATTGGAAGCCAACAAACACCACATGTTGCTTGAACAAGGGTCACACCAGGTTGTTTCTTTCCTCGTTGTGAATTCTAAAGCTTATCAATTTGATTATGGAGGTTTAAGAAAGACAACTTGTATAAGGATTGATCATGGTTTTCTGATTGAATATTTTTCTGCAAGGATCAAGATTAGATTAGCATATTCAAAACCCACAATGACAATAGAATGCATAGAAAAATAAACAAGAAAAACATGAACTAAAACAAAACGAGATCACCCAAGCCCTTCTTCCTCCATGACTAACTTCCATTGCACCTTCTAGCTTGTTGTGATGATGAGTGTGCCCTCATATTGTGATGAGAAAACTCTACTATATGGCCTAGCCCTAAGCAAAGTTTTGAAGGATTTGCTATAAACTATGCAATAGAAATTAAATTCTAAATGCAAGTAATTAAATGACAATGCAAGAGATTAAGATTAAGAAAATAAAATATTCAAGAATTCCAAGATATTAAGAGATTCAAGAGATGTCGAAATGAAGACAAAATTGGCATGTTATAGAAAATGTAATTTTGTATGAACAAACAACATTGAAGATTGATAAGTGCCCTAGAATTTGGGGTCAAGATTCAAAATAACAACCCCTTAATTAGGGTTAGGGAAACTCTAGGATGAAATTCAAATTGAGTGGACAAGATTTAATTTAAGAAATTAAATCAAGGAATGAGATTAGTTGTGACAGTGAGATGAGAATTAACCAGTAGAAAAAGGATGAGATAGAAAATCGAGTCATTTTAGAAATAACTTACTTTGTGGAGAAAAATGCTATTTTAAAATTAATATTTTAAATTAATTCCAAAATGGTGAATTCATGTGACAGTAAATAATAATAATTTGAAATTATTTACTTGGAAAGAGGGAAATTGCCAATTTAAATAAAATGCTTTTATTTAAATTTAGAAAGAAAATTAATAAGACAATTAGATAATTAAGATTATTCAATTGTGGAGGAAAATTTGAAAGTGGATAATTTTAAATTTGATTTTATTTAAAATTAGAAAGAAAGTTGAAGAGGATAATAATTAAATAAATAATAGGAATTTATTTAATTATGAGCAGACATAAATAATTAATGACGTATTAAATAAATAAATAAAGTTTATTTAGTTAATAATCAGGAGGAAGTAATTAAATAAATTTAGGAATTTATTTAATTTTAGAGTGACATAAGCATTTAGCGACGTATTTTAATAAGAAATGTAATTTATTTATTTAAATAGTCAGGAGGAATAAAAGATGTGAATTAATTAAATAATTAAGAATTATTTAATTAACAGTTGGCATTGGACTATAGGACATAATTAAATATTTTAATTATGTTGAGATGAAGCATGATATAGAAGAATGTGGTTTGCGGGTCTAGGCCATTTTTATGTGTCTACATTTGCCCCTCTTTGTCATAATGCAACTTGTCGCATTGTGGCAAAGAAAACAAGTCAAAAATATGCCCCAGTGCAAAATAGGATGAGGAAGAATGACAAGGAGGGTTGCGGTATGCCCCCTCGAGAGGACAATTGGGTTCAAAGCACACGAGTGTGCTCTCGAAATGGATGAGAAGACTAGAAGATGAAAGACAAAAGTATATAGGAAAGATAGATAATGATGATGATGATGTGGACTAGAAGAAATGTTAGAGAGAAAAAGATGAATGTTAGGATAGAAGACATGGATGCTGATATGGGGAAGGAGATGCAAGTTAATGTGGAAAAATAAATGCATGTTAGAATCCTTCAACAATTGCCAAAGTACTAATAAGTGTTGCTCGAATCATCATTGGGAGGTAAAAATGACACAATGGACAACAAACACCAATGTATGACATAGACCAAGGTGTGCAAGGTCATCCATTTGCAAAACAAACAATCGCATACTAGGAATGTCCTAGCTCATACTAGCAGACAATTTTCCCCAGTCTTTTTGTCAAGAAAATCCATAGACAACAGTCAAAGAAAACAAAATAGGTCATGAGACATCATCGCACCTTTAAATCCTTCATGGGACATCCTTGAGGTAGCTAGTAACATGACCAAAAGACAAGTCAAATAAAAAGATAAGACAAAATAGCCAAAAACTAACAACCAGTTAATTATATTGCCAATGTTTGTTTGCCGAAGATTAATTGGTTGATAGTTTGATAGTTTTGACGGTTTAACGGTGCCTAAATTCGGGAAGGAAATATCCTAAAAAGGAAAATGACATTTTGATGAGGTCCTAATCCAAGAAGGACACATCTTGAAGAGGACCAAAAAGTGACGAGATTGACATTTTGACTAATGTTCTGGCAAGTTGATTGATTTTGACTGTATGACCGATTGGCTTATGTTGTTTGATTTTGACCAATTTTGATGTTGACGTTTCAAATGACTGTCTTGTGTCAAGTGCAACTATGTCTAACTTAATTGACTGACGTGACCATGTTTGATTGATGATTTTATTGGACAAACCTAGAAGGACTAACCTAATGTCTCAGTGACTCAAAGATGAGCCTTGCCTATGTAGCAAATGTGCAGAGACAATGTAGTTCAGACAAATGACAAAGACTGACTGACTCGATGGACTTGACAGGATATGACTGAATTTGACTCTATTTTGAGATTTTTGACACTTTTTGAATGTTTTTGTGCTTTCTTTAGTACATTTTTCAATTTTTAGGTCTTTTTTCAAGACTTTTTCTAATTTTTATGACTTTTTTCAAGACTTTTCTGATTTTTATGACTTTTTGATGCTTTGTGAAAATTGTGACAAATGCATGTGAATGATGCCGACACACATGAATCCAAGGACAACCATGATTTTGTTGCTAGTCAAGCTAAATGTTGATTGAAAGGTGATGATGATGATGAAAATGTTGTTTGACATGGGAAGGACACATCTCGAAACAATGTGAGGACGACAATGATATGCCAAGAGGATAAAAGTCTATAGCAGGGCCAAGGACAAAGCCAAGGAATGTTTTGGATAATGTGCTAGGTTGTCATATTTTTACATTTGGAATGACTTCATTAGGGCTAGAGGGGATGACAAGGGATCTTTAGACCATTGACAAGGGAAACCAAGATGGGAGATAGGTATAAAAGGATAGTGGATGACTTTGGTAAAAGATAGGAGACATGGATGGCTTGGACTAAGAGAATTATCATATGGCCTCCAAGGATTATGTCACATAGTGAAAAGGAGGCTATGAAGGTAATGACATGATATTTAATGAATAGGGTATGACCAAAAGATAGACCTATCAAGAGTTTTCCCAAAGCATGACTTGTGTTTGTGTTTTAGTCCTTATCAAGATCAAAGTAGGTGGGAAAATGGACAAAAAGTGATAGGGTTTAGATGGATAGATGGAAATTTCATGTGAAAGGCATGGGAGATGAGATGACCTGTCCCCAAGTGTAATGGTCTACATAGATGATTTATTCTACACATGATGTCTGTTTGCCAGGTTTTCATCATGGTACTTATCCAGAGCGTTCGTTTATTGGGTTTTCACTATTGGACAAAATTTTTCTCTTAACTATTTTTTGGACTTTTTAAATTTTTTTGGTGTCACCATGATGCCTATTTTCCAGGTTTTCATCAAGGTGACGATTTTTTAATTTTTTTGTATTTTTGAGTTTTTTTGGATATCCTTGATGCTTTAGATGAGCACTGACTGTGCTGAAGCCTTTGACGGTGCCGATGTAGAGACTGGTGCCATGATATGCCAATAATGACCTTACTGAATTATTTTCCTTGTCAAGATGATAGTGCTTGCATACAACTGATTGATGCCATTGTTATCCTTGTTAATACTAGAGTTGGCCTTATCAGAATACCCACATCATGATAGAGTACCATGAGAGTCCTTATGATAGAGAGTTGTTGCCAAGATGTGATGGATTGGTGACATGGGATGTTTGGACTTTAAGGAGGATGTAGGATTATGAAAAATGATGGTGGACGTGGATGAGTTGGTTGGATATTTCGATGTATTGATTTTTATTCTCCAAATTTTAGGTGTCGAGTTAGGATGTTGTTTGGAACCAACATTTTTGTGTCTTTTTTGATGGCCATTTTGACGGAGGTGGACATGTATTATATGTGGGATTCCTCTTGTGTGGTGGTTCCACATTTTGATAGAATTTTGGCATATTTTCTTTGCCTAATTCATTCTTTTCTTGACTTGACCCATTTTGTTTTGGGATCCATTTTAGCTTCATTTGTCCACTTGTATTGTTGATTGATTCCCTGACCTTTGACATTTGATTCTGAACTTTGGATTTGTAATACTTTTTTTGGTTCCAAATGGAAGGTTTATTCATGATGTAATGATGGTTTGGGGTGTGGAGGGAAGGGGTGTTAGCAACAATCTTATGACAATGACTACTCATGATACCCATTTTGATGTTTGTACCTGATAAAGTTGCCCTAGATATTGAGGAGGGAACACTAACATCATTAGATTTTCCAATTGATGAATAGCTAAGACCTTGATGTCTGTAATGTGCTTGAACTTGAACAGGTTCCAAAATTCCTTGCTTGTGTAGGCCTAATCCTTTTCCTTGATAATTCATGTTCTGACAATTTTTTTTTGTGATGGGGTACTTGCTATTGTGGAAGCAAGATGCTAGCCCATCCTTATTGTGGAAATTAATGCTCGAAATCTTCTCATCTATAAGAAAGCTTGGTCTAAAAAATATAGATGATCCTAATTGATAGGATGTTGTAGCTTCACTGACATGTTGGGACAAATTTTTGATTAATATCTTCTGTCTGATTTGGTGACATGTCGAAATCCTATGATTTTGTTGGTGCTTCAAATTTGATGTTGAAACCATATTCATGGTCATTGTCATAGATCCCACTGAATTCAGCTATAGCTTGATCATTTGAAAATATTTCCATGCTAGAAGACTCTTGTTCTAGTGGTAGATCATCTATGTGTCCCGTGGAGGCAATTGTCTTATTTTTGGAAGTGTCAGTATCCAAAGTTTGGATAGGGTCATCTTCAAGTGTTTGATCATGACTGGCATAGAGGTCAAGGAGTGGATCATGTTGGACTTCTTGATCAATGGTAGTGTCTTGATAAAAGATGGGCTTAGTTGGAATGACATGATTGAAAATGGGGTCTTGACCAAGGATAGGTTCATCTTGAATGACATGGTTTTGGATGGACTCTTGACCAAGGATAGGTGTATTTGGTATGCCATGATTGTCCCATAGGAATTCTTGAATGGATGTAAAGATGGGGTCATGTAATGGACTACTTTGGTCTTGACATGATGGTGATGTTATGATGTCATGCTCTGGACTTTCCTCTTGAAATGTATCCTCAAGTGTAGGTAAGAAGATGGGACTTTGGAGACCATGACTAGATGTGCTTTCATGAAAACATGGAGTGTCCTAGAATGGATTGGTGTATAATGGACTAGGATATGACATGGAGGTATGGACTTGGTTGAGGGATGACAGACTAGGATAGGAAATGAATGCATTACAAGGATATTATGTGGATGGAGGACTAGGATATGATGTGAATGGAGGATTAGGATATGACATGAGTGGAGGACTAGGATAAGATGAAGGACTAAGATATGATGTGGAGCCTCGGAATGGACTAATGGATGGTTGGTTTTCCTTGTTAATGTTAGGGTGGGGACAATAGGTGGATGTTTGTTGTGGATGAATGGAAGGATTTGTGTTAAGAGATTCATGATAGGGAGGGGAAATGGATGGAGGACTAGGACTTATAGATTGTTGGTAAGAGGGATAAATGGATGGAGGGCTAGGGGTTGTAAATTTGGACTTGGATTGGAGGCATTGTGTTTTGAAGTCCCCAGCTAGTTATGCCTGACCATTACTAAGATATTGGCAATCAATTCGACTAGCAAGCATGTCATAGTGACTTGAAGACATGATGGTGAATGGAATGAGACTAAGACTATGCAAAATGATAATGAGGACAAAAAGGAATGACAAATGCAGTGGTAATGA
The DNA here is from genome assembly GCA_007115665.2 of Sequoiadendron giganteum. Taxonomy (NCBI): domain Eukaryota; kingdom Viridiplantae; phylum Streptophyta; class Pinopsida; order Cupressales; family Cupressaceae; genus Sequoiadendron; species Sequoiadendron giganteum. Next base: position 703,583,755 of record CM021102.1, read on the forward strand.
AGACTAACATGAGTGTCTTATGTCAAAAGATTTCTAGGAAAGCGTTGCTAACCATTCAAAGTTTGTCCAATGTCTCGATTTGGATTGTCAAAGGACTATTTTTAAGGACAAGATGACAAAATGACAAGGTGAGATTTCCACACTAGACTTATGAGTTGGAAATAGCCCACAAGAGAACAATGACTAAGGATTGATTTTTTTGACTTGGTTCAATGACAATTTACTTTTGAGACAAAGGTTTGACAAAATAAGGAAAGTTTTCCTATTCCGAAGTGTGCAAAATTAAGGACTTAAGACTTTTCCTATGAAGGTGATGATGTATTGCAAGCTAAATAAAAAATAAAAATGCAAAGATGGATGACTTGGACAAGTGTTTTGGTTTTAGACAGAGACTACTAGAAAAAGATGTTAAGAAAAATATTTGCAAATGTTTGGTCTCGGGTTTCTGACAGTAATAATATTTTCTAGTTGATAGGAAAATGTGTTGTTCCAAGAAGAAATTACGTTGTAGGAAGGAAAATGCGTTGCAGAGAAGTCAGATGCATCTCAAAGTTTAGCAAATGTGTTGCAGTTTGATTGATGGAGTGCAAGATTTTAGCAGGTGTTGCACATAATGGAAAATGTGGTGTTTTAGATTGCAAATGCGCTTTGATAGAGAAATTGTGACTATTGAGCTAGCACATGTGGCGTATGACGGGAAATTGTGGCATTTAAAGTTGAAAATGTGATTCGACAGAGCAAATGCGGCTTAGAAATAAGCAGTTGTGGTTTAGTATGGCGGATGCGGTGTTTGATCAAGAAAATGCGTTGAATGACAGCCAATTGTGGCATTATAGAGGGTGATTATGGTTTGACAGAGCAAATGTGGCTTAGGAATAAGCAATTGCGGTTTGGCAGGGTGATTACGTCGCATGAAGCAAATTTGGAAGAGAATTTTAGTAGTTTGACTAGTTTGTTTCAGATTTTGGCAAGTTTGATGTTCATTTGTTCAGATTGTTTGAAAACAGTTGGCAAACACATGGTGCTGTAAAAAATGAAAAACAACCACATAGAAGACATTTACAAAAATCCTATGGCTACAAGGACAATATTCTTATGGATCCCATGCAGATTTTACTCCAACTGCATATCCTTAGCGAATGAATTCAAAAGCTTGGCCCCACAGACTCCCCCTTATAGTGCAATCACTTCTCAAGGCAACCAAACTTCCAACCTCCATGAAATTCCCATGGTAGATTCATCATCTCTACTAAGAACTACGTAGGTGTGGGTGCCTTGGCAACGACCGTTGTTGCACTAAAGAATAGAAGGTTTGTGGTTACTAAAACAAAGGTTTTATTTCGGGCACCCATTCAGAAGGCCACTCGAGAGGCATTATCATCCTAGTCTATAGAGGTTACGCTCTACATGTTTTGACGCACCACAAGTGTATTGGGGAATCAATTGCTGGTCCACAGGAGCTCCCGTAATGCTAAGCTTTCTTTAACATTAAAATTTATATACCGGTTGGGCGTCACTTGGCTTTAGCGCATTACCGGTTTGAGTCGCTTTGGGGTGAGTACTTTTTCCCACCAAAGTAAGCCCAATGTCTAAGGCTAACAAAAGTGAGCCAACATATTCATAGTTCAATCAATCTTTTTTTAAAAACAAAGAGAGAGCACATGAATAGACTAATTCACACTCACATGTTCTTTTTAAGCCCAAATTGAAGTGTGTTGGCGTGATTACTAACTAAATCACCAAATAGAAAAAAATGGTTCATTTTAACTATTTGTAGTAGTGGAAAGCATGGGGTTCATTTTAATCGTTTGTAGTGTGAGCTAACTAACAGTTAATTTTAAACCCATGAAAGAGAGAAGTGATTGTTCTTTTTAATTTCATGCAATTGTGTGATTGTTCATTTTATTTATGAGTGAAATGCAAATTATGAAATTAAATTAAATGAACAATCAATAAGATTTGGTTAGCCTCCAGCTTGACACACGTTGTCACATAAATATTAGTATCCTGAAAAATCTCTAATCTAGGAGAAAAAAAATAGGAAGAAACTAAAAAAAATGCAGAACAAGAAAAAAAATTCTTCCCTGTCATTTGTGTTAGATCAGAGAAAATGCGACTCTATATAGCCGATGTGACTTGATATGGAATTTATGGTTTAGATTCTAGCAAATGTGTCTCAATAGGTTAGTTGCGTCACACGGAAGGTCAACTGCATTGCGACAGAGCAATTGTGTCGCTCGTACAAGCAGAGTGCAACAGGGCATTTGCGTTTCACAGTTTGTCAATTGTGTCTTTCCGTACACCTGTATCTACAAAAAAAAATAGAAACCATATAAGAACCTGCAAAAACATGTTTAAAAAGAGAATGTTGGGTTCCCTAGTGTGATTGAGGATTTTTCTACAAGGATCGAGATTAGATTAGCATATTCAAAACCCACAATGACAATAGAATGCATAGAAAATTAAAGAAGGAAAACATGAACTAAAATGAAATGAGCTCACCCAAACCCTTCTTCCTCCATGACTGACTTCCATTGCACCTTCTAGCTTGCTGTGATGATGAGTGCACCCTTAGATTGTGATGAGAAAACTCTACTATATGGCATATGCCTAAGAAAAGTTTTGAAGGATTTGCTATAAACTATGCAATAGATATTAAATTCTAAATGCAAGTAATTAAATGACAATGCAAGAGATTAAGATTAAGCAAATAAAATATTCAAGAATTCCAAGATATTAAGAGATTCAACAGGTGTCGAAATGAAGACAAAATTGGCATTTTATAGAAAATGTAATTTTTTATGGACGAATGAGATTAATGATTGATAAGTGCCCTAGAATTTGTGGTCAAGATTCAAAATAACAACTTGTTAATTAGGGTTAGGGAAACTCTAGGATGAAATTCAAATTGAGTGGGCAAGATTTAATTTAAGAAATTAAATCAAGGAATGAGATTAGTTGTGATAGTAAGATGAGAATTAGCAAGTAGAAAAAGGATGAGATAGAAAATCGAGTCATTTTAGAAATAACTTACTTTGTGGAGAGAAATGCTATTTTGAAATTAATTCCAAAATGGTGAATTCATGTGACAATAAATAATAATAATTTGAAATTATTTACTTGGAAAGAGGGAAATTGCCAATTTAAATAAAATGCTTTTATTTAAATTTAGAAAGAAAATCAATAAGACAATTAGATAATTAAGATTATTCAATTGTGGAGGAAAATTAGAAAGGTAATTTTAAATATGATTTTATTTAAAATTAGAAAGAAAGTTGAAGAGGATAATAATTAAATAAATAATAGGAATCTATTTAATTATGAGCAGACATAAATAATTAATGACGTATTAAATAAATAAATAAAGTTTATTTATTTAATAATCAAGAGGAAGTAATTAAATAAATTTAGGAATTTATTTAATTATAGAGTGACATAAGCATTTAGCCACGTATTTAAATAATAAATGTAATTTATTTATTTAAATAGTCAGGAGGAATAAAAGACGTGAATTAATTAAATAATTAAAAATTATTTAATTAATAGTTGACATTGAACTATAGGACATAATTAAATATTTTAATTATGTTGAGATGAAGCATGATATAGAAGAATGTGGTTTGTGGGTCTAGGCCATTTTTATGTGTCTACGGGTTTCAATGAGTTACCTCAGTTGCTGATTATTCCCGTTGATGAGGTTGAGTATGAATGTTACAACATTGAGGTTCATTTTACTAAGTATAAGGATAAATTTGCATTCTTGAGGACTGTTACCATCACCTTATTGCTTGTCCATGCATTGATGAACCATATGGGGGTGGGACTCGGTTTTCCATATCTGATCATGATTTGTTTTGAGTCTTCTTGTATATAATTTGATTGGAATAAATGCAACTTGCTTTGTTGTTCTTTTTCTTTAGTCTTCTTTAAGATAGATGGCTTTAGTTTAGATTGCTTTGCTTTGCCTTTGGTTTTCTTCTATTCTGTTTTGGTTAGTTTAGGTTTGCTTTGGGTTTCAGTTTGGTTGTTTCTTTGCTTCTCTCGCATGGGTTCCTTTATTTTGTGTTGGGAGTGTCTTATTCACACATCAACAATTATTTTATTTGGGAGTATTCTAAGTATTTCCTTAAAAAATTTAATCATCCTTCTAGGATATTTTAGTGGAAGTCTTCTATTCAATGTCACATGTGCTAAATATTTAAAGTAGAGAAGTCATTGGATTGAGTTAGCTTCTGAATCTGCTTGAATATTATTTTTATTAGATACATCTTAAGAACCTTGAGGTTGTTGTTTGGTTCCTTGTGAGGTCTGGTTAAGTGAAAAATATTATATTCCACTTCAGTGCCACTGTGATTCTCAGCCCTGAGTGTGAGCTTCCTTTCTTACGAATTGAAATGAAAAACAAGAAAAAAAAGAAATATAAAAAATATAAAAAAAAAATAAGAAAATAAATATTGAATGTCAAAAGAAAGTGAATTCAAATATCTCTATTGGGGCTATGGACGCCTGGCTAGTACTAGAGCTATGTTTGAAAGAATCACAATGATAACCTCATTGAGGCTATGGATGCTTGACTGGCAGCGAGACTCTATCCAGGTTGCTTTTGAAGTTAGAACTTCTATGTAGCTTAACTTGACTGAATTTGTTTCTTGTCGTAGCTTAAGGAGGGAAATTTATACACTTGCACACACTTGGATTTCTAGCACAGGAAGGGCTAGCTTGTTCATTGACTTTGAGACTTTGGTTTATTGGTTGACTTAATGTAAGGATCGAAACCAGAGATGCTGGGTTCTTGATTCCAGTTTGTCATCGAAATGCTCTGGAGCATTTTCCCAGTAGGAGTTGCCAATTGTTGTGTGATTTTTGCACACACACCCCATCGGAGGTAGGGACGCTCTTTTTTATTTTGCATCTCCATGTCTTGGATTTGTCAATTTTTAGTTTTTCTCTTCTTGGGAGGTTATTTCGAGATCAAGTCCAGATTTGATTTGATAAAAGTGGTATTTTGAAGCATCTTGAGGGTCTAGGAGAATTCCACCTACCTTGAATTTTAGAAATAGGTATTTTGAAGTGAATTTTCAATGTTATATGTAAGTATTTTTTGCCCCCATGGATAGAGAACAAAAAAAATAGGTGGAGTTCCTTTTTTAACTTTTTGAAAATTCCTTCTTGGTAAAAAGTTATGGCATTTTAAAGATTTCGACAAGGTAAGGAACTCATAAAATCCACCTCCTATCGGATTCCCTGAAGTTCTTGTCACTCAGAAAATACTTCCTATCTTGGATTCCTCGAAGTTCCTGCTGCTAAGAAAATCCTTCTTGTCTTGGATTCCTCGAAGTTGTTATCGCTCAAAAAATCCTTCCTATCTTAGATTCCTCAAAGTTCCCGTCGCTCAAAAAATCCTTTCTTGGATTCCTCGAAGTTCCTGTCGCTCAGAAAATATTTCTCGTCTCAGATTCCCCGAAGTTCCTGTCGCTCAAAAAATCCACCTCCTATCGGATTCCTCGAAGTTCTTGTCACTCAAAAAATCCTTCCTGTCTCAGATTCCCCGAAGTTCCTATCACTCAAAAAATCCATCTCCTGGTGGATTCCCCAAGCTTCCTATTGTGAATTTCCTGAACTTCAAAATTTCTTAATAAGGTTAAATTTCCAAAATTTTATGATGGAGTTAAGTTTTCCAAGGGTTTATTTATGCTTAATTTTATTTTTTTATGGATTGGATTTTCACATGTGAGCTACTAATGATTATATTTTCTTTTCAGGATTAAATGAATCAAAAGGGGACTTGCATATGGATTCATGCTAGGAGGAAAATCTGGAAAAGATTATAACTAAATATTAAATATTTAATATGCACTTGCCTATGAATTCATGCCACAACCTGTCTATATCTAGATGATATATTTTCAAAACAAAAGAAGACATGTGAAGCTGTTTAATTTCTCCAATCAGGATTCTCATTAATGTCAAGATGGAAGAATATGGTTTTCTCATTGCTCCATAATGTAACTGCTTGAATGTAATTGGATGATGATGTACCACATTTGTAAAACCCTAATGTAACTTCTTGATGCTTTTGGAGGATTGATCTCAGCCCTTGGATTGATTTAATCCTGACATTTCATCCTAAAATATAAAATATATAAAAGGCCTTTGCCTTCTCATTTGTAATGGGTAAGAATTATGAGTTAAGGTGGTTAGAAAGCCCGAGTTGGCTAGGTTAGGAGTTAGATTCTACAAGTCAGAAGTTTTAGGAGGAGAGAGAACTATAAATTTCTATGTAATGCTAGAGAAGTTAATGCAATTGGGTCATTGTTTGGTGAACTTTGTATTCAACTTCAAAAAATTTATGGTTTCTTGTTCTCGATTCTCAATGTTAGATGTTAGTTTTTAGTTCTTTCATAATAATGGTGAAATGTGAATCATGTTGATCGATCTCCGGTCCATACTTTTAGCAATTTTTTGATTGTAAGTTACTCTGTAAAGTTATTCTAGGCCCTATTTTGTGCTAAGTTCATCTGTGAATGCTTGTTTACATTGTGTCAGTAATTGGGTATGTAGATGAATGTTGATAGTCTAAAAATCTTTTTTTTCCTTAGAATATTTCACTATTTTTGTGTAGTTGCGAGATTTTACTTGATCAAGTAGAGATTGGTTTTATTGAGGATCTACCCATTTGCATCTTTCATCATTATTGTGATTGATCTTAGTGTTAGTTTTAGAATATATTTCTTTGAACCCTTATCTCTTTTTATCTTTCTTTGAATCTGGGTTAGTTTTAGGATTGAAAACATCACCATATTGCTACATCTAATGAAAGTATACTTCCAACATTGTTCATTTTCAAGGCCCCTTGTGATTACTAGGGTATGTGCAGGATCATCATGGAAAATACATGCTCTTAAGTGGCAATAAAATTCAAAAAATTAGAGTTAGGCAACTTGACATAAGAATTTGAATAAGTTATCTATATTATTTCAAAAATATGTAAGAATAAAATATGTAGAAAATTGAATGTAGTTTCTAAACTACTAGGTTTATTTAAAATAAAAACTATCTCGTGAAAATTTGAAATTTCAATGTAGTAGTACTTAAATTTTAGGGAGAAAATAAGAAGTAGGTGTCTGTCTGACCACCCTAACCACAATAAAATGATAATATTTTTTTATAAGATTTTAGATATAAGTAGGGGACTCATGTCCCGATGTGATGCATATTTTTTTGTAATTTTTATCCAAGTAAATAATTAATTATGATTTTTTTATTACAAATTTTTAAAAAATATAAAAACTCGTATGTATAACCACCTTAAATTGGTCAAAACTTCATGAAATTAAATTTTATTTTTTTAATCCGATAGTATGTGAAGCATAGAATGTGACCCATTTTTCGGATTCAAAAAATGTGATACCGTTTGAAAGTTATAGATGTTTTTCAATCAACCTATCAATTAGGACTTTAGTCATAATTCAATTAAAAAATGAATAATAATATTTATTAAATTAAAAGTAAAGCATAATTTATATTGGTGGAAATATGAGGATCTCCTTTAAAAACCCTTTTCGTTTTATCAATTTTGGGTAAAAAAAAGTCGTCAGCCACATGGGCCATCATATCACTTAGATATCGCAAATTTTTGGCCCATCATGATCTTGGACATACCCACCAACATTTTCACATTATCTCTGAGTTGTTTTATTTCATTTTTCAAGACCTGAAATGAGAGACCTTGGGGTTATCTCTTGAGGCTTGTTAATAGAGATTTACCTTTCAAGAGAAATAAGATATTACATTTTGTCTGAGTTGTTGTTGTGCAAAAAACACCATGAACACAACCTTGTTGAGCACAATAGTGATGAAGTATGGTACTTGGATAGCGCTTGCAACAACCACGTGAGTGGTAACAAGATTTTTTTTGCCTCCATAGATAGTAGTATAAAAATAGAAATCAATGTGGGAAACAATGAGAAGGTTCCTATCATGGGAAGAGGTGTAGTCAACATTCAAACCAAGAATGGTGAAAGAAATAATATATAGGATTTTTATTATTCTCCTGACATAAAGCATAATCTATTGAGCATTCACTAGTACAAAAACATAAATAAATGACTAAAAAAACTACTAAAAATTGGTCACGTGATTAGCGGTTTGGTCACATGACCATTAGTAGTTTATTGGTAGTCATTTATAACATGATCTAATTTATGACTAAACTATTTTTAGTGATTTATTGGTTATTTTGACTGCTCAATTCAGTAGTATATTTAGTCATTTATTTAATCATGGTATTTATTTATTTAGTCATAGTAATTTATTATTTATTCATGGTAGTCATTTATTTAGTCATTGTAGTCATTTTTTAGTCATGGTAGTCATTTATTTAGTCATGGTAGTCATTAATTTAGTCATTGTAGTCATTTATTTAATCATGGTATTCATTTATTTTAGTCATTGTAGACATTTATTTAGCCAGGGTAGCCATTTATTTAGTTAGGGTTTAGTCATTTATTTGGGTGAATCAATGATTCAAGTTATAAATAAAATCTAACTTAATTAATCCTCATACACTTCAAGTATCATAGATATTCAAATGTTCAAAGAAGCACCATAAAATGAAGATTAAAATGTATGAAAAATATGATTGATTAAAATTTACTTCATTAAGCCTCACTAGAAAATCAATGGTTATAGAAATAATGTGCCTCATTAGCAACTTGTCTCAATGACTCTTTCATGCTCAAGAATGTTTACAACAGTTATACTTTACAAATCTTTACAAATTGAGGCTTCTTTTTTCCATATATTCATACACTAGAAGTCTTTCTGGGCTTTGAGAAAAACACAAATCATCAAAAAATAGACCTTTTATATATGTAAATCTGCCAGTCACAAAAGAAAGGGTCATTTCTAATATTTCATATTTAAAAAATGAATCTAGGTGGCTTTTCTTATGGACTTGGGTGCTCAGATTTAGCAAAGTCTGCAACAAAAAAAGATAATCATATCCAAACTCTTCCTCCCTAGTAGTGACCTTTTCCTTCTCCAATTTGGTGAGTTGTGGCCTGAAAATAAGATGACAAGGATTTTTATTACGAGAGCCAAGCCTTAATGGGAAGCCGAGAAGCCTTCAAACAAACATAAATACTCTCTATATCATAGTAGCACTAACCTACAAACCCTAAATATAAGAGAAAAGATAGATTTTAATGGCATTTAGCTTAAGTATAAATTAGTAATTTAATATGAAAGTAATATTTAGGAGTATCAAAAAGTAGTCTAATTACAAAGTCTTTCTCTCATTCCTCTACCCCCCTCTCTCTAGAAATGGAGTATTAGATCAAGGGCATACCATGCCAAGATGACATGGGTACCATGCATGTAAACTAGGCCAGGCCGAGTGTCTTGCAAGATTACCTGAGCATCACATGACAAAGGATTTTGGCCTAGTGACTTGACTCATGATTTCATACGACTCCCTTTTTGGTTTGGCTTCCCTTCAACAATTGACTACTTTTCTCTAAAGCGAGATGGGGACCCATGGCGGTTGACTGAGCAACTATATAGATAGGGCATTGAGGTAGTTATTTGCCAATGTTATTTCTCCTCACAGAGAAAGGTTCCTCAACCGCTAGTGGTTTCATCTCCTCCGAATTGGTATTGACCTTTCACTTCTCTGATTGGTGAGGTGAGTTACAGCCTGAAGGTTTCAACGATGGTTTTAGAGGATGTTTATTAAAACTCCAATTTCCCACATATTAGGGTTTTAGGGTATGTGTATTAAAAAAAAAATTATTACCAATTTTCTCATGCATTAGGGTCAAGTTTCCCACACAAAAAACATTTTGAAATGGATTCAAAAAGTAATTAAATTACAAATAATAAAATTTCACGATTTTTTATTATATAAATATAATATAATATATTATATTATAATATTATATAATATATAATCTAATATATATTATATATAATATTAAATACATTATAATATAAATATAATATTATAATATAATATATTGTATTGTAATATAATATATTATTATATTCTATTATAATACAACCCAATCCCTCAATATCATATTGTCTAATTTTTATTTGTGACTAATTATTTAGTCATTTTTATTTGTGTGGCAAATTATTTAGTTTTGTTTTTTACCCAATGATCAAATTAGTCATTTATAGTTGTGTTGCAAAAAATGAGTAGAATTTAGTCATCTTTAGTTGTGACTAAAAGTGTTAGTCACATAGTCATTTATTTGTCAAATTCTACTAGTGATTGGACAAATGGTCCAAAATGGTTATAAAATTTTGATGGAGAATGAAGAGTGTAAGATATTTGACAAAGGAGGCAACAATAAAGTGATGGTAGTAGTATAGATGATGAGAAACATAATGTTTCCTCTAAGGATGCAAATAGTTTTTGTGGCATTCACAACAGAAGGACATCAACAAAATTGTTCTCCAATGCTCATAACAGTCAAAAAATAGTTGGCAATGGAATAGTAGTTTGCATTTAGGACGGTCATCAAAGACCCATCCAAACTTTGGAATTTAAGGTATGGGCACTTAAGTTTTTCTAGTTTGAGTTTATTATCTATTGTAGAACCCAATGGAAAATGTGAGGAATGTATCTGAGGAAAACAACAGAGGTAGTCATTTCAATCTAGTTCTAGGAGAGCAAAAGAACCACTTGAGTTAGTGCACTTAGATTTTTGTGGACCCATGAAAACCCCCACTTTAGGAGGAAATACTTATTTCATGACATTCATAGATGATTACAGTAGAAAAAATTGGGTCTATTTCTTGAAAAAAAATTAGAAGCCTTTGATAAGTTCAAATGGTTTAAGGCATCAATTGAAAAGCAGAGTGGTCAATTTATCAAATCACTTACAATAGATAGAGGAGGAGAGTACATCTCCAAAGAATTTAAATTGATTTTTTTTAGGAATGAGGGTATTCATATACAATTCACAACTAGGTATACCCTGCAACAAAATAGAGTAGCTAAAAGAAAAAAGAGAATCATTCAAGACATGACAACAAGTATGTTGAAAGAAAAAGCATTGTCACACATATTTTGGGGTGAAGCTATAGAAACAACAATTTATATACTGAATAGGTGTCACACAAATTTTTTCCATGATAGGATTCCACAAGAGGTGTGGAAAAATAGTAAATGGAGTGTTGAGCATTTAAGAATCTTTGGGTGTGTGGCATATGCATTCGTGCCAAAAGAGAAGAGGAAAAAAATTGATGATAAAGGAGAAAAATGCATCTTCATAGGCTATAGTGAAGAGTCAAAATCCTAGAAGCTGTAAAATCCCATCACTAAGAAGTAGTGATTAGTAGAGATGTTGTGTTTATTAAAAATGAAGCATGGGATGGAACGGTGGATGATACCATGGGTATTTCAATTACAATACCACTTGAAGATGAAGAAGATTTGGAAGATAGCAACATAAGGGGAGCTAAAGAGAGTAGTAGCTCAAGGAGAAACTATTGTAGAGAATTGGAAAAAGTAGCTTCAGAGATGTGCAATAGAATAGTAGCTCTATAGGTGTTCAATAGAACAACAACTCTAAATAGAGACAACAAAGTAGTAGCTCCAGGATACAACAAAGTAGTGGCTCCAACAACCAACAATACAACAACTACAGAGGCCAGATTAGCATTAGATCAAAAGGTAATTTGGGTCCCACACTCGCATCATTTATTCCATGAAGGATAAGGAGTGTGAGGTAAATTTATGACATCACACAACATGCTGATTTTGATGAAAAATTAGATTTTTCATTATTCTGCTATAGTGATCCAACACACTTTGAGGAAGTGATGTAATGCCATGGATGAATAGTTGGAGGCTATCGAGAGGAACCAAACATGGGATATGACCGATTTACCCAAGGGTAAACAAGTGATTGGAGTGAAGTCAGTCTACAAGACCAGGTGTATAGTTGAAGGTAAGATTGAAAGACATAAAGCAAGGCTAGTTGTCAAAGGATACAAAAAACAAACTAGAATAGATTATGATGAGACATATGCACTATTTGCAAGGCTGGAAATAGTCTAGGCATTCATATAAATTTTAGCCCAACATCATTGGAAGGTGTTTAAAATAGATGTAAATTCAACCTTCTTAAATAGAGTGTTGAAAGAGGAGGTGTATGTGGAGCATCTGCTTGGCTATGAAGTCCCAGGGAAAGAGGATAATGTGTATAGATTCCAAAAAGATCTTTATGGGCTGAAAAAAGAACCAAAGGCATGGTACAATAGAATAGACTTATTTGTTGATCAATGCCTTTAGCAAAAGTAATAGTGAGCCCACACTCCACATCAAAGCAGCTGAAGGTGATATTTTGAATTATTGTTTTGTATGTAGATGATCTGATTTTTACTAGTAAAAGTGATAACTTGATTTCTAATTTTAAAGAGGTGATGAAAAATGAGTTTGAGATGACAGATTTGGGTTTGTTAAAGTATTTTCTTGGGATTGAAGTGCAGAAAATAGAGAATGGCATTATTCATTTCAAAAACTAACTATACCAAATAGATTTTAAAGAGGTTTAAAAAGGAAAACAACAACAGGTCTTGAACTACGTAAAGAGGACAACAACAAGGATGTGAAACCAACCCTCTATAAGAGCATGGTTGGAAGTTTGATGTACTTGACATCAACTAGACTTGATTTAATGTATGCAATAAGCTTGATTTCTAGGTTCATGGAGAATAATAAGGACACACATTGGAAAGTAGGAAAGAGGATCTTGAGATATGTGAATGGAACAAGTTTTGGAATTTTGTATGTTGCATCAAATGAGTTCGAGCTAGTTGGTTTCACGAATAGTGATTGGGCAGGAAATATAGATGATAGGAAGAACACATCAGGATATGTGTTCCACATGGGATCAAGTGCAATATCATGGGCATTGAAGAAGCAACCCATTGTCTCACTTAGCACAACAAAATTGAAGTATATTTTAGAAAACGTAGCAACATGTCAAGATATTTGGTTGAGAAGAATCCTTGGAGATTTGAAGGAAAAAAAAGAAGAAACCATAGTTCATTGTGACAATGTTTCCTCAATAGCCTTGATAAAGAATCTAGTCTTCCATGGATGAAGCAAGCATATTGAGATCCGATATCATTTCATAAGGGAGTTGGTAGAACAAGGTTAGATCGGATTACACTATTGCATATCAGAGCAACAACTTGTTGATATCTTCACCAAGGCATTGCCAAAAGATAGTTTTGAATGCTTAAGAGATAGGCTTGGCATTGTAGACAACTTTAGAGATCAGCTCTGAAAAGAATTTGTAGAGTGATAGCTGACTTCAGATTAAGGGGGAGTGTTGGATTATTTTTAATCTTCAGTCAACACCCTACATCAGATTGAACTTTCTCAAGTTTCCTCAACATAAACCGGCAACAATTAATATGGTTGGTATTTTTGAATTCAAATTCTAGTGCTCATTGTTGAGCTTGAAATAGATGTTACTACCTACTAGCATTAAATGCAGTTGATAAGTTTGATTTTCGAATTTGAGTGCTCATTCCCATGAGTTGAAAACAAGTAAAGACAAAATAAAGGAATCTAACCATCAATTTTTGGGGATTGGTTGAACTTGCAACACCAAAAGAATGTTTCAGCAAAGACTAAGGAGACAATAACAATGCACATGAGTTTTATCAGACACAACAGAATCACAACAACAACTTCAAAATAGTTGTAAGCATCAATTTAGGTGTGAGTGTAACACAAGATATTGGACAACAGTCCAAATAGTTTATGTTTTATTTTGTATTGTTAAATAGAGCATGTACTCTATGTTTTGTAATTTTAGAAATAAAATGAGGAATATATAAATCTGCATGTTTTTTGTGTCAACATTCTATTGTCTCTGCATTGTTTTGTGTTTTCCTATTCTGTCCATCACCCTATCATAGAAGTGACTTTGCATTTGCTGCCCCCTGCTTGCTAATAGGTGGTAGAGATTCAAATGTTCTTCATTGTAAAATTCAAATTCAAGATTATTTTGTTTGGAAGACTAGTTGGATATAAATTGGAGGCATTAATATTAGAAAAGAGCTCACGATTTCAAAATTCGAGTAACATGTAGATTGTAATAGAAAATTTGATAGTTTATAAGGTTCTTGGGAAACTTGAGAAATAGAACTCAATTTTAGTGGCCTACAATAATTTGAGAAAAGGTGTCATTTGAAGACTAGAGATGAAACACATATATCTAAAAGTCCATGTGGTGGTAGTGTAATTTTGGAAAACAAAAAAGCTTTTGTCATTTTTACAAGCGGTTTGGTGTAAAGGAGGAACTTGAGAATTGATGCAATGAATAGAATGCACACATCCAATTTCTTGAAGGGAGTTTTTATGATGATTTAAGGTTAAGTTTCATTTTTCTCTCAACAAATAAACATTGAATAATATAGCCTTCTAAAGAATTCAGAGATTACTGTTGGTTAGAGAACAAACTTATCTTTAGCATATTCCAACATATCCTTGGAGTTAACAATAGAAGTTATATTTTGATCTCCAAATAGAGATAGGTTATGCCAAGAAAGGAGGACTCTCAAAAAATTAGTTGTAAAGGGATTTGGAAAGCTCTATTCAAGAAGCGGTTATGAATATGGGAATTCCAAAAGTTCTTTTTTATTAATAATAAAAAGGTCAATTATGGGAACTGAAAAGGCCCTGATATACTATTTATTGTAACAAATTCTCAAATGGAAAGGAGATTATTTAGTTTTGAAGAGGAAGAACAACAAGATGTTATTCTTTTCAAGCATAGTCTTATTTACAAATACAAAGGGTCTGTGATTTCCATGTTTGCATCAAAGAAATAAAGGAGACATTTTAAATTTATGTATTTATTAATATTTCCTTTGGATTACAGATTCCTTGTTCGTTCTATGTGATCTTTCTTTCATGAATATTCTATTATATCAGATTATGAAAGAGTTTATAATAATCTTTGATTTATGATTAACCTATTCATTGAAAATGGATTGTTGTTCATTCTTTCAGTTATTTGTGAGTGAGAAATGAGTGATCTTTGTGTCATTTATTTTTTCTTTCTCTCTCTATTCTAAGTTTATCAATCACGTCTATTTCATTGTTATGCACATTCATTAGTTTTCCTTTCCTAATTTTTGATTAAAAGAATATCCCAATAATCATTTAAATCATACGAGGGAGTTGTACCTCTAAAATTCAAAAGAATATCACTAATTCAATAGCGATCTCCCAAGCTATTAGTTCATTGGTCGATGTCAAATAGGGTATCGTAGGGTCATTTTCTTATAGTAAACTGCACTCACCAATATTTTTACTTACAAATTTTTGGTGACTCTGCTAGGGAATGTGCTAATAAAATAATTTAAGGATCTATGACCATTGTTTAGTGAATTTTAATTTATATAAATGAAATTTAATGTCTTTAACTTAGTTTCCAATACTTTTAAAAGAAATTAAAATGATTAAAGAATATAAATATGAGAACATAAAAGAGAAGACAAAGACACAAATTGATAACGAAGTTCACCAAATGGCTATATCTTTGGGTCCCTCTTCAATGGAGTGACTGATCCTTGATTTATGCTCCAAAATATATTTACAAGGCACCTTCAATCTGCTACCAAGTTTTTACAAAGTCTCCTCAGATGCTAATGAAGTCTTGGAAATCCTCTCCTTCAAGTATAAATAATTTGGCTATAAGCCCCCTAAAACTATCTACACAAAGTTGGAATTCTTCGTTCAAAAAATTGCTCCTTACAACTACAATGTCCCCCTTTAAATAAAATTTTACATTCTATATGGGGGTTAACAAACATACAGTTTCTATATTCCCCATATCTCCAATATCTCATTATAAACACAAAATTCCACTTAAAAATTAATCCTTTCATCTTTTTTTGGCACCCCTTAATTTAAGGTATTCGGGTTGCTTTTAAAGGTTGAGATGGATATATTTTTAATGTTATTAGGGGCTTATATTTACTTTAAAATGGATAAAGTGCCCACAAATACCACCAAGAATATGTGGTGCAATGGTGGTTAGGTGGCATAGTAGGAGGGGGGTCAGTGGTTCAAATCCTAACCCCTCTAAATTAGACATGTTATATTTTAAATAGGAAGCAACATAGATATTATTTTGAGGATTATGCATGGTTGAATGGTGGCATGTGAAACTAGGAATCAGGAGGTCCAAGGTTCGAACCTCTAATTCAAAATTTTAGAAAAACAAACCGATGATCCTATTGAGGTGCCATATGGCACCATTTGATTGGTCCATGTGGCACTATTTGATTCATCGTTATTTGCCACATCACTTATCACATCAGATGCCACATGCCAAAATAGAATTGGGCCACATCTTCTCCAAATCACCTACACCTACCACATTATCATGCTAACATCATCATTGTACTACCATTTCATCATGTTGACATCAACAATGTCAACCCTTTAACCACACAACTTTGACCAGCCATAAATTCTACGTACGAGGTCTATTTGATGTGATTCAAGTGGCATGGGAATCATCTCAATGAGCCCTTAATTTTGACATCATTGTTGTCTATTTTTCAAGTGATCATTTTTTTTACCTAGAATCTTCATCTGGAATCTATATTCTAGCTGAACTTTAACTGAGCTTAACTTGGGCATACAAACTCCTTTTGACATGATTCAAGATGTTTTGGGTTCATGTCAGAAATATCTTTGACATGGTGTTGATTCTTGGAGCATTTGGAGAAGTGAAAATATATGCCTAAATCATTCCTCCCCATTCGAGAGATTTTGGACCTTCGAAAGCTTGATTACATAGCAAGTAAGTGAGGGTACAACTCCCTTACTTTTCCAACCTCCATCCACTTTTCTTTGCTAGGATTCATCCCATTCAGTCCCACTTTGAGGTACTCAGCTAGATCCTCTTCATGAAGTTTTTAAATTTATTTCTAGGATGACATCTTCTTGCAACTTGTTCATGTACTAAGGTGATATATCATCAACAAAAGGAATATGAAAATCAGCCTCCTCATCTAGTATCATTGGAGGTTCATACAACTTCAAATTCTCCACATTGACCATTGAGTAGATAGGCATATAAGGAGGTAGATTTAGGTGAAAAACATTTGTATCAATCATTTCTAAGATCTCAAAGGGACCATACCTAATCAGCTTGATCTTTTTACCTTCACCTTACATTCTTTCTTTACTGATGTGTAACCAAACTTTGTCACCAACCTGAAATTGATGATCATCATGATGCTTATGATGCCAAGCTTTGTACTTTGTTTGGATCTTCTCTAGTTGTGCTTCAATTGATTGATGGAATACTTGGATCTTCTAGATGAACTTCAAGGCCTTTTCTGCATCATGATGTCCATCTTTAACATCTTGGACTTCTTGAAAGAAAAATCCATAGGTGTCCTTGGTAGATAACTAAAACAAGTCTCAAAAGCAGGTCTTTGAGTAGAAGAGTGTGTTGCATGGTTGTAAGCATGCTTGACATATTGTAGACTCCCATCCCAAAACTTAGAATGCTTACTAAAGTAACCTCTAAGAAAATGCAAAATTGTCCTATTTACTACCTCTATATGTACATCAGTCTATGGGTGGAAATTTGTACTCTTCTTCATTCTAGTGTCCATGAGTTCCCACAATGTTGACCAAAATTCCCCCAAGAATCAAGACTCTTGATACGATACAATAGAAGTAGGAAACCCAAAATTAACCCATACAAACTAGAAGTACAAGTGTGCTATTAGTTCAGTTGTGACCTATTTTTTACAAGGCATTAGAATGCACATTTTATTGAACCTATCTACTACCAAAAATAGATAATCATGTCCCTTCCTAGACATGGGTAGTCCCCCGACAAAATCTATTGAGACACTTTCCCATGTATGGGTGGTAGAGGTAGAGGTGTATACAATCCCAACTTCCTATTGCTAGGCTTGCTTGTTGCACACATTACACATCCTCTAATGTATTTAGACATAGATTCATGCATATGAGGCCAATAACAATATTTATGTAGTTGTGACATTATTTTTCCTACTCCAAAATGTTCAACAATCAATGATGTATGTGCTTCTCTAATTACCTATGCATGTTCATCTTGTGGAATACATAACTTCCCTAAATGATATAGTAATTTTTCTTGCACATAGTAGTCTATCTCTTCTACATTTTTTCCTTGAATTAATAATACATAAATATTCTTAAAGTCTTTATTCTTAGCATATTGTTCTTGATAACTTTCACGTGCCATTGAACTAATTTGAATAATAATTGTAGCATTTGTAGGAGGCCTAGATAACATATCTGCTACTTTTTTTTTAACCCCTTTCTTATATTTTATAACCAAATGAAACTGTTGTAAAAAACCCATCCACCTAAAGCACTTGCTTTGTTGCAATTTAGATTATGAGTGCAAATGTTGAAGTGGTTGATGATCTATGTGTATTATCATTTCTTTACCCATTAGATAATGTTTCCACTTCTTTACAGTTTGAACTGATGTATAAAATTATTTATCATATATGGGATAGTTTCTTACCGCAATTGTGAAAGTTTTATAATGAAAGCAGATAGGTTTACCTTCTTGCATGAGTATTACTCCCATGGAAAACCCACTAGCATTTGTCTCAATTTTCAATGGTTGTTGTAGATCTGGTAGAGCCATAACTGGTGTAATTCTTAGATTTTCCTTTAAAGTATTGAAGGCCTTTTGGTGTAGACCTCCCCATTGGAAACAATTTTTCACACTTGTGAGTGTGTGTAATGGAGATGCCATGTAGGAGAAGTTAGCTATGAACTTTCTCCAATATTGTATTGCACTTAGAAAAATTTTGACTTCTGTAAATATAATTGGCTTTGGCTAGTTTACAATGAATGCAACCTTTGTAGGATCCACTTTCAAGTGACCTCCTCCTACAATATAGCCTAAGTACACTAGTGATGTCTTGGAAAAGTCACATTTTAACATCTTTACATATAATTTTTATTTTCTCAATACATCTAGTACTTTCTACACATACTCTACATTCTCTTCCCAAGTTCAACTAAATACAAGTATATCATCCAAATAAACTATGAAAAAATCATCTATGAATAGATGGAAGACATCATTCATGACTCTCATAAAGCTAGCTAGTGCATTAAAAAGCCCAAAGGGAATGACAAACCACTCATACAGTCCTTATTTTGTCATTATCTATAATTCTTATTTGATGATATCCACTATGCAAGTCCAACTTACTAAAATAAACTGCATGTTTTAGTTGATTAAGTAAATCATCTATTCAGGGAAGAGGATACCTATTCTTTATGATTTTTTTGTTTAGGGATCTATAGTTGATGCAAATTCTCCATGACACATCCTTCTTTGGCACCAAGATAATTGGAGAACCACAAGGAGAGGTACTTGGATAAATAACAACTTTCTCAACCAACTCTTGAACCTACTTCCTGATTTCCTCATATTGCATAATTGATAGATGGTAGATGTCATTTTTTGGAAGAGGCACATCTTGTTGTAACTAGATTTCATGTTGTATCTCTCTCTTAGGTGGAAATCCATTTTTCTCCTAAAATAAGTCATCATAGGTGGAAACTACTTTGACTAATTCAACTTTGTGCTTTGGACCACACCCTTTGAATGCCTCAAATTTATAATCCTCTTTGGCTTTTAAAATCATTAATGCAAAATTTTTAATAGCATTGACTAACCTCTTCATTTGTCCAGTGTTCATTAATTTTAGATTAGTCTTTATCTTATGTGCCTGTACAATGAATTCTTTACCATCCTTAAAAAGGTTATATTTCTTCTCCCTTATAAAAGATTGCTTTTTGGTCATAAAGACAGGGAATTCCTAGTACAAGACCACAAATATCTAAAGGGACTACATCACCTTCTACGTCATCTATAAAGTTTACAACGATAGAAAATCTTAACTTATATTGCTTTGTTACCTATAATTGTGCATCATTGCAAACCCATCCAAGTGGGTATGGCTTCAGATGAGCTGTTGTAGCCAAGTTGAGTTTCTTTACTTCTTCAGATATTAAATTTACATGAGATCCTGTATCAAAAAAAGTATCAACCTTAGTATGATTTGCTATAACTTTAATGTGAATAACTTATTTAGATGCTTATCAATATTTTGTGGAGAAGATTCTTTACTGGCACTTGCACTTGCATTTGAAAACCTTGTATCAGAAGAAAGAGATATACCTTTTCCTTTACCTTGGATCTCAGAAACAACAATCTTTGTCTCATCCTTGGAGTCAGATCAAAGATCCTATTGTACTATAGCATAAATCTTTAGTTTTCCTTTGTTTCATCCATACTTCTTCAGCCTTAGTTCCAAATGCAACATCCAACACTTTGAATCTTCATGCCTCTCCTTCTTGCAATGGGAGCATGTGGGCTTATCACCCTCCTTCTTGATTGTAGCTATCTTTTTCCCCTTTCCTTTTCCCTTGGGTTTACCTTCAGGCTTAGATGGCTTCTTGATAGAATTGTCATTGAAATTAATCTTACCTTTCAACTCCAAATGTGTGGATTGTACACATACTTTATCTATATTATTAGGATTTAAAACCAAAATGGTATGTCTTAAGTAAGAGTGAAGACCACCTATATACTTGAGCAATGTGTCCTAGGTTTATAATGGAACATTAAGTGCAATATCCTACTTTCTAAATTCATGAGTATAGTCTTGGACATATTGAACTTCACCTTGCCTAAATTTTTTCCAATTTATAGTTAACTATTGCATATGGCCTAAGGGATAAAACTATTTTTAAAGGGCAACTTTAAACCCCATCCAAGTTAAATTGAGACTACCATGTTGAGCAATTTCTTCTTGAGTTTTACTCTCCCACTAGGTCAGAGCGGTTCCTCCCAACTAAAGAGTAGCTAATTATATTTTAGAAGCATCATCTAATAGACCTTGAATCCTAAAATATACTTCTACTTGTTGAACCCAATCATCTAGTTTCTCATAATTTAACTCTCCACAATATTTAGGTAGTTCAAATTTTACATCCAACTTGATTACAATCTTATGTGCACTTTTGAAAGGATTATTAGAAGATGGAGAATTAGAAGGAGAAGATGGAGAAGATGGAGGAGTTTTTGGAGGCTCATCATCACCTTCTTCTCTTTTCCCTTTTTCCTCTCGATCTTCATGCTTTTCTCACTTTGAATATCTTCCTTTTTATGCTTCTTTCATTCTCTATTTTCCTAATAGAGCTATTACACCATAGCCTACATGTCAAGAAAGGCTCATTGAAATTTTTTCTCATTGAACACAAAAAAAATTCTAGCTTCTATCTCTTCCATCTTTGGTGGTGGAAAAGTTCTTTGTTTATTGATCTCAAGATCAACCTCCTCAAGCATGCCTTCACCTCGTCATCTCCTAGATCGCATTAAAATCCACTTATATAATCACTAGGAGAACAAAGATCTGATACCAACTTGATCTATTAGGATCTATGAGCATTGCTTAGTGAATGCAGATTTATGTAAATAAAATTTAATGTACTTAACTTAGTTTCCAATACTTTTAAAAGATATTAAAATGATTAAACAATAGAAATATGAGAACATAAAATAGAATAAAATACACAAATCGATAACGAAGTTCACCAAACAACTACGTCTCTGGGTCCCTCTCCAACAGAGTGACCGATCCTTGATTTATGCTCTAAAAGATGCTTACAAGGAACCTTCAATTTGTTACAAAATCTTTACAAAGTTTCCTCGGATGCTAATGAAGTCTTCTCCTTCTATTGAAATGTGCAGGACAACTGAGAGGGGCAGTGAATCATTTGTATCAAATTCTTTACTTCTTAACTTAATCAATTCCACTTTAACCTCAGTCTGTTATTAAGTATGAACATGAAATGCAAATAATAGAAACACAATACTAGAGACACCAGATTTATGTGGAAAACCATAGTGAGGATTAACTCACAATATAGTAGTAATGTAATACCAGATACACAGGCTCACTGGAAGAGGGCTCACTGCCCAGATATAAAGGCTCACTACCGAAATTAAGGGCTCACTACCTTAGGACTCACTGTCCAAAAAAAGAGACTCACTTCCTATAGAAAAATACAAAGAAATAGATAAATATCCACCACTAGGAATTACACACACTTCACAACTTGATAAGAATATTATGAACACAATAAAGTTTTGTTGCCACAATTTGCTCTTCCACACTCTGATTTTCACACTTGTTTGCACACTCTTCTCTTCCTTGAATTGAATGATTGATGGATGATCAAGTCGCTACAACTTAATTTGATTTTATACCATCTTCAACCTTAGAAATATTCACCAAGGTCGTCTATTCAAATTCAAATTACAAATTCAAACTAGGTCAGCTACTCAACATTCCCACAGTGGATAAGAATGTGAGAGGACCAGTTACATATTTAATTTAGGACCCAAATAACATCTTGGATCACACACATGATTTCTTAGATCGATGCAAAAACATAATGTACCATGTAAAAACCAGGTCAGCCAAACCTAATGAAGACACTGATGATCTTTGAAGTACATGCATCACCGAAAAGATAAACACACTTGGATTGATCAACACACTTCACCAACCATTTTACCATCTCTGAGAACAACTTAGATACATCTGCAACACCTTCAATAAACTTCATTTGTAGATAACACTTCACCAATCCAATCAGGACAACCAACAAAAATACAGGAGCTCTGGAGCAGATCTTTCGAAGCGCCAAACTACATGAATTTTTTTTAGAACATAGAAACCATCAAAGGGAATAATCTCCCAGATTTGCAAGATATGAAACCAAATACTAGAGGACTATGGAGCCAAAAAATTTCTCCCAGTCAACAATCAGATAGCTCTGACAAACCAATTCACACTCCAGTAAACATAACTTTTACTTTCCATCACACTAGAAGTTGAAACTTAGAATATACAATCCATTTAAGCTCATGAACACACCTTCAGATCCTCATGGGAATTGGATCAATATAGAGAAAATTTAGACCATATTATCAGAGCACGCTTAGAATACAACTTTCCTTATTTCTCAAATTTTCTCAAAAGCACTTGACAAATACATAACTTACTCTACTTGTAAAGTGTTGACATCAATGAAAACATTAATGAAAACACCACCAAACACATTGATACTTGCAAAAATCTCCCCCTTTTTCATTGATGGCAACACATGATGTGAAAAAACATCAAAGACATCATACATGATTCTTAGAAGCAACAACTTGCCAAGCAAAAAAAATTCACATGATCTCTCTCCCACATGATTTTCAGAAGTGACAATCTTCCAAGCATAAAATTTTCACATGATTCTCTCTCCTCCTTTGAAATCAATGGAACAAAAAATTCTTACCATATAAAGCTTTGTTCACTCCCCCTAAGGAGTACATGCACATCTCATACTGCAACAATGCACTTCTCTACTCCCCCTGAGGAGTAGACCTCAATCATCTATCCAGAAAAAAAGAGTCTGTGAATTCACTGGACTGATGCACCTCCATGTGCACTTAGTTCAAAGAAGGAGGGGTAGAAACCCCTAACTTCCCTTTGAGATACTCAAAAGTATCCTTCAGAAGGGCCTTAGTAAATATTTCTATAATTTTTTCTTTGGTAGGTACATATTCAAGTCTTACTTCATTTCTCAATACTTTCTCCCTCAAGAAGTGATACTTGATAGATATATGCTTTGTTCTAGAATGGATCACTGAATTCTTTGATATGTTTATAGTACTTGTATTGTTAGAGAATATAGCAGTAGGTTCATCACTCACCACACCTATGTCCATCGAAGTTTTCTTCATCCATAGATCTTGTGTACAATAGGATGCTGCTGCAATATACTTTGCTTCAACAGTCGATAAAGAAACTAAATATTTCTTCTTGATCAACCAAAAGACTAATCTTTCTCCAAGAAAGAATGCTCCTCCACTTGTACTCTTCCTATCATCTAGACATCAAACCCAATCAACATCAATTTAGGAATTCAAAGTGAAATCATTGTCCTTCAGATACTATAGTGCATAGTTTGGAGTTCCTTTAAGATATCTGAATATCCTCTTAACAAATTTAACATGTGCTTCCTTCAGTTTTGCTTGAAATCTTTCAACTAAGCATACTACATGCATAATGTTTGGTCTAGTAGTAGTAAGATACAACAATCCACCAATCATGGATATGTACATGCTCTGATCAACTTTAGTAGATCCATCATCCTTACTCAGCTTGCATCTAGTTACCATAGGGGTACATACTGGCTTAGAGTCATCCATTTTGAACTTCTTTAACAATTCCTTAACATACTTAGATTGTGAAATGAATATCCCTTTGTCATTTTGATTAACTTGAAGTCCAAGGAAGAAATTCAGTATACCAATCATAGACATTTCAAACTATTTTTTCATCTCTTCAAAAAAATTCTTACATATCCCTTCATTTCCACCAAAAATGATGTCATCAACATATACCACAACTATCAGTATCTTGTCTTCCTCAACCTTGAAGTAAAGATTGTTGTTTGTGGACCCTTTGTTGAATCCTTGCTTTTTCAAGTATCTATCCAATCTAGCATACCAAGCTCTAGGAGCTTGCTTTAGTCCATATAATGTTTTCTTTAACTTACAAACCATGTCTAGTTTTTCTAACAATGAAAAACCTTTTGGTTGCTCCATATATACTTCTTCTTCCAGTTCCCCATTCAGAAATGCAGAATTGACATCCATCTAATATACTTTGAAGTCTTTATGAGTTGAAAATGCCAAGAACATTTGAATGGCCTCCATTCTTGCTACAGGTACAATTTTTTCTTTAAAATCTATGCCTTCAACCTATGAATATCCTTTACATACAAGTCTTTATTTATTCCTTACTACTTCACCATCTTCATTCAATTTGTTTTTGTATACCCATTTCGAACTAGTTACATTCTTGTTTGCAAGTCTAGGGACTAACTCCCATGTCTCATGCTTTTCTATCTATTTTAGTTCTTCTTTCATTGCTCTCATCCAACTTTCATCATTACATGCTTGATTCACATTTTTAGGTTCAATCTTAGAAAGTAAACACAAGTTTACCTCAACCACTTTGGTTTTTGTCTTCACTCCTTCACTTTTGTCTCCAATAATCTATTCCTCCATGTGATTTCTCTAAACATATTTAGGGGTTGCAGGTTCTAGAGTCATTTCTTCTTCTTCACTTTGTTATTTCTCTTCCTTTACTTGTATTTGTACATAGATGGGCTCATTAGGTTCAACTTCAATTATTTCCACCGGTCTATACATAGCCTCATCAACCTTCACATTAGTACTTTCAATGATTTTCTCAGTTTTATTAAAGAATCTATAAGCCTTGTTGTTATTAGAATAACCAAGGAAGATTCCTTCATCACATCTAGCATCAAAATTTCCAAGATTTTCTTCATCTCTTCTAATGTAACATCTACTACCAAATACCTTAAAGGATTTCACAGTAGGAGTCTTACCAGTCCATAAATCATAAGGGGTCTTAGTGCTGTTACCTCTTATTTGAACTCTATTAAGAATGTAAACAACAGTGTGAATATCTTCTCTCCAATACACATCATGGTTCTAGGTGCTTCTTGCATAGTCCGGTTCTTCCTTTTTACAACTACATTCTGTTGTGGGGTTCTAGGAACAGGATCATGTGTTTTTATGCCATTCTCTTCACAGAATGCATTCAACTCACTAGATGTAGACTCTCCACCTCTACTAGATCTTAAACATTTAATTCTCAAGTTTGCCTCATTTTTTACTCTTTTCTTAAACACCTTGAATCTATCAAAAGCTTGAGACTTCTCTCTAAGAAATGTAACCCATGTCATCCTAGAGTAATCATCAATTAAAAGAATAAAGTACCTGTCACCACTTAGGATTTTTGTTCCTGTAGGACCACAAAGGTCTATATGGATTACTTCAAGAATTTTGGTAGAAGATTGATCTTTCCCTTTAAAACTAGCTCTTGTATGTTTTCCCATCTGACAACTTTTGTAGATTGAATTTGAAGGCTTTGTGATTCTAGGTAGTTCTCTCACTACTTCTCTAGAATTGATCCTAACCAGATTATCAAAATTCACATGTCCCATCCTCTAGTGCCAGAGCCAACTCTCACTAACTTGAGAAAAACAAAATTGACTATCACCACCTTTAAGTTGATAGATGTTTCCAAGAGTTATTTTTCTAGCTGCAACCATATTTTTGGATCCTTTTCTGATCTCACAATTGTTATCCTAAAACACAAGCTTAAAACCTTTGTTGCACATTTGTCCAACACTTAAGAGATTATTCCTTAAACCCTTTACATAATAAACATCATTAGTGCTATGTTTTCAATCAAATCTAATTGTTCCTTTACCAACAATCTTAGCACCAGAATCATCTCCAAACATGACTATACCTCCATCATACTTCTCAAGTTTAGTAAACTTACTGTTATTTTGAGTCATATGATTTGAATATCCACTATCAATTACCCAATAGTCTTCATCCTATCTGGCATGAAAAGCAGTCACCAGAGTGCCTTCAGTTTCACATTTCTTGTTCTCTAGACTTGATTCCTTTCCACATTTCTTTTCCAGGGCTAGAAACAAACATTCATCTTTATCTTCCTCAAGGTTAGATTCATCATTAGAAATTCCTGGATCTTGTTTGACATAATACAACTTCTTGAACTTCCTATCCTTCTTATCCTTGTAATTATTGTTATTATCCTTGTTTTTCTTTTGTGTGGCTCTACTAGGACATCTTGATGCATAATGACCAATATTGCCACAACTGAAACACTTAAAGGGAAACTTACCTTTGTATTTACCAGTACCTTCCTTTAATATCCTTGTGAAATTTACTTCCAAATATTATGCATCATCATCAATCATCATCATCACCATCTTCTATCTTCATGGATTTAAAGGTTGTTTCAGTCTTCTCCTTATCTCTTGCAAATTTTCTCATCTCAAATGTAGTCAAGACACCAAATAGATGTTCCTTAGTAAATATCTTCGGATCATACTATTCTTCAAGAGCAGATACTTTTTCACTATAATTGTTTGGGAAGGTCATCAAGATCTTCTCAATTATATCTTCATCCTTCATGGTACCTCCTTGATTTCAGTTGCTATAGTTTCAACTCTCTAATAATAGCTTGCAATGTCTTCTCCATATTCCATTCTCAAATTCTCAAATTTTTGCTTAGCAATTAGTTTGCTTGAGAACTTTACTCTCTCATTCCCTTCATAAATTTCTTTCAATTTTGTCCACATTTCATTAGTTGTAGCTAAAGAAATAACTTTTGATCTTTTAGTTTTAGATAATGCACTAAAGATAGAAAACCTTTCTCTTTCATTCTCTTCAAAGGCCACAACTTCATCAGCAGAGGAAGGTCCGGCTGCTGGAATCACATACTTTGTCTCCACAACTTTCTAGGTATTAAAACTGATTGAAATTAAATAACTTCTCATATGTTCATTCCAGTCACTATAATTAGCTCTATCAAACATAGGAAGCTACAAATTTTGCACCATCTGATCTACCTCAAGTGGTTAAGCTTTTCACTGAGGAACCAAAGCTCTCATACCAATTGTTGAAATGCAAAAGAAAACTAAGAGGGGGGTGAATCAATTGTCTCAAATTATTTACTTCTTAACTTAATCAATTCCACTTTAACCTCAGTCTGTTATTAATTATGAACATGAAATGTAGATAATAGAAACACAATACCAAAGACACTAGATTTACATGGAAAACCCTAATGAGGGAAAAACCATGGTGAGGATTAACTCACAATATAGTAGAAATGAAATACCTAATACACATGTTCACTGTTAGAGGGCTCACTGCCCAGATACAAAGGCTCACTACCTAGATTAAGGGCTTACTGACTTAGGACTCATTGTCCAAAAAGAGAGGATCACTTCCTACATAAAAATACAAAGAAATAGATAAAGATCCACCACTAGGAGTTACACACACTTCACAAATTGATTAGACGATTATGAACACAATAAAGTTTTGTTGCCACAATTCACTATTCCACACTCTTCTTTTCCTTGAATCAAATGATGGATGGATGATCAATTGACTACAACTTAACTTGATTTTATACCATCTTCAACCTTAGAAACATTAACCAAGGTCAGCTATTCAAATTCAAATTATAAATTCAAACTAGGTCGACTACTCAACATTCCCGCGGTAGATAAGAATGTGAGAGGAACAATTACATATTTAGTTTAGGACCCAAACAACATCTTGGATCACATAAACTCTTTCTTAGATCAATGCAAAAACATAATGTACTATGTAAACACCAAGTCAACCAAACCTAATGAAGACACTAATGATCTTTGAAGTACATGCATCACCAACAAGATAAATACACGTGGATTCCTCAACATGCTTCACCAACCATTTTACCATCTCTAAGAACAACTCACATATGCCCACAAAACCTTCAACAAACTTCATTCATAGAGAACACTTTACCAATCCAACCAGGACAACCAACAAAAACATAAGAACTCTGGAGCAAGTCTTCCAGAGTGCCAAACTACATGATTTTTTGTCAAAACATAGAAAGCATTAAAATGAATAATCTCCCAGATCCGTAAGATATGAAATCAAATACCAAAGGACCATGGAGCCAAAAAATTTCTCCTTGTCAACAACCAGATAGCTCTGACAAACCAATTCACACACCGGTAAACATAACTTTTATTTTCCATCACACCAGAAACTAAAACTTGAAATATACAATCCATTTAAGCTCATGAACACACCTTCAGATCCACATGGGCATTGGATCAATATAGAGAAAATGTGGACGATATTATCAGAGCACGCTCAAAACACAACTTTCCTTATTTCTGCAATTTTGTGAAAGAAAATTGGAAAATACATAACTTACTCAACTTGTAAAGTGCTGAAATCAATGAAAACATTAATGAAAACACCACCAAACACATCCATACTTGCAACACCTTCAAGTACAAATAATTTGGCTATAAGCCCCCTAAAACTATCTACACAGAGTTGGAATTCTTCCTTCAAAAAATTTCCCCTTACAACTACAATATCCCCCTTTAAATACAATTTTACATTCTATATCAAGGTTAAAAAACATATATTTTCTATATTCCCCATATCTCCAATATCTCGTTAGAGGCAGAAAATTCCCCTTAAAAATTAATCCTTTAATATTTTTTTTGGAACCTCTTAATTTATTGTATTTGGGGTGCTTTTAAAGGTTGATACAAATATATTTTTAATCTTATTAGAGGCTAAGATTTACTTTAAAATGGATAAAGTTCCTACAAATATTGCTATGAGTATGTGGTACAATGGTGACTAGGAGGCATAGTAGGAGGGAGGTAGGTGGTTCGAATCCCAACCCCTTCAAATTAGACATGTTGTATTTTAAATAGGAAGCAATAGATATTTTTCTGAGGATTACACATGCTTGAATGGTGGAAAATGAAACTAGGAATTAGGAGGTGCAAGGTTCAAACCTCCCACCCAAAATTTTAGACAAACAAACTGACGATCCCATTGATGTGCCATGTGGCACTATTTCATTGGTCTATGTAGCACTATTTGATTCACCATTATATGCCACACCACTTGCCACATTGGATGCCACCTGTTGAAATAGGATTGGTTTACGTCTTTGCCATGTCACCTACAACTGCCATGTTAGCATGCTAACATCATCATTGTAATGCCATGTCATCATCGTCAACCCTTTTACCACACAAATTTGATTAGCCATAAATTCTATGTACAAAGTCTGTTTGACACGATTCAAACGGTGTCGAAATGATCTCGACGAGCCCTTTGTTTTGACACCGTTCTTGTTCATTGTTGAAGAGATATTTTTTTTTAATCTAGAATCTTCATTTGGAATCTCTATTCTGGATGAAATTTGACCGAGCCTAACTTGGGTGTACAAACTCCTTTCGACAAAATTTAAGTTGCATTTGGTTTGTGT
Organism: Sequoiadendron giganteum; assembly: GCA_007115665.2. NCBI lineage: Eukaryota > Viridiplantae > Streptophyta > Pinopsida > Cupressales > Cupressaceae > Sequoiadendron > Sequoiadendron giganteum. The sequence goes on from CM021102.1 coordinate 703,613,827, forward strand.
CAGAAATCTCTTTGACATGGTGTAAATTCTTGGAGCATTTGGAATAGTGAAAATATCCACCTAGATCAATCAGTTCCATTTCCATGATGAGCAATGAATTTTTTTCCCATCCATCACGTATCGTTGCAAACACTTTGCCTCTCATTTCATTTCTGCAACACATGATGGCTTATGTTTCCCTTCCATCACTTCCCTCCTTTGCATCATTGAAGTCTTTTTTCTCGCTTAACCTTTTACACGATGCATAGTATCCTTCATTCCCTCTCCATTTTTACCTTTCTCCTTTCGACCTTCAGCTTTTGTCCTTCTCTATTCCCTCATACTGTATTTACTTCACAAGGTGTAAGCCTTGGGTATGACCTTTGACCTTCGATGGTTTTAGGTCTGACCTCCAAATTTTCTTTCTTCTTTGAGCTCCTCCTTCCATCTCCCTTCTCACTTTCATTCTTTTTCTTTGAAAATTTGACTATGTGTCAAATTTTTTAGGTTTCGATCTTCAACCTTCCCCTTATTAAATATCGGTAAGAGGTATCCCTTCCTCCTAACCTCTGATCCATGATGGTCTGAGGTCTAACGACGTCTCCTCTCTTCATCACAATTTTCGTCCTAGCTTCTTCCATGCATGTAGTAAGAGGTATGCTCGAAGCCCAATGTCCGACAACCTGACACTTGACGTTCGACAAAAACTTTATGGGGCTTCAAACCATTTTTTTCAAGCGTGTAAAGGTTTTTTTTTGGGCCCAACACCCCAATCTTCCTACAGATTTGATGTGCTTCAGGGCAACATTTTTTTGTTTTAATTTGTATTTGAGCACCCAAATCTAATTTTTAGGGCTTCAAGGATGACATTAATTGCATATCATGTCTTTTGTTAGTGGATTTGATAGGATCCCATGCCCATTTATTACTCTTTGTTGAACTCTTGATGGATCTATGCCCTAGGTCAAGATTTTCATGGATGGCTCAGATCTTGCACGCATAAGCTTTATTACCAACCCTAGTTAGGGTTAGGGTTTAGTTTTGTTATTCTAAGTTATGCCTAATCTATAAAGGTAAAAAATGTTTTCATTTTTCTTCTTCTTTAGTAGGTTAGGTTCTTCCTCTGGCTCCCCTAGGGTTTTTTCTTTTGCACTGTATTTTGCATCTCTATAATTGTAAAGCTATATGCCTTTGTATTAATGAATTTGATCAATATTGTTGGTTCTCTCCTCTTTTATGTATGAGTAATCTTTATTTACCTTCAATTCTGAGTGTTTTTTCATTTTCATGCATATATGTTGTGTTAAAGTTGTTTTCAACTTCTATGCTGAGAAATCCTCTTTCCTTGCAGCGGTCTATCAAACACTAACCTCCATGTTTTCTTCTAAAATCAACCAAATAGAGAGTTGTGTGAGTTCTTTGGTTTCCTTCTTTGATATATTGTACAAATCTTCGCTAGGAAGAAGCAATCTTTCAATCTTGGTGTATCACCTCCATTTCCCTTTCATGTTCTCTTTCTCCCCTTTTCCTTGTGAGTTCTTAGTGGTAGGATTTCATGTGCTAGGTTGGACCAACACATTACACTAGGATTGAAAAGGAAGTTGTCCTTCTTCAGAGATACAACCTCATACGCACAAAGGTCACACATCTTGAGTTCATTTCCATTGTGTCATTGGAATGTTGAGCTTCGTGCTCAACAAGGTGCAATTTCATGTGACAACGGGAGCTATACCTCTAAAACTTAGAAGAATATCTCTAATTAGATAGCAATCTCCCATGCTGTTAGTTCTTTGGTCGATGTTAGGAAGGGTATCTCAGGGTCATTTTCTTACAGTAAATTGCACTGACCAATCTATTTACTAACATATTTTTGGTGACTTTATTGGGGAACATGCTAATAAAATAATTTTAGTGATATTCTTTCAATTTGTATAATCACATTGGTTTCACCCCAACCATGGTGTGCTCATTTTGGGCCTTCATCACTACCACAATACTTAAAAGTACCTACAGGTTCAATAAATCATTTTCCAAAGTTCAATGGAGAAAACTCATAGATTATTATTGATAATCATATTCAAGCCGACACCGTATCTTGTGGAGTTTTGAGGGTAAATGAGGAAAATGTATTCAACTAATTATTTATTGAATCCCTCATTAGAGATGCTACAATTTGGTTTCATCCTTTATAAGATGAATGCATTACTAATTGGGATAGCATGAAGAAGAATTTTCTTGGAATATTTAAATCAGTAGTTGATGTGGGTCCACTCCTATCTCAATTTCTCAACATTAAAAAGAAAGAAGATGAATATAAGAGGGAGTTTCTAGAATGGTTCAATAGATGTTTAAAGAGGATCCTTTATAATTTTCAACCAAGTAAGGAGATCCAATTGATCAATTTTGTTGCATCATTACATCTTGAAGTTGAATTCATCTTGAAGTGAAGTAAGGTATTTGATCTTGAGATTGCAAAACAAGAAGCTATTAATATTGAAGATGGCCTAATTTTATTTGGGGTATGGAATAAAAATAATGTTGAAAGATATTGAAAAAATTGTGTGAATCAAAAGTGTAAAACCCCAATGTTTCAAAATATGCATTCATCCAATCTTGTATGTTCTTTATTTGAATGTTCTAATCTCACCATTTTTAATCAAGAGAATTTTTCAAAATGATAGGGTAAGTGATGAGAGAGTTAAATCTTATAATGCTGAAATATATAACCTTAACTATGAGGTGAATGAAAATTATTATGCTTCAAGTGATGAAGATCACTTTCCTCCAATCAATATGTATGACATCTTCCACTTCAGATACAACAAATACTAGACAATTAGAAATTAGTATGAGTAATTTGGATGAACAATTGTTGATGCCTCTATGTGGTCAAAAAATTGAAGCTTTCACATTTGAGAGTATTAATATAAACTTAGCAAATGATTTGGTTAACATGAATGTCAAAAGTAAACTTTTATAAAAATAAGACATAAATGAGTTATCAAAGATGCAAGCCTTCACTTTTGAGGATGTTAATGAGCAGTTGATATGTTGTGTAGCTGAAGGTGAAATTAAAAATCAACACCAAGAGGTAGGTGAATCATCGAACACCCCTTCTTCTTGAATGCAATCTGTATATGAAACATTGTAGCTTGTTGATGAAGTTTTTAAATATAAGGCAATAGATGATCTAAGGTAATAAATCATCACATTTTTGAGGATTTTCATTTTAAAGAAAATATTATACAATATTCATGTTTTTTAGATCCATTGTTTGAACCAATATGTGGGATGGATAAAAATGGAGAAAGAATTGAGATGAGTGAGCCAAGGGTTGAGTCTGATAAGCTTGATGATGCATTACTACAAGTTAGGGTCCAAAAATTTTAAATAATGTAGTAGCTTCCATAGGTAGCACTCAAGAAGTGTCTTTATCTCATGGTTTTTATGTGGGATGTCCAATTCAAGAGATGATTTCTTCTTGTTTAAAAAACCAATTGCAACATGGTATTACATATGATTTTGACTAGGTAGATTCTAGTCATCCTATGTAAGATAGTATTGATGAGTCAATTGGTTGTAGAAGTATACAAGGTAGAGTGGCTTTTTCAGCTAGCATAACATTCTATTCAGAGAGTTTTTTCAAGATGTTATTCTTATCACCCTGATGGCAATAGTTGCAAGTTCATAATTGGTTGCATATGCACTCCTCATTCACCAAGAATTTTTTCACACAGGAAGCTATTTCTCCCATCATGTTAATGGATTTTTATGAAAATCTTGGATCCATTTGAGGTAGCATCCTACCATGTATATACTAGGGGATTTTGATGTGCTGGTAGTTTAGGTTATTTTTTTTGTTGTCTCATTTTTAACTTGCTTTGGCTCCTTTCCATCTATGCTATTTGGCTCTATATCCCATGGATTTTAAGTATTGGTCCATACTTGAGATTATAGATTCGTTGCTTTGTGATTTACAATCCTCATCCCTAGATAGAGCCAATTGTTAATTTTTAAATTCTAGTTGACCCTTGTACAATTCAACTTGCCTAGTTACCAAAATAATTAGTTCTATAAATCTATTTTACCTAGTACCATATCCTTTTGTAGGATTATTCATAACCTCATTTCATCCAATGCGGCCAATTTTTATGCCAAAATTCTTTACTGTTTGAGGGATTTTAATTTATCAAGTTCCTAGCCAACAGTTTATGAATAATGTCAAATTTTGGATTTCGTACATCTAGAGTGAAAATTTTTTATGGGTTTTTCTCTAACCTTTCCAAATTTCATGCAAATACGAGTATCCAATTGAAAGTTATGATATTTTCCATTTGCATTTGGGAATAGAAAATGTAAAGTTTTAATGTTTTTAAAAGAGTTGATTTTTGTGTCGAAATATGACGAGGTTATCATAACCATTAAAATTCTCGAAAACCACTTCAAGGATAAGAAAAAGAAGCAAAAAGGTTAGTTTTTCAGAGTTAAAAAATGTTGGAAATATTTATTGCCTAAGCCCCTTTCCACTTCTCACATCAACTCCCCAACTATCACCTACCTGTTAGGATCCTTTAACAACAATTTTTTGTTTGGGGGTTTTCATTGTAATGCTTTGTCATGGAACCTAGAGAACAACACATAATAGAAAAAAATAACCGAATGATTTTTTTAAACATTTAATAACACATGTGACAAACTAACATATACATGAATGTTCTCAAGGTTCCACAACAATGCTACTAAAAAAAAAATACTAGAAGAATAACACATCATAAATCCATATACAAGAAACATAAGAATATGTCATAACTCCATTTACATTATCATAAAGAGGTTTAATTACAAGTTCAAGATACATCAAATGAGATTATGATAAATCTCGATACATCCAAATTATAATAAAATAAAGTACCATATAATCATCATGAGTGATTACAATATAGATGATGAACAAATACAATTGTCTATCATGTTCACGAACACACTCAGCATCCAGCTCCATGAACAAAGTGGAACTAGGAACCTGTCAAGAATAATCTCGTCTTGAACTGTGTCACCTGCAAGGGGACCCAATGGAGAAAAAGGCATGTTCCTCCCAACCATGTGGTACTTGAAAGCCCACCCCCTGTGCTGGGAGATAGTATCAGGTCCACAAGTCAAACAAACATACAAGAAGGCAGAACATAACGTCACATGGTTGACAACCACAAAATGACATGACAGTAACTAAACCACTTGATAATAGACAAACTCCCAGAGGCAACAACAAAACCATAGGTGACTCTACACAAGAGACCACAAACATGTACAAGGATAGGAGTGTCATCACATAGTTGTTCTAGGTTACCTTGGTGAATTTTCCTATATTATCGACCCTCGTCCTGAGTTACCCTAGCAATCTCTACCGATTCCTAGATCCTAAATGAATTTATGTGGAATCGAAACACTTTTTAAGAGGACAAAGTGTACGACCAAGCCATTCCAAGCCTTATTAACCTACCCTTAACCTAAACAAGCATTAAGGTATGAGGGGAGGCAAAACAATTATCTGAGTTATTAAGTGACTACTACCCAACCCCTAATACATTAAGTTTATATTTTCACTGGATTAACTACTTCTAATAAGTTACCCTAGTAACCTCTTAGGGTTCTAGCCCCTAACGAAAGTCACTCCTCCTATATACAAAACACACTTTTCCCACAAAACCTAGAATAGCCAACATGCATGCAAAACAAAACATGAATACACACATCTCCAAAAAGACATAAATCCCATAACGTTCAATTACCATCATAAGAAAACTTAAATATGGTGCATGGCTATATCCCAACCAAATCATTGTAATAGATCAAACAAGAAATAAGCATTTCCCACTTACTAATGTAAGTTACATTAACCCGCCTCAAGAAGTTCCAAACACAATTGACACCAACATTAATCTTTTAAATTCATAGATAAATACACATAACGTTTTCCATATAATAGTCTTTCATCTCATCAAGAATTTTAAAGTTAACATGATAACATAATTGACATATTAGTATGTCCTATTAATTTAGTTTTAAATTAACATATAAATTCGATAATAATTCTTAACTAAGAATGAAACAAATTCAACATTTTAATACCATTTAAAACAGTGCTTAGATATATACAAATTGGCAACTATAAAAAAAACTTAATAATAGTTTCCTATTATTGATGGCCAAATAACCAAAGGAAAACGTAAGAACATATAAATTAGTCTTCTATCTATCTATATATATTTTTCTAATGATTTAAACTAAAACAAACTCTAAGTTTTCTGTGATAACAATTTCAATAACCATAGCGACATCAAATACCACTATCGACTACTATCACATTACTATAAGTAAAGTGCCAAATTACCTAGACTCTTTCATACAATGAATAAGGGTAATTATTCATAGCCGCACCCATACGAATAGTAATTAACGGCTTAGTAATAATACATGAAAACTGATATGCGAGACAAGGTGAGGAACTGGAGTTGATACATTTCAGCCCACAACTGAGGCAAGGTAAAAGATCTAGAAATAAAAACAACAAAAAAGTAATCGATCAAAACTGATGATCACTCTCACAGTCGCGCCATCACTTTGACCTCTACAACGTTTAAAAATATTGCATGCAAAACATGTTAAGGATAAAACCAATACATGCCATAATGAAAACGAATTCAGAGCAGACTACAATTCTTGCGGATCAAAATTTTGTTGAAGAAAAAATTCAAACAAAGCGTGAAAATACTCAAGCAAACAAATGGAGTAATGTTGCGAATCATGACGAGGATAATAAATCGCACCCAATAGTATTGAAGTCAATGATTTCCTCAGGGAATGCATGAATAGAACATGTATATCTACTCACATCTATGCCACTCATTTAGCTACAAAATAATTGGGATGGCGCATGCAATAAAAAAATACCCTCTAAACCAGTATACAAGAATAATCAAACTCAACCAGTATATGATTGTTTTGAATAAGATAATCCATAGTCTAAAACATAATACCCAATGAATCAAGTGAATATATATAGACTTAAAGCTATGGAAATTAATAGACAACAAGTTGATCGACTGTGATCATAATAGAAGAGGATATCAATGAGGAAATTAACTACAAGTCCACCGCACCCAACAGTACCAAGCAATTACGATGGTATAAAATCAGTCATGATGGAGAGATAGCATTAATTTGACAAGAAAAAGGTTAGAAAAATACTATAGGTAGCTGTACTGAGTCAACGTGAAAGATTTGCAAATATTGATAAATCAATAGGTTTCAGCTATGCCAAAGTATCGATTAAAGTTTAGCATCAAATTTCACAAAGAAAGACTGGAAAAACTTCAGACCCTATCTAGATTCAACTTTTAGCTTAATTCAAATAATAGTGTGAAGCATTTTATGAGGATGAAACAGATAATGATTCACATGCAAAAGTGTGTTCTAAAGAGAGAACCATAAGGCTTAAAATAATATGTTTAAAGAACAAAGAATTCAATTAAATCCTAGCAAAACAGAAATTTTCTGATGAACACATAAATCCATTTACAGAGATTTCACCAAATTTTCTTTCCTATATAAAATTTATTTTTGATTTAAACAAAACTAATCATTAATGTTTTTGTTTTCTATTGTTTGTGCAGGTTATACAACATTCAGGTTCAACATGAAGCATATCAAATCCAATGACATCATTTAAAAAAATTGAATTTAAATACAAAACAAAAATACAAAAGATAACTTGGTACACTTCCTTGAATTCTGGTGAAGGTGAAGCCAAACACATAATATTGGACATAGTATTCCTTTCCAACTTGAGAAAAGCTTCAAAATTCTCAATCTTCAATATTTTCCAACCAAAACACAAAGAAACAAGAAAAGCTTCTTCCCAAAAATACTGCCATGAAACAACTTTTTTGAAAACAACTCTTTTAAAAATATTTATTTTAAAAGTATTTAAGTTGCACAATCAAAAATAAATTATATTAAATTAATATTTTATTTTAATAGTTTAATTAATTAAACATTTTAAATATTTATTTAAACCTTTATAAAAAATTAATTAACTTTAATTATAATATAATCTAAACATAATCATTTAATCTAATATTGCAATTAAAATCACAATAGAATCAATACTTATTAATCAAATCATTTAACTAATTTAAACATGTCAATTTCCAAACGTGACAAACATACGAACGACATGTCGAAACTATAAATGACATGATAGAATGGATGGCAAACATAGACGGGTAACAAATGGGTACTCATTTTATCAAGAATGATGGCTTAAGACTGAGGATCTGACACTATTTTCAACCAACATATTTCCATTGGGTCTTGGCACACTCATACCTAACGAAATAGGTGGAGTCAATGTTTGTACCTGCAAATTGCATCAAACGACACTGTCAAACATATCAACATATATCAAAAAACACACCATGAAGAAGAGTCACAACGTAGCAAGGTACTCATGAGTGAGTAATGCTACATTGTCTCCTTCATCAAGACTGACATGCATCATTATATCATAAACATTGATTACATCATTAACACTCAGAAACAACATAAACCATAACACACACATGTCTATCATAATGTCATCACAAGATCATAACCAAATGATCACAATGTTAAATGTATCATCTATAGAGTATAAAAACCAACATAACATCAATTTCATAACTGAAATAAAGTCATATAGTATAAAAAGTAGCTAAATGACTAACAAACAGTCATAAGTAACTGAACAAATAGTATCAACTGGAGGGAGACTACATTCATCCATGTCCTACTCCTGACTACATAGAATTTATTGTGGTAGGTGAATTCAAATTTTGAGTGGGAATTTTGAATAGACAAAAGGAATGAATGAATGTAGTTAGTTAGCTTTTGCAACAAGAAAGTCTAGCCGAAGACTTTGTAGAAGATTATTGCATGTGATTTGCAAGAAAGTGGAGTTGCAACAACAACAGAGAATGTTCTATGCAAGGAGCTCTAGATAGCTATAGATTGCTCAGTGTTTGCTGGGAGCAGTAGATATTTCCATATAATTTAGTGTAGGAAGAAGAACAAAGAGCTATGAGAAGCTCCTGATCGGTTAGTGTTTGTATGTGTAGCTCTAGTTGTTGCAAATCAAGTTTGTTATCAATAGTTTGTAGTTTCAATTTTATGAACTTTTTGTAATTGTTATTTTTTGAATCAATAGAAGAAACAAAGATTGCATGTCCAGCTATGTGTCTCCATTCAGTTTGTCTTATTATTTCACATTTGAATTTGAGTATTCCTAGTTTGGTTGGGAAATAGAGTAACAACTCTATACATTGCATTTTGTTTAGAGTTTTTGACATGGTATCAAAGCTAGAAGGCCCTAAGTCTTGAAGGCCCTAAGTCTTGAGTTAGTTGGGAATTTATTTTTTCTAGGTGTTTAAAGTTTTTTATTGTTGGAGACATGGCTAGAGATGAAAGTAAGAGTTGGTAGCAGCCACCACCATTCAATGGAAAAAACTATGATGTTTGGGAAAATAAAATGAAGACCATAATGGTTGGAAATGATCTATGGGAGTTTGTGATCAGTGGGTTCAATGATGTGACTAATCTAGTAGTGTATGCTTACCTCACAAATAATCAAAAGACCTAGTTGAAGGAGTTGAGGAAAGATGCAAAAGCATTGAGTCTAATTGAAGCAGACTTGATAGAGGCCATTTTTTCCAGAATAACTATAGCTAAATATGAAAAGGAAGCTTGGGAAATCCTCCAAAATAGTTACAAAAGGGACTGATAAAGTCAGATTGGTGAAGCTCCAAATGCTTCAAAGACATTTTGAGACCCTGTAGATGAAAGATAGTGAGTCTATCTCAGACTTTTACACAAGAACTTTTGGTTTGATATACGAGTGGAGGGTAAATGGATAATCCATGTAAGAGCAGAGGATTGTGGAGAAAATACTTAGAAATTTACCCACTAAGTTGTATGCAATTGTGATTGCAATTGAAGAGGAAAAGGAACTCTCAACATTGTTCATTGACGAGCTGATGGGTTCTTTGCAAACCCATGAGCAACACTTGAATAGGTCTACAAGTTCTTCCCATGAGAAATATTTCAAAGCTCAAGCTAATGAAAGAGGTAGGGGGAGAGGTAGAAACAACTCCAAACATGGTAGAGGTAGATCTAGATGTGGAAGTGCTAGAGAAGGTAGCTCAGGATGAGCACACATCCAAGAGGGAGCAAAGAGCTCTATTTCCAGCTTTGAACAAGCCAAGAAGAATAACATTTTGAGTCGGAAGTCTCATAAGAGAAATATTGAATCTTATTATTTTCATAAGTTTGGCCATTATTCAAGTGAGTGCTAGAAAAAGCAATGTGATCAGTCCAAGCAAAGTGCAAATGTGGCTGATGAAAAAGTGGTTGAAGGTATTTAGCATAAGGCTTTCATCATGTGCAACATTAGTGAGCAAGGTAGTGATGAGGTATGGTTTTTATATAGTGGCTATAGCAACCACATGAGTGGTAATGGAAGATTGTTTTCTTTCATTGATAAAAATGGGGAACAATGAAATAGTTCTAATTGTGGGAAAAGGGTCTATTTTGTTTCAAACCAAGCAAGGTAAGAAGAAGGAGATTGAGAATCTGTATTTTTCCCTTGGTATAAAGCACAATATAATGAGTACCCGACAACTGATCCAAAAAGGATACAAAGTTTTGATGGAAAAGGGTGAATGCATTATTTATGAGAAGGATGGAAGCAAGAAAATAATTGCAGCAGTGTAAATGATGAATAATAGAATGTTTCCATTAAGGTTGGAGAGGTGCTTCTCAGCTCAATATGCAGCTACAGGAAAATGTACAATAGTACAATAGCAAGCAGTCTTCAAGATAGTCATTCAAGACCCTTTTGAGCTTTCACATCTTAGGTATGGACACTTAGGCTATGTTGGTTTAAATATTTTGTCATAGAAGGGAATGGTTGGAGGTTTACCAACCATAGTAGAGCCTAGTGGTAGATATGAAGCCTACATTTTAGGCAAGAAACATAGGCAATCCTTTCAATCGGGAATTTCTAGAAGGGCAAGAGCACCATTGGAGCTAGTGCACACTAATTTGTGTGGCCCTATGCAAACAATTTCTATTGGTAAGAGAATCTATTTATGACCTTCATAGATGATTACAGTCGTAAGACGGGTTTATTTTTTGTAACATAAATTTGAAACATTAGATAATTTTAAAGTGTTTAAAGCCTAGAATGAAAAGGAGAGCGGAAATTTCATCAAGGTATTAAGGTTAGACAGAGGGGGAGAGTATACCTTCAATCAGTTTGTGAATTTTTGCAAGCAACATGGTATTAAGAAGGAGGTAACAACAGCCTATACTCCACAACAAAAATGGAGTGGTTGAGAGGAAAAATAAAACCATTGTGGAGATGGCGGGAAGCATGATAAAAGCCAAGAGATTCCTAAATGATTATTTGGGTGAAGTTGAAGCAACGACAGCTTATTTGATAAATACAAGTCCTACAAAGGAAGTTTTTGACAACATTCCACAAGAGGCATGGACAAAATGCAACTGGATGGTTGAGAACTTGACAGTGTTTGGGTGTGTGGCATATGCACTTGTGTCAAAAGAGAAGAGGAAAAAGTTGGATGACAAGGGTGAACAGTGCATATTCATGGGCTATAGTGAAGATTCCAAAGCTTATAGGCTGTATAACCCAATCACCAAGAAAATTGTTATCAACAGAGATGTGGAGTTTCTAGAGGATCAGTTCAAAGAGAAGAGGAAAAATTTGGATGACAAGGGTGAGAAGTGCATATTCATGGGCTATAGTGAATATTCCAAAGCTTACAGGCTATATAAGTGAATCACCAAGAAAATTGTTATCAACAGAGATGTGGAGTTTCTAGAGGATGATTTTTTTGCCTAGCTTGATAGATCCTGACAACTCTAGATAGCTCCCAATAGCTCTAACTAAAGAAGGAAAAGAGATTAAAGTGTTGCAAGATGCTATAGTGGAGCCTGTTATTTCTCTCAATAGCTCCAGAACAACTTTGGACCAGCTCTGGACCACTCTGGACCACTACATAGACACAGGTAAAGAGCTCTAGATAGCCCTAGACAAGGTCTGCTCAGCAAAGAAACAATAGTAGTGAAAGTTAAGACCCCACTCTCTCCTCCCTAATGCCATGAAAGACCAAGAGTCTAAGGGATATCTTCCAAAATGAAAGGTATGATGAAGAGTTTGATGAAAGTGTGAATTTTTCATTATTTTCTCATAGTTATCCAAATTATTTTGAGGATGTTGTGAAAGAAGAGAAGAAATGGTGTGAAACCATGGATGAGGAGATAGACATAATAGAAAGGAATAAAACATGGGAGCTAACTGAATTTCCTCCCAACAAGAAAGTAATTGGAGTAAAATGGGTCTATAAGACCAAAAATAATGTCAATGGAAGAATAAAGAGGCATAAGGCAAGATTAGTTGTCAAGCGCTACAAATAGTAGTTTGGGAGAGATTATGATGAGACATATGCTTAGGTTGCAAGGATGAAAATTGTGCAGGTATTCATAGAAATTATAGCCCAACACAAGTGGAAGGTATTTCAAATGGGTGTGAAGTATGCCTTCTTGAATGGAGTGTTTAAAGAAGAAGTGTATGTGGAGCAGCCACCCAGTTATGAAGTTTCAGGTCAAGAAAGAAAGGTATACAGGATGAACAGAGCTCTTTATGGTTTTAAGAAACCACCACGAGCATGGTACAACAATATTGACTCATATTTGTTGAGCAATGGCTTTAGCAAAAGCGATGGTGAGACCACTCTTTACATCAAGGCAACTGATGGTAAGATTTTAATTGTTGTCTCGTATGTTGATCTAATTTTCACTAGGGATGATGATTTCATCATTACTGATTTTAAAGAGGCCATGAAAAGAGAGTTTGAAATGATAGACTTAGGTCTCTTAAGGTATTTTCTAGGCATAGAAATAAACCATATGCATGATGGATTTTTTATCTCTCAAGAAAAATATGCAACATTTATTTTGAAGAGCCTTAGGAGGCAAGATAGCAAGCCTACCCCCATACCAATAACTATAGGTTTTAAGTTGAGAAAGGAAGATTGCAACAACAATTTGAATCCAACCATGTATAAGATTTTGGTTGGAATTTTAATGTATTTAAAAAAAACTAGGCCTGATATAATGCAAAGTAGGTAAAAGAATCCTGAGGTATGTGAATGGAACCAAAGGATATGGTATTCTATACAATGCATAAAATATTTTGGGCTAGTTGGTTACACAAATATTGATTGGGAAGGGAGTGTGGATGATAGAAAGAACACATTTGGATATATGTTTCACTTGGGATCATGAGTCATTTCATGGGCTTCCAAGAAACAACCCATAGTTTCCATGTCTATAGCTGGGGCTGAGTATATAACAACAAATGCAACAACATTCCAAGCTATTTGGCTAAGGATGACCTTAGTAGATTTGAAAGAAGAACAAATGGATGGAACAACCATATTTTGCGACAATCTTTCATCAATTGCTTTTACAAAGAATCAATTTTTTCATGGAAGAAGTAAGCACATTGAAATTAGGTATCATTTCATAAGAGAATTGGTTGAGAAAGGTGAAATCAAAATGAAATTTTGTAGGTTTGAACAACAACTTGCAAATATTTTCACCAAACCATTGAGCAGAGATTGCTTTGAATGCCTAAGAAGAAATTTAGAAGTTGTTCATTTGTATGAGTAATGATGCTATTTGATGGCTTAGTCAAAGGGAGAGTGTTGGAAATATTTATTTCCTGAGCCCCTTTCTGTTTCTCATGTCAACTCCCCAACTGTCACCTACCTATCAGGAGCCTTCAATGGCAAGTTTATGTTTGGGGATTTTCATCTTTGTCTTGCTCTTGACTACACAAAATTTATTATGGTAGGTGAATTCAAATTTTGAGTTGGAATTTTGAATAGACAAAAGGAGTGAATGAATCAAGGAAAAGGAAATGTACAAAACTAACCATGAAAGAAGGCTGAGAGAAAACAAGCGCCTGAAAGATTTATTAGGAGTTACAATGGGGTCAACCAAGCTGCTCACCCATGGTGAAAGTTCACAAACAAAATATCATTGGGAATGGTCCAGTGCATATTCTCAAGGAAAGTATGACACACTTGTTGCAGTGATTAAGAAGAGACAAGCTAGTCTAACAACCTGGTTGAATAAGCTTTGGGGAATACACTCAAAAAAAATTGATGCATTACGAGAACACAAAAGAATGGATGGTAGGATCCTAGAGAAGCTCTAGGAAATGAACTAGAGGGATGCTCCTGATAAAGATGCAATTGACGCTGCAAATCATCTTATGAATAAGAATAAAAACTTCTTTGAAGAATTGTGAGGGGATGAGCAGGGATTAATCGATGTCACCAAAAAGGGATTAACTGCATTATTTGATGATAGAGGGACATTAAAAGAAATGAATATGTGGAAAGATGAAAGTGAGTCAGTATTGCAGGAGATTCTGAAGATGGCTACTGAGAAAGATATAACATTAGATGAAGCATGCAACTGGAATTAGAAGATGGTGAAAATGGAGATCATGATCTGAAATGCATTGGGAGATGCAGATACACATGGGTGCCAAGCCTACTTGGATCACTTATCAAAAGTTCACTTATGGCTTAAGAGAGCCTAATTAATTTTTAAGTTTATTGTTGTTTCAAGCACAAGACATTTCCGAAAGGACGTGCCCTTTCATACGATTGATGTATAAATATCCATTTTCGGTAGAAATGAATAAGAGGGTAGTAGTAGAATAGAAGATAGATAGCAAGAAACATAATATTTCACAATGTTTATATCCAAAAGGACCATGTTGCATGTATAATATTTTGAAGGAGATAATGAAATATTTATGATTCGGTGGTTCCATTCTGGTATGAGTTGATTGTTGAATTTTTGCAATTGTTTGATTGTCTCCACCCTAATGTTTCTTTATTATTTAAGTTGAAATATCAAGTATATGTTCAATTTATCAGTGCACATTTGTTGTATTTGTGTGATATGATTAATTGGGTTCTTTAAAGAATAATTAAATTCCTTTTAGTTAATTACAGTAATCTGGGAATATTAGGGAGATCAAGAAGGGGAGAAAGCTAAAATCCTTCAAAATAGGGATAGTTGTGGGTTTGTTGGTTTTCTTTGTATACTATATACTAGTTCCTCTAGGATAAATAAGTCAGTGTAGAAATGAAAGATGTTTGATTATCTACCTAATTTTTTTTTGTTTTTGAAATGGAAGAGATCTACAACTCTGTAGAAATTTCTATATCGTAATGGTCAAATTATTAGACTATTTAGATCATTTTAATTGAATACTACATAATATTTTATGTGTTGAAAGATTTTTTTCCATTCTTTGTAGTTTTTACATTGGAATACAAATCATATTTAATTTCACGCCAATATACTTCTTTCATAAAGATATTTGTTTGATTTTTCCTTGCTATTTTCATCTTAAAATTTAAATAAATGTATTCTAGAATATAGAATTATTTTCAAATTGGGACAAAAAGGATTCTGAGAGATATATTTAATGATAAATTTTACAATCATAAATATCATTTAATGCGTATGTTGTAACTTCAGTAATTTTAGTTAAAATAAAAATAACTTAAAGTTATATATACATATAGTTAAATTGGCAAAGTTGTTTGTCCATTTTATTTTTTACATCTGTTAACTAAACATATTCTAATATTACACATTCACTTTATTAGGATTATTTATGTTCACTATAAGATTGCCATTGTGAATAGATTGTTGTAAACAAAATCACATCAATTAAGTTTTTTTATTTCGCAAAGGTAGACCCACCTAGGTTTGGCAGCACCTAAAGAGAAGAAGGTTCAAATCATTTGGCCTTGTTTGTTACCCTAAAATGTATTGAGAGATTGGAAACCTCTTGAGGTATTCTTATCTACATTTTTGAGAGCTAACAACCTCCAAACCTCCAAATCCACAAAAATATTCCACTTGTATGGCCAAATTCTTGCCAAACCCAAAATCCCTTGTTTTAGACCAAAATCATGAGGGTTTATTGATTCTCCTACTTCCACAACCTCCCAGACCTCAAGAACAACTCACACACAACCCATTAGGTTTGTACATGGGTAAAAATTCATAAAATCAGATCAACCATTCATATTTTGTTGAAACCTAGGTTTGAACCTCTCATTTCACATGCCTTTCTTCACAAAACTCTTGAGGACATCAGCTATACCTTCTCTATTTCCCATCCTACTCCCTATTTATGCACCCTAAAATTGAAACAATATCCATGGGGCCTCTTACACAAGCTACAGTAATCACAAAAAGTGCAAGAGCCCCTTTATATCATGTTTGAACTACAAAACCCTCAAAAATAGGGTAACTGGGTTGTATGGAAAGAAATGAAGCTTTCTAACTCAAATCAATGTTTTAAGCCCTCAAATCAGATTCAAATCAAAGCTAAAACATATCTTCACGAAATTAATTATGTAATGGAATAAAAATTAAAAACATTATGAATTAATTATGTAGCGACATAAGTAAAATATAATTCTATCAAGAAATTAATATCAAATAGATAATACAATCGCATAACTCATACATTTCAATATCATTCATCTTCTTCTTCATCCAACTCTTTATCTATATCATCCAATCTAGATTCAACATTATAAGGATTGGTCATATCATCATCATCGTCATTGATATCATTTTTGATAATATCGTCATCCACATGGATATCATCTTCATGAACATTAACTCCTACATCATCATGATCTAGTTCCTCCTCTTCGACATCTTCATTAGGCACATCATCAACTAACTATTGATCTTGATCATCATCTATATCATCTTCTATTTCTTCGGTATCTTCTTCTTCCACCACATTATACTTTACCGGCCTTCCTCTTGGATCATGTCTGACAACATATGACCAACCCGATTTACCTGGAAGCTCTGAGTAAAATACCTACTCACATTGGCTTGGAAGAACATAAGGCTCATTTCAAGCTCACTCAAAATACCTTCTATTAACCATGGTAAATCAATTATCATGTTCAATAACAGTTCTCTTGGGATCATTTTCATTCAATCATAGCCTGTACCATAGGACGATGAACAAAAATAATTTGAAGAACTTAAAGTCACACTCAAGTATATCATCCAAAATCCCATAGTATTGATTTTTTGAGACCTTTGGATGTATTTCACTTCTAGATGAAACATTATTCACCTGAAAGATTGCAATTATCCCAGAATCACAATTTTTCTTTGTGTCATATACATTTTTGATTTGAAATTTGCGACCATTGCACCACAATCCTTGTGGTGTTTCACCTACAATATTTCAAACATGTAAAAATTATTGCAATATTGTCAATTGATAAACATATTTATTCTTGGCCGAATGTATGCAAAGAAAAAAATATCAACATATATAAACATCAATATAATTGAAAATAATTAAATAATATGGGTGATTAATATATTTATACATACCTATTTATCTCTTAAACCATATGCTAAATCAATTTCCCTTGGTGTAACATTGGAATATCCATTATGATGAGCTTCTTTAACCAATGAAGCCACACCTTCCCAGGTTAATGTGTGACCATATTGTTTACATCGTTCAATCCATACCATCATGCAATCAAGATTTTTTCTGACGTACAAATGTAGTGCATCCCACTCTCGACCAATTGTATAAAAAAAAAATGCAATTCACAAATGACGTATAATTAGTTAATTACCACGATATACGAACTTAATTTATAATTGATGTATATTTAAGATTAATAATTACATAAGTACAATATGTACATAAAAACCAAATGTAAAATGTATTCTAAATAATCTCTATGACCATCTTATAATTACTTGTCACTTTCCTCAATCTACCTTTCCCCATCAGGTAATCCCCTTTGAATTTGTTAATGGAGTTGGAATCCCAAATGCGATCTACATGGATCTTTGCTGCAAACTTAGGAAGATATTCAGTAATGTACACCATGGTCTGGTATACCATATATCTCTCCACCATAGAACCCTTAGGATGTGCTCTTTGTCTAACCAAAGCCTTCAAAAATCTCAAGTGCCTCTCAACCATCCACATTGACCTTGTTTGTACAGGTCCACACAATTCAATCTTCTCAAGTTGATGTATGAGGTAGCGTTCTAGTGCATTGAAAAATGTTGAAGGTAGACACTCTTTCATTTCACACATTAGACGAGGAATTTTTCTCTTCTAATGATTTATATCGTCTTTATGGATTTCTTTAGATGACATCAATATACAAGTGATTCAAAGCACAAATATATTATCGAGATTTTTTAAAAATATACAATAAATTGAAAAAATATCGCTACTTACCTCATGTATTTTCCAAGATCATATATAACTTTCTTGACATTGTTGTTGAAGTTTTCAAGGAGAGATAGAGGTAGAACTTACTACAACAATTATAAAATGATCTTTCCATTATTTTTCCAAAAGTAGTTAACATAATACACTAAAAAGTACATGTAATATACAAATATATATATAATATACTAGAATAATTACCTTAATGAAGGTATGCCAATTATGCGTTTTCATCCCTGAACCAAATTCACCTTTCTTTGTTATGATATTATTTATGTTCGTAGAAAATCCTATGGGAAATCAAATTTTTCGTATGACTTCTTTTATAGCATTGCTTTGTTGCTCTATTAATAACCAAGGAAGGGAAATTATATTAATTTGGTCTCCATCGCTATTTAATTTAATGAAATTTTTCGTTGCATGATTGGCTTCCTGAATGTCACTAAAATTTAAAAAAAAAATATCTTTTTCACGCCTTCCATCCAATATTTTCCATAACATTTCTGTCATATTCTTTCCGATATGTATTGTATCAAACAAATGCACAATTTGTAGCTTCTCATAGTAGGGCAACCTACTAAATTGTCTGGGATAACTTTTCAGTCCTTGTGGAAGCCGACCATTAATGCCTTGACGACCTTCATGAAGCATATAAGTTAAATAAATTAACAACAACAATCATTTTCAATTACAACATGAGTAAACACAACACAATATAAAAATATAAATTCAAAACATATCATATATGATATATAAACAAATTGATCTGATGTATAACCTTGATGATTAATTCTATTATATTCCAACTTCCATAAGCGAGGTGTCATTCTTCATGATTTTGATGTCGTCTCTTCTTTCCCATTGAAAAGATGTTTTTCAATAGTTCAATACTTATGATTTATGTGGAGGAAGTGCGTATACTCATCAAACACATGTTTTCCTAAACTTGTTGAATGAAGAGATTTTGAATCTTTGGACCACAAATTGGATATGCAAATATTCCCTTTCTTTGAAGACCTACAAATCATATATAATTGGATTAAATATGTCAATTTTTATAATTATATATAATGAATAGATTATTTTAAAAACATGCATGATATCTAATTCATAAAATTAAATATCACTAAATTCATGTAGTCGAATGTTATAACATACCAAAAAAAACTGTTAGCCCTAGGGCATCATGAATTGTCCATACAAGCATTGCATGGAATTAAAATTGTATTTGTCCTATTGGTCTAGATATGTCATACATAGTGATGCAATTCTATAACTTTATAAATCGTTGATAAGAGGCTCGATATATACATTCATATCTTTAACTTGGTACTTACTTAGTTGAATGAACATAAACATTACATAATTATTATAATTTTTTTATTGCAATATATATAAATTAATGTACATGACTATTAAATGAAAAAATATGTCATTATGCAACAATTAAGACAAATGAGATGTTACTACATTAAAGAATATTGATGTAAACAAATACCTGGAACAATCATTGCCAACATTATGTTCTCCCTCTTTATTGACATCCATGGAGGAATGTTATTGTTGATAACAAAAACAGGCCACATCGAGTAAATAAATCTCAGCTCTCCAAATGGATTGACACCATTCGCTGCCAATGAAAGCCTAAGATTACGAGGTTTTTCTTTAAAGTGTGGCCATTTTTCCTCCATGTACCTAAATGAAGAACCATCCATAGGCATTGGAAGAATTTCATCTCCAATTCTATTCCATGTATGGTAATCCATAAATTGCGCTAAGCTTTCGCACCTAAATAATTGTTGTATACATGGAATAATGGGAATATAACAAAGAACCTTGTGAGGCACCTTTTTTGTTAGTTGATCTATTCGATATCTACTAATATGACATTCTAGCAATTCTATTTCAAATTCATGTTGTTTATGATATATAATATGATAATTGGGACATGCATCTATTGCTTGATACTCCATTCTAATATCTTTCATAATTCCATTTAAATCTTGGTATGAGTGAGGTAAAATGTTTGATGGTGGTAACAAAAATTCACCAATAAATCTACAACAAAAAATAATGTTTTAATATAAATAATATTAATGGTACATATTTCATCCTTTATTTAGTAGTGATGAACTAACAACCATTATAATAGATGAAAAAAGATGATATATATGACATACCTTAACATTCGTGAGATTTCTATGTTGGGTAAACCATTCATAACTTTCAAGTTCACCAACAACAATACAATAGAGAGAAGAGTTTTTTGGGCACCTTCATAAATAGGCTTGTATACCTTCTAAAGTACAGGTAAATCATGAACATCATCAAAATCATCTCGATAAACATGATTAGTTGTGCCACTAAATGTGTCATGGATCAATGTATTTCTAGCATCATCTTCAACTGTGTTTTCTGGTGCATGATCATCTTCTTCCAAAGGGTCATTAACTTCATCTTTGATATTCAAAGCTCCATGTTCCTCAGCTTGCAAAACCACATTCTTTGGGTTGTGATAATTCATATCATGTGCCCTAGGGTGCCCCACCTTTATAATAATGATAGAAACAAATAAACTATGGTCATGATCAAGTGATTTAATATATATATATATAATGTTAAAACAATATAAACATTTACAAATTCAATCAATATAAACACATATAACGAACAAATTACCAACGGATGATAACCATGCCTCCCTTCAATGTGACCATGCTACCTACAATGTTTCTCAACTATTGTGATTAAAATTGTTCTCATCTTAAGCCCTTGCAATTATTGCAAGGGCAATAACATTTCCGATCACCCCTTATTTTCAATCTAGCCCACAATCTATCAAGTGACTCTTCATTTTGTTTTGGACTAATATTATCTGACTTGATTTTTCTTTACCAGGCTTGAATATTTAGATCTTCAAAATATATCAAACTCACACTCCATTAATTTTTAATCATAGACAGCTAACAAAATCTAATAATTATGATATTTTACACCAAAAGAAATTGGTATGCAACCACCCCTGCAAAAGAGAATTAGTTTAAAGTTAATGACCCCAAAAAACACTTTAAAATGCTAATTCCAGAAATTATTAAATTCTAATTTTACTATGATTTCCAACTGTTAGACTCCTAAAATCAGAATATTGAACTTGCACAACAAAATCTGGAAATGAAATTCTGAAAATGCACGAGTCTAAAAATGAAATCTGATGAGATGTTGCTTTAAAATATAATTTTCAAACCTAGAAGTACAAATCTGACTTCACAAATGAATTTTGGAAATAAAATAATATGGCATAATAAAGAGTTTCATTTGAAGTGGACCACCCTATTATATGCCTTGATAAAGTTAAAAGATCTATGAATTTTATCTACAATATAGCCCTCATAGTCATTAGTTTTATTCACATCCCTACTTTGGATATCAATAGGCAACACCATTATATGGCCTCCTTGAAAGTTCAATCAATTAATGGAATAATGAAAGGGTATTCCTTAATGATTACATCCATTTGACAAAAATTAGTGTATGCCTGAATAAGGATGATATCATTTTTAAAGACTAAAATGATTATTGAGACCGATCCTAACATATTTATGTTGAATCCAATACATATAAACAATCTTGTGTAGACCTTCACTTCCACACTCTCGAAAGAAAAAAAATTGTAAGGACAACACTTCATTTGCCTAGTTTTTTAGGTTAAGCTAAATCTTGTTCTCACAAGAAACTTCAAATTTCTCATGCATTTCCATCTACTTATGAAGCAAGCCTCTATCTAAATTTACTTCACTATTAAAATAGTGCTTCAAAATATCATAGGGCCATCCTCTAGTTTTATATGTTAAATCTATTGCCATTTGTATTGAATTGTCTTTTATCCATGTAATTCATGTCTTTGGTTACAATTTTTATTCTAGAATCCATATACAACTTCCTCCCTCGTATTGACATGGAATCAGTATGGAATACTATCTTGACTTTTAAGCTAAATATTAAAAATTGGTTAGAGCTTAGACTATGCAAAGGAGAATAAGAATAAACCATAACCTTATGTTTGACAATGTATTGGCCAATTTACTATCCAATTCTATTTGCAAAATAAAATATAGTAAAATATAAAACAATGATATTTTTTATCTACTCCACTATAAATAATAAAGACTATAGAAATTTCCTTCCAATTTGAGTGTTGGAAGTCTTTATTATTTACAGTGGAGTAGATAGAAAAGATCAATGTTTTATATTTTAATATATTTTATTTTTCATTGTATTTGATGAACAAATATAGTTTGATGATGATTCTTTGACTAGTGCTACAATATTAGTATCTCGGGGTATTATATATGCAGATATAAACTACATTTCTATGATGCTTGATGTTATACCCATGTCCACTAGTTATCACCATAGTTTTTATTATTATGTATATGCAATATAGGGATACTATAGAGGTAAGGAGCAATGAGCAAAGAGAAAATATTTAAGGAAATGGACTTCAAAGAAAGGTATGACACTTTAATATAGATTCCCAAAAGGAGATCGGAGTCATGGCTATTCAAATAAAAAATTATTATTCGATGTCATAATGATGAAGGGGGGATTGAAATTGATAATAACAGTGATAGGGTAGTATGACGAAATTTAAAAGATACATAAAGAAAAGTAACTGAGCAGTCAAGAGAGCTTTTAAAAAATCATAAATCTTGTCAAGGGTTCATTTTCTTCATAGCAGTATGGTAAAATAATAAATATTTCCATCTCACAAATACTCAAAAGAGTACAACCTACAAGTTTATTAAGGAGTGCATGGACAGTATCTCAAGCAGTGACCACAATTAATTTCTTCAAGTGTTATGCAAGGCCATTGAAATAAAATGAATAAACTCATGCATAACCTAAAAGACAAAGGATAGTCAAGTTGCTAGAGGGAAGGTATCACAAAGGATATGGGATCACTTTCAATAGAGATGTGATGCACTTTTACGTTTTTTGCTTTATTTTTCCTAATAAGGTCAAATACTTTCTTTTAGTGTTTGAATCTACCACATAGATATTAAATATGCTTACGCTCAAATACAGTTGAATTATATAAACAATAGTCAGATGCCTCCCTTAACATAAAGGACATTCTAAAGTACTAAGTAATTTTATATCCTTTATAAGAGATTGCTTTTAAATAGTTAAAAACTTGAGAGGGTAATATATAGGTTGCAAGGAAAGTTAAAAATTTATCATAAGTAGCTCAATCCAAAAGGAAAAAATTAAGCCTAGAAAAGCATGAGTAGGTTGACTAGCTTCACTAAAAGGACAAGTTATTTTTTATAACATCTTACTTGGATATTACTTGATAAGGTAAGGAGTTCTCTTTTCCACTCAATTTCATATGGTGGCATATCTACACACAGATCACCAAATTGTCAAATAACTAAATAAATTGTATTACTTAATAAAGTTGTTACAACATACCATTCATGTCAAAATCAACTCTTCTTACCACAAAAAGTTTGGTTTCCAATTTGACAAGTTCATCTTTTGATTCTTGTACCAACTTCTGAAGGAATTTGGCAACTTATACTTCTACATGAGGAGATAATTTCATCTTGTAAACTATTCCAAAGTACAAAACAAATAGAAATTATATAATCTGCATGATAGTTATAGCTTGCTAGATGTTTAACAACATCTAAAAAATTTAATTGAACTGAGAAAAATAGAGAGGCCTTGACCTTCATTTTTTTCATTTTTTAGTTTTTTGCTCTAAATATCTCACAATATTTACAAATTGGTTGCTTTCTTTCTTTCTTGTTCAAATAAAAAATAGATACATTTGTATAGAGTCAAGATGAATTCAAGAACATCAAGTAACAGATATACCATAACTTATTTTATAAGACACTGGTATTTAAGGTCTAAAATCTATTTCTAAAACTTGGCAAAGGGAAAAATACATCTTTATGAAGTAGTCTTCAAAAATTATAATAGCTAAATGGCTCTAAATATCCACTATCAAACATTGCCAATTCTTTGTTCAACCCTCTAGGCCTGAATCTTGACAGCCATTTCACTCTGCAGCTATCCCTATGCCTTTGATATTATCTAGTTATGGCTCCCAAATCTATTGAAAATTGATCATTAGGGTTAGAATTGAAACCTTGCAAATATAATCTTTCTCAAAATACATCAAGAGTTTTCCATGAGTTATTAACAATTCCCTTATAAATAATTTGTGAAGTCAGGTCTAAAATCTGGAAATGAAATTTTGAAAATGCACAAGAATAAAAATGATATTTGATGAGATGTTGCTTTAAAATATCATTTTCAAACCTGGAAGTACAAATATGACTTCACAAATGAATTCTGGAAAAAGACAATGACTACCCTCACCCACCTGATATCTTCTTGAGCTCTTTCTGATTTTCGACCTAAGAAAATCGTCGAGCAAAACATTGTCACAATAAATAGTCGAGCTCATCTTTATTTATGTTGGCCACAATTTAACTTTGCAAGTCCATCAAAATTTTGATGAACGTTGGGGATAAAAAATTTTAAAAATGCAAATTTTGCACAAGTTCCTGACGATACATCTAATTATATAGCTTTCATTAGACATTTTCATCAGATTTTATAATCAAATGAGTTCTTGACCAATCATCGTATGAGGGTGTTGGTTGTATGGGTTCCACTTATTCGGTGGGTGTTGAAGTGGTGACAGGTTTGGATTTTTTTTGCTCAAGTTGTAAGACACTAAATGGCTTAGGATCATAATCAAGTGTGTACACTTTGTTGTTTTAGATGTACTTAATCTTACGATTAAGAGTGGAAGTCACCCCATTCATTGCATGAATCCATGTCCTACCTAAAATGAGGTTATATGAAAGATAATGATGAATAAAATGGATTAGTGTGTCTAATGTGATCATTCCAACCATAAGAGGCATAGTGATCACACAAAGTGGCTTATATTCTACACTTTCAAATCCACTGATAGATAAGGAGGTAGGTTGAATGGTTGATTTTTTGATATGGAGCCTATCCAAGAGATTGACACTAGTTACACACATTAATAGTGGATCCATTATCAACAATGGTTCTCTTGATCCTTATGTGTTTGTATTGAGATATGATTATGAAAGGGTCAGCTTGTTTTTTCACATCCAAAGGAGGGAGCCTTATTTTGGTGGAAAATAATGTTATCATTCAAGTCTTGAATCATAGTTTTCATGCCATTTTTTTCACATTAGAAGGGATAGGAATTTTTTGTAAGGAATTCTGCATCATGTTGTGATAGTGAGAGGAGGCTTGGATAAGGTCCCATAAAGATATTTTAGTTGGAATATTCCTTATTTGGTCAACAAGTTCATACTCCCTAATGAATGAGTTTCAGTGAGGGGAAACATGTAAGATTTGATTGGGAAAAGGTGTGGATGTTGAGGTTGGTTGGGGTGGGTGTGGATTTTTTCAAGTATAATGTGTATGAGAAATGGTATTATAACTTGGTTGTTGCAACACATTAGTCTTGGGTGGGTAGAGGATAAATTCAAGTTTTGGTGTGTTTGAAGGAGGCTAGAGGATGAGATGAGGTTGAATAATATAAACCTCCCCTAGGTAAGGAGATTTAATGTTATATTTTTATTGCATCATGATATGCTCCCTAGGAGGAGAGTATTTAGGAGAACTATAAACCACATGTTCTAGAAATTTGAGGGTTAGTTCTTCTAAAATTACATCACAAGTAGGGGAAGGATCAATTATGGGATTATCTATGGTGGGATGAGGAGAAGATGGGTCTATTTGATTATCTTGTGTTGCAAAGGTCTCATTCTCTTTTTCCATGCTATCTATCCTAGGAGGAGAGCTTGGAAGAGGTTCACCACAAGCTTCATCACCAGGAGGGGAGGCATCAAGAGGACTAGCATGATTTTAAAATAGATTAGCCCACAGGGTAGGAGCATTATGGAAGGGAGGGTCAAGAGTCTCATGACTTGTAATAGATCTATCTTCGAATGCCAACCTATCCTCTTTGCATCAAGGAGGGATATGAGAAGAACAAGTTTGAGGTTCATGATTATAGAGACTAGGTAAGGGGATGATGTGTTTTTTTTTTCTTTTAATGTTTTGAAAAGGGGTAGGAGGAGGAGGAAGACAAGAAAGACCATAATTATCTTCAATGGTTGTGTATTCTTTCCACAAGATACCTTCGTCACCAAGGGAAGAGATATCAGGAGAAGAAAAATTATGGTTATCATGATTATCAATGCTTGCATCTTCTTGTGGTAAAGCTTTAGTGGATGAGCTCAAAGACATTAACTCATCAAGGGCTTCATCTAACATGTCTAATTCGTCACTACTAAAGGGATTGCTATCTCTAAGTTTTTGAGTGGTTTCATGTGATGTTATTGTTGTGTTTTCATTTTCTAAAGAATCTAATTTAAATGATCTAGGAACTAATGTAGAAAAGGAAAATGGAAAAAGTCTAATGCTATCCACAAGTACCATGAATTCTATGTCTAATGAATTAAATTTAATAGAATCTATGAAAATATAAAATTAAATGTAAAGACATAGGATGAAATGCAACTTTTAGATGTCAAAGAAGGTAATTTGTTGATTACACTATGCAATGATCTAAAAATGATATATTGTAAATACAAAATTGAAAATGTAAAATGCGTGAAATGAGCTAATTAAGGTTAGTTCCAATGAAATTCATGTTATAGAAACATAACTGACTGATACAGATAGATAATGGCACAAAATAGAAGCCTAAAAAACAAGGTTTTCAGCTCTATAAAGGGTAGATTTAGGGGTCAGAAGGGACTAGGTCATCCAAGGTGGCGACCTAGTTTACGTGGTGATTGTTTTGAGAATTTGTGAGATATTTTGATGGATTTATGTGGTTTATGTATTGTATGATTCAAAAATAACATGAATATTTAAATTTTCAATGATGTGCAATGATTTGAGAATCAAAAATACAACCTATATGCACTTTCACTAATGCAAAGTTTAGAAACCCTAGAATGCAACTTCACTAATGCAATATGAAATGAAAGATACTTCTAGGAAAGTGGAGGACTCCAAATAATAAAATAAGGGGGTAGGAATGTTTGGTTTACTAAAATGAACCACCAACACTAAAATAGGGAAAGTGGATTCCCCATTAGTTTTCCACCTAGGAGCTAGTTGATACAATGCCTCTTTCGTACTAGGTATTCTTGGTGTTCATTCAAAGGGTTAGGGGCTTAAAGTGATATGTGTGGAATTCCCTAAATTTTTGAAATGGAAGACAAAAAATAAATAGTAATGCAAGAACTAGGAAATGAGTTCTGCTGGAAAACACATTATGATGTACAAACATGAACTAAATGACCCAAGAAACATAAACAAACTATTACAAAAATGAACAAAAATGAAGAGGTTCACCTAGAGGCTCAAGAGGGATGGCTTGAAGGTCTGGAAACCTAGTAAAACTGATGTAGAGGTTAACTGGGACATTTACACCATTTTAGGTGACCTAGTCCAATTTCTGTGAAAATGTGTCAGAACCAGTTTCTACCAAAAGGGTGCTCAAATCTGCAAAAAAACCCATAAATGCATGTACAATGGTACTATATCACCACTAATGGTGACCTAGTCCACTTCCCCATTTCACTAGATCTGAAGGTGTACTCTGAAGGTCTTGGTCTGCACTTTCTACTTCTTTGGGTGTCTGCATCTCCAACTTTGATTCACAACCTGTAGGTGTCTTCTTGTGTATATTTTTTACCTGACCAACAAGGAGATCCCTAAACAAGTCTTCAGCCCATTCTTGAGTGATCTCCAAGCTTCCAAGATATCTAAATCTACAAACACACAAAGAGAGAAGGAAATGTTGATTGTTAGCGATCGGGGATTTGCCTTGGTCAAACCCCTTTTAAATAATCAAATCAAATGATGATATAATAAAATGAAGCATGAAATAATGGATTTTACCTTTCCATGATGATTGATCTTGAGTTGCAACAATGGAGGATTAAACCCTTGAGTGCTTCAACAAAGATGTCTTGATGGCCTAGGATGCAAACCCTAGCTTGCTTGAGATGAGTAGTGAATGAGTGATTGAGAAGATTGAGTGATATGTAAGAATGACTAGAATTAGAATTATTAGGGTTAAAATGAAGTGAAAACCCCTTATTTATACATGCGATGCCCTAATTTCCCTTAAAATAACACTACACATGTCGACCATAGGGTTTAGGAAACAAAATCCTGCAAATAAATTTAAGTTAAATTTGAATTTTATGCCACATGGGACTAGGTCCCCCAAGGTGGCAACCTAGTCCACCTAGGAATTTTTGAGTGGTTGTCAGGAATTAACTTGTGATTTTTTTTTGTTAGGATTGTCTCACAAAACACACTAAAGTAGGACCTATAAGTGCATTAAGGGGTCATTATGCTATAAGAAAGGGTTGACCTAGTGATGATAAGCCTAATAAATTGTGAGAAAAAATTACAACACTTTGACACAAGGCTAGGAAAGGGGTAAAAAGAGGTCCAAAATCCTTAGGCAAGGGCCCAAATGAGTGAAAAATTTAAAGGCTGAACTTTTTGGTGACACACAAGGTTGCTATCTTCATAAAAGTTATCTACAAGTCCAAAATCAGGGTTTGAAGTTCGAAAAAAAAGTGTGGTATAGAGAGAAGAGATTGGAGACTAGAATCAGACCTTAACCTTTAGAAAAATCACATTGGGACTAATATGGCACCTTGGGCGTATGAGTTCTACTACTACCATTTTTTCAAGGTTTTTGGAGATTTAGAATTAGCACTATCAGATTCCAGTTTTGGTACAAGAAACCTAGTCTGGGACTAAATCTCCTAGATTGTGGTATGAGTCCCACTCAACCTTAAAATCAGCATTCCTAGCATTTTAGGACATCTTTCAAGCCTCCACAAGTTTCAAAGTGCATGCCTCTAATTTTATAGCTTTTTGTTATAATTTATATGCATTTCTAGGTCATTCATTCAAGTTTCATGCATCACTAGGTTTTTTCATTAGATCTTACATTCCATTATCTTTTCCAAGCCCTAGCTTGGTGGTGAACCCCTCATTAGTTTATAATCAGACCCTATGACTAGCCTATTGCAATATCTCCTTCTTTCATTCCATCTTGGGAGTGAGATCTCTAGGGTTTCCCTTCAATGAAATGATTAGGAAGTAGGTTTTCTCTATGTTCTAAACCATATCAAAGAGAATTCTTTTTATTTTGTTTCAATATTATAATGTTTGTTCTAGGTTTTTACTATAGCATACTATTGATTAACACACACAACTAGTACTAAGCTTGAATATAATGCTTGGTGACACACATGATTTAAAGATGAAGTGAATGCTTATGATAATTTATTACCATTAATTTTATTAAATTTTAAGACCTCTACAAAAAATTCCAATCCTACAAGATATAAGAGATTTTCTACAATAGGACACGAAATTATTGTTTATGAATAAAAAAGCATTGATGCTAGATCCAAACTCACTTTTAATTTTATTACTATCAACTTCTTCCTTTGGAAAATTGCTACTTGGCTACAATGAGTCTTATAATTTTTGTAAAGGAAATTAATTAGGCTATTGTTATCATGGATATCAATTACTTAAGAGATCACCAATATATAGCTTATCCCACAATATGTTATATCATGAGGAATGGGTGATGTTAATATATATAGAAGTATTCTTGGGAAATAAACTAGCACTAAAAATCATGACTGTAGTTCTGCTCTTTGTAATCAAACTTATTTTAGTAATTAGACTCTCTTACTTAACACAATTAGTGTTATGAAATGTATTCAAGGTTGAGTAAGAGATGAGTAGGTATATGATTCTATAAATTTATAGGATTTACATTGTTAATATTTGGTATATATGCATACGCCCTTCAAAAGCTATCATAATAATATTATATCCTATACCAAACTTGAAGGGAAAATTTATTAGGAATTCAAATGTATATTGCAGCATATATATATATATATATATATATAATCATTTTACTAAGGTCAAAAATTTATTTCACAATCAACTTTATAGAATAGATGCTCTTCCTTAAAGAAACCACTAACAAGTCTCTCCCTAACATTATCTGTAGTATTGAATTTGATGTTGACTAATTTTTTAATATTTCTTAAGAATATCTATTTTTTGAAATTTCAAGAAGTGTTCATATTCCAAAAAAAACTAACCCATGTCATTAGCATGTTAAATTCCCAACCTTAAGGATATGACTTGAAAATAAAAACTAAATTTACTTTTTATTGTGTTAAAACTACACAAGAAAATGTGAATGTTGGTGGTGGCTTTATTCACTAGATGTACCTTCTAAGTCATTAGAATAGATCATTTGATTGCATTTGGATTTTTTTTACATTGTCCAACACTTAGGTCATGGCCACCCAAAAATATTACATTCTTGAGTTTATTTTGGTTGAGTAGCATGAAAGGAAGATGGTCTGAGTCAATTGTTTTATTCTTTATTTTAATTCCTCCATGACTTTTGTATTTTCTTTGAATCCCTTTGAAGCTAAGTTTTCAAAATCCTATGACAAAAGTATAAGTGGCGGTAGTTGACACATTTTTTAATTTTTTTTGTTGGTTTGTTTGAATTTAGGTTAAACTATGATGCAGCCAACTTAAGGTCTTGACGACACAACTAAAAAAGAGTCACAACCTTGCAAGGCTCTTAATCCTCATAGGAAATGTGACGATAATAGATACAATTTAGGGTAAATACAAATCTTATCTTGTAGAGAGATAATGGCTCTTGATAAGGTTTATTGGGCCATAACTCATAGCCTATGCAAAAATTTGGTTAATCTACATTTACAGAAACCCAACTCATTTCTTTATACTAAGCTACTAAAGAATGGGAAATTACTAGGTACTAGAATATATATGGGAAAATATTATGAAAGAATAGAAGTGGTCTAATAATGTACCCATGTTGAATTCTTCAAGTAAAATTATCATCTCACTTCATATTTTTTAGCACTCCCCAACCACATGAAATTAGCCTCAAAATTTAGAATACCCTTAGTTATTCACTAGTATATTATCATTATTATTTTTATTTCTTCTTTTTAACATATATTTACTTGTATTTATTATTCCCTTCTCTAAAATGTAGGTGTAATGGCCTTTGTTGGGTGTTTACACTATAGAGGGGAAAGGAAAATCATTTTGGTTTGAAATATTACTATATCTTCTTTTGGAAGGAAGTGAAATAGTTGATAGTGGATATAATTTCCCTTTATTAGAGCCCTTAAATTAGAGTTTAATAGAAATTAGTTTTTTCTCTTTCCTTTTTGAAGGCTTATTAACTCTCAAGCTACAAGATACAACACGCCACTATTTACCCTAAGGAGAACATATACATTTTAGAATTGAAGAAACATTTCCAATGTATCCTCCAAAACATTTCCCATATTCATCATATACTTAATTATTTTCAATAGAAGAGATTCATTTCCCCCTTTCCTAGAATGCATTATAAGGTCTTTGGTAGAGTTATTGAAATAAACTTTATTACAAAAAAAAAATCATCCTTCCTTTAGGGGTATCAATTTTTTTATTTACAATATAAATTGATCTATAGTATTTTTTTATAATAACATTTAAGCCACAGGGTTGTGGAAAACTAGACAATGAAAGAGTATTACTACAAATTATAAGCTTATTAGTCCAACCAATCAATAGGAAAATAAAATTATCTCCACCCATCCATTTTAGAATCATCAAGCCATTAAATCTATTGCCAACCTCCAAGCTTAGAGGATCACCCTAAACCCAAAACAACTAATAAAGTGTGCAAATAAACTCACATTGCTAAACTCCTCAATTGATGCATAAAAATTTGATGGTCTCATGACAACTTTTAGATTAAAGGAAGAATAAGTAACAACTCGAGTAAATATTTTAGAGGCACAATATATAACAATGATCTAGATCTCCCCAATGTTGGTGCATACCTCTTAGATGTCCCTATTACTGGTGCATACATTATAGGTGTCCCCAAAATGGTTCTTACATGTTCACATCTTGACTACCAACTGTATGAGGGAGAGCATCACTCAAGTGTTTTTCTACCAACCATTGACTTATTGTGGTCCCCTACACATCTACCTAACTGGAAATATGGCCCTAACCTTTGATGAAAATATTTGTTTTATAACATCATAATACTGGCCTTCTTGAGCATAGTTTTGTGTCCTACATATCTAGATCTACCATACAT
This sequence comes from Sequoiadendron giganteum, assembly GCA_007115665.2. Taxonomy (NCBI): domain Eukaryota; kingdom Viridiplantae; phylum Streptophyta; class Pinopsida; order Cupressales; family Cupressaceae; genus Sequoiadendron; species Sequoiadendron giganteum. Next base: position 703,646,532 of record CM021102.1, read on the forward strand.
TGGCTACAACCTACATGTATGTATTATCCTTGCCTAGTATGCAATCTTAGATCACAGTGAACTGACAGTGTAAATAGGGGTTACTTACACTAGTTTGGCCAAATAATTCAACACCCTGTACTTCGAGTGTTGGTCATATGTTCACCCACCCCTTAGCTCAATTTGGTATCGACCATTAACAATCATAACACATGTTCAAACTAAGGTGATTAAATAAAAAAATTTCTAACTAGGTTACTCCCTTTTCCATGGATTATTCTAACCCCATGAATAACCAAGTTATAAAAAATTGACTAACTGACTGGTTTACCCCTTTCCCATGGATTATCCTAACCCTAGGAATAACCAAATTAACCATACAGGTAATCATAATGTCATAAAATTAAATAACTATATTTCAAAAATTATAGTCATGAAATTAAGTGTCTTCATTTCAAAAGTATGATCTTAACAATAAATGAACTCAATTCAAAAGTATAATCTCAACAATTAATTACTTCAATTCAAAAAGTGATATAAAATCTCAACAATAAACGACTCCAATCAAAATATAATATAAAAAATAAATGACTCCATTCGATAGTATAATCACTAATCAAGTGATCATAAAAAATCATAAAAACCTCTACATTCAATATGACTCTGTAAGATAGGGGGGTCGACCATGTTCAAGGCCCTAGGTCATGGAGGGCCAAGGGTAGAGGGCTGCCCTAACTTACATCAGCTTAAAGGGGGTTTTTCAAATGAGGGATGAGAATGATGAGGACTATGAAGCCCTGCAACCACTCTCCAAACCCAAGTTTCAGAATGAGGCTAAGTGAGCTACATTTTAGGTTGAACAACATTATATCTCAGGTAGCTCTCTGTGTGAGGATGAAACTATGGTTCCAAGATGATAGTGCGGCGCGATAGTGTTTCTTAGGTGTGTTGGCATCCATTAGACCAAAGGACCAAAAAGACAACAAGAACTGCCAAAAAATAAGTTGATGGCCTAGCTAGTTACTTCCAAAGGGCCAAAATAGAATTATGAATTAGGATAAATATGCACGAATGTGATAAATAGAGTATAAGAGAGTTAAGGTGACAAGAATGATCTCACAAAGGTACTTTTTTGCTAGCTAGGTCCACAAAGAGCACACACCTACACACATAAAGAGGAAATTTGTTGGGGGGTTGTATAGGGTTCTAACTCAGTCATACCCCAATTTTGGTGTTTCCATCTCCACGAATAGCCAAGATTGCAATGATAGAGATATGTGATAAAGAAAGGAATGAAATAAAAGAACACAATAACACTACAAATAGTAATGTGCTACTCTTGGACCAAAGAATGGAGGAGAGGAGTGAAAATATTACCACCTCCACCAAGAGCTCACTAGCTAATGGGGGAGAAAATGAGAGGATTCAATCCTCTGCCAAAATGGTGGTTGTTCCACACTTGCTCTATGGAGTTAGTAGTGTTGTTACTATTGTTATGGAGTGCAAAGTGTTGCTTGAATTCTTGAGAATTTTGGAAGTGAATGAGTTGAATTCTTGGAGAGATGAAGTGAGATTTCTAGAGGATATAAAGAATATGAAATGCATGAAGGAAGAGTGAATTTGAAGGGAGAATTAGAAAAACAACCATATTTGGGTTGGTTGGTCAAAGAGGGTGTTACAAATCGACCCCCAATGGAAATTGTAATGCCTTTGTAGGCTCCAAACATATGAATCTTCCAAGGACATAATTACACCGTGTGGACATTTACGCATCATGCGGGCATCCTCGACAATTATTCCTCTTCTGACACACTAAATAGATGCCAAGTGGAATGAAGGCAGTGAGATTATATGGAATTTTTCCTTTGGATTTTTTTTTCTAAGGTGAGGAAGTGTAAAAGGGGAATTTGTGTAAGGGGTGCAAATTCACTGCTATACATTTTTCCCCCACTTTATCGAGTACGAATATTGATGAGTGCTTCAATAAAGTAGATTGAAGAATGAATAGGGTTAGAAACATATACCTAAACCATTGAGGAAGCAAACCATAATCTGGTGAACTTGAAGGTGTAGGAAAAGTAAAGGACTTCATAGCCCCACAAAACTATGAAGCTAAAGAATGAAAGCATCTTACGGTCCCATAGACCTACAAGGAGGCAACCCCCAAGATCTCTCACATGAAGGAAGCCTTGATAAGTAAGCACCACATAGGCTCTCAGGCCTATAAGGAAGGTATCCTCCAAGATCTCTCATATGAAGGAGACTAAAAAGTACCTTATAGACCCACAAAACTACAAGGAAGCATCCCCCAAGATCTCTCACATGGAGGAGGCCAACGAAAGTTCCTTACAAACCCATAGACTTGCAAGGAAGTGTCCTCCAATATTTCTTACATGAAGGAATCTGATAAAAGCACCTTATAGACCTGTAGACCTATAAGGAGGCATCCCCCAAGATCTCTCACATAGAGGAAGTTGAAAGAAAGTGCCCTACAGACCCGCAAACTTGCAGGGAAGAAACCCCCAACATCTCTCACATATAGGAATCTCAAAGGAAGCACCCTATAGGTTTGTGGACCTGTAGGGAGGTAATCCCCAAGATCTCTCACATGGAGGAAACTGAAAGAAGTAGACTCTATAGAGTTGAGAAGCGGCTTCACAGGCGCACCTATGAAGCGACATGTTTACCCGTAGATAGAACATGTCAGAAAGAAGCCATGCAAGAAGATAAGTGGATAGTCACACAGACCATCAAAAAGCTAGGAACTTTCAAAGGGGTCCCTAGGGAATACGATGTGAAGAAGGATTCCACTCAAGGGAATCGTTGTTTGAAAGCACATAAAAGATCTTTATTTCTCAAATCAATTCATCATCAAGGAATCCTTTTGAATGATTTTCACTTCATCAAGGAATTCGAAAGGAATAAAATGCCCCCAAGCAAGGGGAAGATCAAAGCTATGCCAACCTCAAAAAAAAATTCCTCAAGTTATTTCTTTACAAACCCATGATGAAGGAAACACTTTCTATTACAGTTTCAAGTTGAGAATGTGATTTATTAAAGAAAGGTTTTGTGAAGATTCTCGAGAAAAGATCCACTGACAACGAATGTATGTTTTGAAAATCCAAATGTTATAGAAGTGGTTTTGTGACACATGAAAGGGGAAAATCAAGCAGAGAAGAAATAATTATAAAGAAGGCAAAAATAAACATTACAAACAAAGGGCACACGGGTAGCCTGATATTTCAGGATCAAACCTGCTCATAAATATAATAAATATAATAATAGTATATATAAATGAACTCTCATCAACCCCCTACTTGATCACACCATGTGAGGAATGCAAGAGAAGGAAAAGTAAAAATAAAAAATTGGGTCAACATGGAAGGGAGGACTAAATGCCCCCAACACTTTGCATCATCCCCAATCTATCAAAAATCAATCACAAACATGGAAGAATTATGATATAAATAGAAGAAGGTTTATGAGACAAAAAATCAAGCTTGTATCCAAGCACCAACAAGGGATATGAGGGTCATCTAGACACACATGGAATGATCACGAGGGAACACATCGCGATAGACACACATCTAACCTTAATGTAAAGTAGGGGCCTCCCCTAGCACTGATCGACCAAGAGGTCATCTGCTTCAACCTCTAGATCATTGTGGGAGGAAGGAGGATGAACCTAAAATGGTGGAATATTAAGGGAAGGAGGTTATGACCCTCCCACAACAAGGGCTAAGGAAGAGGGCTCGCGAGGTTCCCTCCACGGAGCTCTTGTGGAGCTAAGGTCAGCGATTTTTTCAAGATTGCTAACAAGGTTGTAACTTCATCCAAAAAGTTGAAGATGCACATAACAAGAGTGCAATGTTTAACTTCGATGGATGGAGAAGGTTGTGCCGAAGATTCTCCACTAGGCACACTGAATGATTTTGAATTGGTGATGAACTTGAGGGAATCCAGGACTGGTTTTGTCACTAGGACATAACAAGTCAATGCAAGACCATATTTTAGAGAAGGTGGGATCCTCTTGCAGCCTCCATTGTTGAAAGGACCACTGTCCACCTTCTTCTTCCTCGGGGTATTTTAACTCTCCATGGATGAGGCAAGAGGTGCAGAGGAAGAGGAGGAGAAAATTGTAGAAAACACCACCAAGGTGTTTTTCATATCTATGGGTTTTGGGAAAGGCGAGACATTTGAAAGGGACATCAATAAGGGAAGTTTTTCCAAAGGAGCAATAAACACCAACACCTTTTTAGGGTTAGGCGCACTCACTGCAAGAATCAGAGGGGAGATGAAACTAGGCTAAATGGGAGAAAAGGGAAGGAGAGAGAAGGAAAAATTGGAAGGCCTAGATGAAGGGGCGGTCGCTTCCTCTTCATTCCTCTATAAGGTGGCCTACTTAGCCATGTGAGCCTTTCTTCAACCCTTGCACTCGCACGCAATGAAATTTATTTGACTCTTTGAACCTTAGGTCGAAGGCTACGAAGGACCAAAATGGTCTTGCTCAACCATGGGAACATCCACTACTTCCATTTATGTTGGAGGAATAGATTCCTAAATGGGAGCAAGAAGAGCAGGTTGGGAAACAATAGGAGTTGGCTCAAGTACCTCAGTAGTAGGCCTCTTCTTGTTCAATTCTTTGGGAGTAGGAATAGTAGGAGGCCACAAATCAAATTCCCTTTGAGAACCTTTCTTTCTTCCATACAAATAATACCAATGTCCAAGATGTTCATTAGGGAGGTCTGATATCCTGATCCTTGGCCTATGCCAAGAAGGTATCATCAGACTTAGTGGGTAAAGGTCAGGCTTGCTCATCCAGTACTCCTCCCAAGAAGGTGGAGTAAATGAGGTAGCTCGAGGGGCATCCTTATCCTTTCCTTTACAGGAAGGGGAGGTAGTCAGTCTAGGCTTCTCCTTATCCTTTTAGGAGGAGGGGGAAGCCACTACAAGCTTCTCCTTCTCTCAGGAAGAGGAGGTGACTGACTACTATACTACAGTCCAAGGGTCAGTTTTCACTGTCCCTTTACCCAAGTCTTATACTTTATGTAAATCTTGTAAATTAGGTCTATCCTAGGAGGGAGTGGACCGACTCCAATAGGCCAAAAGTGATCCAATGAATATCCACCATATGACACCAAAGGATAGTATCCAGTGTCATGCACCACAAGCATGACACATTCATGGGAGAACTTTAAGAATTTATGAACAACGAAGGTGATTCCATTCATGGAAGCTAGCCAAGGTATGCCTAGCTTCATCCTAGATAAATCTGACTTTACAATGACATTGAAGACTATGTCTACAACCCTAGGTCTGAATAAGATGGATAGGTTTATCGATCCATACGGTTTGAGATAGAGACCATTATGCATATGAATGGTGGATTTGGTTTCTTCAAACTCTTCCCTCTATAATGCATTCAATTGTGTTTCCTTTTTAATGTTACATGGATCATGGGATCTATTCTAATACTCTCATCACAATGTTACCATTGAGACAAGAAATAATATAGAGGGGAGAAAGTTTGTTGTCTAGGGGCAAGTCTTGAGACATGAATTTCACATCCAAAAAACTGGGCACAGGTTGTGTAGTAGAAGTAACTTTCACCATGTTAACATAAACCTCAGGTTGAGTGGTAGAATCAGTGGGATAGATAATCATGTTAGTAGAATGCAATGGAAATGGTTTTGTGTATATGTGCAACTCACTATTAGCATTCACCACCGATTTATTAGAGTTATGTTTACTCCCATCGAGAGAAATAGTACCATGCTTGATGTGGTCCTATATCTCATGATGTAGCCACATACAACATTCAGTATCATTTCTATTAACTCGATGGTATTGACAATAGGTACTTTCATCATACCAATTAGGGTAAGGTTCCTTAAGAGGCTTAGGTTTTGGCAAGGTTATGATCTTATCCTTCAAAAACTTTTACTAGATGGAGGAATAAGATTGTAATAACTTTGTGAATTGTTAGTTGCATTTGAGGTCATTGTCATCAGTAGCAGCTACTAAATTTGTAATATCCTTACCTTTTCAAGAGATTGATATGATGGAATTTCCTTCATAATGGGAGCATGAGGATGATCCCCTGAATTGAACTACCATCTGTTGGTATTCTTGTAGGGCTACACACAAATGTGTGAAAGAAGGGTGCTTCATAAGGGTGAACCTCTCTTTCCAAGGCCTTTGTAATATCCCTATGAATACCTTCTACACATCAAAACCGAGTAGTTGATATGAGATTTGTGAAAGGAGTGCTTGATAGCATGCTATAAAATCAGTGATTTTTTTGTTATCTCATTGTTTACATCAGACAAGATCCGAAAAGGTCATCTCTAGTCTGATGTTTTCCTAGAATTGTCATGGTAATTGGTTTACAAGTTGATCAAATGAGAGTGGAATTATCAGTTAAGGAACAGTACCATTCGAGTGTTGTATCCTTGAGAGATTTAGGAAATATCTTTTCCATCAATGCATTGTGATGGAAGAAATTTGTACACAAGGTGTTAAAGGTGCACACATGTGTCTGTGGATCCCCTTTGCTCGCATATTTTTCAAATTTATGAATCTCCATTCCTTGAGGGAAGGGAGTGTTCAAGATTGCTACCGACAATGGGCTATGCCAAAAGAAGGGTTGAAAGATAGGATAGGCAGAGGCTTGGGAGAGACTTGTCATTTGGCTCTACATCTTACCCATATTATGAAGAAGATTATTCAAAATAGGTTCATTAGAAGATATAGGGCCAGAGGAACCTCCTCCAGAACCACCACTGGAGCCACCTACGGAACCGCCACCGGTGTGACCACCACCAAAACTACCACTAAGGCCACTACTAAAGCCACCTCCACTTATAAATCCACCACTAAAGCTATCTTCACTTCCAAATCCACCACAATGGTGTCCACTGGAACCTCCTCCACCAGAGCCACTTCTGCCACCAAAGTCACTACTGCTACCAAATCCTCCAGTGCTTATCCCACCAAAACATCTAGAGGTGACGTGAGGGGTGGAGTTGAAACCCAAAGGGATCTTGTTCACTTTGATAGTGACGGATCTTGTTAGAATTGGCTATGGATGCCAAGATATTTGGACCAAATGGAAAGCACAAAAATGAGCGAATGAAATGTGACAAGAATAAATTGTAATCTCATCAATATGATTCAATGATATGAGATATTTGTTGATTTACAATGAGAGACCCCTTCGTTATATAGCCAAGGTGAGAACATATAAGGGCATAATATTATGAAAAGTGTCATAATCTTATGACATGAAACAACTATGAAAAGCTATCACTCCACCTAAAGTGGAAAAGCGATAATGTGATAACCACCACAAATGGTGGATCACCCACAAAAGGTGGAGAGGTAATCACATGATATTTCCATGAAAGGTGGAAGTGATAAAGTAATAACATGATAAGTCCACCAAAGGTGGAAAATCTCCAACTACCTCCTATGTGGTCCCTAGGTAAACTTAATTGAGGTGTAATTATAACCTAGCACAAGGTACAACACATTTAATTAGACCAACACCCCCCCTCCCCCCCCTTAAGTGCAACTTAGGGAGAATGTACACAAAAGAAAACAATGCAAGATGGGTTGCAACAACTAGGCAATGCTTGGTACCCATGTACAAATGCAATATAATCTCTCACAAGTGGAGAAAAGGAGAAAAATTAGTGGGACAAAAATCCTCCCCAAAAGAGAGATAAAAGATACAAAAAATGAAATGAACTCAATGATGTATGAGAAGGCCAAAACCCCATGTGAGGAAAAATAACCCCCCATAAGAGAGAAGTAGAGGAGAGACAAGGCAGCCCCCCCTCGATCAAATAACCTACTACAAGAGAAGCAATGGAAGTACACTATGGAGTAACACTGGAATTCTCAATCTAGTAAGCAAGGAAAGATACTTATGTTTTATACTAAAACCATATGCAAGTCACTAATTGACTGAAGGTGGAATCATGATAAAGCAACAATAGACCCGATGCCAAGGAACACTAGAAAAATCACAAAACGGAACAACCCCAAAATCCATGAAGTAACAGTAGATAAATAAATGATGCCCCCCATAAGAGGGAATAATATGATGAAAAGATCTGGAAGCTATGTGTATCCCGGTGTTGATGCCAAACTGTGACTAAAACTGATCCATAGGAGCAAGTACAATGAAGCTTTTGGAATATTAACCATAAAATGAATGGCCCTCAAATTGAGATGTGACCCGATGTGATTCAGGATCATTAACCATAGGATCTCAATTTGAGATTTGAACCGATGCAAACTAAAATGTGCCAAGCTATGAGCAAGATGTGGCCAAAAAAAAAAAAAAATCTAGATACAACTCATGCGAGTTGTCATCAATACAAAGATAAGATGAAAGTGCAACTGCACTCTAATAAGATTATTATGCAAGAAGGCCCCCCGATGTAACTTTATGTAAGTTCCTTTATTACAATACCCCATGATTGTAAAAGGAGAACATGCAAAACATGCATAAATTAAAGACAAAATGCAAACCTAATGCACACAAAAAAGGAAATAGTGTATGTTCACATCTGCCTCCATGTTGAAAAATAACCTCAAATTTGTGTACATGAAAAAGTCTGAAAATATGGTCTACACCACTATGAACTGCTCAAAAATAGCTTTTCGTTGAAATCTCGTTTGCAAAAAACGGACACTGTGGCCAAAAGTTATGAATTTTTCAAAAAACTGAATTTAGCTTGCAGGAAATGGGTTTTCTACCAAAAAAATTTTTTTTTAATTTGATTTTTGGAAAATTTGTTAATTGTTTGTAGACAAAATAAAAAATCTAGAAATATTTTGATGCTAAAAACAAAACCCATAAATCATTTTTTGATCCAACAAGGAGAAGATGAGAAAATGATTTTTTTTACCTTCAGCCAGGAGAAAAATGATACGCTGTGCTTTTTGGACAGTAATTTTCTCCAGTTCTGCGCAAAATATGCAAAATATAAAAGATACAGAGTTCAGATTTCAACCCTGGCTATAAAACCTAGAAATTGTTTTTCCTACAAATGAGTGAAAGCTAGATTTTTGAAGCAAAAATGATGACAACTCCAATAAAAAATGGCTTGCAAACCCTTATTTGCCAAAAATGCAAATGGTGATCAAATTGAGTGAACCACAATCAAAATTTGACTTTCTCGAGCCTCTTGGACACAATGGTGAGCTTAGATTTGCACTAGCAAGCTCTGATTTGAACCTACAATAAAAAGCCAAAAAGGGAACCTCCCCAAATCTAGTATCTCTCTTCAAAAAATGACTCTCCAATGGCACCCAACCCACTTTGATACCATGTTATAATTGGCTATGGATGCCAAGATCTTTGGACCAAATGGAAAGCACAAAAAAGAGAATGAAATTTGACAAGAATAAACTGTATTCTCATCAATGTGATTCAATGATATGAGATGATTGTTAATTTACAATGAGAGACCCCTTGGTTATATATCCAAGGTGAGAACATAGAAGGGCATAAGATTATGACAAGTGTCATAATATTATGACATGAGACAACTATGAAAATCTATCACTCCACCTAAAGTGGAAAAGTGATAATGTGATAACCACCACAAATGGCGGATCACCCACAAAAGGTGGAGAGGTAATCACATGATATGTCCATGAAAGGTGGAAGTGATCAAGTAATAACATGATAAGTCCACCAAATATTGAAAAGCTCCAACTACCTCCTACGTGGTCCCTAAGTAAACTTAACTAAGGTGTAATTATGATAGGTAGGACAAGGTACAACACATTTAATTACACCAACAGATCTTTTAGAGACAGAAGAAATTTTAATCGAAGGGACCTTGTTGGCCATGTAAACAGATGTGGGAGGCATTGATACTCCTAATTAATCCTTATGCTCTTCAAAAGTGGCTCCTTTTATAATGTTAGGATTATTCAAAGGAGCACACACTTCAGCAAGACTAGTGAGACTAGCTAGGATTTCTACACATGTTCGATCTTTACCCACCATATATTTTAATTTGCTAATGACCCAGGTGGCCCTGACCATCTTCAGGTTTCTTTCCAAGTTATTTTCTAGGTCGCCCAACCCTTTTCTAAGGGAAGAGACATATTCTGAAGGAATTTGAATAGCTTCATACTAGTCCACTGACGAAGGTTTAGGCAATGTAGGAGTAGTGGGTATGTGATCAGTCTCATTGGAGAACCCTATCTCACCCTTCAACAACTCCTCCTAGGTGGCAAGACTAATGGAAAAACTAGAAAAAAGGCCTATAGAGAAACTAGTAGTGACCTTCATCCTATCCATTAGAAGGTGTCGTATACTTCTCCTAACAATATACCTGGAGGTTTTAGACTAGGTTGTGATGCTCATAAACCTTCACAACACTCAAGAGTACAATGATTGCAAGGCACAAGGGAATAGCTTCAACACTGACAAATGAACAAACCTTGATTCACGTTGCATTCACCAAAAATATAAGAGAGGGGGACCAACCACATTCAATGCCGTAGGTCATAGAGGGCCAAGAGCGGAGGGCTGCATTAACTTACCTCAACTTAAAGGGGTGAGAATGATGAGGACTATAAATCCCTGCAACCACTCTACAAACCCGAGTTTCAGAATGAGGCTAGGCGAGCTAGTTTTTAGGTTCAACACTATATCTAAGGTAGCTCTCTACCTGAGGACGAAAGTGTAGTTCCAGGATGACAATGCAACATGATGGTATCTCTTAGGTGTGTTTGTGTTTTTACGACTAGAGGGCCAGAAAAATAGAAAGAACCACTAGAAAACAAGTTGACAACCTAGCTAGTTACTTCCAAAGTGCTAAAAAGGAATTATGACTTGTAGGATAAATATGCACGAACGTGATAAAGAAAGTATGTCAGAGTTAAGGTGACAAGAATGATCTCACAACGGTATTTTTTTTCTAACTAGCTCTAGAAAGTGTGCACACCTACACATAGGGAGAGAAAAGTTGTTGGGGGGTTGTATAGGGCTCTACCTCAGTCAGACCCCCATTTTGGTTTTTTTGCCTCCACAAATAGTCAAGATTCCAACGATAGAGAAATATGTGATAAAGAAAGGAAGGAGAGAAAAGAAAACAATAACACTATAAAAAATAATGTGCTACTCAAACCAAATCATAGAGGAGAGGAGTGAAAATATTAGCACCTCCACCAAGAGATCACTAGATAATGGGGGATAAAATGAGAAGACTCAAGCCTCTGCCACAATGGCTTTTGGTCCACACTTTCTCTATGGAGTTGGTGGAGTATTGTTGATGCTACTATGGAGTACAAACTGCTACATGAATGCTTGAGAATTTTGGAAGTGAATGAGTTGAATGCTTGGAGAGATGGAGTGAACTTGCCAAAGGATGTGAAGAAGATGAAATGCATGAAGGAATAGTGAATTTGAAGGGATAATAAGAAAAAAAACCATATTCAGGTCGGTTGTTCGAAGGGGGAATTATAAATTGACCCCCAATGGGAATTGTAAGGCCTTTACAGGCTCCAGATGTAGGAATCTACCAAGAACATAAGTGTTTTGCATGAATGTCTATGCACCGCGTGGGCATCCCTAATAGTTATACCTCTGGCGACACACAAAATAGATGCCAAGTGGAATGAAGGCAGCGGGCTTATGTGGAATTTTCCCTTCGAATTTGGTTTTCTAAGGCGTGGAAGTGTAAAAGGGGAATTCACATAAGGGGTACAAAATCACTCCTATACAAACTCAAATATTCACATGTTTACAATGTTCACTATATTTTTTATATAATCTAGAGGACATTAGCTTAAGGAGTTTGTTCTTTTGCACCTACAAGTCCTCTTCTCAATATGGCTTTGGGTTGTTGGAACGTGATTCCTCTTTTATAATTCTATGAATAGGAATAGACTCTTAATTAGAAATAAGAAAATGGCATAACAAAAAAATACATTTCTCAACCCTAATGTTGAATATTCTTAAACAATCAAGTTTATACCCTAACATTAGGGAAAATACTGTCTTCCTACTTTCAAGGAGATATGAGTATATAATCAAGTATAGACTATCAACATGGTTTTCATAACATCACAACCTATCAATGATGACATGTTTATCATGCCATCATTCTCATTGTATTACTAACCTCATTATCCACAAAGGTTTACCTAGTATCATAAGCTAACAATCTCAATATAGCACATCAGTGTAATATTAGTTCACATACTTCACAACCTATGAAGTGTATATTATCTATGACAATTTAGGTATTTTAAGCTAATACACTAATATTATCTTCTATAACCACTCAATTTCATCAATTGGAATATAGATATATATAGTATCAACCAATAAGATCTCATAATAAATCACCCAAAGATCATGCAAGCTCCTTGAATACGAATTATTGAAAGATCAAACAAGAAAGTTCAACAAAGAAGATAATTCATCTTTCCACAAACAATGGAATTCATAGACAAATAACATGTCAACATAAAGATATTAGAGATAGAAATCGACATCTATGGAATTATAGCTCCAACTGATATTACTACATTCCAAGCTCAACCTCCATAATCACAATTACTACTCCTTCTAATCCCAACCTATCTCCAAACTCTAGCATCTTCACAAAGAACTCTCAACAATAGAAAATTCACAAATAACTCTCTTTCTCAAAAATGTTCTAAAAAATACACTTACATAGAAACTCAATGCTACAAAATAGCTACACAATCCACCACATTTTCTCTCATTTTTTCCACCACTCTAACAAAAAACTAACAATGCATAGACTCAACCATTTTTAATAAAATGTGGTTGCTTCAAACTCTCATTATACAACACAAACATTCCAAATGTTTCCAACTTCTTGAAATGGATGATTCGCCCCTATTCAAATGACACAATGACTCTTTTACTAATTCAAAGCACAAAAAAACACATCTACAAGTTTTCTAAATTTTTATGCAAGTCGACTTTCTTAGCTAGCTTATGGAAAATGACTAAGTCTTATGCCTTATCAAGCTATGCATTAGTTTTTAACACAACTATTAGAATTCTAACATTTTCAAACTTCATATAATATGGAGCCACCCAATACATATTATGTGTCCTATTTGTTGAGTGCAAGTTTAACAAAGTCAGTAACTTAAATGAATACCATTTAGTTTGCAACAATACTTTATAATATTGGATTTTATCTGCTTTACACTCCCTGTCATATATGCATTAAAACTAGCTCCCACTTTATTTCAAACTTAAATCATTACATATCAATTTGATTTATACTTAAAACTTGACATTTTAGCACTTTCCAAAGGCTACAATGCAACATGGCTCCCTCGCTATAGTATTTTACTAGGGTATGTGCATTATGATGGGCCAAAAAGTGGCGATATGTAAGTGATATGATGGCGCTTGTGGCTGACGACTTTTTTTACCCAAAATTGATAAAATGAAAAGGTTTTCTAAAGGAGATTCTCAGCTTTACAAAAATATAAATTATTCTTTACTTTGAATTTAATAAATTATTATTATTCATTTTCTATTTGAATTACGACTAAATTCCTAATTGGTAGACCATTGATTTAAAAACATCTATAGCTTTCAAATGGTATCACATTTTTTGAATCTGAAACATGTGTCACATTCTATGCTTCACAAGCTATAGGATTAAAAAATAAAATTGAATTTCATGAATTTTTGACCAAGTTAAGGAGGTCAGACATACGATTGTTTTAATTTTTTAAAATTTGTAATAAAAAATTCATAATTAATTATTTACTTGGAAGAAAATTACAAAATAATATGCATCACATCGAGACATGAGTCCTCTACTTATATCTAACATCTTATAAAACATAATTATCATTTTATTGTGGTTAGGGTGGTCAGACAGACACCTACTTCTTATTTTTTCCTTGAAATTTCACTATTGCTTCATTGAAATTTCAAATTTTCACCAAATAGATTTTTTTGTTTTTTTAAACAAACCTAGTATTTTAGAAACTAAATTCAATTTTCTACATATTCTATTCTTACATATTTTTGAAATAATATAGATAAATTATTCAAATTTTTACGTCAAGTTGCCTATATCTGATTTTTTGAATTTTCATCACCAGTTAAGGGCCTATTTTTTCCATGATGATTTTACACTTACCTACCATTTAATGGTTGTCCACATATTTAAAACCTGCTACACATGCTAGCTAGTGTATGGACTATGTGGCCTCATGCATACCTTTTTCATATGCATATAGTATGTTTTACCTTTCCCCTTATAATATCAATACTATGCTTTGGCATGTTATAGCATCCATGGCACATATATTGATTACATTAGCCTATATGCCCATGCCACTTACTCCTACACATGGATATTTTACCTTTTAATATGGTTCACTAGATTTAATATAATCCATGTTGTGTGATATGGTTCACATTATATATGCATCCCAAATTATCTTTAAAACACTCAAAATATTTTTAAATATATATCAATATATATAAAATAACTTCCATCATTATGTTATATATTTATATTTATATATACATGTTTATTAAATCATTATTTTCCAATCACACACACACACATATATACATTTAAACTATTAATTACCATTCATATATAGTAACAAATATATAATATATACATAAATACACGAAGAAGATCTCAACTCAATACAAAGATTTAATCACATAATCCAGAGTAAGAACAATCACAAAACCAAAGTCCATATCCAAAACCATAAAAAACAATTCCCAAACTATGAACTAAGGTTTAAGTTTACCAGTTCCCAAACTAACTTGACACATCTTAACCAACTAGGATGTGAGTGTGTGATAACTCAAATAGGCATATTAGGGTTACCAAACCAAGATCCTCTCCTAATTGATACTCCCCCTCTCTTACCTGAGGCTTTGATTTATTCCTGCATCCAACTTAGTGCATCACAAAGGTAGTTAGATGTTCACATGAAATTCATTTGCATCTTAAATCATTTTCGTTATCAAAGCATCAAAGTAATCATATTGAAATACATATTCCTTCATCATTTTTTCCATTTGTATAAACAAAACATAATCATATTTAAGTATTGAATACACCTATTAAACATATTAAATTCATGATTCACATTTATCATCATTTTTACTCATGAAGGTAAAAGTAACCTGGTAACTAGGAAACAAGATGTAAAAAATGGTGCCATATATCATTGAATAACCATAAAACCATAACATTACAAATAATGTACTCTAAAATACCATGTGGATGTAGAATCATTGTTTCATCATTAAGTAGCCATAGAATCGTATATTCAAAGGAAGTTATATATCATAAATATCATAGATCCATGTAATTTTAGGAAGTGTGGTCTTGAGGCCCTTTATGAGTCTTTTTTTTGTATAGGGAGGTTAGCCTCTAAAAGGAAGGAACACAATAATTCACTTGCATAGAACTAGGGGTAAATGGATTATTAACATCCCATACTAGTTCTATTTGAAACCTCCATCCTCACAATAAAATTTCAGAAACCATCTATTCCCTTATACAACCATCGAACAACCCCTCTTAGATATATTAGTTTAAATTTCACATTAAACCATGCATGTCAATAGTTGAAAACCATATAATATAAAAATAAGATTAAAAAAATTCTAATAAAATTCTCATAAAAGAAAATATGGAAAATAAGGGCCCAAAGTAGCAACATTGCAACATTACAATTTGAAATAAAAATAAAATTTAAATATGTCATTATGGAAAAAATATCATTGTGAAATTTGCAATAGCTGATTATCTCAAGAAATTAAACTTCAATACTACTAGCACAAAACACAAGAAACTAAATCATCAATAAATGAATTACATTAATGCATTGTCTTGCAAAAGTTGTATATTACATACACTATGTAGCTTGGATAATGCCACCTAAGTGGAGGATGGGAATGGTGGTCTCAAACAACATATATATAATAGCATGCAACATCTATAAGGAAGCTAAGGTAGTGGAACAACTTCCTACACTAATCTTGAGAGGAGGATAATACAAAACTTTACACATCTTTAACAGTTACAAAACCTTAAACAAAAATAAACATAAATATCATGCATACCACAACATATTGATTTACGTGGGGAAAACGCTTTTGAGAGAAAAACCCCACTCCAAAATACTCCCAATATATTATTCAAAAATCACAAAGATTACAATATATTTGCAAGCAAGCTTCTCACAAGAGTATCACCAACTAAAGATCTAGAGGCAACATGATTGTTATCAAACTCTCAGAATACATCACAATACACAATTGTAATACAATGCCCTCATAAAATAAGGTTGCCTTCTAGGGCAAGTCAAGCCAAAAAAATATAGACCATTAGATCTGAAACCTAATGATGAACGGTCTAGATTTATAATAATAAAATATATATCAAATCTGGCTTTCGGGGGTGTTTCCCTTGAATCATTGTCAGGGCGCATGACCCTCAGACCCCAAACTGGGGGAATGAGCCCCCTTGGACCCCTGTATGGGATTCATCTCTTAATTTCTAGGGGTCGAGAGGCCCATAGTATTTGAACACCATCTGAACTTATTTATGCTCATAGGAAAGTAGTTAAAGAATTAGCAACATTCATCAAAGTCTCTACCATAACCAACTTCACTCTTCCATATTTGACCATATCTCTAACAAAATGATATTGAACATCAATGTGCTTGGTCCTAGCATGAAATTTTGGGGTTCTTGTCTAGACATATTGCACTCTAATTATCACAATAAATTTTCGTCGCACATTTTATTTCAATGTATGAACATAGTCTCTTAAGCCAAATGGCTTCTTTACAAGCATGAGTAGCTGCCATATACTCAACTTCAGTAGTGGAAAAAGTGACCATAGCCTATCACTTACTCATCCAATTAATTAAACCACCAAATAAAGTAAACACATAAGCACTAGTGGATCACTTGCTATCAACATCACTTGCTCAGTCTAAATCCACATAACCATGAATATCAAGGGAAATATTGTCTTTAGTCATATTACTGATGACACAAGGAATACTCTAAGGTACCGCATAAATATCTAAAGACTCTTTTAACTTCATCCCAATGAACTCTACCAAGATTATACATATATCTAGAAAGAACTCTCACTACTATTTGGGCAATGTTCTATCTAGTAAAAACCATAGCATAGATCAAAATTCCGACTACACTCTAGTAAGGTACTTTTCTCATGTATTCCATCTTTGATCGGGATGTTGGACAATATAAAATAGGTAACTTTCTTCCAGCTGAAACAAGAATACTCAATAGTCTACAATATTGCATATCAAATCTCTGTAAAATTTAATTGACATACTTACTTTTCCCAATTCATAAATTTTCATTCACTCTATCTCTTTTAATTCATATCCCAAGAATGTGTTTAGCTACACCAAGATCCTTCATTTCAAATTTAGTAGCAAGTTGAGACTTCAATTCTGAAATCAAGCCTCTCCCTTTGCTAATAAATAACATATCATCAACATATAATGTAATAAACATGAAATGATCACCATCAGTTTTATAATAAACACAATGATCTGATTTAGAATGCTTAAATCCGAAACTCAACACATATGTATCAAATTTATGGTACCACATCCTAGGACTCTATTTTAAGCCATACAAATATTTATTTAATGTATAAACTAATTTAATTTCTCCTTTCACCATGTAGTTCTCTGGTTGTTTCATATACATATCCTCCTTCAAGTCACCATGAATGAAAGTAGTTTTCCCATCCATTTTCTCAACCTCTAAATCATAAGCAGTGGAAATAGAAAGAAAAAATCTAATGGATGTCATTTTTGCAACAAGAGAAAATATCTCACCATAATCAGCACCCTCAACTTGAGAGTAACCTTTTGCAACCAACCTTGATTTGTACTTCTCAATACCTCCATCTAAACCAATCTTTTCCTTGAACACCCATTTGCAACCAATGGTTTTTCATCCTTCAGGGAGAGTACAAGATCCTATGTATCATTCTTTTTCAAAGCTACAATTTCTTCATCCATAGAAATCTTCCAAGATTCTACATCATTCATTCCTAATGCCTCTTTTATTGATCTGGGTTCATCCATGTTAGTACTCAAGGAAAAATGCATCTCCAATCATCAAGTGAATACCTTTTGAAAGTGGTTTTATATGCCTTGTAGACCTGCGAACAAGCTAAGTTAGAGGTTCTTCCTCCTCTTTTGAAGATTCAAAGCTAAATGAGCTCTCATCAACTTCTTGTCTCTCCATGGGCCTCGATTCAACTTTCTCAGGTGTAGAAGGAAATTGAATCACATATTCATGTTTACTCTATTCTAGCTACAATGTAATATAAGAAGGCTTAGTTTCTCTAAAAATAACACTTCTATTGTGTATTACCTTCTATGCAACAAGATCCCAAATCTTGTATCCTTTCACACCATAATTATATATGATATAGATACATTTAATATTCATGTTCTCCATATTTTTTCACTTCTCCTTTGGCACATATGCATATGCCTCACAACCAAAAACTCTAATATGTCTTAATGAAGGCTTCTAACCCAACCATGTCTCTATAGGTGTCTTATCAACAAGAGTTGATGTAAGAGACTTATTAATCAACTAACAAGCAGTTGCAATAGGTTCATTTGAGAACCTCTAGACCAACATCACTCAACATAATCCTAGCCTTCTCCATCAGTGTCCTATTCATTCTTTTTGAAACTTCATTCTAGGAATACTAAGTTGTCTTTTGTCTATGAATACCAAAATATTTATAGAATCTAGAAAAATCATTAGAGAAAAATTCACCACCATTAGATTTGTCCTCAAACATTTTATTTTCTTTCCAGACTATAACTCAACCATTGCTTTAAATTCTTTAAATCAACTGAAAACTTCATACTTACTCTTTAAAAAGTATACCCATGTCCTTGTACTATAAAATCATCATTAAATGAAACATAATATATGGATTTACCAATCGAAGGAACATCTTTAGGACCAAACACATTATAATAAATAAGATCAATATACCACAAGTTTTATGAGAACTCGAGTAAAACTAAATGTGGTTTTCTTTTCCATAAATGCAATGCTCACATAAATAAAATTCAAGATTACAATCAAACAAACCTTCAACAAGGTTTTAATATTTTAGGGTCCTTATACCCTTTTCTCCAATTTGGCCATGTCTCTGGTGCCATAACATAGTTTTCTCTATAGGTAACTTTGATTCAAAATAAAGAGCACTCTTGGGTACCAAAAAGCCATGACCATATACTGAAGATGAAATCCTCACCTCTTCCACAGACTTTCTTTTCACAAAAGTACTATTTCACTCAATAGTGAATGCATCAAGCTTATACAATGTGCCATATCTGAAACCTCTAGAAATAACCATAGCACTTCTGGCCATCTTGCATCCTGCATGATAAAATACTACCTGCACACCTACATCTATTAGTTTTCTCAAAGATAACAAATTTCATGATAACCTAGGGATGTGTAACAGACCATTAATCCTTTTAATTCTACCATCAAGAAACCCGATTTTAACTTTACCATGACCAAAAAAGTTCAAATAACAATCATCACCCAAGTGCACCTTGCCTCCATCAAATTCTTCATAATTAGAAAACCAATCTGTATTAAAGGTCATATGGAAAGATGCACAGCTAAGTCAATTAACCACACTTCATTACCTGAATGTGTTGCCAAATTTGCAATTAATGCATCACCATTTTCCTTCTTAGACTCATAATCAAAATCAAATATATAATTTTTCTTCTTCTTTTCTTATTTGCATTTCTTACGAATATGTCCAGGCTTACCGTAGTTCCAGCAAACAAATTTGGAATTTCCAAGAGATTTGGATCTCCACCTAGACTTGGATTTATCATGCTTCTCATTCTTCTTTACTTTTTCCTTAAATATTCCATGAAAATTTAGGGCAGCCTTGCAATTGATAGATACCTTCCTCCTCACCTCTTTAGAAAGAAAAGAAACTAACATATCTTCATTCTTCAATATAACAAAAGTACTCACAATACCCATAACAAAAGAATCACATGAATCAGGGAAAGAACAAAGCAAGATTTGAAATTTCTCCTCCTCATCCATTTTGACACCAATTGATTCCAATTAAGCCACCAAAATATTGAATACTTCTAGGTGGTCTATAATTCATCGACCCTCTTCCATTCTCAAGGAATATAATTTCTTCCTTAAGAAAATATTTTTCACTAAGGATTTGGCTTGATACATCTCACCAAGCTTATTCCATAGTGTTTGTGCAGAGGCCTCTTCATAGACAATGGCTAAAATAGAGTCCGCTAAGGATAATATGATTAGACCCTTGGCTTTACGGTCCATAATATCATATTGAGTAGCCAAAGTAGCATCTGTAGACCTTGAAACATTCTCATCAACAACATCCCACAAATCTTGATCTATCAAAAAATCCTCCATCTATAGCTTCCATATTTCAAAATTATTTCCAAAAATTGTATACAACTCGATTCTCCCTAATCAATTGGCCATCTTAAAATTCCTGCAACAAGATCCCAAAGTATCTTTTGCACAAGCTCCCACTCAAATATGGATTAGTTCAAAAAACCCAACAACCCACAACTGAAACCAAAGGTGATCAGGCTCTAATACCACTTGTAAGGAAGCTAAGGTAGCACCACAACTTCCTACGCTTATCTTGAGAGCAGGATAATGCAAAGATTTATAGATCTTTAATAGTTATAGAACCTTAAACAAAAATAAATATAAATATCATGCATACCACAACATAGTGATTTACGATGGGAAAACCATTTCAAGAGAAAAACCCCACACTCCAAAAGTTTCCCAATATATTTTATTCATAAATCATAAATATTACAATATACTTGTAGAGCAAGCTTCTCACAAGAGTATCACCAACCAGAGATCCATAGGCAACATGACTACTATCAGACTCTCATAATACATCATAATGCACAACTATAATACAATGCCCTCATAAAATAGGGTTTCCTTCTAGCTAAAGTCTAGCCAAAAAAATATTGAGCATCAAATTTGAGAGTGAATGATGAACGATCCATATTCACAATAATAATATATACATAAAATATGGCTTTTAGGGATGCTGCCCCCAAACCCTCACTAGAGTGCACAACCCTCATAACCCCTGCCAAGGGGATGAGCCCCCTAGACCCCCGAAGGGGGGTACCCTCTACACCCCCTATTGTGTTGTTGTATCAACAATACTGTATGTAATTGCAAGGTTGAGTCACATTTTCCCATCAAAATCATGGCACTAGTCTCAAACAACATGTAAAATATAGTAGCATTTTTTTGTTAAAAACATATAGCTCCACACAATCCTAAATGTACCAAGTAGTCAAATCTATAAGTCACTTGTCTAATGTACCACATATGGGAGATACATTTATTTTTTCTATGCCAAATTAATTTTATACCATATATAATACCAACCACCTCAAACCTATAGACATCACTCGAGTAAGGTGTTATCATCACTACCAACTTGTCATCCTATTCATGTTGCTAAGGTGCTAGTACCATTCTTGAATTACACTATCTCAATTCTTGAATATTATTTCTTTATATAGCAACATATTTTAATGTTGAATATTACTATTTTAAATAGTTCACACTTAACCCCAAGCTTCTTACCCAACAATCAACACAATTTGTCATATTTCTAAGAATACCCATGATTTGTTGTTATGAAGATTTTTCCCATACACTACTAATTTCCATGATGCTATCAAGTAGCCAAAATTTTAAAAGTTGTCTCTAATTATCATATTGTTGAATACCCAATTTCTTTAATCAAAGTGGAATCAAATCAAATACCATGACATAATAGAGTTCATTCTCAAACCATGGGTTACAAATCTCATGGAGTAGACTTGCACTATGAACCAACAAATGTGGTTCTAATATGTGGGGGAGTAAAGCAAGAACAAAATACATAGAGAAAAATTACCTTTTGATGGAGGCCCTTGGAGATCAGGGACTAATGCCCATGGAGATTCACAACATTCCAATGAAGGTTCTTTGTCTTTCGACCCTTAGTTATGCTAGAATGCTCTCAATCTTGTGGGAGGAAAAATACTAGGGGATAACACCAACAAACATATCTAATTAAAACATGATTCACACTCTTCCTTCAACAAGCATACACAACATACCATTATTTAGTGTAATATTCATATCATTCATTTATGTGCATGTAATTTAAAAAATGTTATGCATAGGTGGATCATATGTGACATCTACCTCACCCTTACCCAATTTGGATACCCTATATCACATACTTGGGACACAAACACAATATTTACTGGCCTTCCACATGTCACAACAAATAAAAATATACTTATTGGTTTTTATAACATGTTACTGTGTCGCCAAAAAGTGTAGCCTTGACACTTTTCACTCATTTGGACCCTTGCCTATGGGTTTTGGACCTCTTTTCACCCCTTTCCAAACCTTGTGCCAAAGTTTTGCAAGGTTTGGTAAAACATTTTCACGATTTCATAGGCTTGTCATCACTAATTTAACCCTTTCTTATGGCATAATGACCCCTTATTGCACATATAAGTCCTAATTAAGTGTATTAGTGAGAAAATCTCGACAAGCATCACTAATCATTTCTTAATCCCTGAAACCCACTCAAAAATGCCTAGGTGGACTAGGTCACCACCTTGGGTGACCTAGTCCTATGTGGCTTAAAATTCAAATTTAACTTAATTTCTTCCGGGATTTTGTCTCTCAAACCGTAAGTTCGGCCTATGAGGTTGCATTTTCGAGAAAATTAGGGCATCACATGTATAAATAAGGGTTCTCCACTCATTTCCGACCCTAATTTTTCTATTGTCATCTATCTCCTTCTTCTCAATCACTCATCTCTCCTCCTTCTCAAGCAAGCTAGGGTTTTGACTATTCTAAGCCAGTAAGAGATCTCTCAAGAAGCATTTAAGGGTTGAATCCTCCATTGTTTCAACTCAAGATCAACCATCATTGCAAGGTAAATCTCCATTATTTTATGCTTCATTACATTTACATCTTCATTTTGTTTGATTACTCAAAAGGGGTTTGACTAAGACAAACCTCCATGCCCTAACAATCAGCAAGTTTTCCCTCTTAGTCTGATTTGTAGGTCTTGTATGTAGATTTAGCAAAGAACCAAGGTGGGAAGGCCTTCAAAAAATTTTCAAAGTCTTCAAGGTTGCAAAACCCCTAATTGGAGCTTGGGGAAGACTTGTAGGTTGAGAATCAAGGTTTCTAGTCTGAACACTTGGAGGAACAAAATGTGCAGATCAAGAGCCTTCGTTTCCACCTTCAGATTTCCAGAAAAGAGAAAAAGGACATTCTTACCAGTTGTGGCCACCTAGTCCCATTGTGCATATTTTTCAGATATTTCCACGGATCCAGATACGCATTTGGCTAATAGAGGCCCCGAAGCAATTTTTTGAAATCACCCTGAAAAGTGACTAGGTCACCCAAAATGGCATAAGTTTCCTAGTAGGCTTAAATTTTAGCATCGGCAACATTTCCAGCCTCCAATCCAGTCTATAACTCCTTTTCAGGTGCAACTCTTCAATTTTATCCTTTTTTGTAGCAGTTTATTTACATTTCTTAGTTCATTTGTATATCACAATGTGTTTTCTAGCATAGTTCATTTTCTAGGTTTTACTTTATTAGTTAGCTTCGACTTTTAGTTTGTTGCACTTAGACACATTCCACAAACATTCACATCCCCAAATCATATCAACCCCTAATCCCCCTTTGAATGAACTCACCCAAAAACACCAAACCATTAGTGTGAAAGAGAGTCATTCCACAAACCAAGAGCTCATAGGTGAAAAACCCTAAGAGCCTATTTGGGGAATCCCCTTTCCCTCTTGCTTTTTTTTCGGTGGTTTAGTTACTAAAAAATAATTTTTGAGGAACTTGGTCAGCCAATAATGTATAAGTACAAAACACAAATTTTCATTTGCCCCTGCAAGATTTATTTCACAATGATTGCATAATTATTAAACTTTTCTTCATATCTACTCTTCTACTATTGCTAACTCATTCTAAATCATATATGGTCAAGGTTTAACTATTAGTTTTTAACTAATATTGGACACACAATGTCACATCACGTTTTCTTGCATAACTAAAATATTAAATTGAGAAACTTAAATTAGTAGGAAAATTAAAATATACCTTTTAAGTATTGAATGTTTGGAAAAATAAATAAATAAAGAAGGCTATTTTTGTTAATAAATTGTTGGATGTAAATATTTTTAATATAAATTACATAATTAATTATATATAAAAATAATAATATACGAAGTATATTATTATTTTATATATTTCAATATATAAAAGATTGGACATTTAATAATTTTAAATTATTTTGTAGTTAAATTAATTAAAAAAAATATAGATGAAAATTAAAAGTAAATGAATTAAATTATTTAAACTAATTTTTAAGTTTTTATAAATTTTATAAGCTATAATTTTGATTGTGGTAAAAGAATTAAATTGCATGTTACATGTAGAGATTACTTAAAGAAATTAATATTTGAAAGAATAAATGGCCACGAAGGCCACAATAATTTTTTTTTAGCAAACTTAGGCATATAGCCTATATATATTATATATTAGTAAAATAGAATTTACACATGATTTTCCATCAGTCATTACAAAATTTAGAGTTGTTTCTCCTTATGCTACACTGCCTTGAAGATACTGATATGCATAGAGTAGTGAGTCTTGGCTTTAGCAGCGCCTGGTCTTTCAAACCATTAAAAATGACATACATTTTTCTGCAGCGCTTAGGCTTTTAAGTCAATTACAGACAACATATCATTCAGGGCATGTGCAGAGTCTTTCAAAGACCTTTACGAAATACATATCATTCAACATTGTGAGCTTTCAGAAACATGGCATTCATCCCTTACAATATTTTTTTCAAAAACCACAACAAACTGGTGCAAAATGTTGGGCATTTTCAAAATGGTACCAAATTGCAGTCATTATACCTCCATTTGTTCTATCATGGGGGAATTTTCTCCTTGTCCCTCTACACTTTCATCTTCTGCTACCATTGTCATGTCGAAGTGGGGGGCATTCAAATCTGGGGCCGCTGGTGGTGCATACTCTGTCTGAGAGGAAACGCCCTAAAAGGCATGCAATAGTGGGTGGTCTGTATGCGCGCGAAGGAAGGCTACGGCATAGTACTTCTCCTTCATATTGATGTCCATGGTAATGCAGATGTGGTGAGAATTCCTAAGCATTTCTCTGAGAAAGATGCGATCGCACTTGTGCTCAAAGGCCTGCTTAATGCCTTCAAATTGTTTTGTAAACTCGTGCCTCTACTTCTGGCATTTGCGAGGGAAAAGTCTGCCTACATACCCTTGCCATTTGTGCAGGTCATATTCTTGCACTCCTTTAAGGAGAGCATTATCCTCAAGAAAAATGTCTTTCACATACTTTTTCTGCAATTTCTTCTAAGTCTCCTAGTGACTGGAGCATGTCATACAAATTTGATAAGAGAATCGAGAGTATCTGGGAGGGGAGAATAACTCGCCTCACTTCCAGACTGGTTATCTCAATGTCAAGAATAATGCGCACATAATCTTCCACCCTGGTGCAGTCCAGGTTGAACATAATGTCCATATACTCATGAGATAGATAACCCTTGAAGGGCCTTTCCCATTATTGTACCTTCATTAGAATTCAAAGATTCCAAGGCCTGAGCTCCATAATTCTTCACACTACACTTCCCTACAAAAAATTGAAATGGAAATTTTCTACCCCAAGCTCGCCAACCTTTACAGAGAAAGCCAGGGGAGTTGTGGAATGCTCTAGAAATTCTTCTAGATGGAGTTAGATAAAATTTTGATGAGAGCCTGCAGTGAAATCAAAGTGTCGTGTGAGAGGTGTAAAATTTTTGATGAGGGATATCACATCCCTGCATACCAAATAACTCGGCATAAACTACCATTTATTTTATTTGTGTGAGTTTAAATTTGTATGTGTGAGGCTAGCTTGAGTTGGGCGCATTACTTGCTATGATGGGCTTCTTGTACCTACAAAAGAGGACACATTAGGTTAAAAACATAACTCACCCTGCTGAGTAGGATGACTTGGCAGGGATGAGGGACACAAACACTAGGAACAAGGGTGTGAGTTGGAACTTGATATTCTCGGTTCTCTTTGGTGAGTGGACTGCTTCGATCATGTCGATCAAAAATTTGCCCCTACTTGTGTCACCTTGGTCCTTTGCATCAAGGCGTTTCAACATGTTGATTTTTCCATCTTTATCCATGTTGCTTGTCGCCGCCAATGGATTTTTTTTGGCTTAGCATTTAAACATGCAGAAGTAATCCCAGTTGATAAGACTATGTCACGCTTGGTCCTGAGCCGCTACTCATTTTTTGAAATTTTGATTTGGTTTTTTCCCTTAAATTGTTGTCTTGTGCCAAGTAAGGTAAAAACTATCTTATCCCCCACCACCTTTTGTGTTTTTGTGCGGTTTTCCAAGGTGGCAACTGCCTTGTTGTTCGTCCTATCCCCTACCACCTTTTGTGTTCATGCGGGGTTTTCCAAGGTGGCAACCAACTTGTTGTTCGCCCTATATATAGGCTCTATATGAAGCATTGTGTAAAATATGAATCTTAGCCAATCTAAATTCAGAGGGGGAGTATGTGAGCGGCTGCATCCCTTGGACTCACTTTTAGTATTTTTAAATTTTATTTCTCCATCCACTATTTCTGCCAGCTCTGAATGTATATTGTAGGATAGTTGATCCCATGTTTGCTAAGGATTCTAATAGGCGGTTCCCTTCTCAATATGTGTGGGAGATATGAACTTCTTGGAAACAATTTAGGAGGTGTCATACTTTTTGTAGAATGTATTTTAGGTTCCAGTTGTGGATGGTTTTTTCTTTGCATGCATTTATTACTACTAGGGAATCACCTTCAATGTGAATCTTTTCCAATTTCAAGTGTGTTTCCAACTTCAAACCTTGTAGGAGTACTTGTGATTATGCTAGATTATTTGTTCCTGATGGGAGGTGGATTGATTTTGCTGAAATTAGTGCGCCCTTTCTATCCCTTATACAGAACCCTACTCTAGATATACCCAGATTTCCCCTTGATCCACCATCAAAATTTAGTTTATAGAGGCCTAATGCTGGGTTTTTCCATTTAATAGAGCTCCTATCAATCTTGTGTGAGGGTGAGACTTGCATATTGCCTTTGAATGGATAGGTGATAGATTTGCAGCTTTGCAATATTTTCCCATCCCAATTTGTGAAGGTAGATGTCACCTTTTGTGATTATGAATATATGAATTTTCTACCTCGGAGATAGATTTCTCAATTAACACCTATACTTTTTGGGCTGAAATTTTTTGCTTCCTGAAGATGCACTTGTTTCTCTCCCACTAGAGGTTCCAAGTTACTATTGCTAGAGTTATTCTCCAAATATATCCAAAAGTAATGTTTTGTAAAGGACTATCCAATTGGAGAAAAGTTCCCAAAGAGATTTGGGGGATGGGAAGGAACATCTAGCTTATTTTTGACGAAAGACTGGCATTCATGTGCAAAGTTACATTGAACAAAAACGTGGTCAACATTTTCCAACATTTCATCACATAAGGGGCACTTAAAAGGTTCAACAAGTTCTAATTTGACTAATCTTTCACTGGTTATGATTTTATTTCGTAGGGCTAACTAGGCAAAGCTCCTAGCCTTTGGTAATACCATTTGATTCCAACAAAATGAATACACCCTTTGGGTTTGTGTATTCCTAGCATTGCTCATTATTGATTTGTAGCCTTGCTTGACCGAGTACTTTCCATCTTTGGCGAGGGCCAAAATAATTTTGTCTTTTTTATTTGACTTGAAGGCTATCCTCTCTTTTAGGGTTCTTGTAAAACATGCTTTTGTAACCCTGAGATTGGCATATTGAAGCAATCTAGCCAAATGATCAGACCTGTAATTCTATCTATCATCTAAATATAGTCTTTCAGTCTGGTTCCATATTTTTCTAATAGAATGTCTATAGCCAGTTGCAAGGCTTGGATGTTGTTTAGAGGAGGGTGTCCATTCGATGAATCCCTCGAGAACTGTACCTCCTCACCATTTTTGACTTCCCTACAGGTTAGAATGAAATCCCACATAGTTGATCCATTTGGAGGATTTGATATAGTTAATATTCTTGATGGCTTATTATTATCTAGGTACTTGGCCTAGAGTAATCTTGCCCATTTTGTTGTGGGTTTAGTGTACATCCTCCATGCTAGATTTTCTCCCATGGCTAGGTTTCTTGTTGTGAGTTTATGTATCCCTACCCCTCCCAAAAAAAATGTTGAACATATCTTGTCAAGGGAAATTAGAGGAATTTTATTTTTCTTGTATATATTGTCCTTCCATAGGAAGCTACAAATGAGTTTTTCAATCTATAGGATGAATAGTTTAGGAGAATTTAGGACTGACAGATAGTTGTTTGGTATAGCTGTTAGGTCTACTTTGATTGTCATGATTCTTCCTAAGAGGGACAACCACCTGTCTTTCCAAGAGAGGATTTTTTTCTTTTAAGCTTTGGATGACCTTATCCCATAATGGAATTCTATTTTTCCCCATGAAAAGTGGAATTACTAGGTATGTACAAGGTAGCTCAAATAGTTGAAATCCTAGGATGTTCACTATTTTCCTTGCCACAACTTGTTTAGTGTTGAAAACATAAACCTTTGATTTGGACGTATTTATTTTTTGACCTGATGCTGATGAGTATTTGCCTATCATTTGTTTGACCTGTTCAGCCTTCTTGATTGATGAGTAACCAAATAAAAGGGTGTCATCCACAAAAAGCGAATGAGTGTTCAAAATTTCTATGCCTTTCCCTTGGGTGTGCATCTTGTTGATCAACCTGCTAAAATCTTCTACCATTAGGATAAAAATAAAAGGTGAAAGTGGGTCACCTTTTCATACTCCTTGTGTGGAGGAAAAGAAACTCATCAGTGATCCATTTATGATGACAGAGAACTTTTATCCTGACAAACAAGACAGGATCCACATGCACCATTTGCTTCCAAATCTAAATCTTCTCAATACTTGTAGGAGAAAAGATGAATCAACTTTTTTGTATTCTTTCGTCATATCTAATTTTTTGATGAAGACCAACAATTTATATTTTTTTATAATATGTAGGATTTCATGGGCTACCAAGGCTCCATCTATAGTTTGCCTGCCTAGGACAAATCCCCCTTATTCTGGGGTTATGATTTTGATTATGAAGGGCTTTAGTCTGAGATAAATGTCTTTGGTGAAAAACTTGTAGATTGTATTGCATAATGATATTGGTCTGAAGTCAGCAAAAGTTTTGGATCCTTCATTTTGGGGATGATTTCTATGTGGGTGGTATTGAATTGCTTGAGAATTGTACCTATTCTCTTGGATTCCTCCATTGCCATCAATAGATCAAATCCAATAAATTCCCCAATGAGAATACTACTGATTTTACTTCATCCAAGATGAAAAGTTTCATTAGATACTCATTGTCTTCGTCTTCAATGAGTTTTGGAATTTCCTCCAGGAGATCTTCCACATCTTTTTCTACTATGGGTGACTTATTTGTGGCAGTAGATAAGAGTTCAGAGAAGTATTTCACCTCTTTATTTCTAATTTCTACTTCTTTGAACAACAAAGATCTTGTTATGTTGTATGAAATGGAGAAGATGGTGTTGCTGGCTCTCTTGGTTTGAGCTGCTATGTGAAAAAAATTGGTGTTGTGGTCCTTATATTTTAACCATAATTCTCAAGACTTCTATCATCAGTATATTTCCTCTCGTTTCGTTCATTCTACCCATTCTAGTTATAGTTTATTTTTTTGTTCATAAGTTGCTCTATCTAGGTCCCTTACAAAATAATTTGCTCATTCACCTATGTCTATTGTTGGAAGACACTTTCCTTTTGTTCAAATATTTTTTGTAAACATGGATGTTCTAGAGGATAATTTATTTCTTCAGTGTATGTGTAGGAATATCATGAAAAAATAGGCCCTTAACTGGCGTTGAAAATTCAAAAAATCAGAGTTAGGCAACTTGACATAAAAATTTGAATAAGTTATCTATATTATTTCAAAAATATGTAAGAATATAATATGTAGAAAATTCAATGTAGTTTCTAAACTACTAGGTTTATTTAAAAAACAAAAAAATCTATTTGGTGAAAATTTGAAATTTCAATGCAGTAGTACTTAAATTTTAGGGAAAAAATAAGAAGTAGATGTCTGTTTGACGACCCTAACCATAATAAAATGATAATATTTGTTTATTATATTTTAGATATAAGTAGAGGACTCATGTCTCGATGTGATGCATATTTTTTTGCAATTTTTCTCCAAGTAAATAATTAATTATGATTTTTTTATTACAACCTTTAAAAAATATAAAAACTCGTATGTTTGACCACCTTAACTTGGTCAAAACTTCATGAAATTATTTTTTTCTTTTTTTAATCCTAGATTATTCAAAACATAGAATGTGACACATGTTTGAGATTCAAAAAATGTGATACCGTTTGAGAGTTATAGATATTTTTCAATCAACCTATCAATTAGGACTTTAGTCGTAATTCAAATAGAAAATGAATAAGAATTACTTATTAAATTCAAAGTAAAACATAATTTATATTGGTGGTTCAAAGCTGTTAATCTCTTTTAAAAACCCTTTTTGTTTCATCAATTTTGGGTTAAAAAAAAGTTGTCAGCCACATGGGACACCATATCACTTACATATCACCACTTTTTGGCCCATCATGATCTTGCACATACCCTTCACATACATCGATTTTTTACATAGTTGGAACATCTTTGAGCCCTTGATGAAAGGTGCACTTGTCCACCACTACCAAAGGAGCTGAATGAATCGAGGGTGCCTAAGCCACATTCTTTCAAATTTGAAAGATGGTTTATACTTGAAGGATGGTTGGTTATCGATTATGTTGAGAGATATGACTAAATGGTCAAAACCTGTGAGAGGTAGAATTTCTAGCATGAAGTTGATTTGTTCCTCGAACCAGTTTGACATGATTAGAAATCTATCTAAACATTCAACTAAATTTAGGAAGTCATTCTTGCCATTTGTCCATGTGTACTGTCTAGCTTCAGGAAATATATCCTTTAAAGCATTGTCTTGCATGAAGGATCTAAAATCCTCCATTACTTTGTCTGGTGGGAAGATCCCACCTTTCTTCTCTTTCAATGAGATGATAGCATTGAAATCACCTAATAACACTGCGTTTTCTTCTCCTATGTTATCTAGAACTTGGGTAAGGGCTTCCCATAGTTGCTTCTTGTTAGCTGTAGATGTTGGGGCATAGGTATTGATTAGCCAAAAATTTAGGTCAAAATGCTTAACCTTCATAAGTTCTCAATTATTCTTATTGACCTCAGGTTCAATTGATATCATTTTTGGGTTCCATAGAGTGACAAAACCCCTTGAGGCCCCTTGTACTGAAGACTATCTTGATTTGTATTTAGTCTATTTATGGATGAAGGAGTTGTAGAGATCTTCAGACAGTTTAGATTCCTGTAGTATTATGACATCAACTCCACAAGTATCCAATTGGTGCTTGATCTGAGCTCTCTGGTCGAGGGCATTGATGTCCCTGACATTCCAAGATAGAATTTTCATTACATACAAGGAGAGCAACATGCTATCCTTGGGCACTTGTTGGATATCACATTTTTATCCAATGTGGTTTACAGCCCAACTTCTATTTCTTCTTGCAGTTTGGTTAGACAATATTTTTGACCTCTCTTTCCCAGTGATTTTTTAATTTCTCCTTGAGTGCTTGGGGTTTGTGAGATTCACAAGGTTTGAGAATAGTAAAAAAATTGCATCCCTTCTAACATTTCATTTGGGGTATCCCCTCCCGCATTCTGGGTTTTAGATAGCTTCTTTCAAGGTGTATTTTGATGATCCTTAGCTTCCATTTCCCTCTCTACTTCTTTTTATATTTCATTAATTAGTTTAGAGCCCTCTTGGGCCAAGATCTTATCTGCTAGGGTTTCCAAGTTTTATTCCTCTAGCAGATGTTCAAAGCTTAGGAGGCCCAAGAGATTTGGTTCTTGTTGGGACTCTAGTGCTTTTGGTGGTATGTCTGTGGTGAATTCATTAACCATATCTAGATATTTACTCTATTTGAAAGACTTTTCATCAAATATAAATGCTTTTATGATCTTCTCTAGTTGTTGACGAGTGAAAGGAGGGTCTTTTAAAACATTTTGCGAGCAAAAATGGGCTTGCTTCAAAATTTGTTATCCCAAGACAAGCTAAAATTCTTGCTTATTTCCTTTCTCACATATATATGTTGACTTAATAGGTTGCACATGGCATGCATGTTTAAATGCATGATGCAAAAGTGGTTGGCTTCTAGCTTCATTTGCAAACTTGCTCTGCAAATTTGGAAAATGTATCCCAATAGAAAACCAAGACTTAAGCATTGAGAACATTCACATAGCCTATTTATCCATTACAATTTTGGAGGTCTCATCAAACCTCTTCTCTACCAACTTATTAACCGGGTCTTTGTTAAGAGCCAGGGAATCCAAAAGGGTCTCAAGGGTTGAGCTTCATGCCACTTGATTTTTTGGTTCTTGACAAGTAGTTGTGGGGTGCTCTTCATTATGGCACTTTGAGTACAACTTCCCTTGAGTTTCAATTAATAGCTTTTGTATCCAAACCCTATATTTGGATGAATAATATGGATTTCCTTAGGAATCTTTTTTGTAGTGTCCAATAGGATAAAAACCCTAATTGGCGTCTCTAGGTTCTTAAAGAAAACATTATCCAGATTCAAGAAAATTCCTATCTAGCTAGCTAGGGTTTCCACTATTTCTCTTTCTCTATATTCCAATGGCAGAGAGTTAATTTGAATCTAGAAGGGGACAAAGCACACCACTAAAGTTTGGGGATTAAAGTTTGGTATCTAGGGTTGAGTAAAAAAACTTGACCCATCAAGGATCCAAGATTTATCTTTGTGTATCTCATCTCTGTTGGATTTTGAGTAAAAAATAACAATAAAAAATCCCAATCCTTTCTTGAGATAGAAAACTCTATTAGCTCCTACCCATTCATCTACAATCAAAGTTCTTAAAACTTCAATTTCAGGGTAGAAGTTCCAACACTTACATATCAAATATTTTTCTCAGAGGTCTTGAATTTTTGGTTTGAGCACACTTTTGGAGAAAGTGATGTTAAGAACTTCATTAGCTTGAGGTGTAGGTAGAGGTTTTCATCGCCATTGTTTTTTGCACTCTAGCTTTCTTCACTACCTCGTATTTTTCCTTGCCTACGTTCTCTTCCTTCTTGGGTGCTTCAAGCCTTTCATTGGTGGGTTCCTTTCCTTTGTTTGATATCTCTTCTTAGGGAGTTGACTCCTTTTTTGTCTAGGGTTTTGGTTTCAAGGCCACTCCATTTGTCTGAGTAAAATATTCAGGTAGGAAAAACTTAACAGGGATATTATTGCGCGTAGTTGGGATTCATAGATTTTAAATAATTCCTGTCCATAAAGAGTTTTTCTTAGCTTTTTGGGCTGGGAAGTCTCATCCACATATGTCAAAACCATCTTGCTTCTCATTACTTAACTTCTTTGTTTGGTAGAATGGAGGCTGTTTGAGGGGAGTCGTTGGCAGAAAATTTATTCTTTGGCAGTCTAAACGGTGTTCCCAAGAGGCCCCATGGTCTTTCCACATCAAAGGGAATTTCCTATAGGCCCCATATTCTTTTCGATAATGATTATGATGGTAATTCTCAAAATGGGGGTTTTCATGGAAGTCATGGAAAAACTGAGTCTGACACGAGCAATGATTCCTTTGGGGTCCTTGAGACTGATGATAGCAAGCTTGACAATCTGTAGGTCGATGATCCCAATGGGGGCCTCATACCTGACAATAAACACCACCATTTTTGTGGAAGTTATCATTGCTTGGGCCAGGTGAGGAAACCAGAGCTTGTCGATAAGCCATCTCAACCTCATGCTCTAAAATTTAAAATTATCAAAATGTTTAAGGAAAATTCCATTCCTATACCCAAGGTCAATGAGCAGGAACTAGCACATTATTTTATTGACCCTCACCTTTCCCACTATGAAACAGAGTCAAACCTATTGTTGGGAATTCCCCCAACTCCCGCATCAGCGTTTCGATCAACCCCGACAATCTTCTCCAACTCTCATCGCCATACCGCATTGTCTTCGTCTTCTGCTCACTGTACTGCGATGTCCACTGTGATACCATGGCCTCTCTGCTTACTATCCGCAGTTGCACGGTGTTACCACGATACCGCGGCCTCATCTTTTCATACCCGTGATAGCGAGGTGACTACTGCCATACCGCAAGCTACCATCTCCTGCACTGTGGTAGCACAGTTACCATGGCCACCGCGGCCTCTCTTGTCACCCTTTGCTATATCATGGTATCCACCACGATACAGCGCCAACTTTCTCTCATCCGCAGTAGCATGGTGGTTGACTTCTATTGACTTTTCTCGGTGGCAGTTAGTGGGCTCCTCATTGGCATGAAAGGACATTTTTGATAGGACTGGCTTTATTATGACTTGGACAAGTTTTTGCTGGCATTCGTAATTTCCATTAATTGTATTTATTTTGAGTTGGCCATAAACTTTTATAAGTTAGTTGTTTGGAATTTTTTAACTATAGAGGTGAAGTGGAGTATGAAATTGCTCTGAAGTAGCAAATAATTTTTTAATGGTTGTTTTGTGTTAGTATATAAGATTAATTTTTTTTTTTCTATCTATTATCTCTGCCTAATCCTTCACATGGTATCAAAGCCTAAGGTCAGTTGTAGAGAGTTTGTAAATCATGGCAGTGAGCACAAGCTTGAGTAATCCCCAAATTCCACAATTAAATGGGAAAAATTATGAGTACTGGTCTATCACCATAAGAGCATTGTTTTGTTCACAAGACTTATGGGAGTTTGTAGAAAATGGGTTTCCTGAGCCTGCAGATGCAACAACATGTAATGTTCTAACTCAAGCAGAAAAA
This sequence comes from Sequoiadendron giganteum, assembly GCA_007115665.2. Lineage (NCBI taxonomy): Eukaryota > Viridiplantae > Streptophyta > Pinopsida > Cupressales > Cupressaceae > Sequoiadendron > Sequoiadendron giganteum. The sequence goes on from CM021102.1 coordinate 703,681,641, forward strand.
AGATTTGTTGAAGGAAAACAAGAAGAAGGACTCAAAGGCCCTATTTTTCATCCTATAAGGAGTACATGAAAGCATTTTTCCAAGAATCTTAGCTACTACTAGGTCCAAGCAAGAATGGGACATTTACAGATTGCATATCAAGGAATGGACAAAGTCAAAACTGCAAAGTTGCAAATATTGACAAGAGAATTTAAGACCCTCTGTATGAGAGACAATGAATCCGTTGATTCTTATTTTACTCAAGTAATGGGACTGGTAAACTAGATAAGAATACATGGAGAAACATTAGAAGATTTCAAAGTGGTAGAGAAAATTTTGAGGTGTTTACCCACAAGATTTGAATCAATTGCAGTCACAATAGAAGAGACAAAGGATCTCACATAGTATTTAGCTGATGAGCTTTATGCTTCACTCATTTCTCGTGAGCATAGAATAAGAAGAACAGAAAATATGTCATTGGATCATGCATTCAAGTCACAAGCTTCAATTAACCAAGGAAGAGACAGAGGTAGATCAAATTTCAGAGTAAGAGGAAGAGGTTTCAATAGAGGTGGTAGATATAACCAGTCAAGTTCAAGTGGAAGTGGCAGTAGCCAAAACCCATCTAAAAACTTTCCTCAAGGACAAAGGTATGATAAATCTCAGGTCCAATGCCATTATTGTAAAAAGTTTGGCCATTACATGAATGAGTGTAGAAAGAAGCAGTACGATATGAGTAGGCAAAATGCAAATTTTACTAAAGAGAATCAAGATCATACACCTGATAAGAGCACAATGTTTTTAGCCTGTAATGTAACTCAAGCTACTGAGAAAGAATTTTAGTTTTTAGATTCAGGCCGTAGTAATCATATGACATGGAATTTAGAGTTGTTCACAATTTTAGATGAGAATATTAAGTCAAATGTCACCCTGGGTAATGACAACAAAGTGTCAGTTAAAGGAAAAGGGAATGTTAATATTCTAACCAAGTAGGGGGAGCAAAAATATATTTTTGATGTTTATTTTGTGCCTGGTCTTAAACATAACTTGATGAGTGTAGGACAATTAATTCAAAGGGTTATAGAGTGACTTTCAAGAATGGGTTGTGTTATGCCTTGCATAACCATCCCATCTTTTGTCTTGGTCAAAATGGGTCTCCCTTTGTTGTTTTTATCTTTTTGTTGTTTTCTTATGGTTTAGTCTGTCGGAACCGGAGCCAAAACCAAATTGGGTTCTAAAACTTGAAACAAAGCTCGTTTTGGGCCCCATCTCGACAGTCTTGCTTTTTGATCTTTTGTTTTGTCTTTATCGGAGCCAGAATCGGAGTGGGTATTAAGTTGGTGTTTGATGAAAATTGCAAAATCAAAATCCATCTTGCCTCCACCTCTGCTTTTTCAACTTTTTTTTTAGTCTATGTTCTTATGTTAAGTTTTATTATGTCAGTCTTTTGTTTTCCTTTTTGTGTTTGGTTTTTTTTTTTGCTTTATCGGCGGAACCGGAACCGAAACGGGAACGAAGTTAAGAAATTTCTTAAGTTTCTGAATCAGTTTCCATTTCGACTCCACCCCTGCCGTTTTTGGGTCGTTGACTTTTTTATTGAAGTCGCACTGCACTGAAGTGTTGGTTCTCTTTCAGTTTCGACTCCGCCTAATTGCATTTAATGCATTAATGACAACTGCTGGTGTAGGTAAGAACTCTGATTTTACCTTCATTAAGGATTAAACGAATCATTATGATCATTGTTAAGAGATTAAAGAGTAAGGAAGAGCAGCGAAGGAGTTCATTTGAGTGAATCGATTGAAGGAGGAGAAGATTACTACTTGTGAATTAGTTTAGAAGGTTAGCTAGGTTCTATTGTGTTTGAGGTAGGGTTTCTTAATGTTGTTGTTCTTTGTTTATTTACTATTGCATTTTTGTGTTTATTCGTGGTTCTTGGTATGTTTGTTTGAGTAGGTTCTTGCTTTATTTGTTTGTCTAGTTATTTCTTTGTTTCTTTTGCTTTTGTTTTTGATTCTTTTTGTTTTAGGGCATAGTCGCTTTCATGTTTTAGTCGTGATTGCATCGTGCTATTTTGATTTGCAGTAAGTTAGATTAAATTGAGGTTTTAAGATGGCATTGGTTAAATTAGGGATTTACTATGAGGTAGATTAAATTCATTTTTTTACAGTGAGTTAGGGTTAGTTAAATCTATTGTTTTACATAGGTTTCATTGCGCATTCCTTAGGTTAAGTTAGTAGGGGTTAAATCTGTGCCCTAGTTTTATCGAGTTTTCTAGATTAGGGTTTCGTGTCTTTCTGTGATCACATTTAAAAGATTAAAAAATGATGCCCTAAAGTAACAGTCGTCCCCACAGTCATATGGGCATGGTTGATTTCATGATATATTTAAAGCCCTCTTTTTGATTTAATATGACCTTAATTTTAACCATGGAGTTATGCTTTAAAAGTTGATAAAATTGTTGATGATGTCATGGTTAACATGGTCGGAAGTGGGATCGGAATTGATTTAGAGTCTTGAATGTCTTTTATGATTAGTGTCAATTCCATTTTACATCCCATCTCTGATTTTGCTACTAGTAAGAAGCTTTACTTTATAAAAATGTTTACTGGTCGGAAGTGGAAGCGAAACAAAACCTGAATATGAAAACAGAAAATATGAAGGAAACTGAATCAGTTTCCATTCCGGTTCCAGTTCCAGTCACTATTTCACTTCCGACTCCGAGTCCGCTTCGTATTAGTAGAGTGTTCATTCTAGTTCTGACTCCGAGCCTGGTAGTGTTTTGAAAGAAGATTATTTAAGGTGTTTGCTGCCTGGTTCTGCCTCCGAAGTATGTTTAGAAGTTATGATTTGAAAAACACATTTTGAGATATTTCATTCAAAGATCTAATTGGAGCTTTGTTGCAAGAAGGCTCAAAAATGTCAAGAACATTAGGAGAAGCTGCTCAAAGGAGTCAGCCTACAGGAACATCAAAGGTAGGGCCTAAACCAAGGAAGATGAAGCCAGAAGAGTTGCCTTATACCCTGAGGTATAATCACAGGAGTCCTGTTATCAAAGTCAGCAAAGTGGAATCCGATTGGTCAGACATCACTGATACAAACTTGGGCCAGTACAACCTTGAGGAAGCATATTCTGAAACGTTCAATGAGGATGCAACACCTAGAATGAAGAGGATTGTTGAGTCTAGTTTGGCTCATATCACTTTGTTTCCTTTGTCAATCCAGTGCCCGGAATTGATCTTAACAGCAGCCAGTGCCTAGAATCCTACTACAAGACAGTGCATGGATTCTCAGAACAATGTGATTATTGATCTTACTCCTCAAGCATTCCAAAGTATATTCAATGTCCTAGATCCTAAGAACTTGGTGCAGTTGGATGAGGCAGAAGCCTTAGAGAAGTACAACCAGTACAAGGAGTCCAATAAATCTCATTTGAATAAAAGATGGTTGAAGACAGAAAAGAAATCTTTGAGCAAGCTTGCAGACCTGCCAAAGAGGGAAGATTTCTACAAAGAGGTATCAGATATAATCATGATGCTATCTAGAGTTTTTGGGAAGAGAGATAAATTTTGGTTTAAGGAGTGGATGTTTCCTTTCATCCAGACAATCTTAAATGGAGTCCAATAGTTTGATTGGCCTATGATCGTATCTAATGCTATCCATGATCAGCTGACTAACATTAGAAACACTAAGTGTTTCTTTACGACTTCTTATATTGTGTATGCAACAACAAGGTTGGGCATTTTCCCAGGTTTGAATAGAGTGGGCATAATGGGAGTCTTGGATAGAGAGAAGAAAGTGTGGGAGCACTATGACCAGTTGTCTTTACAAGTTTCTGATTCATTTCAGGAGAGTCAATGATGAGTTCATATATGTAGTCATCAACCAATTGAATGGAGATGCAGTGTACAGGTTAAGTCAAGAAGCCATGCCATTCATTGTTAAATGGGGATGTTGGAAAATTCAATACCCCAAATTCACATATTTCAGGTTAGTTGGTTTTGAAGGCCATCCACATCTGCTTCCAAGGTGCTGCAATAAGAGGATAGTGCTAATGGAGTTTCTATATCAGGCTCTTGGAGTTAATGCTCGGTTCGGAATAAAGCATAAAATAGGATGTCACAAGTTCCCCCTGAAGTTGGGTGAGTATGGCTGTCAACACTTGGTAGGAGCAAAGGTGGTCTATAGTGAATTGATACAATTGAATTTAGGTTTATACACAGCCTGTAGGAACTTTGATCCAAAGGGTAAGATGTATGCTTTGTTACCTTCGATGTTTGACAATCAGTTTAATCTATTAGAACACTTCTGGAGTGACCGACAAGATGAACATGATCTAAGAAAGAAGAATTATGAAAGATTGTCTATCTCACTCATGTCAGAGCTTGGTGTTAAAGACAATATTCCTGACAAATTGGTGGATGATGGAATTGTATTGGATCCATCCTATGAAGCTTTGAACATTGGTACCAAGAGCCTAGATTCAATTGATTGGGATGCTGAACAAACTATTGATATTAAGCGGATTGGACAGACAACATTAGATAGGAGTGTGCAATGGTGAGTTTTAAGAAGCAATACTCCTCAAGGACCAGACCCTAAAAAGGGTAAAGGATACAAAAGGATTAAAAGGAAGACACCTGGTCAAGAACCTTTGGAGTTCTTTCCTCCAGATATCGAAGAGATAGAACTTGAGGCGGTAGATGATGAAGAAGAAATATAAGAACAAGATGTACAAAAGGGATCAATTGTTTAAACACCTACATTGGGTGAATCATCTGCACAAGTCCCACTTACAAGGAAGAAGAGTAAAGAAGTTCAAAAGGGAGCTCTTCATAGTATAGCTAAAGCTAGAAAGGGAAAAGCAACTTTAGAGAAAGAAATTCTTGATGTTGGGACAGATTCAGAGGAGACTAAGACAGAGAAAGTTATGTAGGAAAATATGCCTCTAGAGGAGGATAATGAGTAGGTTTTGACACTAGAAGATCAATGGAAGCTATTTGAACAGGCGAAGAAGGATTCTGATGCAAGAGCTGCAACCTTAGAGAAACAAAAGGAAATTGTTGCCAAGGCACAAGCTGAAGTTATACTGCACCAGTAACAATTAAAAGCCAAACAAATTGAAGCTAAGGCAGCAACTGATGAAGTAGAGAAACATAAGAGGTAACAAGAACATGAACTCAAGGTCAAAGAAGAGAATGACAAGTTGGAACTAATACAGAAGATTCATGACCTTGAAGAAGAGAAGGCAAGAAACCAGAGGGAGAAAGAAATCTTGGTTGCTAAGTTGAAACTTGCAGAAGAAACTCATTAAAAAGAAGAAGAAGCAGAAAGATTAAGAAAGGAAAAGGATGCCAAAGAGCTGGTTAAGAAACAAGAAGAAGAAGAAGCAAAGGCAAAAAAGCTTAAGGCTTTGGAGGGAGAAAGATTAGAGAGAGAAAGACTAAAGGCTTTAGAGAAAAACAAATTGGGAAAGAAAGCTCTGGAGAAAGAAAGAATAGAGAAGGAAAGATTGGAAAGGGAAAAATTGGAGAGAGATTGACTGGAGGAAGAAAGATTGAAGAAGGAAGAAGAAGAGAAGAAGTTACAAGAACAAAAAATGATAGAGAAGAGGCTGAAAAGCTGGTGCAGATGCATATAGTGCAAGAACAACAAGATAAATCAAGGGTTGACTCTCAACCTCAGGTAAATGTGCAGCCACCTTCTACTACTATTGCTTTCTCTTCCTCTATGATGACTACTGCTCCAAGTGCTCCCACTTGGTTAAAATTGGACCTGTAGAAAAGGGTAGTAACACCTTCACAAACTCTCAATCAGGAGGATATGATGAAGGGGATTGAACAAGAGAGGCCTAAAAAGAAGGCCAAGATTCCACACTCTACCAGACTCACGGACAAAGGAGAGATTGTTGTTGAGTGTGCCATGCAAATGATAGAAAAGGAGGTAGGGGACATGCAGCTTATAGATTATTAGTTGAGTACTATCAACTTGGGAAGGCCCACTAGGAATCAGTAGATGAACCTGATTGATGTAGTGGCTTCAACAACCAAGTCAAGAATGATAAAAGATAAACAAAAGAAAGATGAGCTTAAGGCTCAGTTAGATCAATTACATTCATTTTTGAAAAGTGTCTCCTCTCCGAGATCACAACAGGTAACGGCCATTGAGACTCCTATTTTTTTAGGCTAAAAGGAGGTAGATGATTTGGTGCAGGTAAGAGGTAAAGCAGAGATGGTAGACAAATGGGTAGACAAGTTGAATCGGGAGGTAGGTGAGGTTTTGGTTGAGGGTTTTGAAGTCTACAAGGGCACTGAATAGTTAATAAGAGAAATGCATCTATATATTGAAGCATCAGAGAAACAAGAAGAGGAGTATAAAGAGTATAGTCAGAAATTAGAGAAAGTAAATACACTACCTTTGACTACTCTTCTTGAATAGTCAATACTTGAGGAAGATACCAAAGATTTTTTTGGAAAAACCTCTCGTATAGTCCGATTCAGAGAAGATTTCTTATGTAAACATAGGAGTGAGATTCAAGAGGCTATTAATAATCTGATTGAATAGTTTGAGGAGCTAGAAGCAGTCATTGCTATCATTGTAGATGTAAATGTGTTAACCAAGGAAGGCATGCCTTTAAGTCAGATCAAAGAGAAATGGGATGAAAGATTTAGAGGACTCATGCAGAAGGGAGATGATGGGGAAGATGTGATGATAGATCGACTAATGGATGTCAAAGAGGAAATAAAAGCTGCTAGAAGAGAGTTGGCAAAGATAAAAGGTATGAGAGGGTTTGCTGCAAAAGAGTTGGAGCAAATTAAGTTTGAGGATAGTTGGGTTGATGGCCCAGAAATAGATATATTACAGCAAGTCTTCGCTAGTTATGATGAGTTCATTGTAGATCTAGCTTCACATGCATAAAACTCTTGCATGCATGACTTTCTTCTTCTTTGCATGTTGCATGCAACAATGACATGTTTTGAGGTGCATGGCATTTTTCTCTTCTATTTTCTATTCTCTAGTTTAACTAAATGTCTAATATAAGAACTCAAGATCAAATTGATTTGAGTTTCCAATAAATTTTTTTTTCCTAAAAAGGTGGATGACTTAAAATAGAAGTGGAGTTCGATTTTTTGTATATCTATAAATACCCTTTGGGTATCATATTGTAAGGGTCAGCTAATTGAGAATAGAATTGGATTACCTGAGATTAGGAGATATAATTTTATAGTGATTACAGAGATACATTGTACTTGATCTTTTTATAGTTAATAGAATTACATGTTTTGCCCAATATGGTGTTAGAATGTTGTATTTATTTGATAAGGCTGATAAGTTATAATCTAATTGAATGCCAATGATTGTGCTAAAGCATGCTAGTTTCTTATGTGGTGAAAGTCATTAGAAGAAACCATATTTAAGGATTATCTTATTAGATTATCATTGAATCAAATTTATTGAAGTCTGTTGATCTATAATCTTGATGATGAATGAATGTGTGTTGTTTTGAAATCCTTGAATTATTTGTGATGTGTAATTCTAAAGTTAGTTAAGCACCTAAAATGTATGCAATGGTATAGATTATTCTATAGATTGTGTCATCTTATGGTTTTCTTGATCTGATTGGAAAAACATTCATTATTGAAGATATATGTCTGGATGCTAGATAACTTTTGTTCATTTTACTGGTTTACTCTATGATCCATATTTTTCTTTTATTTGAAACCCCATTGATTTACTAAAGACAGTTTGGTAAAATGAGTCATTACTTGAATCTTTTTGTTACCAGCACAAGCCCCTTGAATATTATAGTTGCATGAACCGATTGAGTGATACCAGACAGTTGAGAACCAACTACTAGGACCTTGGGAGTTAGCCTACTATATGTTGTCTTTCTTTTTCAGGAGAAATAGAGTAAAAATATTCTATTTTAACGTTGGTTGTGTCATTTTCACCATCAACAACAATTGGAGCTAGAAGGAGGGCTGAAAAGACAACTTGGCTCACATAGGGCCATTCTCTCTAGACAAATATGGAAGGATTCTCAGATCTTCTACTGATCCTAAACCATTGCAAAAATTACAAACCCCGGTAAGACCTAGACCCCATGCTCATAGGGTTTTGATACGTACACTACCACAACCACTCACTCCACCTGGATTCCCACCAAATCCACCTACACCATCACCAATTCAACCTACATCACCACCTCCAATTAGGCATGTATCGCCACCAATCCCACCAATGGCTTACTTTGTGAATAATCCCTCTCTGTTAGGGACTATTCCTGGGGGATTCCATGATTTACCAAAGAACCTAGAGAAGTTATGTCCTAAATACATGCATGGCAAATCGAGAAGTATCGAGGAACACATACAGGAATTCAAAGATGCTTGCACACAAGCTCAAGTTGCTCATCAAGATGTGGTATGTAGATTGTTTCCCTACTATTTAGGAGATATGGCATTTAATTAGTATCTAAATCTGCCCTAGGGATCTATTTAGGGTTGAACAGATTTAGAAAATGCTTTTATTAATCAATTTAGGGTTTATGTAGACCCTACCATATTATATCACCAATTTTCCACCATAAGAAAGGAACATCATGAACCACTTCCCTTGTTCAACACTAGGTTCCAAAGGATGTATCGTAGGCTACAAGAGCCTTTCTTAGTGCTAGAGGGTATGGCCATACAGGTGTATCTGAGGGTTGTTGATCCTTTGATTGGTCTGTTCTTGCAAAGAACTTATCAACCTAATGAGATTGACTCCCTGTCTAAAATTTATCATTTGGCTATCAAATTGCAACAACAGATAAGTCTGCAATCGAGAGGTTAAGGAACAGCTCTTCCTCCCATGAATTTTCAAATGCCTAATCCACCCTTATACAATACTGTCTCGAGGATGTCTTATTCCCAATATGGACCTGCATCTGAGTTACAAGCTCCACCTACTGTGCCTTTCTTCAGAAATGGCATGCAATATCACTCCCATCAACATCAACCTCAACATCAACCTCAAAATCAACCACAACAAATAGGAGGATCAATCCATGTCCATTCCCCATCCATAGTGTAGAATGTTCAAAATGAACAAACTGTTCAATTGACTAGTGAGGTAGTGACTCTCAAAAAGACTCTATCTCAGATGTCTAATGACATGGCACAGCTTAGGTAAAACCCTCCTTCCAACCAAAACCAGAATTACAACAATTAGGGAGGTTATAAAAATCAGGGCAATTACTCTAATTAGAACCAAAATCAGAACACCAATAGGAACTTCCAGAATCAAAACTCCTCAAACCAAAATTATCAAAATAAGAATAGAGGATATAATCAAAGGTTCAACAACAACAACAATAATAGGTAGTGGAATACCAGACCTAACAATGGGGGAGTTCCTCATAATTATCAAACAGGTGAGGAAAGACCACATACTGCTAATGTTGTTGATTTGAATTTTATGACCAATTGGTGTAGGTTGCATGATACAATAGCACATTCTAAGGTCAATTGCCTAGAAATGGAGAAAATTATGAAGATTGCACAGGCTGATGCCCATCCTCCAACGAGAAATTCCAATTAGGATAATGGGCCAGTCAGTACAACAATGACTTATGACACTATTGAAGAAAAGTATCAGTTTCCTAGGCGAGGATATAATGAGCCAGAGGAAGATGTCTATGATGCTCAAGCTTTCCAATCTAAGGGTGGTCACTTTCTAAAGAATCAAAATAAGGGGCCATTCACTACATCTGCACCCCCGAACAACATGGTCCCACCTAACCAGAATGCAAATAATAATCCACCTCCTTTTCCTAAATATCAAGCTAGGAATGATTCAGAATTTGATTTCATTGCAGAATTATAGAGGCAGAAGACATCACTTTCTTTCTTTGACATCATGAAGTGGTGCCTAGCTCAACAAGAGGTGGTATTAAAAGCTTTAGAAGAGGCAGATCACCTCAAAGGGATTGGTAAGGTGACTCTAGCAAAGGAGACAAATGCAGCCATTTATAAAGGTAAAACCAATACCCCACCTTTCTTGTTAAGTTTGAGAATCTTTGGAAAGAATCTTCACAATTGTTTATTAGATTGTAGAGCATCAGGGAATGCCATGACTTTTTCGATTTATAAGAAGTTAGGATTGAGTCCTATCCCAACCAATAAAAAGGTGATTCAATTGAATAAAACTGAAGTCAATGTTATGGGTGAATTAAAGAACATGCATGTGCAGGTTGGATCGGACCCAAGGATCTAGACCTACATAGATATCCAAGTAGCTGATATCCCAGAAACATATGGGATGCTTCTAAGTCGAGAGCTAATGAAGAGCATAGGTGGATATCTATCCTTGGACTTCTCTCACATGTGGTTACCATGGAAAGGAGTTGCCACATAGATAAGAATTGAAAGTGAACCTAGGCTCAAACACGTGATCATAGAATATGATGCTTCAAATGAAGTAGCATTCTTTGAGACCGAGATAGACGTTTACAAACAAGAGGAAGTTCTTACTTTCTCTGTAATTAGTCTTGATGATACATTACCCCTAGATCATAGTGACCCGATGATCTGCATCAACTAGCGGGTCTTAATAAGAAAATTTCTACAGGATAAGTTGGTTTTAGGAGCAGAAACTGATTTGAGTAGTTTGTTGCTTCCTAATTGGTGTAGGATTCACGATCATAATCATTCAGAGTTAACATGTCAATCATGCTTAGATATTCTAAATCATGTAGATCAGCCTCAATGGGTGTGTCAAGATAAACAAGCCCAGACTCCCACCAATGAGTTTTCTTTCCAAGTTAAGGATGCAACTATTCTTACACGGGCTACTCTTTCTCAACAAGAAGGTTCTTCACTAGAAGAACAGACTCAGGTTGTGTATTCTGAAACTCAAGAGGAGATTAAGGTATCCCAGTTCCTATTTGAGACACCTGCCCCAGATACTTTTCCCATACCTAAGGCATTGATGAGAAATGAGTTGGATTGCAACTTAACCCAAGAGGGTGTTCAGGAAGTAGTTGTTGAACAAATTGAGTACATAGAAAAATCCTCAACTGAACTTTGTTCCAAGTTAAATTCTGATAAACAGCTAAAGTTCAAGCCACCACATGTCTCATGTGATTCATCCCCTGTTACTTCTAAAAAGAAAGAGCTCCCAACCAAAGATCAGTTATAGAATCTTAAATTTGATGGTTCTAAATCTAAAGTAGGAAGTGGAGTAGGGATTGAATTAACTAATCCAAAAGGAAAGACTTACTTTGCTTCTTATAGATTGCAGTTCGGTTGCACAAACAATGTGGTAGAGTATGAAGCAGTTGCTCGGGGGATTATGTTTGCTCATAAGAAGAAGGTTACTGCCCTCACAATTATGGGAGATTCTAAGGTGATTGTAAAGCAGGTACGTAGCCAATACACATCTCATAACAAAAGATTGGCTGCATATAGAAATAGGGTTTGAAATTTAATTGAAGATTTTGATGCCTTTAGGATTACTCTCATCCCAAGGGAAGCAAATAAAATTGTAGGTGCTCTTGTTGTTGCTGCTAGTACATTAGAGCCCATGCAAGACTCAAATATTAAGAGTTTTTCAGTAGAGTTGATTTCAGTCCCAACTATTCCTGATAATGTTAGACACTTTCAAGTATTTAATCATGATTAGCAGGGTGATCCCACAAAGCTGGTTTACAATTTATGAGAGGAACTAATTTTTGCTGAAATCACATATTTTTAGTAAATATAATGATTTAAGCCTTTAAAAGTTCCATTTTAAGGATTCTAATTGAAGAGGGTTTAATCAAACCACCTTATATCAAACCCCCTTGAATAGAACCTCGCTAGTTTTAAGCCATATCTATAAATGAGTCTCCTTTACACCTGTCAAAATGCTGATAAAAAATCACTTTTTATTTACCTTTTGGGGGATCAAATGAATTCAATTAAAATTTATTTCAAATGATTATGGTAGTCCTCGAAATGAGCTATCCCACAAATATAATTTTAATATTTTTTGGTTTTATTATGTAAGTGTTTTTTTAGTTTTATTAAACATAGGTTTTTAACTGAAAATCAAGCTCTTTGTTTTTCACATATGCAAAAATAGAAAATTATCAAAATAAATTATTAAAAAATATGTTTGTGCTGGGTATTGATGTCCTTGATCCATTAAAAAAATAAAAATTGAATTTTGATACATATAGAAAAAGTTATGTTGTATACAGTCCGCCTATGTCTGAATTGCAATTGGTTTGACTTGAAAACTCTATTAAGGAAAAAATATTCAATAAAAAACTATGAGACCAAATGAAAGTGCTAGATATCTTAGTTACAAATCTAAATTAGAAAAAATTAGAATTTTATCCTTCATACAAAAAAACTTATGTTGTATATGGTGAGCGTCACTTTTCAAAAATGTTGTTTCCTGAAAAAAACTAGTTTTCGTGGGAGATGAAAAAAGAAGTGCAGTATTATTCCAAAACTTTTGAAAAAAATATTTTTAGAATCTACAGACAAAATGTGATGAGACTCTAGTTTGCATCATCTTCAAATTCCTCACGGTTTAGCCACTATAAGTGCCCGAATGTGAAGATTTAGTTAAAATTAATAATTTCAGTGTCCAATTTGGCCAAAAATTGTAAACCACTATTGTGGGATCACCTAGCATATATTGGCCTTTTTGGAAAATTCTGATGTTTTTGAGGGATAGATAATTGATGAATTTGACAGAGATTAGGGAGATTGGGATTCGGAAAATAACAGTCCAGAAGGGATATTGGATTTAAAGAGCAATAACATCCCAAAAGGGATGATAACATTAGAAAGAATATTTGATTCCAATCCACAAGCTTATCAAAGAGTGCCTACAAAGAGTGAGGGAGGTAAGTATGAATCTGCTAATTTGACTCACTCAGGCCCTGAGAGAAACATTCTTATAGGGAAGACTTGTCCTCAGGAAATTAAGGATGAGATAATCAAAGTTTTGAAATAGAATATTGAGGCTATCACCTGGAGCTATGATAACTTGAAAACTTTTGATACATCTATGATCACACATATGATTCCTCTCAACCTAGAAGCTAAGTCGTTTCACCAAAAACAATGCCTAGTCAATGCATTAATTGAGCCTCTAATTCAGAAAGAAGTGCAAAAACTTTTGGCCTCAACAATAATCTTTCCAATTAGACACTCTACTTGGGTGGCTAATCTAGTTCCTATAAGGAAGAAGAATGGTGAAATTAGATTATGTGTGGATTTCAGGAATTTAAACAAGGCCTCTGAGAAGGACAACTATCCATTACCTTCCCTTGATGAAGTATTGCAAAAGGTTAATGGATCCTAGATGATGTCTTTCTTGGATGGGTATTCATGATACAATCAGGTATTTGTTAGTCATGAAGATAGGATGAAGACTACTTTTACTAATAAATGGGGCACATTCGCCTACAAAAGGATGCCTTTTGGTCTCATCAATGCTGGTGCTACTTTTCAAAGGGCGATGGATGTAGTTTTTAAAGATCTAATAGGGAAATGTATAATCATCTATGTTGATGATTTGACCATCTTCTCCAAGAATAGAGAAGATCATGTTGCTGACCTAGAAAAGGTACTAAAGAAATGTATAAGTTATGGTGTCTCTCTTAACCCAAAGAAATGTGTATTTCGAGTTTCTGAAGGGAAGCTCCTAGGTCACATTATTTCTGAAGAAGGGATATCCATAGATCTTGATCGAGTAGAGGCCATCTTGAAACTGACAAAGCCAGGTAGAAAGAAGGAAATGAGATCTTTCTTTGGAAGGATCAATTTTGTTAGGAAATTTATAACAGGGTTTGCAGAAATTGTCAAACCCCTCAATGAAATGATGAAGAAGGATGCAAAGATTGAGTGAAGTGAAGAGGCTAATTCTGCTTTCATGTAGATCAAACAATCTATATCTGAGGCACCTGTTTTAACAAGTCTAGATTATCCAAAACCCTTCTACATTTATTCTTTTGCTTTTGAACATTCATGTGCAATAGTCTTAACATAGTGAAGAGAAGAGAATGGGGAGAGACCGATTGCTTTTATGAGCTCTCCATTCAAGAATGCAAAAGTAAGGTATTCATCACTAGAAAAGCAAGCCTTTGCATTGGTACGAGCAGTGAAGAAGTTCAAGCATTACATAATTTGAAGTCAAGTAATGGCTATAGTTCCAGATCCAGCTGTGAAGTCTCTTCTAATGCAAAGTGAATTAGGGGAACGAAGAGGAAAATGGATGGCCATTTTACAAGAATTTGATCTAGAGATTCACCCAATGAAACTTGTTCGAGGCCAAGGTTTTTCAAAAGCAATGGCTAAAGTAGACAGAAATATTACTTGCCAAGAGTACACCGTTCAATCATTTACAAAGGATCCCTGGTATACAGATTTAGTTTTCTTCCTCCTCAATAACAAATGTCCAGATGGAATGAATGCTACTCAAAGGAGAGCATTGAGGATGAAGAGTGCTCATTATATTCTCAAAGGAGGATACATTTATAGAAAGAATTTTCAAGGAATCTATTTACGCAGTTGGGATCAACAAGAAACGAAGCATGCTATTTCTAAGTTTCATGGAAGGCATGGAACAGGGCATGGATCTGATGATGCTTTGGCTCATCAGATTTTAAGATCAGGCTATTATTGGCCTTATGTGTTTAGAGATGCACATTAGCACTGCAGGACTTGTCATGTATGCCAAACTTCTACATCTAGAGAAAGAAATCTTGCTATGCCCCTACAACCAGTATATGAGGTAAGGCCATTTGCTCAATGGGCACTTGATTTTGTAGGTGTAATTAATAAAAATTCTTCTGTAGGTCATAAATTAATCTTGACTACAATGGACTACTACACACATTGGACTAAGGCACAACCTTGTAAGAATAGCACTACAGAGGTGGTCATCAAGTTTGTGATAGAGAACATCACAACCAGGTTTGGAGTTCCATTTGCTCTAGTATGTGATAATGGCCCTACTTTTTCTTCTGCTGAGTTTACTTCATGGACCTATGAACATAAGATTGTGTTGAAGTATTCTTCCAATAATTACCCTCAGGGGAATGGAGTGGCTGAGCCCACAAATAAGAACTTGTTGGAAGTTATAAGAAAGTTGTTAGAAACTAATCCTAGGGACTGGGACACCCAGTTGAGATTTTCCTTATGGGCAGATCGAACCAGAATCAAAGCAACCCTAGGGAATTCACCTTTTAAGTTAGTCTATGGCCAAGATCCAATCTTCCCCATTCATTTGCAAATACCTATTCTGAATTTTATGCAGGAGTTTAACTCTAAAGATGATAGGATTGAGGTTAGACTACTTAATTTGTTAAATATGGAAGAATAAAGAGATGCTACTCTGCATCAATTCTCTAAGCATCAGGTTGTTGTCAAATGATGGTTTGACAAAAGAGCCAAGATAAAATCCTTTAGAATATCAGATCTTGTGTTATTATGGGATAAGGCTAGAGAAAAGAAATGAAATCACCAGAAATTTGATAGACTTTGGTTAGGTCCTTATCAAGTAGCTAAAATACTAAGCGAGAATGCTTTTCGTTTGAGTACCTTAACAGGAGAGCCTGTTCCATTACCAAATAATGGTTAGTTTCTCAAGCATTATTTTGGGGCCTAAGGGATCTGATGTTTTAAAATAAAATGTATTATACTGTATCATATGTAATTAAGTCTTTGTTTTAGTTAGGTTTTCTTATTATTGTTTTTTTTGTTTTTGTTTTCTTCGCTTTCTTTTTGTTTATTTTGTAGTGTTTTGTTTCGTTGGGGATTTTTATTTTGTCCATCTTAAAACTTGGGGTTGTTATTCAAAGTATACTATTGGTACTAGGGGAGAAATTGGTTTAGGTATTTTCATCATCATCATTGAAAAGGATTTCGTTCTGAAACTTATGTTTTATGATCATTCTAGTTTGGGTTGGAAACGTTATTAAGGATAGAAGATATATTGTGAATATCTCATGAATTGTGATCAAAGATCTGTCACCAAATTAGAAAAACATATGCATGAGTAAATGCCTATCTATACTAGAATGACTCTACCTTTTGATTCGAGTGAAAAATCTTCCAAGACTATCATGAAATCCATAGTAATTCTTAACCCATGTTTCAGATTTATTATGTTTGAAGTATTGAGAAAAATGCATAAAAGAATTTTCACAAGTGAAGTAAAAAGAAAGAGAGAATGAAAAGAAAGAAAGAAAAGGAAAGCTCAATATCAAGTGGGTAATCAAGTATCTCTATTGGGGCTATGGACGCCTGGCTAGTAGTAGAGCAATGCTTTGAGAGAACTAGAGGTATCTCCATCAGGGCTATGGACACCTGTCTGGCAGCGGAGCAATTCCCAAGATTTTACTGCATGATAGTTAAAGGACTCAACCTATGTAGCTTGAATCTTAAGCTATAGTTGTTCACAAATAGAGAAAGTACTTGCAAAGAATGATGCACAATATAAGCACACACTAAGATTCAGAAATAACTCATGAGCACATACATCTGAGATTCTAGCTCAAACTTATCCTAAAATATCTGATCTTATTCAAGTTAAAGTGTTTATAAGTCAAGTAGTTTTTGGGTGATTGAAATTTTCTTTGGGTATTTTGAAAATGGGTAAACCATTTTCCTAACCGAGTTGCCATTTTTTATGCCTTTCATAACCACCCCATCTTTTGTCTTGGTCAAAATGGCTCCCCCTTTGTTGTTTTTTTTTGGTTTAGTCTATCAGAAACGGAGCTGGAACCAAATCGGGTTCTAAAACTTGAAACAAAGCTCGTTTCGGGCCCCATCTCGACAGTCTTGCTTTTTGATCTTTTGTTTTGTCTTTATTGGAGCCAGAACCGGAGTGGGTATTAAGTTGGTGTTTGATGAAAATTGCAAAATCAAAATCCATCTTGCCTCCACCTCCGCTTTTTCAACTTTTGTTTTAGTCTATGTTCTTATGTTAAGTTTTATTATGTCGGTCTTTTGTTTTCCTTTTTGTGTTTGGTTTCATTTTCTGCTTTATCGGCGGAACCGAAATCGAAACGGGAACAAAGTTAAGAAATTTCTTAAGTTTCTGAATTAGTTTCCATTTCAACTCCACCCCCGCCGTTTTTGGGTTGTTGACTTTTTTATTGAAGTCGCACTGCACTGAAGTGTTGGTTCTCTTTCAGTTTTGACTCCGCCTAATTGCATTTAATGCATTAATGACAACTGCTGGTGTAGGTAAGAACTCTAATTTTACCTTCACTAAGGATTAAATGAATCATTATGATCATTGTTAAGAGATTAAAGAGCAAGGAAGAGCACCAGCAGGGTTCATTTGAGTGAATCGATTGAAGGAGGAGAAGATTATTACTTGCGAATTAGTTTAGAAGGTTAGTTGGGTTTTGTTATGTTCGAGGTAGGGTTTCTTATTGTTGTTGTTCTTTGTTTATTTACTGTTGCGTTTTTGTGTTTATTCATGCTTTGAATCATTTCATTTTAAAGGAATTCGTGGTTCTTGGTATGTTTGTTTGAGTAGGTTCTTGCTTTGTTTGTTTGTCTAGTTATTTTTTTGTTTCTTTTTCTTTTGTTTTTGATTCTTTGTGTTTTAGGGAATGATCGCTTTCATGTTTTAGTCGTGATTGTGTCGTGCTATTTTGATTTGCAGTAAGTTAGATTAAATTGAGGTTTTAAGATGGCATTGGTTAAATTAGGGATTTACAGTGAGGTAGATTAAACTCATGTTTTTACAGTCAGTTAGGGTTAGTTAAATATATTGTTTTACTTAGGTTTCATTGTGCATTCCTTAGGTTAAGTTAGCAGGGTTTAAATCTGTGCCCTAGGTTTATCGAATTTTTTAGATTAGGGTTTTGTGTCTTTTTGTGATCACATTTAAAAGATTAAAAAATGATGCCCTAATGTAATAGTCGTCCCCATGGTCATATGGGCATGGTTGATTTCATGATTTATTTAAAGCCCTCTTTTTCATTTAATATGACCTTAATTTTAACCATGGAGTTATGCTTTAAAATTTGATAAAATTATTGATGATGTCATGGTTAACATGGTCGGAAGTGGGATTGGAATTGATTTAGAGTGTTGAATGTCTTTTATGATTAGTGTCAATTCCATTTTCCATCCCATCTCCGATTGCGCTACTAGTAAGAAGCTTTACTTTATAAAAAAAATTACTTGTCGGAAGTGGAAGTGGAACCGAACCCGAATATGAAAATAGAAAATATGAAGGAAACTAAATCAGTTTCCATTCCGGTTCCGGTTCCGGTCACTATTTCACTTCCGACTCTGAGTCCACTTCGTATTAGTAGAGTGTTCATTCCAATTCTGACTCCGAGCCCGATAGTGTTTTGAAAGAAGATTATTTAAGGTGTTTGCTGCCTAGTTCCGCCTCCAATGTATGTTTAGAAGGTATGATTTGAAAAACACATTTTGAGATATTTCATTCAAAGATCTAATTGGAGCTTTGTTGCAGGAAAGCTAGAAAATGTCAGGAACATCAGGAGAAGCTGCTCAAAGGAATTGGCCTACAGGAACATCAAAGGCAACGCCTAAACCAAGGAAGATGAAGCCAGAAGAGTTGCCTTATACCCTGAGATATAATCACAGGAGTCTTGTTATCAAAGTCAACAAAGTGGAATCCAACTGGTCAGACATCACTGATACAAACTTGGGCTAGTACAACTTTGAGGAAGCATATGTTGAAATGTTCAATGAGGATGCAACACCTAGAATGAAGAGGATTGTTGAGTCTGGTTTGGTTCATATCACTTTGTTTCCTTTGTCAATCTAGTGCCTACAATCCTTCTACAAGACAGTGCATGGATTCTCAGAACAATGTGATTATTGATCTTACTCCTCAAGCATTGCAAAGTATATTCAATGTCCTAGATCCTAAGAACTTGGTGCAGTTGGATGAGGCAGAAGCCTTAGAGAAGTACAACCAGTACAAGGAGTCCAATAAATCTCATTTGAATAAAAGATGGTTGAAGAAAAAATATAAATCTTTGAGCAAACTTGCAGACTAGCCAAAGAGGGTAGATTTCTACAAAGAGGTATCAGATATAATCATGATGCTATCTAGAGTTTTTGGGAAGAGAGACACATTTCGATTTAAGGAGTGGATGTTTCCTTTCATCCAGACAATCTTAAATGGAGTCCAGTAGTTTGATTGGCCTATGATCGTATCTAATGCTATCCATGATGAGCTGACTAACATCAGAAACACTAAGTGTGTCTTTATGACTTCTTATATTGTGTATGTAGCAGCAAGGTTGGGCATCTTCCCAAGATTGAATAGAGTGGGCATAATGGGAGTCTTGGATGGATAGAAGAAAGTGTGGGAGCGCTATGACCAGTTGTCTTTACAAGTTTCTGAGACTCATTTTAGGAGAGTCAATGATGCATTAATATATGTAGTCATCAACCAATTGAATGGAGATGCAGGGCATAGGTTAAGTCAAGAAGCCATGGCATTCATTGCTGAATGGGGATGTTGGTACATTCAATACCCCAAATTCACATATTTCAGGTTAGCTATTTTTAAAGGCCATCCACATTTGCTTCCAAGGTGTTGCAATAATAGGATAGTGCTAATGGAGTTTTTATATCAGGCTCTTGGAGTTAATGCTCGGTTTGGAATAAAGCATAAAATAGGATGTCACAAGTTCCCCATGAATTAGGTGAGTATGGTTGTCAACACTTGGTAGGATCAAGGTGGTCTATAGTGAATTGATATAATTGAAGTTAGGTTTATACACAGCCCGTAGGCACTTTGATCCAAAGGGTAAGATGTATGCTTTGTTACCTTCGGTGTTTGACCAGCACTTTAGTCTATTAGAAGACTTCTGGAGTGACCGACAAGATGAATATGATCTAAGAAAGAAGACTTATGAAAGATTGTTTGTCTCACTCATGTCAGAGGTTGGTGTTAAAGACAACATTCCTGACACATTGGTGGATGATGGAATTGTATTGGATCCATCCTATGAAGCTTTGAACATTAGTACCAAGAGCCTGGATCTAATTGACTGGGATGCTGAAGAAACTATTGATATTAAGCAGATTGGAAGGACAGTATTGGATAGGAGTGTGCAATGGTTAGTTTTAAGAAGCAATAATCCTCAAGGACCAGCTCGTAAAAAGGGTAAAGGATACAAAATGATTAAAAGGAAGACACCTCATAAAGAACCTTTGGAGTTCTTTCCTCCAGATATCAAAGAGATAGAACTTGAGGCAGTAGATGATGAAGAAGTAATACAAGAAGAGGATGTACAAAAGGGATCAATTGTTTCAACACCTACATTGGGTGAATCATCTGCACAAGTCCCACTTACAAGGGAGAAGAGTAAAAAAGTTCAAAAGGGAGCTCTTCATAGGATGGATGAAGTTGGAAAGTGAAAAGTAGCCTTAGAGAAAGAAATTCTTGATGTTGGGACAAATTCAGAGGAGACTGAGTCAGAAAAAGATATGCAAGAAAATATGCCTCTAGAGGAGGATACTGAGTAGGTTTTGACACAAGAAGATCAATGGAAGTTGTTTGAACAGGCGAACAAGGATTCTGATGCAAGAGCTGCAACCTTAGAGAAACAAAAGGAAATTGATGCCAAGGCACAAGCTGATATTATACTACACTAGCAACAATTAAAAGCCAAACAAATTGAAGCTAAGGCAGGAGCTGATGAAGTAGAGAAACATAAGAGGCAACAAGAACATGAACTCAAGGTCAAAGAAGAGAATGACAAGTTGGAACTAATACATAAGATTCATGACCTTGAAGAAGAGAAGGCAAGAAACCGGAGGGAGAAAGAAATCTTGGTTGCTAAGTTGAAACTTCTAGAAGAAACTCACCGAAAAGAAGAAGAAGCAGAAAGATTAAGAAAGGAAAAGGATGCCGAAGAGCTGGTTAAGAAATAGCAAGAAGAAGAAGCAAAGGCAGAAAATCTTAAGGCTTTGGAGGGAGAAAGATTAGAGAGAGAAAGACTAGAGGCTTTAGAGAAAAAGAAACTGGAAAAGGAAGCTCTAGAGAAAGAAAGAATAGAGAAGGAAAGATTGGAAAGGGAAAAAGTGGAGAGAGATCAACTGGAGGAAGAAAGGTTGAAGAAGGAAGAAGAATAGAAGAAGATACAAGAACAAAAAGATAGAGAAGAGGCTAAAAAGCTGGTGCAGATGCATATAGTGCAAGAACAACAAGATAAATCAAGGGTTGACTCTCAACCTCAGGTAAATGTGCAGCCACCTTCTACTACTATTGCTTCCTCTTCCTCTATGATGACTGCTGCTCCAAGTGCTCCCACTTGGTTAAAATTGGACCTACAGAAAAGGGCAGTAACACCTTCACAACCTCTCAATTGGGTGGATATGATGACAGGGATTGAACAATAGAGGCCTAAAAAGAAGGCCAAGATTCTACACTCTAGCAGACTCATGGACAAAGGAGAGATTGTTGCTGAGTGTGCCATGCCAATGACAGAAAAGCAGGTAGGGGACATGAAGCTAATAGATTATCAGTTGAGTAATGTCAACTTGGGAAGGCCCACTAGGAATCAATAGATGAACCTGATTGATGTAGTGGCTTCAACAACCAGGTGAAGAATGATAAAAGATAAACAAAAGAAAGATGAGCTGAAGGCTCGGTTAGATCAACTACATTCATTTTTGAAAAGTGTCTCCTCTCCGAGATCACAACAGGTAACGACCATTGAGACTCCTATTTTTTTAAGAAAAAAGAAGGTAGATGATTTTGTGCAGGTAAGAGGTAAAGCGGAGATGGTAGATAGATGGGTAGACAAGTTGAATTGGGAGGTAGGTGAGGTTTTGGTTGAGGGTTTTGAAGTCTACAAGGGAACTGAAGACTTAATAAGAGAAATGCATCTATTTATTCAAGCATCGAAGAAACAAGAAGAGGAGTATAAAGAGTATAGTCAAAAATTAGAGAAAGTTAATACACTGCCTTTGACTACTCTTCTTGAATAGTCAAAACTTGAGGAAGATAATAAATATTTTGTTGGAAAAACCTCTCATATAGTCCTATTCAAAGAAGATTTCTTATGTAAACATAGGAGTGAGATTCAAGAGGCTGTTAATAATCTAACTGAACAGTTTGAGGAGTTGGAAGCAGTCATTGCTATCATTGTAGATGTAAATGTGTTAACCAAGGAAGGCATGCCTTTAAGTTAGATCAAAGAGAAATGGGATGAAAGATTTAGACTCATGCAGAAGGGAGATGATGGGGAAGATGTGATGATAGATCGACTAATGGATGTCAAAGAGGAAATAAAAGTTTCTAGAAGAGAGTTGGCAAAGATAAAAGGTATGAGAGGGTTTGCTGCAAAAGAGTTGGAGCGAATTAAGTTTGAGGATAGCTAGGTTGATGGGCCAGAAATAGATATATTACAGCAAGTCTTCGCTAGTTATAATGAGTTCAGTGCAGATCCAGCTTCACATGCATAAAACTCTTGCATGCATGACTTTCTTCTTCTTTGCATGTTGCATGCAACAATGACATGTTTTGAGGCGCATGGCATTTTTCTCTTCTATTTTCTATTCTCTAGTTTAACTGAATGTCTAATATAAGAAGTCAAGATCAAATTGATTTGAGTTTCCAAGAAATTTTTTTTTCCTAAAAATGTGGATGACTTAAAATAGAAGTGGAGTTCGAATTTTCTTATATCTATAAATACCCTTTGGGTATCATATTGTAAGGGTTAGCTAATTGAGAATAGAATTGGCTTACCTGAGATTAGGAGATAGAATTTTGTAGTGATTACAGAGATATATTGTACTTGATCTTTTTATAGTTAATAGAATTATAGGTTTTACGCAATATGGTGTTAGAATGTTGTTTTTATTTGATAAGGCTGATAAGTTATAATCTATCTGAATGCCAGTGATTGTGCTGAAGCATGTTAGTTTCTTATGTGGTGAAAGTCATTAGAAGAAACAAGATTTAAGGATTATCTTGTTAGATTATCATTGAATTAAATTTATTGAAGTCTGTTGATCTATAGTCTTGATGATGAATGAATGTGTGTTGTTTTGAAATCCTTGAATTATTTGTGATGTGTAATTGTGAAGTTAATTAAGCACCTAAAACGTATGCAATGGTATAGATTATTCTATAGATTGTGTCATCTTATGGTTTTTTTGATCTGATTGGAAAAACATTCATGATTGAGGATATATGTCTAGATGCTAGATAAGTTTTGTTCATTTTATTGGTTTACCCTATGATCCATCTTTTTCTTTTATTTGAAACCCCATTGATTTACTAAAGACAGTTTGGTAAAATGAGTCATTGCTTGAATCTTTTTGTTACCAGCACAGACCCCTTGAATATTAAAGTTGCATGAACCGATTGAGTGAGACCAAACAGTTGAGAACCAACTACCAGGACCTTGGGAGTTAGGCTACTATATGTTGTCTTTCTTTTTCAAGAGAAATAGAGTAAAAATATTTTGTTTTAACATTGTTTGTGTCATTTTCACCATCAACAGGTTGTGCACTATTTTAGACAAATACCCAAGTAGCCAATTGATTGCAAAAATTCATTTGACAAACAATAGAATGTTTCCTTTGAGAATTCAGCCAGCCTTGAGCACAAACTTTGCACAAGCACAAGAGGTATGAATAGTTATACAAACTATTTTTTAGGTAGAGGTAAAGGATGAGAATTGGCTTTGGCACTTAGGATTCAGTCATTTAAATTTTGGAGGTCTCAATTTGCTTCATAGGAAGAACATGGTAAAGGGAATTCCATTAATTCAAAAACCCGAGAGAGTTTGTGAAGGTTGCATACTTGGAAAGCAACATAGAGAATCTTTCCCAGCAGGGAAATCCACTAGAGCAAAATCCCCATTGGAAATTGTTCATTCAGACTTATGTGGTCCAATGTAGACACCTTCAATAGGTGGTAGTTTTTATTTTCTGACTTTCATAGATGATTATTCAAGGAAGACATGGGTCTATTTTTTGAAACAGAAAAGTGAAGTTTTTAATTTCTTTTGTCAATTCAAATATTTAGCTAAAAAATAGAGTGGTTGTTTCAACAAAGTGTTGAGAACAGATAGAGGAGGTGAATACATATCAAGAGAGTTCTTAAATTTCTGCAAAGAGCATGGAATACACAAACAGTTCACAACAAGATACACACCTGAACAGAATGGTGTAGCTGAAAGAAAAAACAGAACCATAATGGAGATGGCTAGAAGTATGTTGAAAGCCAAGCACTTAACAAAAAAATTTTGGGCTGAAGTTGTATCTTGTGCAGCATATATCATGAATAGATGCCCAACGAAAAGTGTGATGAATATAATCCCTGAAGAAACATGGTCTGGTAAAAAACACAGTGTATCTCACATGAGAGTTTTTGGATGTGTTTCATATGCACATATACCTGATCAATTGAGAAGAAAAGTTGATAACAAAGGAGAGAGATTTATTTTTGTTGGATATAGTGAAGAATCCAAAGCATACAAACTGTTTAATCCATCAACCAAGAAAGTCATAATCAGTAGGGATGTCCAATTTGTTGAAAATGAAGCATGGGATGGAAGTAAAGAGAGTACAGTCAATGTTACAGTCAATATCCCTCAAGATGATAATGAAATTACAGTTCCAGCTAATGTACTTGTCCCTATTCAACCTCAAGCAAGTGGTCAACAATTGACACCAGCAAGTAATACAAGAGTAGCAACAAGAGGACTGTAGATGCCAACCACAGGAAGAACTTCTGGTGCAGGACCTTCAAGTCCACATTCTGCAGATTCAAGTGATTTATCAAATCCAACTTTAGCAAGCATGAGAAGACAAAAAATCAGAAGCATGAGTGATATTTACAATCAAAATGAAGGTGAGAACAATTCTCAACAATTTACGCTTTTTGCATTTTATTCACAAGCTGAAGATCTGATTCATTATGAAGATGCAATCAAGGAAGAAAAATGGTTAACAACAATGGATGATGAGATAGATTCAATAGAAAACAATCAGACATGGGAGTTGAAAAGTCTTCTAAAGGACAAAGGTGTCATTGGTGTCAAATGGATTTATAAGACTAAATTTAATGCAAATGGAGAAGTGCAGAAGCACAAAGCAAGATTGGTGGCAAAGGGTTATGCACAACAACCTGGAATAGATTACAATGAAACTTTTGCGCCATTTACATGCCTTGACACAAGCAGAATGTTATTGGCTTTAGCAGCACAAAATTGTTGGTTAGTTTACCAAATGGATGTGAAGTCAACATTCCTCAATGGCTATCTTGAAGAGGAAGTTTACATTGAACAGCCACCTGGATATGAGATATTAGGACAAGAAGACAAAGTTTATAAGCTGAAGAAGGCACTATATGGTCTGAAACAAGCCCCAAGAGCTTGGTATAGCAAAATTGACAGCTATTTCTCAAAGAATGGATTTACTAGATGTGACAATGAACCAACATTGTATACTAAAGTGAATAATGAAGGTAAAATTTTGACCATATGCCTGTATGTTGATGATTTAATTCTGACTAGGAATCTATCAGTTGATTTGTTCAAAACAAAAATGATGAAAGAGTTTGAGATGATAGACTTAGGTCTGATGAGGTATTTTTTGGGCATTGAGGTAACATAAAATGATAATGGAGTCTTTATTTCATAGGCAAAGTATGCCAATGATGTTTTGAAGAGATTTAATATGATGAATTGTAAGTCAACACCTACTCCAATGGTGACTGGTTTGAAATTGAGCAAGGAAGAAAAAGGCTTAGATGTTAATCCAACTTTGTATAAACAGCTAGTAGGGAGTCGGATGTACCTAACTGCCACAAGACCTGATATAATGTATTCAATCAGTTTGATCTCCAAATTCATGGAAACACCTAAGGAAACTCACTGAAATGCTAGAAAGCAAATTTTAAGGTATATCAATGGAACCTGAAATTTTGGAATCCAATACTCCATAAGATATGAATTTAAATTAACAGGTTACATAGATAGTGATCGTGCTGGGAGAATAGATGATAGGAGGAGCACGTTTGGTTATGTTTTTCATTTTGGCAGTGGTGTAGTTGCATGGGCTTCAAAGAAATAGCCTATTGTTACATTATCTTCAGCTGAAGCTGAATATGTTGCAGCCACCAGTGCATCGTGCCAAGTAGTGTGGATGAGGTGAGTTTTGAAAGAGATTCAAAATGTACAAGTTGAACCTACGAGAATTTTCTGTGACAATAGTTTAGCCATCGCATTGTCAAGGAATCTTGTAGTCCACAAAACAAGCAAACACATTGATACGCATTTTCACTTTATCAGGGAGCTGATTAATGGTGGGGAGATTTCTTTAGGTTTTTGCAAGTCAGAAGATCAAGCTGCAGACATATTTACAAAGGCACTGAGCAAAGAGAGTTTTAGTTTTCAAAGAGAATGATTGGGAATTAAAAATGGCGCGAGTTGTGTTCACGAGGGTGTGTTGGGAATTCACCCAACTCCCGCATTAGCATTTTGGTCAACCCCAATAGTCTTCTCCAACTCTCACCGCCATACCGCACTATCTTTGTCTCCTACTCGCGGTACCGCAGTGTCCACCGCAATACCACAACCTCTCTGCTTACTATCTATGGTTGCACGGTGTTACTGCGATACTGCGGCCTCATCTTTCCGTACCTGCGGTCGCGTGGTGACTATCGCCATACCGTGAGCCACTATCTCCTACACTGTGGTAGCGCAGTTACCGCGGCCACCACGGCCTCTCCTGTCACCCTTCGCGGTAGCGCGGTATCCACCGTGATACCGCGCTAGGTTTCTTTCATCCACAGTAGCGTGGTAGTTGACTTATGTTGACTTTTCTCAGTGATAGTTAGTGGGCTCCTCGTTGGCATGAAAGTATGTTTTTGATAGGACTATCTTTATTATGACTTGGACAAGTTTTTGCTGGCATTCGTAGTTGCCATTAATTGTATTTATTTTGACTTGGCCGTAAACTTTTATAAGTTAGTTGTTTATAATTTTTTAACTGTAGAGGTGAAGTGGAATATGAAATTGCTTTGAAGTAGCAAATAATTTTTTAATGGCTGTTATGTGCTAGTATATAAGATTAATTTTATTTTTTTTGTCTATTATCTATGCGTAATCCTTCACCTATGACTCTGACGGATGCAAACCCCAAGCCCCAACCAACTCCGCTACAAGTGTTAGCTCGAAGGCCATCATATTAAAAAAGAAATGGAAATTATTTACTATTCTGGTAATGGGGAGTCATGCCTCTAAAGGTGGCAGTTAATTGGGATTGTGTAGGCATGCAAAAAGAATTATGGAGAAGCATTAAAGAACCTTGAAATCCCATTGACAGGTTGCAGAGGTGTGGAATTAGAAGCGAAGGGAAAGTTGTTGAAGCTTTGGTTGGTGCATGGGATCCTCCAAAAGAAGGTGCTTAAGATCATCAAGGACCTCATCTCTGATGCCATCTTGGAGGGCTCAACCATGGCCTTCTCCATGCAGGCCATGGACCCTAATCATGTGGTATTCGTCGCCCTTCTCCTGTTATTGTAACATGTCTATGGGCATGAATCTTAACAACATGGCCGAGTAGTTCAAGTGTGCTAGAAATGACGATATCATTACCCTCAGCCTCTCTTCAAGAGCCCAAGTGCCTTTCTCTCTTTACGCATTCATTCCCTTTTAGCCATACTGGATGAAGCCTAGAGATGTTGGAAGAAAATACAACTTTAGTTTGAAATCGACAAGAGCAAACTAGAAAATAAAGATGCCGAGCAAATGAAGCCCATCATTGAAAATTGAAGCCTCAAGAGAAGGATATTAGAAATGTAAAGTCGCGTATGGGATGAGGTTCAAATCACATTGAGTTAATAAAGGACTATAATACCATAATAGAGGATGAGGGTGATGATAATGTTAGGCTGGGGCAGTAGCACCATATTGTCACAGATTTGAGTAGGTATGATTCTGACTGAATTCCATTAAATTCATTTTGGTTTGAAACTAAAATTTTTACTGCATGTTAAAGGTCGTAGAGGTAGAAATAAAAAATATAAATTTCTTTCTACTTTTAAAGAAATCTTTGAACCCTTTTAGCGATTCGTATTATCTTTGATTGTTACCTATTAAACTAAGTTTTCTTAATAGGCTAAACCCGCAACTGGTCCCCCTTCAATTGTAAATACTCTCCATGCGGCTAGGCTGCAGCTCAGACTTAGTCAATAAACTTCCATAGTTTGCACATTATTTTTTGGTTAACCTCTCTACCTCTATCAAAAAATCTGTTGTCCTATTTGTAGAAGTGTGAGTTTTTATGGGTGTTTCGACACATAGGTGAGCAGATTATTGTAAGATTACCCTTGGCTATACGTTCTGTAGAATTTTCCATATTAAATAGGGCATACTTGAGAGAGAAACTTCCAGAGTTCTATATGAGCACTGCCTTTGAAAAACGCTTTTGAAGGACTCATGTTAATCTCGTTGATGAATTTAGCATCAAGCAAAACTCAACCCTTGAATCGATAAGTTATACTGCATTAACTTGTACATATTGTAATCTCCAGACTTTTAAGTTTGACGAGAGATGGCCTGATAGTCGTGCAGGTCCCATGATTGGTTTTTAACGACGTAACTCTCCTGCATTAGAATTTATTTTGTAATTTTTAGTAAGATGACAGATTTACTCACGCCCAACTGAGACTCCGTCTTAGCAACCATGCCTCTGAATATCTTTTTTTAATAATTGATAAACAATAACCAAGAAAAGCATCCAAACAAAAGATCATATATATTAACAAGTGATGTATTTATTGAAGTATAGACAAGGCAGATGAATGGTTGGAATTCTTATGTGCCTTGTTCTAATAGAATTCCTCAATGTAATGTGTTTCCATAAACTGCATTCGTACCAATCTTAGCATTTCCAAATATAATATCTGACAAAATACACCTTCCATTATGCTTAATTAATTTCCAAACTCCTGTCCAACTTATGCATGGCACTAGAAGACGTGGAGTCCAGATTTACACTCGTTAAATTATTATCTTTTAAAGATTTTTTTTTAATACCTTATATTTAAATCTATTTTTATATATATAAATTGGATGGTCGGAAGGAAGGAGGAAATTCATATAAAAGGAAAATTCAGTTATAAGTAGAAACAATAAATGCAGAGCCTAAATGATGAATACACACATTGAGCACACAAATATAATTAATTTGTATCAGGCTGCATACTTTAAATACTGTCACCTAACTTTAGTTATTGCATATAGATCTACAAGGTAACAATGTTTTGAACTGCATGTTACTATAGTTTTTAATTTCCGTAGGTGGCTCAGTTTTCACACAATAGTGCGTGCCTTGGGTAGGGCACAACTTTTGTAAGTTAAATTATTAGTTGATACGAATATTTTTACATTTTAAAGATACTTGTTGAAACTAATCAAGTCCTAGTAGGATTCTTGTTTGTTTGTTAACAACAATTATCTAGTTTCCTTATTGATGAATGGGTAATGATCTATTTTATATATGTATAAAAGTAAATATTAGATATTGCATGGAAATGAAAGTAGTAATGCAAGAACTCTAAACTTTATGAAATAGAGAGTAGGTATTAAAATACCAATGCATATTAAAAGCTAGTTGCAAGTTAAGTGATGAATCAAAAGTTAATATATTTACAATTGTATGTCATAAAACTTTAATATCTTATCAAAAAGGGATGGGGTGATGATTTGATATAAAAATCACTATAGTAATACATGAAAATTTTGATTTTGTGGGAGATGTTAATATGATCTTTTGCATGAAAAGATAGTGAGAGCTTTCTTATTGTGATTCTTATGTTTGTTATTGTAATAATGAGTGATTTCTTATTGTGATTCTTATGTGTGTTTCTATATTAATGAGTGATTTTATACTATGATTCTTATGTGTGTTACTATATTCTTGTGTGTTTGTGGAAAGCTATCTTTTGAGGTAGGTGTCGAATATGGGTATCAAAGATCATAGATTATGTCTTTTTTAGATCTACTTTTATATTGATGTATACAACATTATGCTTGACCAAGCTTCTTTATTTCTTTATATTGATCTCTGCCATATCCTAGTATCAATCATAGCATGTTTTGGTATGATAGAAATACATGTAGGTATAATGGGCATGCACTAGATTCCATCCTGTATATAAATTTATTTTTGCTAAACATCTTGTGTAGGGTTGGTGGTTCTTCATGTCAGGAAGAAATCTCAAGGGAAGTGTAAGCTTAATGGTTGGACCAAAAAAGTTCTTGGACCATGTTCTTGTCACCTGATTTGTATATGACCTATAGAGGGTCGATGGCGGTCAGAGACTCTAATTTTTGCATCTCCCCATTAATATTAACTAAATTTTGATATATGTACTTTCAGTTTGTATAAATTTTGTGGATGATTCCAATGTACATTTACAATGATTGTACTTCCATTATATTGTTATGACTTGTTGGAATTGAACTGTCTAAGTCAATCATTGTATCTCAATGCTCTTTGTATTTATGTCCTATGTAAGAATGTATTATTGAATAATGGCGTTCTATGTAATGAGGATATTTCTCTTGAATTATTGTAAAGAAAAGTTATTATTTCCAATAATGTTTTATTTATTGTTATTTGAGATCCATACATTACATTTGGCATCAGAGCTCTAGGTTAAACACTAGGGCCTCAACCTACTATGCCAAGATGCAAAAGTTGATGCCATGTAAATTCATAACCATTATGGCAGCACTGTTATCTCTTAGTTATGTATTGTCCTCGTGAATTTTAGTGCTTGGTGCATGATTGTGAAATTACTTGTTTCGGTGAGTCATTGTTTGATTCCTTGCATGGGTGCCTAGGGTGGCATTTAGTGATTTCAATGTGAACCAACTCATGCAACATATTGATGAGGAAGATCACCTCCTCTGATTTTAGTGTAATTGTCAAGGATGGAAAGATACTCTTAGATAGTCTCATGAGTGGGAAATGATCCCTATTTACTTTTTTTCTCATCGTGTGAGAGCTTTAGACGGGTCTTTGAATGTGTGTTTGTGTTGTTGGTAACCAGTATTTTTGCCATTTTTTTCTAGTATGATATGTTTGAGAAATGCCTTCTAGTGAGGGTTGGATAGACCCTTGAGTATTCAGATAACTGCTTTCATATGTGATTGCTATCTTTATTTCTTGATTGTTGATAAGTTTGAATGCATGGTGACCCTTGAAGTGGTCTTGATAATTCTTGTGTGTTCTCCTTGAATGTATGCATATCGATGCATGCCAATGTTTTGACTCATGATAGACTATTTTGAAATTCCTTATGTGACATGCATTGAAATAAATGTGAGTATTCTTGAATTGTAAAATATGTTCTTCTGATAATGTTGCCTAGGGTATATTATGCAATATTATCATATGCATGAAGGGATTATGTTAGTGCATGGATATAATGTTGCATTATTCTAATAGAATGTTTGGTTCAATGACTTATGTCCCCAAATCATGTTGTCCTTCAAATTATCATAAGAACCTAGATGGGTAATTGGAATTTGTTTCCTCTTGCATGAGCTGCATGTTTAATTGTTAAAAAAAATTATGCTTATTAGTCTAGCATTATGTTAAAATTTATCTTAAAACTCAATTGTAATGTTCCTTGTGAAAGAGATAGATTTATTTTGTTTTACCATGTAATGTGAATAATATGAGTGGTATTGCAAGTAATTATAAAAATATTTGTGGAAGTGGTACTTGGGTTAAGCCCTAACCTTATGTCGATAGATTTTGTGGATATCATACTAGACCTTGCACCCATATCCTTGCATTATAATGTGATCATGTTGAGATGAAGTGTATGAGTTAGTGTGGTTCTCATTAGGATTGGTTGAGTGAAATTGATGGATTGTGTTTGTACTATGTTTGAGCATACTCTCTCTAACACACTTTGGAAGTAGTGCCCTAAAGTGTCATGTAGCCGTCATTCCCTCGAATGTGGCTAACCTTAGTCACACAATTTGTGTATTTATGTTTCCATAACTGATTATTTATTTTGATTATTGATGAACTCTATCATTGTTACTCATGGATCAACAATGAATTTTTAATTTTCTTCATGAATAGAGTAGTCACCAAATTTTCCTTCTCTATTTTATAGCCATTGGTCACACTTGACTGATTGTTTCATTATACAAATTTTATGATTTACTAATGGAATTGATAATTCTTCCTTTTGGGTTGTATTTTTTTTATCGTTGTGGTGGCTATTCTATTATTTAAAAATTGCTTATCCTATTCTATGTAATGTGTTGTTCCCTATCATGTTCGTAATGAACCCTTGATAGAATGTACAATGGAGTAGATGGCGAAGAGTGTGCTAAGTCTTGGTGTTCGTATTAATTATCTAATAAATTGCATCAAGAATATTGTACTTAATGAAATAGAAGTAGATTTTTTTAAATAATTGTACTCCTGTGGTGACTTCGGTGTGTGTGAATATCCTTATGTTTGGAATTAAGTAAGGTGTATTCAAATCTTTGTACAAAATTGTTTATGAAATTATATGTTCTTTGCATGAATTCAAATATGTGGCTATTTTTGTTTTCAATATTCTTGAATATGTGATCTAGTAGATGGATATATGTGATTAACTCACCAACTGGATTTATTCTTAATATTATGCATAATACATTATGTTATATATATCTACTCTTGTTAAATGGCTATTTGATGTTATTTTGATGGATTTGGGATCTTTTCCTTGGTCATTTAAAGGTGATCCTAGCTTAATACTAGAAGTAGATGTAGTTCTATTTGAGGAATTGGTATCTTGTGAAACCCTAATGGATAAATCTTGTGGTGGTCGTTGGTCTTATTTTCAATAATGAATTTTTGATCTCGCTGGGTTGTTTTAGTAAGTGTCATGATAGAGAAGATTTGAATCTTGATCCTATTCCTTATGTTCAATTGTTTTAAATTGCTAAGCTTTGATATTTGGGGATTGCTTACACCTTTTAGAGATATTTTCCTAGAATCTTGCATCTATGAAATCTTGCTTTATTCTTAGTTGATCTTGCAAATGGTGGAGCTAATTGTTTGTTTGTAACATCAAGTGTAAGGGGAGCCAGTGAGAATAGTGTGGCAATCGCTAAGATGGTTGAGTACATAATGATTGGTTCAAATGAATTTTTGGTGGAAGCATTCACTACTCTTCTAGAGTTGCAAGTAATATGTTGGTGGCTAGACTTAGTGAGAATATTGATTGGTTATGTAATGCTTATGGATAAATATGATTTAGATTAGATGAAATTTTAAATTCTTGAAATTTAAATTGAAATAAAAGTTGAAATAGAAATAGAAATTGAAAACATAAATTGATGGTTAATTTGGATGTTTAGAAATGGAATCTAAAATGTCATCATATTATTAATATGAGCTTGATTTCTATCTACTTTGATTTTGGTTTATGGGCTAATGCTAGTGATGAAAATTTAACTGCAAGTGTGTGTAGGTACAAGTCGAAGACAAGAAGATTGTTGAAGTAGGGGTGTTTAGCCAATTGACATCGATGAGTATGATGAAATCTTGCACACACCACATAGGTTAAAATGTTTCACATTTTTCATACAGTTTGGTTGTGCATTCAATGAGTGTATGCTTTGTATTTGCTTGAATGTTCTAATTTTACTAATGCATAATGTTTTAGGATTACTATGTCATGAAAGATAAATGATTTGGAAAGTTAAAAATTATGTTATATGATATTTTGTGTGCATACCATGCCACTTGATTTTTTGTACTGGGATACTTGTTTAGCATATTGTGATACTCTAAATTACTTTAGTAATAATACATTGAGATGATGTCTCTTCCTAGAGGGGAAGTATGTCACATCTTGTTTTCTTGCATAACTAAAATATTAAATTGAGAAAGTTAAATTAATAGGAAAATTAAAATATGTCTTTTGAGTATTGAATGTTTGGAAAAATAAATAAATAGAGAATACTGTTTTTGTTAATAAATTTTTGGATGTAAATAGTTTTAATATGAGTTGCATAATTTATTAAATATATATAATATTATTATTATATAAAAATATTTAAATATATAAAAGATTTGACATTTAATAGCTTTAAATTATTATGTAATTAAATTAAGTATAGATGAAAATTAAAAGTAAATAAATTAAGTTAATTTAAAACTAATTTTTAAGTTTTTTAAAATTTTGTAAACTATGATTTTTTTATGTAGTAAAAGCATTAAATTGCATGTTACATGTAGAGGGATTATTTACAGAAATTGATATTTGAATGAATAAATGGCCATGAAGGTCACCATATTGAAAAATAAATGGAAGTTATTTACTATTCTGGTAATGAGGAGTCGTGCCTCTAAAGGTGGTAATTAGATGGGGTTGTGCAAGAATACAAGAATCATCATGGAGAAGCATTGAAGAACCTATAAACCTCATTGGCAAGTCACGAAGGTGTGAAAATATAAATGAAGGTAAAGCTGTTGAAGCTTTGGTTGGTGGATGGGAGCCTCTAAAAAAGAAGGTGCCTGAGATCATTAAGGACCTCATCTCCAATTGCATCTTGGAGGGATCAACCATGATCTTCTCCTTATAAGCCATGGACTGCAATCATGTGGTATTTTTCACCCTTCTTCTATGATCGTAACATGTCTATGGGCATTTAAATCTCAACACTATGGACAAGTAGTTCAAGAGTGCTAGCAATAACAATATCATTACCCTCAAGGATAATTATGGTGGTGACACTATTACCTTCTTGTTCAAGAGCACAAGTAAGTTCTTTTCTCTCGTTATGCATTCATTCTCTTTCAGCCATAATGAATGAAGCATAGAGCTACTGGAATAAAATACAATTTTTGTTTTAAAATTGATGAGAGTAAACTAGAAAATAAAGATACAAAGTAGATGAAACCCATCAATGTAAATTGAAGCCTGAAGAGAAGGATATTAGCAATGGTAAGCCACGTGTTGGATGATGTTCAAAACACATTGAGTCAATAAAGGACTATAATACCATAATAGAGGATGAGAGTGGTGATAATGTTAGGATGGGGTGATAGTGTCATAGTACCATAGATTTAAGCAGGTGTGATTTTGATTGAATTCTATTAAATTACTTTTTGTTTGAAACTAAAACTTTAACTACATGTTCAAGGTTATAGAGGTGGAAAAAAATGTAAATCTCTCTACTTCTAAAGAAACCTTTAAACCCTTTTATTGATTTGTATTATATTTGATTGTTACCTATTAAACTAAGTTTTCTTAATAGGCTAAACCACAACTAGCCCCCTCTTCAATTGTAAATACTCTTCATGTGAGTAGGCTTCTGCTTAGACTTAATCAATAAACTTCCACAATTTTCACATTGTTCTTTGGTTAACCTTTGTACCTCTATTTGAAAATCTATTGTTCTACCCCTAGACTTGTGAATTTTTATGGGTGTTTCAACACATAGGTGAGTTGATTGTTGTAACATTACCCTTGGCTATACATTATGCAGAATTTACCAAGTTAAATAGGGCATACTTGAGAGAGAAACTTCTAGATTTTTGTATGAGCATTGGCTTTGAAAAATTCTTTTGAAGGATTCATTAATCTCGTTGATGAATCTAGCATTGATAAAAAATCAGCCCTTGAATCGATAAAATTATACTACATTAATTTCTATGTTTTGTTTAGAAAAGGGGATTCACTACTCCCAATTCTATTGGACACAGAAGATCCTAAAGGGAGTGAATTACCCTTAACTACCTCAAAATGCCTAATAAGTGAAAAGGAAGGGAAAACTGGACTCTATTTTCCTTATGTTTTATGATAGAGGTTTTTAGGAAATGGGTGAGCAAACCATAGAGGTCTTAGACTATAAACTCACTAGCTCTCAGTTAGAGGACACTAGTGCATGAGTTGCACTTCAGTGCACCATGCTAACATATTAGATGCACATTAGTGTCTCATATAGACAAAGAGTCAGGATTACAGAATGAAACTCATGGGGTATGCTAATGATCGAAGAGTTCAAATTTAATATTTTAATAGAGAAATACAAAAATGCAAAAAACAACAAGAACACTATAACTTAAAAGGATAATCTATTCTAAGAAAAAAATGATGAATAAAAGAGAAGAATAAGGCCAACTCCCTAAAGGTCTGGCTCTCCAACAAGCTTCTCTTAAATAGATTATACCTACACACAAAGTGAAGGAAAAATGTTGTGGCTGTGTTTTGGAGTTTGCCTCTATCAAACCCTTGTTTTAGCGTTTCCACCTCCACGGACTGCCAATAGACCACAAGATATAGAAATGATAAAGAAATAGAGAGAGTAGACATAAGAAAGTAGAGTGCAAAGATAATCTAGATGCTACTTCTACAAATAAGCAAATAATAATATCAAGTTTCCATAATCCTGAACCGTAAAGAAAGGTGGGGGTTTAATTGCTCTATCTTTCTCTAGGTCATTTAATTATGTCCTAAATACCCTAATTGGATTGACTATCAACCTCACAAGGTGAGTCAATTCTCAATTAGGAGGACCTAGGAGGGGGTTCTTTCAGCTTTTAGGGGTTCACCACCAAGCAAATCCTTGGAAATGACAAATAAGAATTCAACCTACAAACCCTAGTAATGCAAGCTAAATGAAGGATGAAAATGATGGAGTTATGTAACATCAAGTTAGGATATGTGTATCTGGGAATTTTGGAGATGTGATGAGGATTCTAGAAATGCACAAAAGCTGCCAAAATAAGAATGGGAGGACAAAGATGCCCTTACTATTATCTTAGTCCCGCTAATGTTTTTCGGGGCAGATGCACAATCTTTGGATCTTGAAACAAAATCTCAAATAATTTCTGGAAAATGACCTCAGGAGGACTAAGACACCCTAGGTGGTGAGGGTATATGTAGGATCATGATGGGCCAAAAAGTGATGATATGTAAGTGATATGATGGCCCATGTGGTTGACAACTTTTTTTTACCCAAAAGTGATGAAATGAAAAGGGTTTTTAGAGGCGATTCTCATCTTTCCACCAATATAAATTATTCTTTACTTTGAATTTAATAAATTATTATATTTATTTTCTATTTGAATTACAACTAAAGTCCTAATTGATAGGATGATTGGAAAACATCTATAGCTTTCAAATGGTATCACATTTTTTGAATCTGAAACATGTGTCACATTCAATGCTTTGTATACTATAGGATTAGAAAAAAAGAATTGAATTTCATGAATTTTTGACCAAGTTAAGGTGGATAGACATATGAGTTTTCATATTTTCTAAAATTTGTAATAAAAAAATCATAATTAAATATATACTAGGAAAAAAATTACAAAAAAATATGCATCACATTGGGACATGAATCCTCTACTTATATCTAAAGTATTATAAAAAAATATTATCATTTTTTGTAATTAGGGTGGTCAGACAAACACCTACTTCATATTTTTTCCTTAAAATTTAAGTATTACTGCATTGAAATTTCAAATTTTAACCAAATAGATTGTTTTTTAAAGAAAATAAACCTAGTAGTTTAGAAACTACATTCAATTTTTTACAAATTATATTCTTACATATTTTTGAAATAATATAGATAAATTATTCAAATTTTTATGTAAAGTTTCCTAACTCTGATTTTTTGAATTTTCATTGCCACTTAAGGGCATATTGTTTCCATGATGATCCTGCACATACCTGTGACTTAGTCCCGTTCTTGATTTCTGAAAACTTTGAATGTGCTCCCAAGCTCCAAGGTCTACACTTTTTTCTTCTCTGATCTCAGGTTTTGAAACTTTCAAATTTGGCCTATAGGTGAGTTTTCGTGAAGATGACAACTTTGTAATTCAGCATTGCAACTTTGCACTTCATGTGATCTTCAAGTCTTCAACCTAAATTTGTAATCAAAAACATACAAGAGAGGAAAAACTTGTTGATTGTTAGTAAATTGGGGTTTTCCTTGGTCAAACCCCTTGTTGGTAATTAAAACTTGACATGAAATACAATAATGAGGGGAAATGATGAATGAACAACATGCAATGTTACAACTCACCAAACCTTGTTATAAAGTCTACAAACTTGTGTGAAGTGGCTAGCATGAATGTAGATCTTAAATCAATGGAATGCTTTTATAGATCTTGCTCGAATTGTTTGCTTGAATCAAAACCCTACATCACAAATGTTAGCACAAAAACACACATGATGCAAGAATCTCCTTTGTGGTCACTACATCAAATCCCTCTGATTTCCTCCATTTTTTGCTTTGTGTTTTGCTTCCACCCACTCTTTTAATGTATTTTTTGGTTTTTTTTTAAAAAGTCGATGCTATTTATCAGGATGGCACAATTTTAGGCACTTATTGCACCGATTAGTACAAGTCAATGCTAATTTAGGTGTTAATTAGCACCTAAAGTAGCATTGTATTTAGTGCCAATATTAGCTTTCAATTCAACTTCGAGTTTAGCACTGAATTAGACACCCCTATGTCGAAGAGACTTATTTATATGTCTCATCGACAATGTAAAATAGTGAAATGTCAACAAGATATAGGCATATCGAGGAGAGAATCACTTATGTCACATCGAATTGAGGTATGTCTACAAGTGCTCAGAAAAACACAACTCTTGGATATAACGAAGAAATGTCAATGAAACATTGAGATATTGGTTAGATAATATTGTCTCATCAACACTCTTCAAGTAATGATCAAAATCATAGACCGTTATATCACTGAGAAGGTGAGAAACATATGCATTAGAGTGGTGTTCACCACAACCCCGCAAAAAGAAGCCTTGAGCAAGGTGGTAGTGCAGTAAACAGTAGAAGGGAAGGGGAAAACACCGCTCTACTGCATTGATAATCACAAGTCTCCTTGACATGGCAGAGTTACACTGATATATATAAAGAAATACCGCAGAAAGAAAATATTGATGAGACAGTGGCATATCGACAAGAGATATTAACTTGTCTCATCGACACCAGAAACCAACATTAGAGGAACATAAGATCTAATGTCGATGAGACATTGAGATATTGGTAAGACAAATAAGATTGTCTCATCAACACTCTTCAAGTAATGATCAAAAGCATACACCACTATACTATCAGGAAGGTGAGCAACATATGCAGTAGAGTGGTATACACCGCAACCCCACAACAAGAAGCCTTGAGCAAGGAAGTAGTGTGGTAAATAGCAGAAGGTAAGTGCAAAACACTGCCATACCATAGTGGGTATAATAAAAGATGGCACGATAGTATGGTATTAATCATGGCATCATTACAATTTACATAAATAAATGCAAAAAATCACATCAGTTGCCAAAATTAAATGCTATTAAATTATTAAGAGTTGGAAAAACTAATATGACTGTATACCGTGCCATCCAAACATAACTGTGTTTTCCTAATATCACACTCAATTGCAATGCACTAGCATGGAAGGAGCTAAGGATACGAGAAGAATAAGTCATGCAAGCATGAAATACTTGGGTAAGTGCACGAAAACTCTCTGAAAGAGCTCTGTTAATATAAAAAATCTGTCAAGGTTTTATCGTTTGAAGCCATAGTAGAGAAAATTGAAACATGCCTCATAAAATAAAATGATCAAAAGTAAAAGAAATTTGGTCTACAATTAGAGATGAAGAACCTAAAGTAAAGAAGAAAGCACTACGTCCTAAAACAAAAAAAGCAGAAGTAAAAGAAATTCAGCGTAAAATGAAAGATGAAGAACCTAAAGTAAAGAAGAGAACACTCCATCAGTCCATATTAGATATACTTCTAGGGTCTACTAAAGAGGGTAATAAGAATTTTCTTGTAGAAACCGCACAAAGTTGTAGGGATGCCCTCATTTCCAAATCTAGATGGGACCTATTTTGGTATTTTTAAATTAAGAGAAATGAGAAGATTCTAGTGTCAAATGCTTGGATGTTGGATATAGCAAGGTTCATTATCCCAAATGTGTTTGTTGATGTATAATTTATCAGACTGCTAGCCAAACTCTATCACTCATCTACCAAAATAGTAAGGTTTCTGAATGACACAGTATTGGTAGAAGTAACCAGAAAATCCATCATTGAGTGTTTTGGGTTAAACAAGCAAGTTCTAACCAAGATAAACCTACAGAAAAGTGAGGAGGATTAAGCTAGGTTAAAAAAGATTTATAGAAGTGATGAGGTACCCCTATATATGAAAAGAGGCATTGGTAATAGAACATTCCCCACCTCTACTACCACTACTAAACCATTTAATGTGACAAATTTCTAGTATTACTTTGTGAATACATATTTAGCTCTTTGCAAAGTGTTGGGGATAGATGCTCAAGATAAAATGCCAATAGGCCTAATGATGATGTCCATGAGAATTCAAAACCCTGAAACTAATATTGAATATGACTTTCCTTCATACCTTGAGAAGGTGTTAGATGATGAATTCTCCCAAGTTATAGAGGATAGATCACTTATTACATTTAGACACTATTCCCTACTATGTCATCTAATATTGCACCAAAATAGGAACCATTGGAATAAAAGAATGGACTTGGCTACATTAGATGAGCAAGGGAATCCCACACCTATCCAGAAATGGTGCTATATCTGGGACAGTCGATGCAATAATTCAAGCTTTGTTGTATTCTACGAAGATTTTGTACACAAAATCCTTCGAGTTCTTGGGTATACAATGCCAATATTGTCAAAAAAAATGTTACAACTAGTGAGACCTTTGGCTAAGACCAGAGCAAGGTCATACACACAATTTTGGAGATTGGTTCTTCCTCCCAAAATTTACAATAATAAGAGTTTATGGATGCCCTATTGCTCCACACATACTGCCAAAGTTTGTGCCCCTCAAATTAGAATTTCTTGAATTTATGTGGCAAATGATGTGGATGGAGAAATATGTAATGCACAAGCAGAAGAAAGGCACTTTCCTGCCAAACCAAACCAAGTGTGAAGATTGGACAGTAGGCTCGAAAACACTAGAGGAGTTATAGTATTATTTTAAGACAAGATATGTATTGAAATCTGGAAAAGAAAGAGCCTTTGACCATGAAAATCATATGAACAACATAAGGCACAATCTTCTTACCAAAATGGCAGTGCCACACCAAGTGGATTTTGAAGAAGATTTCATAAGGAACTACATTACTTATAATGATGTATTTAATAGAAGGAAAAAATGGGAATATATGAAGAAGCTTGAAGAAAGGACAAAGTAGAGGTCCAAGGATTTCCTAGGATACTTTGTTTAGTTAAAGGACCCCATCAAGAGGATAGAATTGATAATTGGTAGATTTGAAGACTTGTACATACAGAAGGAAGCATATCTCAAAGAACATGATGGTGGTGCAACTACAAAGCATACCCCAGGTGAAACCTATGAGCCTCCCATGGAGCAATTACCTCCCAAAAGACAAAAGAAAGGAAGCATTGAATAGTTAGTACCTTATGAGGATACTAAAGAGATGGATGATATTGAGGAAGTGGCTAGAGTACTGTAGTCATTGATAGGTGATATTGAAGTTGATCAACCCTTCCTTGAGACCAGTGCCCATAAACATGTAGAAATGATGGGTGATGTAGAAAAAACAAGTACAGAGGTACATGAAGATGAAATGGAAATTGCAGCCAAGAGATTCATAGAAGATTATGAATTCATTAAGAATCCCGAGTTTAAGGATTCCTGGATGAAGATGAAGATAAAAGAATTTCAAGAGAGGATGGAATCAGCTGAAGTAAGAATTGAAGAATCAAAGAAAAATGAAATGATAGCATAGAATTTATAGGAATTAAGAGTTGACAACATTGACATTAGCCTCCAGAAGGCTAGAGAAATGGTCTTGAAGAGAAATATGCTCATTTTCCCTAGCTTGGAATTAAAGAAAATGTTTATGCTTGATCAAGTGCAGGCACACGAAGATCCAATGCTAGTTGAATAATTTGACTCCAATGAAGGTGTGAGTGGAACTGGGTATAACCCAAAGATTGAAACCCTCACCATGTGGATCAAACAAAAGAATACACAAAATCAAAACTATTGGATATAATTCAAGGGATGAAAGAGGCAATGATGGTAAGGACAATACAAGATACCACCCCTTTGGAGACAGCCACAATGACCATGCATTTAGCCATGTTCACTCGAGCAACTGTTAAGGGATTAGAAGACAAATTGAAGGAGTACGAAAAGGAATAAAGGTTCCTAAATGATGAAGTTAATAAAATGTTCATGGAGAATATCAAATTGAAAGAACAATTAAGAGAAGGACCCTCACAAAGCAAGGATATGGTGTTATACAGGCCTCTTATTGCTCCAATAGATATTGTGAAGAATATTTATGCAGAATAGGTAAAAACTCTAGAGAAGGAAGTGGATGATGTAAAGAAGGCCAGCATCAAACCCAGGATGAAGTGAAAAGATGAATTTGTGAAATTATGCAAATGATTCTTGAGCACAGGATTAAATCAGTTATGCATAAACTGGAGAATGTGCATGATATCTATAAAACACTTCAGCGGGCAATGGATCAAATAAAGACACATATGCTTGTATTTGATCCTTTGTTCAAAAGGTGTCAGCCTATTCACAACACTTTGGCTAAGTTATGCAAAGTTCTACAAAGAAGTCTTGATGCACCCACAACATTAAAGCCAACTAAACAAAATGTGAAGATGATTACTAATGAATTTCAGTATGTATAAGGGTTTGATAAAAAGATTGTAACACGAATGGATTTATTCCATACCTGGAAATAGTGGTATATTCTAAAATTGTGAGAGATGGTGATCAGTTGAAGGACTTGGATAAGTGGAAGAAAGAATTCAATCAGGATGTTCATAAGTGTGTTACTCATATACAGGAGGATGATGATACCAGTCTTCCTAGGCTAAATCAATTCATGGATGGGTTGATTGTTCTTGATACGGATTACCTAAATTTTGTCAATGATACAAAGGAATTACTAGATAGTCGATGGAAAGCTCATCTTGCAAAAATCCAAAAGATCCAAGAATATAAGTGGCCATCAGATTTTACGGTGTATCAATGGGAGGAAAAGTATTTGGTTTTAGAAGAATAGGACACTGAGGCAAGAGCATTTGGACGTTCATCATGGAGAGGAAGGATTTTCTAGATCAATGATTAGGGGTCTTCTACATTGAATAATGGAACCATATGTCGAAATGTCTTAAGTCTTGTTATTTCCTTAATTATGCTAATTAAATAGTTGTTAGTTTCAAAAGAATAGGACACTAAGGTGAGAGAATTTGGATGTTCATCATGGAGAGGAAGACTTTTCTAGATCAATGATCATGGGTCTTCTACGTTGAATAATGGAACCATATGTCAAAATTTCTTAAGTCTTGTTATTTCCTTAATTATGTTAATTAAATAGTTGTTAGTAAAAGAAGTAGTTATGAAAGGTCGTTTCTTTTTGTAAAAGGCA
Organism: Sequoiadendron giganteum; assembly: GCA_007115665.2. Taxonomy (NCBI): domain Eukaryota; kingdom Viridiplantae; phylum Streptophyta; class Pinopsida; order Cupressales; family Cupressaceae; genus Sequoiadendron; species Sequoiadendron giganteum. Next base: position 703,725,073 of record CM021102.1, read on the forward strand.
TGTAGCTTGTTGCTTCCTATATAAATAGGAAACCAAGGCCTAGTTTTAAATTATCATCATCATATATCATTTCCATTTTGAAGACTTTTATTATTTATATATATCAATTGAAGCAATATAATGGAGAACATCTTATTATCAAAGATTCTCCATGACTGTGTTATCATTCTATATTTTTCTTATGTTTTCCATACTTATTTCTTCTTATATTTGAATGAATATTAGTTATTGAGCCTCAATACTATGCTTATGTGAATGAATATGCTGATACAGTAAAGCATTTATTGTGGATGTTGGTAGAGCTGCTATTTTTTTTGAAAATTTGAGCTTATTTTGCCTTGTTACATGTTCAACATAAAAATGGAAACTATTTAAAAATAATCAAGTTAACAAAGTGGCTTATTTAAATAATTATGAGTTACATGCATTAATATTTAATTAACTTTTGTGTCTTCACAAACATATGTTGATACAAAATGAATGGAAGAAGCATGGACAAGTAATCCTAATTTTTTTTGCCAACAATTCATACCAAAGATTGAACAATTTAATGATATTGCAATAGGTAATTAAGGATATGATGATGATGATATATTCTTGTACTTGTATATTCTATGAAACATTCCTTATTTTCTATGAAACAGTGTATATATTCTTGTACTTGTAAATATTCTTTTACTGTTAGGTCTATTAAATAAAATAGAGTTTGAATAAAAATTGCTTCACCCTTTTTTGTAACGAAGTATGTGAATTATTGTTTAAGGAAAAATCTTGCAGTGTTTACATTTTCAGTTTACTAGTTTCAAAGCTTCATTTTCTATGTATATAAAATTGTATGTGCTTTTTATCTCGAATGACATAAAATAGTAATATCATTAGAATCAAGGTTTTCAATTTCAGCACCATCATTGTCCACACTTTTCATATCCCATTCACTTTTAAGTACAATCATAAAAAAAAAAATTATTTCTTGTCCCAATTAATCTTGATTCCTTTTAGCACAACACAGTAGGTTGCATGTTAAATTTGAAACATTTTCTTTGCATTTTTTTGTATATATTATTTTCTCAGTGCATCATTATGTAACTACAATTTCACTTCAAAGATATGCACTAAAAATAAATGAAAGCACATGTTTTTTTTGTCAAGGGAAATATATGGTGAATACCCTATGTCTTTCAAATAAGTGTGCAAGAGAAATAAGACAGCTAATTGAATCTGGTTTTCTATTGTACAATTATTTTTTTATGTGCTTTTTACTTTTTCCATGTGGATTACCCTCAGAAAGAGACTACTTATATTTTCTTAAATGAATCATTTACATTTCCTTTCTATGAAAGGAATTTACTACTTGACAATAGGTTCGTGAACTTCATACAAATTAAGATTGGTGTAAAAGGCCATCCCCGCAAATGTTGTTTGGTCTAGAATTATAATGGAAAATAAAAATGCTTGCTAGGAGAATAAAATAGGTTTTCAATTGTCAAAGTACAACACAATATTGCTGAATCATTTCAAATTTTAGGCCATAAGAATCATCCTTTTTAAACATGGATTGCAAATAATTCTAAAAATTTAGAAGTCTTGGTCATTAACATTATTGTCTGCTACAATTTCATCCAATGTATCATTGTCAATGTTCATATGTTCTTTCAATTATTTAATATTATCATCATCCTCATCTTGACCTGCATCATCTTCATCATCATTGAAATTTGACTGCAGACCACCTACATTGTTACTAGATGTATTTGGATCATTATTTTCTATACCATCCATATTGTTGTCTTCCATAACATCATCTAACTCTGGATTGTTGTCTTCTTGTGCTTGAACATAACCATCGTCAACATCATCATGGATGTCAATTTCTTTGATGTTCTCTAATCCCTCTCTCTCATTTTGTTGTCCATCATCATTTTGTTCAGTATCCACTAATCCATCGTCAAATACATGCCTTAATCTTGGATCATAAAGTATGACAAATATCCATTTCGGGTCCAAAATATCTTCATAGAAAAATACTTGCACATGAATGACATACATATATTAGACATTATATAAATTGTATGAACATATATACATCAATTGAATAATGGAAAATTATTTTATAGCTTACCTTTTTATACAATAATTGCTATAGAACACAATTTTGACAACATAGTTTATAAAACATCAATCCACACTCATTTATTATTCTTTGGTTTTCTGCCCTTAATAACATCCTTAGGGAGACCTTGTTCTTCCCTCTTCTTTCACGTAAGAGTGCGTTTTAAGAAGGGGTAATCAATCAATAACTCATCCCCAATGGTAAGGTCCATAATAGCCTCAACCATTATCAATCTATCAACCTCTCTTTCCATATCTCCATCTTTATCATTTATAACCTCAACAAATTGACAATTCGGTCTTACAGTAGGGTCCCTTCCCTTACTACTATTTATAAATCCTGCAATATTTTTGTGTGTGTATGCACGTCCATCCATATACATAAGATGACCGAGCTATTCATTTATTTTCCAATTTCCAATTGGAGACGATGTGTATACATATTCAAATTTAGACCATATGCTGACATGCTAGGCTTATATTTTGCTAGCCTTCTCCATTCACCACTGTAATATGATGGACCATAATATGGAATTAATCTCCTAGTGGTTTGTTCTGAATTGTTTCTTTGTTTGGATCCCACATGTACATTTTGGAAAATATAGAGGCCTAGATTTGGTCCATGAATATTGGAGGGTCGTACTATGTAGTTGTATCCCCAAAATTTTAACACTCCTACACTCTAGGTAGTTGTTGATCACTAGGCCAAGCACAATATAGTTGACGATCAAATGTCTCTTTGTAAATTGATCTCAAACTCAGGGGCAAGTCATCATCTCCATCACATTCATTCTCATAGGTATGTAGTCCACCTTCCCCTTGTCTTTAAGCAAATTATGCATCTTCACACCGATTCTTGTTCTGTTACTTTTTTTGTCAATTCCCTCTAGGATGGAAGTTGGTGATCTAGGAAACTTTAAACCAAGAACTTTATCTTACAAGTATCCATTAAGAAAATATTAGCTATTTAAATAATATAAAACAATGTTTGAATTAAGTATACATGTTATTTATATCAAATTGGAAAATTTCTCACCACAATTCCTATTGGGTTTGAATCGATTGTAGGATACATACTACTGACTAGAAGCTCATCATATATGTAATGTCTTTGTACAAATTTTGGTCGTTTGAATTGTTTCTTTCCATGACATAAAGAACATCCACAAACAACAATTTTCTCAAATTATTCATCCCATGTACTATAGTCCTAACCTACCTCTTCTTTAGTGCAATCATTTGTTGTGTTTGAAATATTCATTGTCATATCCTCTTCCACCCACTGTTGTATGTGATTTAACAGTTTTAGGTCCATGTCCACGTACATATGTTTTTATTTTGCTAGTTGAGAACTTAGGCTCTGCATTTGCTTCAATCTCCATCTAAAATAATCAACAACATCCATATTAATTTATGTCAAGATTGGATAATACATTATAAATTTCAATAATACTGTGAAAAAAGATGGACATATCACAAAATGCCATCAGATCATTTTTTCCTAAGTTAAGTCAAAATTTTAGTACCTGATATCCCGCTTCATCCATTGTGTCCTCATTTGATATGACATGGCCTCGTCTCACCCCTATAATACACAACATAGTAAATAATGTTGAGTACACCAATTATATCATTTCAACGAATATGCTATCCAACACAAAACCTCACTTTAGTCATATATTTGATATATTGATATCATATTTTGGCTATCCTAATTTTCAAACTTTTCCCTTGATCATAGAATCACATTTAATCACCGGGTATGTGCAGGATCATGATGGGCCAAAAAGTGGTGATATGTAAGAGATATGATGGCTCATGTGGCTAATGACTTTTTATTTACCCAAAATTTATGAAACGAAAAGGGTTTTTAAAGGAGATTCTCAACATTCCACCAATATAAATTATGCTTTACTTTAAATTTAATAAATAATTATTATTCATTTTCTATTTGAATTACGACTAAAGTCTTGATTGATAGGTTGATTGAAAAACATCTATAGCTTTCAAACGGTATCACATTTTTTGAATCTAAAACATGCATCACATTCTATGCTTCGCATACTATAGGATTTAAAAAAAAAATGAATTTCATGAAGTTTTGACCAAGTTAAGGTGGTTAGACATACGAGTTTTTAAATTTTCTAAAATTTGTAATAAAAATTTCATAATTAATTATTACTTGGAAAAAAATTATAAAAAAATATGCATCACATTAGGTCATGAGTCCTCTACTTATATCTAAAATATTATAAAAAACTATTCTCATTTTATTGTGGTTAGAGTGGTCAGATAGACACCTACTTATTATTTTTTCCCTGAAATTTAAGTACTATTGCATTGAAATTTCAAATTTTCACCAAATAGATTTTTTATTTTTTTAAATAAACCTAGTATTTTAGAAACTACATTCAATTTGCTACAGATTATATTCTTGCATATTTTTGAAATAATATAGATAACTTATTCAATTTTTTATGTCAAGTTGCCTAACTCTGAATTTTCTGAATTTTATCGCCACTTAAGGGCCTATTTTTTCCATGATGATCCTACACATACCCCACCATTCCTGTGCAATTTCAAACAATAAGTTTGACCTCAAAGGCCTCATGGAAAAAAAATGACTTTATCTCCTCTATGTTGTAGCATTTGTGAATTCATAAACACCTTCCTCCTTTGGTTGAGGTTGCTTTCTCTTCTTACCTCTATCGTATCTACAGATTTCGTTGTCTCATCTATTTCTACCCACTTTTGTCTCAGTGATTTAGTATTTCTATACTGTCCACATCCTCTCTCCATGGCCTCCTCTGTGAATAATTTTTTTTCCACAAAAGCTTTCACCGCACTACCACCAAGAAGGAAAAATCAACTTACGGGACCATGGTAAAAATTGCTCTACTGTACCGAGCTGATAAAGTAGTCATGGGACAACATGGTCACCACACTACCGCACGGTAATGGTAGAAGACTTGTGGTACTGTGGGAGTCACCGCAACACCACCAGGAACACAAGAAAGACACAAGTTTCACCACATAAGCTTTCACCACACTACTGTAGAGAAGGATGATGCACCTTTCAGGACGGTGGTAAAAACTGCTCTACTGCACTGAGCTAATGAAGGAGCCACGGGATAGTGGTGGTCATAAAAACATGGCGGGAGTTAGAATTATTTCTAACACTATGGATCCTGTGATACATAACAATTAAAATAGTCACTATACAACAGTGATAGGTGCTAAATTAGGTGCACTTGGCGCTACCTTATACGTCCCAAGTAGATTGCATTTACGGCCAAGAGTCAATGCTAAAGTTGGCATTAACTAACATTGACTAAAGCATTGAATAACGAATCAAAATAAAAAAATTATGCGTGAAGGAAGAAATCAGACAACAAAAAGAGGGAAAAACGTCATGCGTAGGAAGAGAGCAGGGCGCTACTAGCAAATGATGAGAAATTCAATTTGGTTTGTGACACGCCACGTGAAGGAAGAGAGCAGGGTGCTACTAGAAAGTGCTGATAAATTTGATTTAGTTTCCGACACCATAGGTAAGCTTACAATATTTTTTTCTTGGTTGAATTTGTGATTGTTTACTACTCTTTGTATTGCATTTGAATTCATGATTGTTTATTAGTTCATGGCCTAACCAATCCAGGAAACCTCTAAATTTTCCCATCATTATAAATTGTAAAACTTTTGAGAAACAAACAAACACATTTACCCTACCTATTTGAGCTTTGGCTCAAAATATTATAGCATGAAGCGAGGATGCCTCCATATTCTTTCCCTAACCTGGGTATCAAGGAAACAGTGAACTGATTGGAAAATCTAGGAATTGGGTCAGTCACTGTTGAGAAACTACTGAAAATAAACACAAAAACTACTTGGTTTTTCCTAGTCGTGCAATAGTCACCGATGCCATGACAAATTTGTGCAAGATTGCATTATGAAAGAGTTTTCATGATAAGGTTATCAACATTAAACAAACCCATCAAACATATTTTCCCTAGGTTATCAACACTAAGAAAACCCAACGAACATATTTTCCCTAGGTTATCAACACTAAGCAAATCCAGCGAACATATTTTCCCACAAAAAAAAACTTTCATACCACAAACTGGATGAAAAATTTCATACCTGACAGTGTGTACTTCGTTTGCCTCCACAGATTGGATGAAAATATTTTTCCCTAGGTCACCTCAAAATTTCAAACAATGGAGGGAAGCAAGCATTGTCAGCAAATGCTGGCCACAATGAGGTAATTCATTGTAAATTTATAGATGTGTAAATGTTTCCATTGTTTCTTTGAATTTTACTTAAATTAGTTTTTTATTTCTAAATTTAATAGAAGATTTATATAATTTAAATATATATATATATAGGGACACGAGACTGACAAAGATAAAGATGAATTGGCTTCCATATTGGGGGAAGAGGTAGTGAACAAATTGGTTAATGTGGACTGGACAAAACTTTCAAGATACATAGAAAAAAAATCTGGTAACACCCCTCAAACATTGCAAACAAATCAATTGTGTCAAAGGGAATCAATTGATTCCCCAACCACTCCTGGATCTTGCAAAAAATCTAGGAGGAAATCAGTGATAGTAAACTGTAAGAATGTGGAATAGGGAGTAGAGACTTCCACTCCCAGGACACAAACTTCTTCCACCACACCATTTTTTCAATCTTGCATTGGTAGCTACAATACGGATATAGAATACGAGGTGGTTTCAGGGGAAGTCCAAATGATGGATGCTGGGAAAAAGTTTGTGAATAGGTTGAAGGAATCATGCATTCAATGGTTCAAAGACCATCTACATTTTCCATTCTCAAAGATACCCATGCACCTGAAAAAAGAATTTATACATGACATGGAGAATGAATTTGGCACAGGCTGGTTTGTAAAGAAGATAAAGCTACGAATGTCTCAAAATTGCAAGAAATTTTGGTGCAACCAAACAAAGAAGATTAAAAAATCCCCTCCTGAGCTAAGGTAGAAAAAAGGCCAATTGATGTAAGTGTGAAAGTATGGAAAGAGCTTGTAAAATCATATGAGAAGTCTGATGCATAGAATAAGTCCAGTGAGGAGAGTGCGCAGGTATTTGAATTTTCTCATAAGATGATATCAAATTTATTAAACGATATTTAAGCTTTATTTTTGCATACTTAAATTGAATTAGTATATGTTTCAGGACAAGGCCTCCAAGGCTAGGCTTAAGAAACTTCATGCCACACATCGTAGTGGCCAGAAAGGTTTACAGGCCTTGATTTATACATTTGTAAGTATATTTAATATGTTAAATGATATATTTTTTGTATTTCCTTGAAAAAAGTAAATGATTGTGCATATTAATTAGTTTAACTAGTCCATGTGCCATGTTTTGACAAGAGGAGAAATATGGCCGCCATCCAAAGCAATTTGAAAATAATATGTTACAAAACAAAAAGTGGAACGATTTTATAATCTGGATGGAGAACGAGGTATCAATAGTTGAGTTTCAATAACTTAGTTGGATATTGTTGTATTAATATGTCAATTTTCATCTCTTGTGTTGAGGTGTTTATTGATGCATAGGATGAGTAAATAGAGCTCAAATCTAATAATTACAAGATGATTGTTTATGTGCATGAATAAATAGTAGAAGGATGTAGATGAACTCAATTCATCTGACTATATGCCTCTTGGCAGGCATTCCTCTTGAATGTCTAATATCAGGTGCCTAAGACTTCCCTGTAGCTTTTACCTTTCATTGTCACCTTTCCTCTTCACTATTAGACTCATCTCCTTTTTCCTTATTTGCATTTCTAGATTTGGCTTCTAATTCATCCCATGTTTTACCTTCCTCCTCTTCAGACTATTCTTCTTCTTCTTCCTCCTAATCTGACTCCACAAGAGATTCATTTTCTGAACCTTCCTCATCTGATTCTGATTCCTCTTCTACATTAGAGGGTTCATATCCTTGATTTGATTTTTTTTAATTATCAGAATCAAAATCACTAGCCTCCATATTCAAAAATTCCCAACCAACATCTTCAATAAATTTATCTGGATCATCAGTAATAGTCTTCAAAACTGGCCACTAATTCAAGTTCATTATGCTTTCATAATACTTTATATCCATCGAGTTCAACCATTCTATGTTGCCATCAAGCAAATATTGAGGAAGGAGTACATGCATAGTACATCCCGCTTGAAGTCTTTGAAAACAATAGCCATATCAAATTCCTTTTTCCCAGGTCCTACTCTCTCAAGGTTAACAATCTCAATCTCATTAATAGCGATTACTAAGAAACGTAATTCCACCAACTCTACCAAACAATTTACCATAGGAACAATAAAAGCAGAGGCTTGGAAAGAAACTCCATGAAAACCAAGATCTCTAAATGTTATATCAAACTCTAGTTCAAAATATTTTAGATGAGGCTACTCCCATAGCTCTCTTACTAGCTTGACAAATCTTTCAAAATCTGCATTGATACTATTTTTACTGTCCCTCTCTTGATTTTCTTCCTCAATTTCATCAAGATCATGCATTGAATTTCTTTCCCCTCCTAAATTTTGGACAACATCCATTATCTCCACATAAAACTAGACATTCTTGGTCTTCTTGGTTCCCATGCTATGATATGGTTATGCAAATGAAAATGAAACAAAGGAATCATCTCCTTCTTCGCTAGTTGGAAGAATGCATGCTTAATGTTTTGATACATAATATCAACTCTCTCTTCTCCTCTCATGGTTGAATACTGAAATTCATTATGGTGGACCTCTAGAGTTCCAGTCATCTTTCTTCCTCTTCCACCAAATGATGGCCTAATCAACACGTCTACTAGCCTAATTGCCTTTGTTTTTGAAAGTTGAAGTTTCTCCTAAGTCACCAATATAGCTCTCTCTTCCCTTTTAGACTCTTTCATTTCTATAATAAATTAGAGCCTAATTGATTAACAATATCTATCTCACTAATAGTGATTACTAAGAAAGGTAATTCCACTAATTCTACCAAATAGTTTATCATAGGAACAATAAAAGCAGAGGCTTTGAAAGGAACTCCATGAAAACCAAGCTTTCTAAATGGTACATCAAACTCTAGTTCAAAATATTTCAGATGAGGTTGCTCCCATAACTCTCTTACTCGCTTGACAAATCCTTGAAACTCTACATTGATTTTATTTTTCATGTCCCTCTCTTGTTGTTCTTCCTCAATTTCATCAAGATCATACATTGACCTTCTTGCCCCTCGTAAAGTTTGGACCACATTCATTACCTCCACATAAAACTGGACATCCTTGGTCTTCTTGGTTCCCATGCCATGGTATGGTTATGCAAATGAAAATGAAGAAAAGTAATCATCTTTATTCCTCTTCCATGAAAACCAAGCTCTCTAAATGCTATATCAAACTCTAGTTCAAAATCTTTTAGATGAGGCTACTCCCATAGCTCTCTTACTCACTTGACAAATCCTTGAAACTCTACATTAATTTTATTTTCCATGTCCCTCTCTTGATGTTCTTCCACAATTTCATTATGATCATACATTGACCTTCTTGCCCCTCCAGAAGTTTGGACCGCATCCATTACCTCAAAATAAAATTGGAATTCCTTGGTCTTCTTGGTTCCCATGCCATGATATGGTTATGCAAATGAAAATGAAGAAAAGTAATCATCTCCTTCTCTATTGGTTTGAAGAATGCATGCTTAATGTTTTGATACATGATATCAGCTCTCTTTTCTTCTCTCATGGTTGAATACAAAAATTCATTTTGGTGGTCCTCATGAGTTCCAGTCATCTTTCTTCCTCTTCCACCGAATGTTGGCCTGATCCACATGTCTGCCTGCCTAATTGCCTCTATTTTTGAAAGTTTAATTTTCTTGTGAGTCACCAATGTAGCTCTCTCTTTCCTTTCAGACTCTTTCATTGCTATAGGAAATTAGCGCCTAATTGATTAACAATCTCAATCTCATTAATAGTGATTACTAAGGAAGGTAATTCCAGTAACTGTACCAAGCAGTTTATCATAGGAACAATAAAAGTAGAGGCTTCAAAAGGAACTCCATGAAAACCAATCTCTCTAAATGGTACATCAAACTCTAGTTCAAAATATTTTAGATGAGGTTGCTCCCATAGCTCTCTTACTCACTTGACAAATCCTTGAAACTATGCATTGATTTTATTTTTCCTGTCCCTCTCTTGTTATCTTCCTTAATTTCATCAAGATCATACATTGACCTTCTTGCCCCTCCTAAATTTTGGACCACATCCATTACCTCCACATAAAACTAGACATCCTTGGTCTTCTTAGTTCCCACGCCATGGTATGGTTACGCAAATGAAAATGAAGAAAAGTAATCATCTTTCTTCCTCTTCCATGAAAACCAAGCTCTCTAAATGCTATATCAAACTCTATTTCAAAATATTTTAGATGAGGTTGCTCCCATAACTCTCTTACTCGCTTGAAAAATCCTTGAAACTCTACATTGATTTTATTTTTCATGTCCCTCTCTTGTTGTTCCTCCTCAATTTCATCAGGATCATACATTGACCTTCTTGCCCCTCCTAAATTTTGGACCATATCCATTACATCCACATTAAACTAGACATCCTTGATCTTCTTGGTTCCCATGCCATGATATGTTTATGCAAATGAAAATAAAGCAAAGTAATCATCTCCTTCTTCGCTGGTTGGAAGAATGCATGCTTAATGTTTTCATACATGATATCAACTCTCTCTTCTGCTCTCATGGTTGAATACCGAAATCTAGTGTGGTGGGCCTCATGATTTCCAGTCATCTTTCTTCCTCTTCCAACAAATGTTGGCCTGATCCACACGTCTACCAGCCTAATTGCCTTTTTTTTTGAAAGTTGAAGTTTCTCCTGAGTCATCATTGTAGCTCTCTCTACCTTTTCAGACTCTTTCATTGCTATAGATCATCTCAAGGATTTAATCATTTGTACCATATGGTTGATGTGCATTGAATCCTTGAATCTAAATAAAATTTCCTTATCATAAATACTGCTAGGGAGTTTCAATGTCGCCATTGTAGTTGGCATTAAAGTCAGTACCTACAACAATGAAAATTATCCTTATATAAGAATTCCCTTCATCTTGTTAATTGGCTTGTAACACTCTTTATGGTGGCTAAATGAAATATGATTCTAATTCCTCTTCTACATCAGAGGGTTCGTATCCTTGATTTGACTCTTCTGAATTATCAGAATCAGAATCACTAGCTTCCATATTCAAAATTCCCAGCCAACATCTTCAATAAATTTATTTGGATCATCAGTAATAGTCTTAAAAATTGGCCAACAGTTCAAGCTCATTCTACTTTCATAATACTTTATATCCATGGAGTTTAGCCCTTCCTTGATGCCATCAAGCGAAGATTGAGGAATGGTGTACATGCAGAGTACATTTTTCTTCCTCTTCCACCAAATGTTGGTCTGATCCACAAGTTTGCCAACCTAATTGGCTTTGTTTTTGAAAGCTAAAGTTTCTCCTAACTCACCAATATTAAATGTAACTTTTTTGAAATTTTATTATGGTATGTGCACTTTGATATGATGTAATATGATAATGGTTTCATCTCATATGTTGTAATATTAGATATATAATAGAAAAATAAATTATTGCATGAAATAAATAATAACTTTTCATTCTAAATGGTTTTTTTTGCAGAACACGAATCTTCTAGAAGATCAAGATGGTCCTCAACATAATATAGATCCAAAAAATATTGGTTTTGTTGGTACATATCACATGGCAGAGAATGTTAATGATGTAGATACGGAAGACACCGAGGCTAATGAGAATTATGAAGATGATGATCATGATGGTGATGATGATGATGAGACACTTGGTGGTAGTAACCAGTGACATTCATGATCATATAGACTACATCATGGATCATTGTTGATATATTGTTATAATGACTCTTTTTCATGGTTACTATCATACGTATCATTTTCACAGCCTACAGTACTATATTATTGAGTTATATCATATTGACATGAATCATTTTCACTATATCATTTGGACATGTATCATCTTGACTTGTATCAGTTTGAGTTACATAATTTATCAATTTTATTTATATCATTTGTACATGTATCATTTTGACATGTTTTTGATGTACTCGAATATTTGACTTTCACTTCTTTTAGGGTGCTGCCACAATAATGGGTTACACTTTTTGCGACATCCTGATTTTTGCTAAAATCACATATTTTTAGAAAATAGAATGATTTAAGCCTTAAAAAGGTTCCATTTTAAGGGTTTTAATTGAAGAGGGTTTGATCAAACCCACTTATATCAAATCCCCTTGGATAGAAAGTCGCTAGTTTTAAACCATACCTATAATGGAGTCTCCTCTACACCTATCAAAATGTTGATAAAAAACCACTTTTGATTTACCTTTTAAGGGATCAAATTGATTTTTTTTAAATTATTTTTTTGTAAACATGTAGTCCTTATTATAAGCTTCCCAAAAAGTATAATTTTATTATTATATTTATTTTGTATTTCTTGTGAATGTAGGTTTTTCAATGAACATCGGGGTATTTATTTCACAGATCAGGAAAAATAGGAAAAGAGAGAAAATTTTTTTCTTGAAAATGCATGTACACTAGCTATTAATGTCCTTATTCCAACAAAAAAATAATAAATTAATTCAAATAAATACAAAAAAAGTTATGCAATTGAAAGTATAATATATCCAAATTATAATTACTCTGAATTAGAAAATTAATTAAAATATATATATGCAACAAAAAATTATGAAAACAATCCATCCACTAGATAATGGTGCGAAAATATTGTATTTAAAAAATTAGAATTGTATGCCTTCTATAAAAAAAGTTATGCAGCTGAAAGTAAGCATCAGTTTTGAAAATAATGTTTAGTGAAAAAAATAAGTTAATAAAAACTACATAAAATAATTCACAATTTATTTTTTAATTTTTTATAAAAATATAATTAGATTATCAACACAAAATATCACAAATCACTAGTTTGCTTCATCTTCAAATTCTTAATGGTTTGGCTTCTATAGGCGTATGGAAGTGAAGATCTGGTGAAAAATGTTGATTTCAATGTCAAGTTTGGCCAAAAAGTGTAACCCATTATTGTGGGATCACCCATTAGTTATATATGATGATGATCTTATCAATATTAGCTTGTCAATTTATATATATTAAAAGTGGTCGATGATCTTAGGATGGATATTTATTACGTACGATGATTTTAATTTACTGCTCTGGATGGATGTTGTCAAATTCAATTAAATTATAGATATTTGACTCACTTGTTTTAATTATAGATGATGATCATGTTAAAATAATAGTTCCGGCGGTGATGAAAGGTAAAAGTAATGCTTGGCACCTCCAAAACGTAATTGAACAAATCATAGAAGTGTTAAGCTCTTTTGGTTGGTAATGACATTGAACAATAGACATACTTTTTATCTTTACAAGCAATACAAAAATTTCATGTTACCAACCCAAAAAAATAAAATTATCTTGATATTTAATCATATGAGTTAAATAATTAAATTACTTACTATATAATCATATGAGTTATTTAAGAGGCATGATATATTTAACTAATTAAATTGAAATAAAACATATTAAATTAATAAATGGAAGCAAAACAAGAAGTATTTTTAGAAGGAAAAAAAGGAAGCAACAATGGAAGTCAAACTAGAAGCAAACCAGAAACAATCTTGGAAGCTAAACCAAAAGCAAACCTGGAAGCAAAACTGGAAGCAAAACCGAAAGCAAACCTTGAAGCAAAATGGGAAGAAAAATTGGAAGCCAACTTGGAAGAAAACATGCAAGCAAAACTTAAAGAAAAATTGGAAGGAAAACTGGAAGCAAAAGTCAAAGAAAAACCGGAAGCAAACCTGGAAGCAAAACTGGAAGCAAAACTGGAAGCAAAATTGGAAGCAAAACCAGAAGTAAAAGTGGAAGCAAAATTGGAAGTAAAAGTGGAAGCAAAACCGAAAGCAAAATTGGAAGAAAAACTAGAAGAAAAAATGGGAGTAGACATAGAAGCAAAATCGGAAGCTGAATTGGGCGCCAATTTTGACATTGCTTCCGGCATTATTTTTGGAATTGTTTCAAGTGGCTGAAGAGACGCTAGTTCTTGACGCTATTTTGGGTGCTAATGTGGATGTTGTGATTTCTCGACACTAACTACGGTGCAAGGTCTGGCACAACAGACGACACAAAAGTTGGCTCAAAAGTTGGCACCGAGAAGACCATGCCTTTTTGTGCCTAGTTTAGTGCTAACCAAATCACCTAATTCGTGGACTGAAATACACTAAAATCCGACACTATTTTAGGTGTTATTTTCCTGTTTTGTTGTAGTGGGTGATCTCACAATACTGGTTTACAATTTTTTTCCAAACTAGATATTGGACTGAATTTTTTTAACTAAATCTTCACTTTCAAGCACCTATAGCAACTAAACCATGAGTAATTTAAAGATGATGCAAACTAGTGATTTGTGACATATGGTCTATAAATTCTAAATATATTTTTTTCAAAAAAATTGGAATCAAATTGCACTTCTTTTCAAATCTCCTTCAAAAACTAGTATTTAATAGTAAACACCATTTTTAATGAGTGACGTTACTGGCTAACACAACTTTTTTTCTATGAAGGATAAAATTATAATTTTTTTTAAATTTAGATTTGTAACTATGATATCTAATGCATGGAATTGGTTTCATAACATTTCATTGAATAGTTTTTTCTTAATCAAGTTTCAAAGTCAAACCAATTACAATTTAGACATGATCTACTGGCTAAAACATAACTTTTTTTGTATGTATCGAAATTCAATTTTATTTTATTTGTTGGATTAAGGACATCAATCTAATCTAGTGATATTTTTCTTTTCTTTTTTGATAATCTACTATTTTTCTACATGTGCAAAACAAAGAGCTTGATTTTTGGTGAAAAACCTACACTCACAAGAAATAAGAAATAAATATAATAATCAAATTAAATATATTTAAAATTATACTTTTTGGGAAGATTATTATAAGGACTACATACTTACAAAAAATGAATTTTAAATTAATTCATTTGATCCCCTAAAATGTAAATCAAAAGTGGTTTTTTATAAGCATTTTGATACGTGTAAAGGAGACTTCATTATAGGTATGGTTTAAAATTAGCAGGGTTCTATCCAAGGGGGTTTGATCTAAGGTGGTTTGATCAAAACCTCTTCAATTGGAATCCTTAAATTTAAATTTTAAAGGCTTAAATCATTATATTTTCTAAAAGTATGTGATTTCAGCAAAAATTGAGATGTAAAAAAAATTGTAAACCACTATTGTGGGATCACCATTTGATATGATGCTTGAATCTTGGTGATGGCTCCAAATGCTTGATGAAATGATCTTGAATTATCTCTTGATCACAAATTTTCTATAAGGTATGAATACATGAAAGTTTGATTGATTGATGTGCGAAAATGAGTGAAGGAACCTTACATTTATACTTATCTATGCTTAATATCTCAAAATTACACCACACCAATCCGACCTATGAAATCATTAATTAAAGGAGGCTAAATCTCGCTAGAATTTGAAATTAAATTCCAAAAATAGTCTAAGGAGGACTAAGATGCCCTAGGTGGCGTCTTAGTCTCGAGGCTCAAATCTTGGGGCATGTGGGTGTTTTAAAATGCAACCCAACTAGGATTTGCAATTCTCCAAGACGTTGCCAACCTCTATATTAAAGAGCCACAAAGGATAGTGGCCAACTGATAGGAAATGGAAAGGATACACATTTCCCCTACACTTTAGGCTCTTTAAAACCTAGGGGGGTAACCTTTTAGCAACATCAAACAATCTAGACACACAAGTAACAGGATATTGCTTAACAGATGATGCTCTCATAGAAATATGCTAAGAAACCTAAAATATCACTTAATTGCAAGATATTGAATGAATTTCATCAATCAGCATGGAGAACATGACAAACAAAACTCAGTAAAATAGATTTGAAATGGTTTTTGATTTAAAGAGTTGGGACCATATTGAAAATAGCAAAAACATAATAATGGACCAGTGCCATAAAAATGGGCTATAGAGTCATATAACTAGCATTCATCTTTCAGTGTTGAACATGCTCTGAAGGTCTTGCAAATTTTGTCACATTATGACAACTAGACCACTGTAGCTTTCTCTGATAATTATGCTTCTAAATCCACCTGAAACAAAACACTCCTGTCACATTTGTCAAAGTAATTATAATATCCATGAACAATAGGCAATAATAGAAGCAGCTTGTGCTTTATTAAAGCAATTACACCATTCATAAAATAGAAGGCAACAACAAATGTAGCTCAAATGCAACAAATGTGCATGAACAAACTCAAATAATTTTATTATTGACTCAAAAATAGCATTATAGTTCAACCATGGAGACAATTATCAGCAAAAATAAACATAACAGAATAATTCAAAACACACACTTTCAGATTAAAAATGACTAACAGTCATATTTCCCCCTAGCTTTACAATCTACCCATAACTTCTGCCTAACTTGCAGAGCTTTCAGAAATTGGAATCCTTTACAATTGAGAAGAAAAAAGAAGATATAGAAAATAGAAGCAAATAGGAGCATCCCTAAACTTGATCTGGAAATGCCATTTGGAAGCTTCATTCACCATTGATCAAACTGAAAAGAATATCTCCCCTCCCTTCCTCTGCAGCAACAAACTTATTCCCTCTAAACTACTTTTGCTCATCATTGCCTTGCAACTGAAAATCTGCCCATGTGGAGAATTTCATCATTTCACCCAGCTGCTGGAAAAACCTTCTTTCCCATCCAAAATCCATTTCTGTTCACTTTACTTGCTGCAGTTTTGTTTTCCTCCATATTTAAAGTTTGATAACTTTAATATTTCTGCTCTTTCATTTGTTGCATATTAAAATATAAGCTCCAACTTACTTTATTTCACTTGAAATAGAATTCCCCCCTACCTATGCCTTCACTTTCACGAGCATTACCTTTGATGGATTTACATTTAATATTTCCACTCCGTATATTCTCATGTGCACTTTACATTTTCAGTTAAAATAATTCATTTTAGCATAGTGAATAACTTTATATACTCCACCAAATAAAATAAACTACCCTCTTACCCGAAAATCTCTTTGTGCCTTTACTTTCCTCTCCATTCACTTAAAATGAGAATTAATAACTCACGTGGGCAAAAATAGAATTAGTCCCCCCCCCCCCAATTTTACTTTCATTTTAACTTATAGCAAGCCTTTTGATTTCTCATAGCAATGTATTAAAGTTACTCTTTAATGCTAAAGGCACTTTTAATGTCTTTACGGGGCAAATTGCTTTTCCTTTTAACCTCAACTTTATCACCATTGAAAGAAAAAAAAAATATTAAACACCATCTTTCCAATATGTTTTCCTTTAAAACAACATCGTCATCGGGCATTTGTAATATTCACGGGCCCACTTCACATTGTCCACCCAACCCCGTGCACTTCGCACCATTTTGATGGCGACATCTATTTTCTTGTGAGGTTGGTGATCAATGGCCAAGATTTGGCTGCATCCTCACCCACTGTCCTGACTGTTGATCCTTTTCGCTGCCCAAATTCCTCTATTTGCACTTCCTCAAGCTCTTTGCAGATGTGGCAGCCATTGCCTGCATTTACCATGCTAGTTCTCCCTGTTTTCTACAAATATTCCTCCTTCATTGATGTGTATCAAACACATTTGTTTGAAAGTTTCTAAAGCATTTTCAACATATCCATGTGCATGCACACAACCTCCATAATATTTCATGAGATACTTCCACACACTCTCTATACTGCCAGAGCATTCCCAATACACTATTCAAAATGAAAACAAACCATGGAATGCCCTGCGCTAGCCTTCCCACCCTCATGCATTCGTTTCAAAGTTCCCTCAAACAATTTTGATACCTTTTCACTACAACCATTGAATGTCCTTGGCATCTCCATTCAAGCCCTTTAAGGTAGGTCGCATTCTCTTTGGCTGGCTGCGGGCTTCCTTGCATGCTTCATTGTATTCACTTGTTGGTCGCGCCCGTCACCTAGTCTTATGCACTTGCCTACTCCCTCAAACAATGCACAAGCCTCTCCTCTATGCTTTGATGGGTGAATACCCTATTCCATAGCTCACACACCCTTCTTGCCCTTCATGTGCAGGCCCTCATTGGCAGGATGTGCCTCGTACCATGGTCCTCTCCTCTCCAGATGCGGGCCTCCTCTCATCTCCCTGTACACATGGCATCCATGAGATCACACTATTTAGAACTCTCTCTAGGAGGTAGCATTCCCCCATGACATTTCTCGTGAGCTGAAAATCTTAATATCGTGGTTAACAAACCCATCTTGTGCATTCATTGTAGACATAGGCGTTTGATTCACTCTATGTAGTTGTTAAATTGCTTCTTTTTCTTGAAACCAATCCCCCATTGATTAATTAATGTTGAAGCCCTACCCTGACACGGGCATGGAATACATTGACTAAAGCCAACATATCGAATTGAATCCTCACTTCTAAATGGAGTGGCATATCCACTATTGTAGACCCTCAAAATGAAGGAGCAAAAATTTGTTTTTAAATTAAAAAAAATAGTCATTCTGCTCCAAGGAATGCCCACCATCTTTAAATGCCTTCTATGAAAAGAAACCAACCATTTCACAGAATTTGGGCAGTGCCATATATGCGGGCAGGAGGATATGCACATTCCTCAAACTTGTGTTTTCCCTATCATCTTTAGATTCTATCGGATTATGGTGCAAACTGTGAAACAATTCAGCAAGCTTCAAACTTTGTTGCAACTTTATCCCAAGGTGACTTCAAGTCATTGCCTTCCTCAAATCAATGGAAGGAGTTCATACATTAAAAGACTAGAATTTTTGGATCTTAATAGTTACTCATTATTATCTCACTATTATGCATCACCAACCAGTCACCCAATTGATCCAAACATTCACAAGCTAATGGAACACCTGGATTATCTTAAAAAAAATTTGTCTCCACATATAATAGATTTGAAAAACCCTAAAAAATTAACTTTGATAATAATGAAACAAACATGGATCACTTCATTCGAGTGCATTGTGTCTTCTTGATCAATACTGAAACACTTAAAAATTCAAATAGGTTGCAGAGCAAGCTGGGTCCACATATGGGCCAAGACTAAAAAAAAATAAAATTCAAACAACTTTTGAACTCAAATGATTTGACACTGCCTTTTGAATACTTTTGAAGTTGAAAATGAATTGGGTCTTCATCAGAAATTGTTTTATGTTCCTTTTGGAAACAGTGCAAAACCAGCCAATTTGGCTCAGGAATCGGCTTGGGAAACTGGTCAAATGACCTCCTGGAGCAATGAGAACTTGCATAAATCTAGAGAAACAGATCACAAGGAATGGGATATTAATCGACAAAGTTTCCCATTCAGGCTTTTCTCAAACAGCAGTTGTTATGAACCAATTGAAACTAACTAAACTGCCAATTTGTAAAACTAGTGAATCAACGCTTCACGAGTTGCCATTCGACATAGTAAATAATTTAGGTACCCTAAGCACGTGTGCAAAAGGAATTTTTTTGAAACATCGCCGATCAAAAGACATTGACGGTCAAAGTTGGCCTCTCAAAAAGGTTGTCAGGAATGCAGTTTCAAAACTGAACAAACTGCATTCAGTTATGATCTGCTAAAAATAGCAAATCAGATCATGAGGCTCTAAAAATTAACATGTGAGATCATTTTGATAGGGAGAATATAGAATAGCATTCATTCTAATGATAGTCAGTTGGTTACAAAATCCAAGCTCAAACAGGAAGCTATTTTGCAGAACTGAACGTCTGCAAATAGCAGAACAGTGTCAAAACCCTCCAACTTCACTTTTTGAAACTCTAACAAAACTCATCGTGGGAACCTAAAAACTGACACACACATTCACATAGGTCAATTGAATATGTCTATAAATGGGTTTTGCACGAAAATCAACATGCTTCAAAATACAAGCCTCCAAAGTGGGTCCCCCAGACAAATTCTTTAGGTGCACTTCTGAAAGTGTAGAAGCAATTTGTTTGAAATAGGCATCTCAAATTTCCCAAATTTGAGAGTTCCATCAGTGGCTCCGACTAGGGATGTATGCCCCCTGTTGGCATAACAAGATTCCAGATCTCTAGAGAGTAGACCAAAAGCTTAGTCCAACAGGTGCTCAAGTTGCTTCTTTATTCAATTTTCTATTTTTCAACTTCATCTGATGACCCTGGGTCACCAAATGAAAAAATGGGTATCAACATTTACCTCTGTCAAACACCAATCTATAAAAAGAGTTGATCTCCCTCAACTCATGCTTGTCTCTGTCAAACCATAATAACACTGGTGACTACATTTTTGCAAACAACAATACCAAACTGCCCTTGTGCAAGTGAAAACTTGTTCCCTGTTCAACTCTGTCATCACATGGAAACCAAATTATATAGGCCACATCACTGTCCATCATTTCATTTTCTGATTTTATATCAAGCAACAACACTTGAAACTGGTGATCAAAATCACATGAAAATATGATCTTATCACATTCATTAAACCCTTCAGAATGATCATGTTCAGAGGAGACGTCATGGTTGAAAAACAACATGCAATCATCTTGTGTGTTGAGCAAAAATTTCTCATACATTTTTATCTCCTCCAACTGAAAAACATCATAGGTCAAATTGTCCTCATCCAAACACCACAGCCCAAACACATTATCATGTGTTTCAAGATTCTGAAAATCAGATTTGTCAATACTAAAAGTACATTCAACCTCATTCAACTCATGGCACTCATCAAAAACATCAACCTCCAATGCATGAGTAGTGTGCTCTATCTCAGGTTCATACATTTTATCAATTTCATTCTTCAAACCATCATGCAATTCCATATAGGATGCTTTAGACACAGATTCAGGCCATTCAAAATTTGACCCTAAATCAAGGTCTTCACATTGATTCATCACAACATATTCACTATCTGAATCATTTTCAGGAGTAATAGGGTTAGCAAAGAAACTTTCATGTGCACTTTCATCTGATAGGCATACTGACCCAAGAACAATAGACTCACTGTTATCTGAAACTTGCTCATTAGTAATAAAATTAATACCTTCACTCACTTTCTCACCAATACATTCCTTATTCAAAGGAAACATATCTATTTGCAAGCTATAAAGACAAGAGATGTCATTAAAGCAAGATCCATATTCAATCCCATACTGATTGACATCACACCCATTACTATCTGCATCATTTGGTTTCTCTACACATTGATCAAAAAATCTTGTAATGTCAACACAACTTGAAATTTCATCAAACTGTTTCACATTATCTATGGATGATAATGCTGATTCTAGATTCATGTGATTGTCACTATGCACAACTTGATTATTCAAAACTAAATTACTTCCATTATCACTATGCACATTATCATTATTCTTATGTACTACTGATATTTCCATTTCTGTTTCATACAAGCAGTCATGGACAACAAAGATATAAATAGGTTCATCAACATCTTCATCACTGCTAGCATTACTATGCTCATGATCAACAAATTCAACATATATATGTTCGTCCTAAGATTCTTCATTATTGACAGAATCCACATGCTCCATTAATGTCAAACTCGGACTACATTCCAAGTCTATCTCAAGTGTAATTTGATCATTCACTGGTGAATAAATGAATTCATCAATGTCCATATAATTATATCCATTGTGTGAAGAACATACCTCTATTTCATTCTCATAAGAGTTTTCATAATCATCAAAAGAACAATCAATTTGGTTGTTATCATCATCATGATCAACTATTTCATCATTGGAAAGAGAATCAGAGTCACTTGCATCATACCTTGCATCTTGAAGATCATCATCACTATCAAAGTTAATAGGGGCTGCACACAACAATTGAGAATTGTCCTCATGCGCACATTTTTGATATCTTGTGGTCAATAGATCTGAAATTTTTTCACAACTCAATAGATCATTGTTTTGATCCATTGTTTCAACCACTTCCTCTTCTTTACCTTCACTTGAATTGGATGCAATATCAAATTGAAAATCAGGACATATCAAAGTATCATCATCTTCAAACTCTGAGAACTCAATGGGCTGATCATAAACTGGATCTCCCCAATTGTAGGAAGCAGAATTGTTGACAACATTGTCAAAAGCATGGTCATAACCGGTCATAGTAAATAAACTGTCCACTTCTCCCTTCTTACCTTTTTTTGGGCTATCATAACAGCATTTCATATCACTTTACAGTATTTCAACATCAGATTGGGTGTCATCACTGAACTCGTCACTTTCATTCTCTTGAGGATAAATACAAATGTCTTCACTATCAGACTAAAAACCATCAATGGTTTTCTCATTACAACTGCTTGTGGCTTGTCTTTCAAACTGAAATTCATCACATACTCTGTCACTAGTAGCTGACACACTGATGTTCTCAAGAGCATTTCCTAAATTAGAAAAATCCCTTGTCTCACTATGCAGACTTGCATCATTGCTACACTCAACACATGTAGGCTTCATTTGATCAATAGTATCATCATATTGCTGATCACATATCTCTTCTTCAAAGAGTAAATCCAACTCATATTCTTCTTCAGGTTCTTGGCTCGGAAGACTCAACTGCTGATTTGTAGTTGGGTACATTTCTTCTATAAGTTGTTCATTAACAACTTCCTCATCATCTGATGATGCATCCTTTTCATTTCTTACCTTCTCAAGTATGCACTTGTCTAAAAACATCTGATCATTTTCATTCACACCACTGTTGATTTCATCAGCATGTTTTCCCATAACTGAAGACAACAAAATTTGAACATATTCATTCCTTTGTTTCTCCAAATTATCCAAAACTGTGTAAGCCATCTGCATGCTCAGTATTTCAAAATCTTTTAACAATGCACTAGATCCTTCTTCATAAGCTTCAAAATACATATGGATACAGTTAGAAGTGCTAGGTCTTAAATTTTCTGGGATTAGTGAAAGAGAAACAACAAATCTATGACTGAAATCAACACTTGACTCTTCATTTTGTTTCTTGATCTGCTTTAACCTCATGAAAAGGTCTGAGGGATCTCTTGCAAATTCTTCTCTATAAGCAACCACTAATTTATCCCAACAAGGATTTGACTTCTTAGGAAATCTTAAATACCAATCACGAGCTCTTGCTTCAAGAGATCTGACAAAAAATATCATCCGCATATCCTGATCTCCGAATGAATGTTTTTCTATAAAGCTGGAAAAACATTGAACATGTGCATCTCCTTCACATACATAATACCCATCAAATCTAGGCATATCCTTATAAACTTGAGCTGACATACTTTCAGTTTCATAATCAACCCATGAAAAATCTAACTGAGCATACAATGGGTCAAAGGAATTGACAATGGGTGCAATGAATTAACAAGTAGACACAGTTTGATGGTCTCTTAACTGAGCTTGTTGAAACAAATGGTATCTTTCATCCATTTCTTTAAGTCCTCTTTCAAATACATCATTCCATTTAAGACTGAACCTAGGCTTATTAACTCTTGGGTTCTTAGACTTTGGGGTATTAGATGCTTGAATATTATTATACTTTTGACACTTCTTGACAAGATGAATCAAAGTGTTCACTGGTATAGCTACTTTACATTGGTGATCCATGGATATTACAAAATTAAGGCTCATGAATTGTGCATAATTACAAGCCTAACCACATGATGGACAACAGGGATAATTACTAACATAATGACAACCTGGGCTTGAAGATTATGACAATAAAAATGGATGGAAGCCCCTAAGATACACAAATGCATTCTAACCATCCAAACTAGTAGATATTTGAGCACTAAATAAAATTATTTCACTGGAACTGCAATTACATTCAATAGATCCAACAAATGGAAGTGTGCAAACTTAAATTTACTGTTTTTTCCCTTTGTCAATGCTAACTCACTCAATAGGGAAGCAAAGGTTCTTCTAAGAAGTTCAAATATGGTTTTCACATAAGATTTTCTTGAAAACCAAGAGTGAGGAATACATAGAAACTTTGCAGCTGCTGCAAATTGTCTTCCTGACTGGTAATATTTGTAGATCTGGAACTTTCTTCAAATTTTTAATAGGTTCTATCAATAGAGTCGCCACCTCTTTTCACAGAGGACTAAAATTCAAGCAGTATGAATTTCTTTCACCTGTAAACTTCTCTCTGAGTTCCTTCCACCATCAGAGCACCATAGATTACAAAACTATTCAAGTTCACTACAACAAATTCTTCTCCAGGGTTGAAATCCTTTAAACTTTGAACTAAATTTAGAATGGAAAATAATAATATGACTCTATAACCGTCTGCAACTGGAGATTCAAAATCTTCCCCAGTGGAGTCGCCATTTTGTTGGTGTTTTAAAATGGAACCCAGCTAGGATTTGCAATTCTCTAAGAGGTTGTCAACCTCTATATTAAAGAACCACAAAAGCTAGTGGCCAACTGACAGGAAATGGAATGGATACACATTTCCCCTGCACTTTAGGCTCTGTAAAACCTAGGGGTGTAGCCATTTAGCAACATCAAACAATCTAGACACACAAGTAACAGGATATTGCTTAACATATGATGCTCTCACAGAAATATGTTGAGAAACCTAAAATATCACTTAACATTGGCAAGATATTGAATGAATTTCATCAATTAGCATGGAGAACATGACAAACACAACTCAGTAAAACATATTTGAAATGGTTTTTGATTTAAAGAGTTGGGACCAAACTCAAAACAACAGAAACATGATAATGGACCAGTGCCATAAAAATGGGCTATGGAGTCATATAACTAGCATTCATCTTTTAGTTTTGAGCATGCTCTGAAGGTCTTGAAAATGTTGTCACATTATGACAACTAGACCACTACAACTTTCTCTGATAATTCTGCTTATAAATCCACCTGAAACATAACACTCTTGTCACATTTGTCAACGCAATTATACTATCCCTGAACAATAGGCAATAATAAAAGTATCTTTTGCTTTATTAAAGCAATTACACCATTCATAGAATAGAAGGCAACAACAAATGTGGCTCAAATGCAACAAATGTGCATGAACAAACTCAAATAATTTTATTATCGAATCCAAAATAGCATTATAGTTCAGCCATGGAGACAATTATCAGCAAAAATAAACATAACAGAACAATTCAAAACACACACTTTCAGATTAAAAATGACTAATAGTCATATTTCCCCCTAGCTTTACAATCAACCCATAACTTCTATCTAACTTGCAGAGCTTTCAGAAATTGGAACCCTTTACAATTGAGAAGAGAAAAGAAGATATAGAAAATAGAAGAAAATAGAAGCATCCCTAAACTTGATCTGGAAATGCCATTTGGAAGCTTCATTTACCGTTGATCAAACTGAAAAGAATATCTCCCCTTCCTTCCTCTGCAGCAACAAAATTATTCCCTCTAAACTGCTTATGCTCATCATTGCCTTGCAACTGAAAATCTGCCCATGTGGAGAATTTCATCATTTCACCCAGCTGTTTGAAAAACCTTCTTTCCCATGCAAAATTTGTTTTTGTTCACTTTACTTGCTGAAGTTTTGTTTTCCTCCATATTTAAAGTTTGATAACTTTAATATTTCTGCTCTTTCATTTGTTGCATACTAAAATATTTGCTCCAACTTACTTTATTTCACTTGAAATAAAATCCCCCCCTGCCTATGCCTTCACTTTCACAAGCATTACCTTTGTTGGCTTTACATTTAATATTTCCACTCTACATATTCTCACGTGCACTTTACATTTTCATTTAAAATAATTCATTTTAACACAGTGAATAACTTTATTCACTCCACCAGATAAAATAAACTACCCTCTTACCCAAAAATCTCTTTGTGCCTTTACTTTCCTCTCCATTCACTTAAACTGAGAATTAATAACTCACGTGGGTAAAAATAGAATTACCCCCCCCCTTTTTTTACTTTCATTTTAACTTATAGCAAGCCTTTTGATTTCTCATAGCAATGTATTAATGTTACTCTTTAACGCTGAAGGCACTTTTAATTTCTTTACGAGGCAAATTTCTTTTCATTTTAACCTCAACTTTATCACCATTGAAAGGAAAACAAAATATTAAACACCCTCATCTTTCCAATATTTTGTCCTTTAAAACAACATCCTCGCTGGGAATTTGTAATATCCATGGGCCCACTTCACTTTGTCAACCCAACCCCATGCACCTCTCACCATTTTGATGGCATCATCTATTCTCCTACAAGGTTGGCTATCGATGGCCAAGATTTGGTTGCATCTGCATGCACTATGCTGACCATTGATCCTTTTGACTGCCCTAATTCCTTTGTTTGCACTTGCTCGAGCTTTTTGCAGATGTGGCAACCATTGCCTGCATTTACCATGCTAGTTCTCCTTGTTTTCTACAAATATTCCTCCTTCATTGATGTGCATCAAACACATTTGTTTGAAAGTTTCTAAAGCATTTTCAATAGATCCATGTGCATGCACGCAACCTCCATGATATTTCATGAGATACTTCCACACACTCTCTATGCTGCCAGAGCATTCCCAATACACTATTCGAAATGAAAAAAAACCATGGAATGCCCTACACCAGCATTCCCATCCTCATGCATTCATTTCAAAGTTACCTCAAACAATTTTGATACCTTTTCACTGCAACTATTGAATGTCCCTGGCATCTCCATTTGAGCCCTTTAAGGTAGGTCGCATTGTCTTTGGCTAACTACGAGCTTCCTCTTATGCTTCATTGTATTCACTTGCTGGTTGCGCCCCTCACCTAGTCTTCTCCTCACCAGGCTTGGGCCTTCCTAAATGCACCTACCTACTCCCTCAAATAGTGCACGGGCCTCTCGTATATGCTTTGATGGGTGAATACCCTTTTCCATAGCTCGTGCACCCTTCTTCCACTTGTTCCGCGGGCCCTCATTGGTAGGATGTGCCTCATACCATGGTCCTCTCCTCTCTAGGAAAGAGCCTTCTCTCATCTCCCTGTGCACATGGCATCCATGAGATCACACTATTTGGCACTCTCTGAAGGAGGTAGCGTGCCCCCATGACATTTCCCGTGAGATGAAAGTTTTAATAGCCTTGTTAAGAAACCCATCTTGTGCATTCACTTGAGACAAGTGCATTTGATTCCATCAATGCAGCTGTTAAATTGCTTCTTTTGCTTGAAACCGATCCCCCATTCATTGATTAATGTTGAAGCCCTACCTTGACATAGGCATGGAATACATTGACTTAATCCAAAATATCGAATTGAATCCTCACTTCTAAATGGAGTGGCATATCCATTGTCACAGACCCTCAAAATGAAGGAGCGAAAATTTGTTTTCAAATTCACAATAATAGTCATTCTGCTTTAAGGAACACCCACCATCTTTAAATGCCTGCTATGAAAAGTAACCAACCATTTCACAAATTTTGGGCAGTGCCATATATGCCGGCAGAAGGATATCCACATTCCTCAAACTTGTGTTTACCCTATCATCTTTAGATTCTATCCGATTATGGTGCAAGCTGTGAAACAATTCATCAAGCTTCAAACTGTGTTGTGACTTTATCCCATGGTGACTTCAAGTCATTGTGTTCTTCAAATCGATGGAAGGAGTTCATATATTAAAAGACTATAATTTTTGGATGTTAATAGTTACTCATTATTATCTCACTATTATGCATCACCAACTAGTCACTCAACTGATCCAAACATTCACAAGCTCATGCAACACCTGGATTATCTAAAAACACAGTTGTCTCCACATATAATAGATTTGAAAAACCCTAAAAAATTAACTCTGATAATAATGACACAAACTTGGATCACTTCATTCGAGTGCATTGTGTCTCCTTGATCTATACTGAAACACTTACAAATTCAAATAGGTGCAGAGCAAGCAGGGTCCACATATGGGCCCAAACTTTAAAAAAAATCGTTTTTAAACAAATTTTGAACTCAAATGATCTGACACTGCCTTTTGAATACTTTTGAAGTTGAAAAATGAACTGGGTCTTCATCAAAAACTGTTTTCTATCCCTTTTGGAAACAATGCAAAACTGGCCAAGTTGGCTTAGGAATCAGCTTGGGAAACTGGTCAAACGATCTCCTAGAGCAATGAGAACTTGCATACATTCAGACATTTGATCTGAGAATATAGTGCAAATGACGGCTTAGAGAAACAGATCAGGAGAAACTGGATATTAATCAGAAAAGTTGCCCAGTTAGGCTTTTCTGAAATAGCAGGTGTTTTGAACCAATTGAAACTAACTCAACTGCCAATTTGTAAAACTAGTGAATCAACCCTTGACGAGTTTCAATCAGACATAGTAAATCATTTAGGTAACTTGAGAACGTGTACAAAATGAATTTATTTGAAACATCGCTGGTCAAAATATATTGACGGTCAAAGTTGGCCTCTTAGAACAACTGTCAGGAATGCAGATGCAAAACTGAACAAACTACATTCGGTTATGATCTGCTAAAAATAGAAAATCAGTTCATGAGGCTTTGAAAATTGATATGTGAGATCATCTTGATATGGAGAATACAGAACAACATTCATTATGACATGACAGTCAATTGGTTATGAAATTCTAGCTCAAACAGGAAGCTATTTCGCAGAAGTGAACGTTTGCAAACAACAGAACAGTGTCAAACCCCTCCAGCTTCACTTTTTGAAAATCTGACAAAACTCATCGTGGGAAGCTAAAAATTGACACACATATTCACATACGTCAACTCAATATGTCTGCAAATGGGTTTTGCATGACAATCAACAGGCTTCAAAATACAAGCCTCCAAAGTGGGTCCCCCAGACAAATTCTTCATGTGCACTTCTGAAAGTGCAGAAGCAAAAATTTTGAAATAGGCATCTCAAATTTGCAAAATTTGAGAGTGCCATCAAGGTACAGACTCCAAAAAGGTACCTTTTAAGGTACACTCAAAATCATGGTCCTAAGACCTTTGGGTGAGTAAGACACACTAGGTGGCATTTAGTCCTGACCCAAAAATCGGGGACACTCAGACAGAATCATTAAATGATAATTTTGATGATTATCAAGATTAGCCAAAAAAATATTTAGTTTATTAGGCTTGTCAATGCAAAATAGGGCCAATTAAGACATAAAGAAGGATAAATAAAGCAAGGAAGGCCCAAACAAGTGTAGAAATGCATGGGTATGCATTTTCCTACACTACATTTAGCCCCCACTTTTGTGAGAGGATGAACATGCTTCAAAATCGCACTAAAGTAGTGAACCATGCAATCAAGAGGGGTTCAAATGTACAAATGCTAGTAGGATAGGATGACAATAACCAAGAGGGTGGCCAAGACCCCGGGATCAGGGTCCTATAGAAAACCAACATAGGCACAAAAGAACACCCATGTGGATGATATATGAATCCATAACTAGATCACAAACATACACCATCAAAGAAAGGAAAAATAAAAATAAAAATGCAAGAAATCAAGCTTTGACTAGTCATCCAACACATTGTGGACCGGGTCTATGTTGTTTGTTCAAAAATAAGTTTACAAGTGGAATGCTTTGTCCACTATGCAAACAAAACATATGCTCATAAGGGTTGGTGAAGCTATGTGTCCACTAGGTGAGACCCAAGAGGTCCATATCAAAGTCATACCCCCATGACTATGAGAAGGACAAAAAGAAAATGCACAGTCACAAGGGCTAGTGAAGCTAGTTGTCAACTAGGTGAGCCCCAAGAAACCATATCAAATCCATACCTCCATGAATTTAATAAGGTACAAATATGCACACTCACAAGGGCTAGCAAAGCTATTTGTTCACTAGGTGAGCCCCAAGGAACCATATCAAAGTCATACCTATATGACTTTAATAAGGCATAAAATGCAACACAACAATAAAGAGGGATATTTAAAGGGATTTGTTTAGTTCATGTGAGGTCTTAATCTTAGGGGACATTGTTCCTACTGTATCCAAGAGAAGACCAATCAAAGTATAAAATATTTGAAACTTAGGGAATGTAGTGCATTGCATCACCACTAAGAGGAATGTAATATGCTAAGATAGATCACACTCTCGAAGGACATTATTCCTAATGTCACCACAAAGAGGAAAACATTTCCCATGAAATAATAGAATCACATCAAGGAACATGTAAAAATAAAAATCCAAATGAAATCATGAAAATGAAATTCCAATGTATGCCCCCACTTTAAAGGAATTGCTAACACCATGTTGTGATCAATTTATTTAAAGTAGAAAAACATGAAACAGAAAACATAAAAGAGAGGGTTGTCCCCCAGAAACACATAAGGGATCTCTGGATTTGGGATCAGTATTTTTCTTTGTTGCAATGATATTAGAGAGCTCACAATTGTCATCATTCCCCAAATACACATAGAACTAGAAGAATGACACAAAGAGAGCAAAAATAAAGAAAAACCTTTTGGGTCAACATTGAAGAGACATAGGTTGTCTCAACACCTTGCATCATCCCCAAAAGGAAAACATAAAGAAAAAGCAAAGGAAAATCCTTTTGGATCAACATGGAAGAGACATAGGGTGTCTCGGCACTTTGTGTCATCTCCAAAAGGAAAATAAAAGACAAAAATGAAAATGCAAGGTAAAGATCGATGAAAAGACAAAACTTACAACATATAGAAGAATGAAGGTACAAATAGAGGAATAGAGAGAGGGAATGTATCAAACAGAAAATTATGAGGGATCACATTACACACACACAATCAAACAAAAAGAAAATGAAATAATGCAAAAGACTAGTAATGTGAGTCAACCTAAAGCAAGTTGTTTGTCTCCCAACCTCAGTTTGTATAAGTGAAAGGTAGACAACACACCTAAGGGACAACGAAAAATGCATTACCAGGACAAGGCTATCAACTTCTTTCCCCCACTACGTGCAAGACAAGAATGAGCTGAGGCAGGTTATGGGAAAGATCATGTAATAGTGAGAATAAAGTATTCTACAACTATTACATGACAAGGGGGTGGAAAGCACAGAACCTTAAGGGATGATCTCTATGAGATCAAATTTTCAAAGTATTCCCCTTCAAGTGTGACATCCATCAATTGTATGCCTAAACATTTTATGGTATTTGCAGTTGATGTTTGTATTCTTTCCTTTATTATCATGATTTTCTCTA
The DNA here is from genome assembly GCA_007115665.2 of Sequoiadendron giganteum. Lineage (NCBI taxonomy): Eukaryota > Viridiplantae > Streptophyta > Pinopsida > Cupressales > Cupressaceae > Sequoiadendron > Sequoiadendron giganteum. The sequence continues at coordinate 703,756,424 of CM021102.1, forward strand.
ATAGGTGGTAATGTTAAGCATCCTTGTTGTAAAGGGATATGTAATTGTCATACAATGGGAGACATAGGATATGGAAATTGTAACATTTTAAGCTTATAAGGAACTTGTTTCTTCTGCTTGATATATCATGGTGGATTTAAAGAAAGGATTTTGATTGTGTCATCCTTTGATTATTCTTTTGGAAGGAGGATATTCATATGAGGAGGGGAATCAAACATCATCATGCCATCACTATGAAGTCTTAGGAATTCTTTAAGAACACTTGTGTTGCAAGTGGGATATTGATATCCTAACCCCTTTGTGCTTTCATCAATTGTTATTTGTTCTAGGAGTTTATGAATTTCATGTTCACTTGTGCCACATCCTTGTTTACTCAGGATTGTGAATCCTTTTCCATATGTTTCTCCTATATTTTCTAGAGTTTTGTTACTTTTATATCATAAAATAGTTGAGTGTTTTCTTGTAAGTAACCAAACATCTCAAGAGGTGGTATTGTAGTGGGATTTGGTTGTTGCATGGATGCATAGAAAGATGCATTAGCTTCAAGATTGTTAAGACAATTATTTAGAAACATATTCATGTTGTCATCACCTTCTCCAATGATGTCAATGTCACAAGGAGGATATGCATTAGGAGTTGAGTGAGCATGAGTACATTCAATGTCATTAAGGTCATTATCGAAAGCAAAACTTGACACATCTACCAAAGATTTCAGGAATATCCAATTTTTTCCAAACCACATATCCATGATGCAAGATTGAATAAATACACTTCAAAATGAAATAAATTGGGATAACATCAATTATGCAAGCTTTAACAGGAAACTGAAGGCAACAAACAAAAACACAGGAAATAAATTTGAAACCCTAAATATTGGAAAGTCAAAGTCAATAGGGACTAAGATTCCAGTAAGGGCATCTTGGTCCTACTTGCGAAATTTTGAGGTTCCAGGGATGAATAAAGACAACAAACAACAGAGGTAGGATTCTGAGCCAAAAACCCTGAGAGGGACTAAGATGCCAGGAAGTGCATTTTAGTCCTAGTAGAGGTTTTTGTTAGAAAAATAGAAAATCTGAGTTGTTTACAATGTTCACAGGTTTCATATTAAGGGATATGATGTTTGGAAATAGAAACTGTACAAATGGATGTAAATAAAAGTAACTAAAAACAAACAGTTGAATGCAAATTTGAATGCAATTTTTTTAATTTTCAATGTAATAACAATGTTTTTAAATGCAATTATGTTAATTAACAATGCACTTTTCAATTTTTCAATGAGATGAGATGATGCAAGAAAGTAAAAATGCAATCTATATGCACTTTCACTAATGCAAATGCAAGAAACACTAGAATAAATATGAGAAACCCTAGGTGCAATTTCACTAATGCAAGATGTAATGCAATAATGAATGCAATATAGATCTAGAACTTTGATAGACTCCACATCAGAAAATGAATGCTCAACAAGGTCGGGTTCACCAAAATGAACCATAAAGAAAGGTGGAATTTTAATTGCCCTATCTTTCCATAGGTCATTCAATTATGTCCTAAGAACCATAATTGAATTGATTGTCAACCTCATAAGGTGATTCAATTTTCAATTCAGAGGACCTAGGAGGGGGTTCTTTCAGCTTTAAGGGGTTCACCACCAAGCAAATTCTTGGAAAAGACAAATAAGCATTTAACCTACATAACCTAGTAATGCAAGTTGAATGAAGGATGCAAATGATGGAATTTTGTAGCAACAAGCTAGGATATGTGTACCTTGGAATTTTGGAGATGTGATGAGGATTTCAAAAATGAAAAGAAGCTAAAAAAATAAGCATAGGAGGACAAAGACACCCTAATTGTTGTCTTAATCTCGTTGTTGTTTTTCAGGGCAGATGCAGAATCATCGAATCTCAGAACAAAATCTCAGAACATTTCTAGAAAATGACCTTAGGAGGACTAGTACGCCCTAGGTGGTGACTTAGTACCATTTTGTATTTTTTTAAACTCTGAATGTGGTCTTGAGCTCCAAGGTCTACACTTTGTTCTTCTCCAATCTCATGTTTTGAAACTTCCAAATTTGGCCTATAGGTGAGTTTCCATGAAGATGACAACTTTGTAATGTAGATTTGTAGCTTTTCAACTTTTCACTTCAAGTGACCTCCAAGTCTTCAACCTAAATCTACAATCACAAACACGTAGGAGAGGAAAAACTTGTTGATTGTTAGTAAATGGGGGTTTTCCTTGGTCAAACCCCTTGTTGGTAATTAAACCTTGAGATGAAATAGAATAATGAGGGGAAATTATGAATGAACAACACGAAATTTTACAACTCGCCAAAACCTTGTTGTAAAGTCTACAAACTTGTGTGAAGTGGCTAGCTTGAATGTAGATCTTGAATCAATGGAATGCTTTTATAGATCTTGCTCGAACAACTTGCTTGAATCAAAACCCTACATCACAAAGGTTAGCACAAAAACACACATGATGCAAGAATCTCCTTTGATATGATGCTTGACTCTTGATGATGGCTCCAAATGTTGGATGAAATTCTATTGAATGCTCTCTTGATCACAAATTTTCTATAAGGCATGAATACTTGAAAGCTTAATTGATTGATATGAGAAAATGAGTGAAGAAACCTTGTATTTATACTTATCTATTCTTAATATCATAAAATTACACTACACCAAGCTGACCTATGAAATCATTAATTAAAGGAGGCTAAATCCCACCAGAATTTGAAATTAAATCTTGAAAATAAGCCAACGAGGACTAAGATGCCGCGGGTGGAGCCTTAGTCCCGAGGCTCAAATCTTGGGGCACAAACTCCAAAAAGGGACATTTTTAGGTACACTCAAAATTAGGGTCCCAAGACCTTTGGGGGACTAAGATGCCCTAGGTGGCATTTTAGTCCTAACCCAAAAATCAGGGACACTCATACAAAATCATTAAATGATCATTTTGATGATTGTTAGGATTAGTCAAAAAAATATGTAGTTTATTAGGCTTGTGGATGCAAAACAGGGCCAACTAAGACATAAAGAAGGATAAATAAAGCAAGGTGGACCCAAACAAGTGTGAAAATGCAAGGGTATGCATTTTCCTACACTACAAATCGATATTATAGACCAATATTATTTTTGGATTCGATTGTTTAGAGAGTTTTTAACATCAAAGTTTTGGATCACACTTAGTCTCTCTTTCTTTCCTCTTGATGATGGATCAAAGAGTGTGATCCGCAATGTTGATGCTAAACACTCTCTACACAATCGAATCCATAAATAATATTGATCAATAAACAAATAGATAGATATCACCATCCTTTTTACATGCTTGAGAAGCTAAGAGAGGAAGGAAGAAAGAAAGACAACCATGCCAATGAAGTAGACCTTTGACAACCTGCAATAACAATGGTGTAGGAGAAACAAACTGGTATAGAAGTGAAGTATGAAGTGAGAATTTTTGTTGATAGAATGAAGGAATGAAGGGAATGAAGTTCAAAAGGTTAGTTTTGGAGGTAAAAGACCATTTCTGAGTGGTCAAGATTCGTAGGGACATTATAATTTGTAGGTTGATAGGGAATCATAATGCCTCAATGTCCACTTATCCAAGAATCTTTTGAGGATAGAAGAGCGACATGTAGACTTCAACATGGCATGCTGACGTCCCCAACAAAAAATCCATCATCAATAAAGAATGATAAGGACACGCGTGAAAGGCAAGGAAAATGTGGTGGGTTTTTGTATTATTGAGTTTGTAAAACTAAAGGTAGTAAAATGGGGAATTGTACAAGGTACAATTTTATGCCATTACATTTTTCCCCCACTTTAGTGAGTATATGTGCTAGTGCATATGTGAGCTAAAGTAGAAAGAGGTTGAAGAGAATATACTGAAAAGGAGAAGCAGTCCTTTGGTCTGGCATATCCTGACATGAAAGACGCTAAGCTCCGCAAAGATGTGAAGAGGAAATAGGTCTCCAATCTTGCAAAGCTAGTTGTGATCTCACCACAAACATGTTAGTTGTAGAAAAACATGTTAGGAAAAATGTGAATCATAATAGACACAATTTATAAGAGACAATATGACACAATAAATCATAATAGGAGACCATAAGACACAAGAAGACACAATCTAATAAGATATAAAAGGATTATGTGGCTGCTACAAACTACGTTGCAAGATAGTCACAGAAAAGGCAAGTCTAGTCAGGCTAACCCCAAGCTAGACGCCAAGATATAATACATCAGACACCAAGACATAAGATGTAAAATATCATATAGAAGACACAAATTATGAGACACTAGATAATTCTTTTGAAAAGAAGGATTTTTTTAAGTAGGGAACCCTTTTCTCAAGACACCAAGACACCAATGGACCCTTTTGAAAGACACAAGATTTTCTGCAAGTGATTATGTCATCAAGGAATCCTTTTGAAAAAAAAATCATCAAGGAATCCATTAGACATAATTATCCTTCTTAAAAGGAATGTTTTCAAACTCTTTCTTTTTAGAAAGAATACTCCTTTTTTGAAGGGAAAGTTTTCAGACTCTTTCACTGAGGGATCTTTTTGAAATAAAATTTTGTTAAGGAGTCATTTTTAAGAGGATACATGTTTTGGAAAATGAAGATTTTCAACAAGGTATTATTTTGTCAATTAATTCATTTTAAAGAGTTTGACACCAAGGAATCCTTTTGAAATAATTCTCCTTGTTGAAAATTAGATGAGTATGATAGCCCCCCTTAGGATGATGTGTGCTACATTGAGGAGCACATGGCATCCTAAGGAGAAAAGAAAGACAAGAGATGTTGTGGTACATAACACATAGCGAGATGTATCTATGTTATGTTGTCACACACGTGAGGGACAACACATTGAAACAAAATCATGAAGCGTACACGTAGAGATGAAGAAATCAAGGGATGGGTGGATCTAACAATTTGGGATCAGAAATGTCCATAAATATAAATAGATAGATATAATATAGTGTACACATGAATTGTCATCAATCCCCAACTTTCTCAAAATGTGAAGAAGAGCACATGAAGACAACATAAAAAAAATTAGGTCAACATGGAAGAATGCCTAGTACCCCAAATGGTTTGCATCATCTCCAATATTGAAAAGAAATAATATGAAACCTAGAGGAATGATGACACAAATGGAATAAGTTTATGATAGATTTCCTCTCTTGTATCCAAGCACCTACAAGGGTAGAAAGGGTCCTCCAAGCAAGGGAAAAAACATAAAAATACAAGCACTAGGGAACACAAACAAACAACATTAATCTATAGATGTAGAAGGAAGCACCACTGTAGTCTACATCGACCAACAGATCATCTTGCTCCCAATCAATCGTTGTAAGGGGAGAGAGGATGATCCTAAGGTAGGAATAGCAAGGTAAGTACCCTCTGAATCTCTTACAACAAGATCCAAGGAAGAAGGCCCCTTGATGTCTTCTTCATCAAACTCCTCTGAGGTGAAGGTCATCAATTATGGAAATATCAAAGATAGAGTGAGGATATCTTTCATTGATTTAAACATGCACTTCTTATGAGTGCCTTGTGTCAACTTAATGGGGCAAGGGAGAGACACTTGAGAGTCACTACCGATCTTGGGAAGAGGGGTTGCGACCAACCTCAGGAAGAGTGGCTATGGCTATCACAAGGACGACACAAGACAAAATATAACTAGACTCCAAAGAAGATGAGACTTTCTTATGACCATCACTAGAGGTAGTGTCATCCTCCAACTTACACTTGATCAGAGGATGTTGAATCCTCACAAAGGAAAAAGAAGCAGAGGAAGAAGAATGAGCCACAAAGGACACCACTTTTGTATTAGCCATGTCGATTGGTTGTAAAAGGGGAGGGTATGTGCAGGATCATCATGGAAAAAGCAGTCCCTTAAGTGGCAATAAAATTCAAAAAATCAGAGTTAGGCAACTTGACACAAAAATTTGAATAAGTTATCTATATTATTTCAAAAATATGTAAGAATAGAATCTGTAGAAAATTGAATGTAGTTTCTAAACTAGTAGATTTTTTTTAATAAAAAGAAAATCTATTTGGTGAAAATTTGAAATTTCAATGCAGTAGTACTTAAATTTCAAGGAAAAAATTAAGTAGGTGTATGTCAGACCACCCTTACCACAATAAAATGATAATATTTTTTTATAAGATTTTAGATATAAGTAGGGAGCTCATGTCCTGATGTGATGCATATTTTTTTGTATTTTTTTTTCAAGTAAATAATTATTTATGAATTTTTAATTACAATTTTTAAAACATATAAAAACTCGTATGTCTAACAACCTTAACTTGGTCAAAAATTCATGAAATTATTATTTTTTTTCAATCCTATAGTATGCAAAGCATAGAATGTGATGCATGTTTCGTGTTCAAAAAATGTGATACCGTTTGAAAGCTATAGATGTTTTTCAATTAGCCTATCAATCAGGACTTGAGTTGTAATTCAAATAGAAAATGAATAATAATTATTTATTAAATTCAAAGGAAAGCATAATTTATATTGGTGGAAAGTTGAGAATATCCTTTAAAAACCCTTTTCGTTTCATCAATTTTGGGTAAAAAAAAGTTGTCAGCCACATGGGCCATCATATCACTTAGATATCACCACTTTTTGGCCCATCATGATCCTGCACATACCCAGGAGGAATGCCCGAAAGGGACATGAGAAGTAGAGGCTTCACAGAGCAAGCAATAAAGACCTCCACCATTCTAGTGTGAGTACCATCAAGGCCCATTGAAGGAGCTGAAACAAGGACATAAGCAATGGGAACTAAAACAAAAGAGATAACAACAAACAGAGCAACAAAAGAAGCAGAGGAAGAAAAAAAAATAATGGGCTCTTCCTTGATCTTCTGTGAGACGTGTTTCGTATCTAGAGCATTTTGTTAGCACTTATGCTCACGTGCAAGTTGGTTAAGTCAACTACGAGAACTAGAAGACATGGTTTGAGAAGAGGTTGGAGGTTGCTGCTAAACTACAAGATCATCCTTCACCATCGTTGTCGATGGAAGAGTGGTCTTCTAAGTAGGAGCAAGATGATTATGCACATAAATAGAAATGGTGATAGAAGGAGAAACATAGACAAGAGCCTTGACAATAGGCCTCTTCCGATTCATCGCCCGAGGGATAGGTGGAAGAACAATTGGAGGCTGAAACGTAGGAACAACCCCATGGAAATGCTTCTCATTGCCATATAGGGTGGATTGGGCAACCATGGGTAGAAAATACAACTGGAAGGCCCAATGCTTTGACTTCCACCACATAGGTGCCTTTCACTTTTTTGTGCACTTGGAACAAAAGAAACAATTGAGGACACCACCAAAGTTCAAGAATAAGAAGCATATGGTAGATAAGATGCACAACCTGGGGAAGGCTCCAAGGAGATAGCAAGATTCTCCTTCCCTTTTGATTGGGTAGAAGAGATAGCTTGTTGTTATGCTAGCATAGAAGCATTCACAGAGACATGTGGAGACACAAGAAAACTAGCTTTTGGCATTGAGCCCCTAGTCTTATACTTAACATAAGCTTGATAGAATAGATCTGCCTTGGGAGGGAGGGATCCAACTAGGGTGGGCCAAAAGTGATCCAAAGAAAAGGCCCCACATGACACAAGTGGTTTATAGATAGTATCATGAACAACATGTATTGTACCCTCATGGGGGAGTTTTAAACACTTGTGAACTATAAAGGTGACTAAATTCATGGAGGCTAGCCATGGAATGACTAGCCTAGCCCTAAACAAATCGAACGATAGAATCACTACAAAAAAAAATATAGCCTTAGATCCTACCAAGAACAACAAAGAAATAGTGCCCATAGGAGCAACAGAAAGCCCATCATGAGTACAGAGATTGGCCTACGACTCATATTACTTCTCCTTATGAAGAATAGTGATGAAAAAGGTTTCCTTTGGTATCGCATTCACTCGGCTCATGGAATCAACCATAACACCAATCACAATGTTAGCATTAATCCAAGCGAGAATGTACAATGGAGAGGTCCCCTTGTGGGTGAGGTAAAATTTATTTCAAGAATAATACTCACATTTTTTAGAAGAGGTGAGACCACGTTCACATACTCAGAAAGGACTAGATCAAAAGACATAGATGACTACATGACCAGATTGGTAGAATGGGAAGGGAATGGATCTATGTAAATCTGTAAGTGGTTGTTAGGCTTGGCTATAGATTTATTGGAGTTTTGTTTCCTTCTATTGGGATAGATAGTCTTTTCATTAATGTGATCCTAAATCTCATGACACAAGTGTATGCATCGCTCAGTATCATTTCTATGTATATGATGGAATTTACAAAGTTGTTGTGCATTATACTACTCGAGATAACTTTGTACAAGTTTTGTTGTGTCCTATACTTTTTCCTTTAGGAGCAGAGACCATGTTTTCAATGGCCTTATTATTTATTGCATCACCATAAATTGATACTACTAACCAGTTATCCAGACAAGAGTGTGAGGATGAACCCCCGAATTGAGCTACTATCTATTGATGTTCATGGAGAATTTCACATAGATGCGTAAAGGAAGGATACTTCATTATGATAAACTTTTCTAGTAGAAATTTTTGCAAGTTCCTGATGAAAATATTATGTCCATCAGAGTCTAGAAAGGGATAAGAAATTTGAGAAAAGAACACTTGGGGTGATCCCACAATACTGGTTTACAATTTTTGGGCAAACTAGACACTGAATTAAATTTTTTTAACTAAATATTCACTTTCGGGCTCCTATAGCGGCTAAACTGTGAGAAATTTGAAGATGATGCAAACTAGTGATTTGTGACATTTTGTCTATAGATTCTAAATATATTTTTTTCAAAAAATTTGGAATCAAATTGTACTTTTTTCCCATCTCCTTCGAAAACTAGTTTTTACCAGTAAACAAAATTTTTAAGGACTGATGTTCATTGTATACAACATAATTTTTTTTGTATGAAGGGTAAAATTCTAATTTTTTTGAGTTTAGATTTTTAACTACGATATCTAACTAGTTCATTTGGTTTGATAGTGTTTTATTAAATTATTTTTCCTTAATCAAGTTTCAAAGTCAAACCAATTACAATTCAAACATAGGTAGTATGTATACAACATAACTTTTTCTATATGTATTGAAATTAAATTATTATTATTTTAATGGATCAAGGACATCAATACCTAGCCTGAACATATTTTTCAAATTTAATTTTGATTTAATCTACTATTTTTCCACATGTGCAGAATAGAGAGCTTGATTTTCGATGAAAAACCTATGTTTAATAAAACTAAAAAAAAAATACATATTAAAATTATATTCATTGGATAGCTCGTTCTGAGGACTACCATCTTCTAGTTGGGTCTATGAAATCTCCTTCATTTCCATCCTCAACCCAAGCTTTGAAGGGAAAAAATATGGAGTTTTATTATGTCGGAGGGTGGGAAGGTGAGAAAAGAGGGGTTCGCACAAACCTAAGGGGTTCAAGTGAATCCCCTTTCCACAATGGGAAAATGCAAGTTCCCACATTTAATGGGTTCACTCAAACCTAGAGTTCATTTGAACCCAACAAAACGAAAAAATATTGAATGGGGTCATTTTTTTGAAGTTCTCCTTCCTCACTCAAATTGTAAACCACTTTTGTGGGTTCACCCCTTGATAATGAGAAATGAATTCAGTAACCTTTTCATGGTCCCCCTACTTTCATTGGACAATATCAATGAATGTCATCTTCAACCCAATGTTGGCTTGGAAGTGTCTAAGAAATTGATTCACTAGCTAATCAAATGAGAAGACAAAATTATTTGAAAAAAGACAAATACCACTCAAGAGCAGTGTCCTTAAGGGAACACAAAAAAAGCTTTGCCATCAAAGAATCATGATGGAAGAATTCAGTACACATGGTATTGAATGTTGTCAAAACATGTATGAGGGTCTCCATGACCTCTATATTTTTTGAACTATGAATCTCCATCCCTTGAGGGATAGGAATGTTTAATATGGAAATGGACAAAGGACTATGACGAAAGAAGGGTTGGAACATAGGTTGAGAAGAAGAGCTCGATAGGTTTGCCAACTAGTTTTACATTCATTCCATATTTTGAAACAAAGCATTCAAGACGAGATCAAAAAATGAAACAGGACTAGTGGAACCACCACTAGAACCACCAACCCGTATACTGACAGATCCTCCGACACCAAGACTAGTAGGGATTCTAGTATTACCACCAGAAGCAGGAAAATTAGGAGTGGCAGATGTCATAACCCAATTTTATTGCATATTTATCATAATATGGTAAATCAAATTATTGAAGGAATTCAATTAAATATTAAATAGAGATTCTCAAATATTCAAAAAATTAGTGAAAGAAGTTGAATGATGTTGACTTTGTGAACTTTTGAAAACTATTTTATATGTTACCAAGAATTGAGCGTTACTGATCAATTTGCAAGTGCAAGTGTGTGTAGTTGGAGGGTGGCAGGTTGAAGGACGAGAACACGGTTGAAGTAGGATTGTTTAGCTGGATCAAATGGTAATCCAATTGGAATATGGGTGCACACACCGCAAATGGCATGATGACTTGCATTTGAATTGATTTACATATATACAAGTACATTATTTTCCTGACTTGAATTGTTTCAGTGCTTGAAAATGAATGGTTTGTAGAATAAATTATCTATTCAAACTTTGTGATTTGGAGGAAATGAAAGTGAGCATTGTAAAGAAAATTATTATTTTTAGTTTGGATATATATATATATATATATATAGATGCTCAAAATGAAAATCTAAGTTTGTTACTTTAAATGATAGTGTATGGAACTTATAAGCCATTCCAAACAAACAACTTATATATGAATGCATATATAAATATATATATATATATACATGTATGTAAATAACTAAAAGTACATACATATATATAAATATATATAATACATTATTGGAGAAATATATATACATACATACATACTTATACATATATATTGGCATATATTTAAATTCCACATCGAATTCAAAAATCGATAACTGATTCATGCTAAATTAAACTATTTGAAAACATGGAGAAACCACAGAAAGACATCACATGAAGGAGTGGACTACCACCGGTTTAATGAAAACATTCAAATCAAATAGTGGGCAGCAGTAAGACAGTAATGACAATGCCAGTAGCATGCAAATGATAGTATTGTTACCATTTTTTAGAATACCTGGGGAAAAAAAGTACAGAGAGAAGATTTAGGGGTTCGAAGGCAAACAAAAAAGTAGAAGAAGAATATTGAGACAGGGAAAAATCCGAAGGAAACATAAAAAAAGCTTGGAATTTGGAGGTAAATCATTTTTCCTTAGCAATCGACTTGTTTTATTGCTATTATTGAAATGTGTTTGAAGTTTTTCCTTCATCTTATTCAAGTGCTATCTTAGCACCATAATAATGTGGTTGTTGTTCTATGTTTGAGACGGCTTGAAGTTGATTGTATGAAGTAATATCTACAACTCTATGGTGGATGCATGGCTTGTAGCTTGTGTAACATGGGAATAGTTGTAACTTAGAGCCTACGTGGCTAGTAAACAGATCTAGGCTAAGGCTCAAGAGCCTCCCATGGCTTGACCTTCATCCTTCTGTCACATGATTAAACTTAGCCTTATGTAGGTTGTTGGAACCTCTATCGATTGACTATGTGTTGTAAATATTAATCCTTGTAAGGTATCGACTTACGATTCCTATGGGATGGGTATGTTTCTTTGTAAAAAAATTGTAGTGTTTCAAAAACTCATTATCGACGGATCAATAATAGTATCAAGGCTTGAACAAATGATCTTAGAGCTTGCATATGTATATTTTTATTAAATGGGAAGCCCACCTTGTTCGATAGGAATCATGGAATGGTTTCAAGTTAGAAAATCACCAAGATTTGCTTGGCTCGATCTAAAGATCGATGGGTCGACCCCTATATGTTTATTTAGGGTATAGATGTAACTCTGTATGTTAATAATACTACATGCATGGTATTAAAATAGTAAGCCCACATGGGTAAATTGATATATATAGATCTTGATGCTTAGAAAATAACACTCGGCCACTAAGAGTGGTCGAATCCTAAGTAAACTGGGTTTTTTTTTTACAGCCTGAAAGGCAAGAGTATTGTATTAACCTGAAACTTCTATGCCTTCTTTAACTAAAATATATGTTCAAGTACTTCTTCATCAACATGTCAAACTTAGTTTTCTTTATAATATTTAAGTTGCTCATTGAATTTCTAGTGATGAAAGTGTTCTAGAATTTGAAAATAGACATTCTATATTTATGTATGAAACTGAGCTATTTGATTTGTTTATTTTTAGTTCATAATGAAAAATCCATTATGTTGTTAAACAAAGAACAATTACTTGCAAAGTGATCTTTTAGCATGTAAGCTATTTGAGATCAACAAACAAAGTAAATGACATTATTTATCTTTAAATGTAACTGTTTAGTTTGAAATAGTAATATGTTGATGTAAATAGTGGTTATTCTTTTGCAAACAACTCTATTTTGTTGAAGGTTATCCTTGCTCAATAAACTATAATTATTTAGTATGTAAATAAATTTCTATATAGTTGTTTAGCAGGAAACAATATTTATTATGTTCAAACAATGAATGTATAAATGTAAACAAGTTGTTGTGTAACTATTTAGTAGGAAAAAATACAAGTTATTATGTTCAAACAATGAATGTATATATGAAAACAACTTGTTGTGTAATTGTTTAGTAGGAAAAAATACTTATTTTGTTCAAACAATAAATATATAAATGGAAATAGCTTGTTGTGTAACTATTTAGTAGGAAACAGTACTTATTTTGTTCAAACAATGAATTTTCATATATAAACAACTTGTTTATGATTGTTTAGTAGGAAATAATACTTGTTATGCTAGAAAAATGAATTTTCTTATAAAAACAACAATGATAGAATATCACAGTTGTAAGAATGTACTAACAGTATGCATGAAACTGTTAGCATAGAATTGTTTTGATTTCTTATTTTTGAAAAAGAATTGTCAAATGGAATATTGTTTTAAGATTTTAATCTGAATTAATGATTATTTTAGAATGTATGCACAAAATTTAACATTAGTAGGCACATATATGTATATGCACATAGACCTCATCTATGTACATACACATACCTGTGACATACCTTCTTTTATTTTTAGTACTTTTTCTTTAAAGGAAAAATGCTTAAAATGAAAAGTAGGAAATACTCAGGAATGATATGAATGATTGTTAAATTACTATGAAAATCATAATCTAATTTTTGTTTAGAGAATAAATTAGTATTATGTTCTTCTTTTGAAGGAATTTGTGAAAGAATATTTTAAAGACTTGAATAGAATAGTGATACCTTAGTTGACTAGAGCACCTACAAGTAGATGCTGCTAGAGGATAGATAGCTATTATGAGATATTTAGTAGAAAGTTACCTTCCAGGACGGGTGCCAAAATGGAGTTTAGAGAGTATAGATTTGTTTACTAGAACCTATTGTTTGTTGTTGTTGCAACACAATTATTATGTTTTCCCAAGAAATTTGGTTCATTATGTATGTATGAACTTTGTGATTTCACTCTCTACCATTCCCAACATCTATCTTGCACTTTTTGTTCTAATTTGTAGATAGAAATTGCATGTTGATGTATGGGAATGCACCAGATTCCACCTTGCAAATTGTTCTCTTGCTAAAAATTTTGTGCAAGGTCAGGCATTATTCAAGTCGAAAGAATATTGGGGAAGCATAAGCTTTATGGTTGGGTGGTAAAGTGTTTCAACCATGTTCTCGTCCACTAGTGGAGGTGAACATTGAAGAAGGACCTTAGTTGTTCATAAGAATATTTTAGTCTAAAATGTAACTTAATGTAATACTCTCATGTACTTGATGAAAAGCATACAATGTAATGACTGTGTGGTCTTAGGAGCCAAGTCAAACCTGATATTGTAATTTGACTTTTGAAGTGAATATATGAATCTTTGACTCATTTTAAATAGACATGTATAGCTATGATTGACTTTAGCTACTAGTTATATTTTTAATTTCGAATATATTCATGTGTCATTTACAATAACATTAATTAAGCAATAATTTTGAATGGTTTATTACAACAGAACTGAAACCTAAAGGTACCTTATTCACTCTATTAGTGTGGGTTTGCTTAGGCATAGAAGTAGTGTTAACGGAAGGACCTATCTTAGCCTTGTATACTAGCACTCTAGGCATCGAGACTTCTCACTGTCTCTCAATGGTCTCAGAGCCAACACCTAAGGTGACACCCAAATTAGAATTGTAGAATGGAACATGAGTATCCACAATATCTGCAATACCCTGGAGAAGTTTTATGCCTCTTTGATCCTTGTATAACATGACTCTTAACCTATTGATAACTATAGATTCTTGGGCAAGACTTTTAACCTTATCCAAATACTGCTCGAACTCTCCAAGCTAGTTGATAAATATAAAGCACAATTGGTTGCCAAATTTTTTTCACAAGTTGTAGGCATTGATTATACAAAAACCTTTGCACCTATCACTAAGATGACTTCAATTTGACTCACACTAGCTATAGCCGTAACACATGGATGGGTTGTACATCAGATGGATGTGAAGAGTGGATTTCTTAATGGAGACCTTAAGGAGGAAATATACATGGAACAACCACCAAGTTTTGTTGAGGATTCATCCCTAGCTTGTAGACTTAGGAAATCTCTCTATAGCCTCAAACAAGCCCCTAGGTCTTGGTATGCTAAGATGGATTCATACCCCCTATCTTTAGGTTTTAATAGATGTCATTCAAATCCTAATGTGTATCTATTTTGGTAGGATGATTCACTTTTGATATTGGTTCTATATGTTGATTATCTTTTGATTATTGAGAGTACAGATGTCATTGCAATAGTGAATTTAGTAGTTCAATATAGATTTGGCATGAAAAACTTGGGCTTATTGCACTAATTTTTTGGCATTGAGATTTCATAGCTTGATTCAAGGATCACTCTTGCACAACCTAAGTATACTCTTGATTTACTTACACGGTTTCACATGACTACTCGTAAACCATCTCCAACTCCCTTTCTATCTGGAGTCAATTTTGAGACTTCTTGTACTACATCATTGGTTGATGGTACTTTGTATCGACAACTTGTTGGTAGTGTTGTATACTTGACTCATACTAGGCCAAACATTTCATATGCAGTTGGCATGGTTTCAATATTTATGTAGGAACCTCATGAATTGCATTGGAAAGCAACCAAGAGGATCCTTCATTACCTTCATGGTACTCTTAGGTTTGGGATTCATTACAGAGTTGGTTCATCAATTTACTTGGTTGGTTTTAAAGATTTAGACTGGGATGGCGATGTTGAGCATCACAAGTCTACTTCAGGTTGCATTTTTTCACTTGGTTCGAGTCCTATTCGTTGGTCTAGCAAGAAGTAGAATGCTATTGCTATATCATCCACAAAAGCAGAATTCAAGGGGGTTGTTAACTCAACTATTGAGGCTATATGGCTTTAGGGAATTCTTTCTAAGTTTAGTATTCCTTTCATGCAACCCATAGTCATTTATTGTGATAACTAGAGCACCATTCAGATATGCAAGAATTTGGTACAACATCAACAAACCAAACACATAGAGATTCATATGCAATATATTCAAGATTTGACTCATGGGCATATCAGTGACTTAGTCTTTTGCTAGTCTTCAGAGCAGGTTGTTGACATTTTCATCAAACCCTTTACAAAGAGAGAGTTCATTCATCTACGAGCTCTTTTTGGCATGCAGTCTACATCAACAACAACATCATCTTTGGGAGGGGCTTTCTAGCCTTCTCTTTTTATCTCTCTTTTTGGCAGATAGTTTTTTCCCACTAGGTTTTTTATCTTTCTCTATTTATGAGTGATTGCATTGTAAATGGGTACCTCATCAAGCCTGATAGTCAAGAACCTTTTCTTATGTACCCACCTAAGCTATTCTTAAGGGGGGTGTCAATGTATATGTTGTATACACATAGGCTATAAGCCTACTTAGGCATCCCTTGACACTTGATCATGCAATGTTTCAAGTTAGCTAGGAGTGTTTAAAAGTGTCAACTCACTTTGGAAACCTCGTGCTACTTTTTTGGTAGGCAACTCACCACCACTCCATGAGTGACGAGTCATGTCCTTATTTCATGGAGATCAGGTGCCTTTCTCTTGCCTTTATATGCAAGTCTATTTGGCTAATACATTTAATCAACTTTATACATGATTTGCAATTATTAATTTATTCTTGTTATTTGATCTTTGTTATTTCCAAGTTCTTCTAGTATACAAGATTTTCTTTCAACACTTTGTTAGTGTGTGTTAGACCCCATATTCCATCATAAAATATATCTACATATATTCTTGTTTTGAATTGGAAAATTTATTGTAGTGAACTCATAAACACATCTTTAGAGATTCAAAGTATGCATTCATAAAAACTTGTTGAAATTTTCTAAAAATAAATATGAACAAACAAAACCCATGAAATACCACCAAACCAGTTTTGATTTAAGGAAAAAATTCAAGCCCCAAAAAGAAAAATCTAAAATCATACAAATATTATTATGTTTGACAAGTCATTTGAAATTATCTACAAATGCAACATGAACAATGAAAGAGTGTTTAACCAATGAAACCCCCAACACGTTTGACTTGTATCTATTATGACAAATCAAACCTTTTCTTTATAGCATTGGTTATGTGTACATCAATATACAAAATATATAGAACTTTTAAAATTATAAAATATATTTTTTAATCCTTTTGCATGTAGAATGGTTTAGCAATTTTAAATATTTTCTATGGATAAAGTGTCTTTACTCTCTCAACAAATGTAACTCTTAATTCATCCATCAATTACAACGATATAATAATTTACATTGAGAGAATATATATAAAATAGTATTTTTACGCCTAAGGTATTCTCTATATAAACCCAATTGGTTGACTTATGTAAGTCACAACCTTCGTTTATTGAGAAACATGAAAAGATGATTGCAACGTCTAGAGTCATTGAATCATTTCCTATTTTTTTATTTCATTGTTATGATATTGTTAATTGTATTATTATTATTACTATCTTATCCTCACTTTTTAATTTTTTTATTATTATCTTGTTATTATATTGTTATAATATTATTATTATATTATTATCTTATCTTATTTTATCCTTTATTTTTATTTTATAATTATTATTTTAATAATCTTTCATTATTATAAGATTATATTGTATTTTATTATTAATCTATAATAGATAGGAAACGAAGAATTTTTGTGATGGATGTAATTGAATTTTGTGTTTAAAAATAAGAACAATTTTGATATTTTCACTTGATTGTCAAAATTCCTAATTTTTTTAATGAATACCTGCTAACAAATTTTAACTATGTTTTTAACAACACCATTAACATGTTTATTTTCTTATTTACAAATTAATACAATTTTATTTTTCTTAAAATTATGAACAATCAATTAAAAAAATTGTTGATATTTTCAATAGCTGTAATTCTTAATTCTAGTTTTTTTTAATAATACCTACTATTTTTCTACCAATACCTTTACATTCAACTGCCATTTTCAACTAGGAAAAATCTTAATTATTATTAGCAAGTTTCTTATTTAGAATGAAGTTATACTTTTTCATTATCGTTTGAAATAATATCTGTATTTATTGTTTATTAAAAGAGACGTTAATGCCAATAAAACTAGAGTTTTTTAAATAATCTCTGCATTTATTTGTTTCGTTTTGGTTTGAGTTAATTGCAGAACAAAAATAAGATCTGCAGAATGGCACGTAAAGGAAATAATCACCCCAAGTTTTCAACATATCAAAGTGCGGCAATTGACTGTGCATTATCACCTACGAGCCTCCCGCCGACAAGGTTTGCTTTCGTAGCCATTATGAGCGTCTACATTTTTTACTCTCTCTCAATGCTTTATGCTCATGGATTTCTCAAATTATAGGAAGTTTTGTATTCATGGCAGCCCTGTGGGCTCTCGCTAAGGCCGTTTTCTAGAATGCAGTGCAGCTCATGCGCTTATTAATTTAAATGAACATAGAATTAAAAGTAATAGACAAAACGCAAAATCATGTCTGTTGTCACCTGTCCCAAGATTCATGAGAGATATTCCTTCCACTTATCCATTTGTTCCGCCACAACCCAAGTCCTGTAAACCATTTCTTGAATCTGGTGGCGCTCCTCCATCATATACTGTAAGATATGCAGGCCAAACCACAGCTGCCCCTGTCCATGCATGGTCAAGGAAAAAAGAAGAAATACACAGAGAGGAAAATCTTCATCAGTTTCTGGCAGATGTAGGGGGAAAAGTGACAGAAAGTGCATCAAAGCGGGCAAGACAGCCTGAAACACTATCTCCATTAAGACTCACAGCTGCTTTTCGGCCTGCGAGGAATTTAACTTCACAGAAGTTTAGTTGGGCCCCTTTCAATAAAAGAGCCCCTGCGGAGCTTCCTCCACCCATGTCAATGGAACAATCAATTAAAGCCTTGAAGAAATTTGGTAGAGCTCCGTCAGTGGTTCTCAATGGTTCTGTTGAATCCTCTTGTTAATAAAATTGAAAGCAGTCATAGGCGGGTAATTGAAGTACCATCACAGCTTGGCATTTCTATCAATTATGTAAAACAAGTAGGAAGCAGCATTGATTTTATTAATGATCGCTGGCAGTCACGAAGCTCCATTCCTGACGAAGATTATCGTCTTCGTAACTTGCTTAATTTTCTAATACAACATAGAGATGTTCCTGCAACTCCACAGCCCCCATTAATTAACCCACCATCAAATGAGGCTAAAAGCCGCATCATACAAGAATGTGTGAATTCTGTGGGAGAGCATCTCAGGCTACATGCACTAATGAAAGGAGAGTGGGTGAAAGGCCTTCTACCCTATGCTTCTGTTAGCACTGAGTACAGAGGATTAAACAACTGGCAGAAGGAACATGTGTGCAGCAGTATGAGTTTGGTGAGAGAATTACAAGGTGCCTATGCCTTCAGATTCCCATTTTCTGCTCTATCTTTTTTGTGCACTTTTGAAGCATCCCCATTGGATGTTGTATCCTGATCCCATGCTGCCTTCTCACCTTCCTCACAATGCCTTGTAGTTGGTGAGACATTGCCTCAAAGCTTCGAGGAAAATCCCACTGTGACACTTAACTATATTGCTGTTTTATCTAGTGTCCCCAGTGTTATACACCGCGGTGCTTTAGTGCTTGTGATTGGAAAACAGAGTCCTCCTTTGTTTACAATATATTGGGATGAAAAGCTGCAGTTCTCTCTACAAGGGCGCACTGCTTTGTGGGATGCAATTGTGATTTTGTGCCACAGAATCACAGTGACTCATGAAGGTAAATGGAACTAACCTTGGCACTTTTTCTAATTACCTGCTCTCCCTCGAGAACTTCAGGTAAACAAAAACTCTAGATTTGTGAAATGGTTGAATAGTGGAAAATGAAAGGTCGGTATGGTGTGAGAATGAAACGGCATGTAGTGGAAGAGTCGCCTATCTCTTTATTAGACCACGATTGGCATTTGAACAGCGCCAGGCATTTTAGTTTCTGCAGCGGCATTTCAAATCAGGTACGCAATGCATTCTATGGATTCGCTTTGATATTTGCATTGCATGTCTACCAATGTGGCTGCAAAATATACCGTGTTAATAAATTCTTTGTTAAATATTTAGCTATTATAGAAACTTGATATCAATGATTTTTAACAATCTGTAAAGCGGAATTGAAAAATGTCATTCGGCTCTCACCGGGATAAAAATGTGTTATGCAGCAGTGAATTTGTATGTGTTATGGATATGAAATCATTCATGGCAACTTGTGCCTCTTGAGGGTTTTATTTGTAGGCCACTCTGTTTTTTACTTGTAATTATGTAAATTATTAGTGTTGAACTGTCTTCTACATAAATGATAGTGTATGGAGATTTTTAAGAAAATTTCCCTACAGTAACCTAAAACACAATTCTAGATTTTTTATTCTTTACAACCTTTAATAAAGTTTCCCTGATTTGGGCCAACTGCGCAGGATTTATTTCCCTGCAAATGCAAGCCTCCTGAACAGGGGCCATGATATCATGGTCTGCAACGACGACTCACAGTGGTGTCTTCCCAATACAATAGTGGTGACCACCACTAACTTCTGCCCTCCAAACAACGCTCTTCCTAAGGACGCAGGGGGATGGTGCATTCCTCCACTAGAGAATTTTGATCTCTCAGAGCCTGTTTTCCAACACATTGCAAAGTACAAGGCTGGAATTGTACCTGTTCTTTACCAAAGGTTTGGTATTAAATTTCTATAACAGTTGTTCTTGAAGATTTATTGTGTAAAATCTGAAGGTTTAAGGTTTAAGAAGAGGTGTTTCAGAAATTAGTAAGATAGGTAATTTGTTAACAATAATCATTCATCGTGATGATGAACCACAATGAAAGCTTACTAATATGTTTTTGCAGGGTGCCCTGCCACAGAAGATTCACCATCAATGGCCACTCATACTTCAACCTGGTTCTCCTCACGAACGTTGGAGGGGCAGGTGATGTGCAAAGCAATTTCCATCAAGGGCTCCAATACTGGCTGGCAACCCATGTCTCACAATTGGGGTCAAAATTGGCAGTGTAACAGCTACTTAAAAGGCCAGAGCCAGTCCTTTAAGGTCACCACAAGCGATGGAAAGACTGTTACTTCATACAATATAGCTCCGAGCAGCTGGCAATTTGGTCAGACTTATAGTGGTGCTCAGATGCACTAACTCATGGCTAACATATGCAGGGTATTGTGTTTTTTGTCTCTAGTTTTTTCACCTTACTAGGCTTGTCGGCTTATTTATAGTTTTTCTCTGCAACCCTCCTGCATTATCCTGATTGGTCATAATGTGCACTGGCACTGGCCATGGAAGACTTCTCAGGCAACAGTGACATTTATTTTAAGCAGAATAATGTTAAGATATATTATAAGGGCTTAAGAATGGGTCATATTGTATGCAATTGTATTGGGTTTAAGTGCCTGACAGAGGTAGACAACTGGCACCCGCCCTTCTGCGCTATGATTGCCATCGTTATAATGGCTTCAACTATATTGCAAGAGCAACGAATTTCTGTTAGTGTGGGTAAAGGTAAAATTTAACATAAATCTTCGATTACTGTTATGAATGTTATAGTAATTGTCCAGGATATTGATTTTTTGTTTTTGGGTGATGTTTAATCAGGTGAAGTGGCCCACAGGCGCTGGTAGTATTGAGATAGAAGGGAGAAGATATAGGCAAAGTATGGATGATTGCCTTCAGCACTGGATTCAAATATAACTCCATTGTTTGGAAGGCTCTTCATGATTTGGGTCCTTCTCAGAATGATAGAGATTATGTTAGTCGTATTCGGTAAGCTGTAGCTTTGAGAACAGTTTCCAGGTTCAAATTGGGACAAGAATCTTTATCAATTTCCAATTGGGAAGTATGTGATGATTATAGTCAACCGAAATGCCTAGCCCTGTATCAGAGTCACCTAATCATTTTTCTATTTTCTTATGAAAAATAACAAACTCCAGTTTGGTATTACTTGTCTTTCAATAAGTATAGTTTGACACTCTTTTAAAGACATTCGCTTGCCCCCTAGTAAAATTATTCGCCATAGAACTGACACAAGCTGTTGATGGCAATGGATTCATTGCTTGAGATTTGAGTATTGAAAACACATCAGTCCAAAGAAAATGTAAGTTAAGTGCAGATCAAGATAAGCTTTTCTCTGAAAATTCTATTGCAGTTACTGATTATTAATTTTCTATTTATAAAGATTATTTGACTACTGAGAATTAATTCACAGTAAATATTGAAAAATTACACAACTGCAACTCCACAAATAAAAACAAAGGAATAGAGAAGAAAACATGCAAGATAATAAACATAATATTTTGGACAAATTGTCCCTGGAAAAACTCTGGAGGGAAAACCAGTACTACAAATGAGGAATTTTATTAATCTTCATCAAATCAAGAGATACATAAACTGCTTGCTTCTTATTGACAGAGCTCCGGCAATATTTTTTTTCGAAAATTCTTCCCTTAATTTTTCGAAATGAAATTTTACTATTGCTGCCTCTAACACTATCACTGCGCCCTTGCTATCAAAACCACAGTAACTATTGCAATCAAGAGGATCACAAAAAATTAAAGAGAGCTCATTGGTGGAAAGTGTGAAGCTGAAGCCACCAACCAAGGAGTATTGTTGTTGCTAGTATTTAGAGCCGTTAAAATTGTCAAAGCCAAGCCTTAATAAGATCGTTGCTCCAGTCCAAAGAAAGTCGTACCTGTTCCATGAGGCAGCAAGCAAGGCATACTAATCGCAGACGTTGTAGCTCAACCAGCAAGGAGTGTTGAAATCTTAAGGGTGATCGATCGAAGGTGTCGCAAATCAATCAAACTGCCCGACTAAAGAGAAGTTGTAGCTTTCACTGGCCACAGTTAGGAGGATCTTTAGTCCCTGAATTTTGTTGTTAAAGCCAAGTCGTATCTGCCAAGACAGAAGGTGGTGTTGCCAAAGTCAATCGCTGGAGACCACGACAGATGTGAGAAGGTAGATGTCTGTAGGAGCCGCTGAGGATAGCTGAGATCAAGTCGCCGTATGGAAGGAGAGGTGCAGGAGTCGGAAGTTTTCCCAAGAAAATAACAAGTTGAAGCTGCCCAAAGGAGGTGTAGAGAAGTCGCATTAAAGGAGCCGCTAAAGAATAAAGAAGATCACTGCAGATGGAGAAGAATGATCATGTTAGGGCGCAACCTGAATGTTAATCATTGTTGCCCCCCAAAAAGGTTCACAGTTTTTTTTTTTTTAATGAAGCTGTTAAATCAAATCGAGGTGAGTGCAGGTAATAAATAATGAAAGCATAGTTGTATCGACTTCCCGAGAGTTGGAAAAAGAGAACGTTGAAGAAGAAACTGCAAAAAGTTATTTGTTGAGGTCGAAGAAAGAGAATGCTAAAGAAGTTAGGTGCACTTTTTATTGAAAGACAAATAGAGAAAGGTCGAAGAGAAGAATTAAAAGCACGTGTAGCTGCCGAACAAAGGAGTACATAGAAAGAGGAATCAATCTAGTATAGAAACAAGGTGAGTTTTAATAAAAAAAATTGTCAATGGTTAAAATTGGTAAAAGGGTAAAGAAAGAGATGTTTTGGAAGAAGAATTGAAATAGCTTGAAAAATTTAACAAAAAAAGTTGTAATAGAAAAAATCGAATAATTGATAAAAATTTATGATCTTGAAATTGAATTGAATAAAGTTAAAGCAAAGAATGGAGAGTTAGAAGAAAAATTGAAGATGTATGATGAGGTCAAGAAGAAATATGAGGACTTAGAAGCAAAGCTAAAGTTGTTAGAAAAATAAAATGAATGTATAAAGTTAAAACCATTAGTTTGTGATGAAGGCTTGGTTTTCTTAGTTGATAAATCAATTGGTTTGTGTGATAACGTTGAAGCAGTTTGTGATAAAGAATGTAAGGATGATGATAATAACGAGTCCGAAGAATTGAAAGCAGGTGTAGCTTCCGAACAAAGGAGTACATAGAAAGAGGAATCAATCTAGTATAGAAACAAGGTGAGTTATAATAATTTTTATCAATGGTTAAAATTGGTAAAAGGGTAAAGAAAGATGTTTTGGAAGAAGAATTGAAAGAGCTTGAGAAATTTAACAAAAAAGTTTTAATAGAAAAAGTTGAACAATTGATAAAAATTTATGATTTTGAAATTGAATTGAATAAAGTTAAAGCAAAGAATGGAGAGTTAGAAGAAAAATTGAAGATGTATGATGAGGTCAAGAAGAAATATGAGGACTTAGAAGCAAAGCTAAAGTTGTTAGAAAAATAAAATGAATGTATAAAGTTAAAACCACCAGCTTTTGATGAAGACTTGGTTTGCTTAGTTGACAAATTAGTTGGTTTGTGTGATAAAGGTGAAACAGTTTGTAATAAAGAATGTAAAAAATGGATAAGAATGAGTTTGAATCTACAAATATTGTAAATTGTGATGACAATAAGAAAAGATGTTTTGAAAATAATGTTGGTTTGAAAATAATGAAAAAAATGGGTTATAAAGGTAAAGGATTAGGAAAGAATGAGAAAGGAATCAAAGAGATGATCGAGCCAATTATGAGGCCAAAGTATGAGGGCCTTGGATTTGTTACAAGAAAGAATAAAAATGATGTTACAAATGAAACATGTTCAAAAAATAAAGCTCAAGGAATGAAATGTATGCAATGTTTTCATTGTAATAGGGAAGGACATATAAAAGATAAATATTGGGGTTTACATCCATGTACAATGTGTGGTTTGAGGAATCATTGTGAAAAAGTGTGTTAGAATAAATATTGGAAAAAATTATCTATGAAAGGATGTATGCAAATGAATTGTGGTTGGAGTTTTGGATCAAGTTGGCAAAAGACTAAAAATATGTTGAAGATGTTGTATAAATGTTCATATGTCTAAGATGTTAGGCATCAAGCATAGTTTGTTGGTCTTGTAAGATGTCATGGAAAATGGAAAGCTACAAATAGCGAGAAGACTCCCACTTTGAAGTTTGGATAATCAAATTTTGAATGACTATCACAGTAGTGGGATGAGTTGGTGAAGAGTTGTAAAGAAATCTGTAGATCTTGAAGATAGTTTGAATGTAATAAGCAAGAAAAGAATTTGAGTAAGTCAAGAGACTTTGAAAACAAAATTGCTAAATGTTGAAGCATGTGTGGTCGAAATTAAGGGAGAGTGTTGGTATGTGTAATTTCTACCACATTGTCAAACATTAAATGTTACGGGCAACAATATTAAATGAACATTCTAGTGAATTATACTAGCTTTAAACATGTTTTGGAAATTACTAGCACCTAACCAATAAGAAATAGGTGAAACCATTAAATGTTGTATGTCAATTCCTACTATCTAGAATGTTCCTATAATTTCTAAAATCCTCTATAAAAGAGGACTGATGTAATACAATTGGTAAGCAATAAAAAATTGTGCAGCAACACAAGAAGATTAAGTGTTTGTGTTTCTAAGTTTGTGTTTGTGTTTTGATCTATATCCATCCTCCACTAATATATTTATCATAAGTATTTTAAATTAAAATGATACTATCAATTTAATAACAAGAGTTGGGAGTAGGAAATTTTCTTAAAAGTTTAAATTGATTGTTTTAAATAAATATAAATGTTCATTACTAGAAATTTTAAGATTATTTGATAAATACTTAAATTATTTTTTCTTATATAAAATAAATTAATTTTGTGTGAAAATAGAAATTACTAACACTATAAATGAGAATCAATGCAGTTTCACCCATTTTTCTTCTTGTATTTAGGTCACATCCAAGTTTTATGAACTACTTTACAATGGCAACATAGCCCATTCTAGCAAAGCTATGTGAAGAGAATGAAACTCGTGTCTATTATTTTTTCTTACACATAACTCAACATTTGCACCAACATCTAAAAGCACATGAATTACACTTGAGTTATGGTAAAGGACTGCATGACATATGAGTGTTCTTTTGTGATGCTCACTATCAGGGGATATGCAATTGGGAAATATCTTTAGAATTTCTCCCTTTGCTTACAGTATTCAACTGGACACCATGCTTCATTATAGGGCTCTACCAAGCTTTCCCCAACGTGCATCTCTTCACCAGATATTGTATCCCATGACCAAGCTCCAAGGCTAAATTTACAATTTATCTTAGCCCCCATCTCCAACAAATTACTTCATAATAGGATCTTGTTCGTTGACAATACCAACAATGAGTGATGTACCCTATCAATTTATATCAAATCCATTGTTGATTAAAATTGCAACAATATTGATGAAACCACGAGAGCTAGCATAGACTAAGGCATGAGTAGAAACATCTATTTTGATTATTTCAGAGTTGATTACTAATTCAACAATTTTGGCCTGACCATAGAGACATGCTACTAATAGAACATCCTCACAGGTTGGTTGAGAGGATCATGCGACAATTATTACAACTCTCTTGATTTCTTTGACTCTATAAATAACCAGTTCAAGCTTCCCAACCACTTTCATAAGGTTACGTCCATAAGTCTTTAGGGCCTAGAAATTGGTATCATCGAAGGCAATCTCCACCTTCTTACCCTACCCCCTTAACTTCTCAAATTTAGACACAACTCTAATGGGGCTAGAAATGAAGAAAAATAATGATATATGTGAGTTTTCTCTCATATAATTTTTCTTTTTTAGTGGAAAAATAATAACTGTGAAAATTCACAATTCAATTTTTTTAAGTTAGGAATTTGGGTTGATGTGGGTTGTGAAAATTCACTATTTCACTTTTTCTTTTTAATTTAGAGTTGTGATTTTTCACAACTCATTTGATTTTTAATTTTTAATTTTCCCATTTCATCATTTTTTCCATTAATTAATTGTTTTATTAAAATAAGATTATTCAAAATTGAACATTAAGACTTCAAACTATGCCAACATATTTTTAAACATCCACTGTGATCAAGCACTTACTAAACAATATTCCATGATATGAAATATTTATTTCATAAAAATGTGAAGAATCATTGATACACTAACCTAGAAACTAGATAACTTTGCAAGCTCATTGGCAGAAAAGATTTCATAACTTCGAATCTATTTTGTATCTTTGGCAAAAAAATTCTAGATTATCCAAAACAATAATATGATGAATCTTAATGAGTTAAATTTTCCTTTTTTTTATGGAAATGCAGATTTAATTACTTTCATAATTCTACACATGAAACATGGAAGAATTAATATCTCACAATACATGAGGCACCATGACTCAAAATCTGACCACATTGATCAAAATACACCTAGAAACATTCATAATAAAGGAATTTGCACCAAATTATACCAATTTTTAAATTTAAATTATTTTTGCAATTGCACCTAATTTTGGGTTTGAACAAATGAAATGCTTTATTGAATTTTGGGTAAGAAGTTTTGGTCTTGGCACAAGTACACTAAAATCATTTTAAAAATAATATGACTCAAAGTTGGCATTAATGAAATATAAGGCTTACAACTTGATCAATAACTCTCCCCTGCATAGAAACACAATTAAATCATTTTTAAAAGGAAAATTGTGTAACTCTCCCCTACTTAAATTAGTGTAGGAAGCTACTTCCGCTCACCAGGCTTCCTTTTAGTTCATATCAAAGCTTGGCCAGCCTGATTCCTTTGTTGGGTTAGAAGTTTTTTGTAAGTTGATCTTTGTTTCAATGGGAGTTTTGCAGAAGTGTATTTTGTGACCTTGTTGTAGGAAAGAGATGACAAGAACATCTAGGAGGATTGAGATGGAGAAGTTTAACGGTAGTAATTTTGAACTTTGGAAGCTCAAAATGGAAGACATGCTCGTAGATCATGATATATGGGTTGCTATTTATGAAACCAAACTATTGGGAAAGAAACAAGAAGATTGATTTTGTCCTCCTAAATTTCCATGAATAGAAAATTTTTGCTTCTTTGTTGAAGAATCTTGGTGATATCTATCAAGCTAAATCCCCCATAAATAATGTTTCCCCAAGAAAGAAGATGTACTCTCTAAAAATGGAAGATGGTGAATCTGTGGTAGATCATCTAAATGCATTTAATATGTTGGTTGCTCAATTGGGTTTTGTTGGAGACAAGATTGATGAACACGACCGTTGCATACTCCTTTTGTGTTCATTGCCAGACTATAAGGATCACCTAGTGATGGTTATTGGAAGCAATACTTCCACCTTCAAGATGGAATAGGTTGTTGCCTCATTATTATCTGAAGAGATGTGAAGGAAGTCTTCTGAGATGGACAAGGAGGACCTTTCTATTCATCGCAGGCCAAAGGAGAGAAAAAAAAATAAAGACAAGAAATCTAATTCAAAGTCTCTAGGGAGATCTAAGTCTCCTAAAGAAGTCCAAGAAAATATGTTGGAACTGTGGCGAAGTTGGTCACAATCAAAAATATTGCAAGAAGGAGAAGAACAAGAAAAATAAGTATTTCTCTGATTTTGGATTTGAGAAAACATCTCAAGATGATGTAGAAGAATATATTGCAACCTTGGTAGCCCATGCATCAAATGATGTGTGGTTGATAGATTTGGGTGCATCCTTTCACATAACCTCTCATAAAGATTGGTTCTCAAAGTATGAAGAGTAAAATGGTGGAGAGGTGTACCTAGGTGATGACTCTCACCTGAAGATTGTTGGTTGTGGAAAAGTCAAAATAATATTTCCCGATGGACTAGTGAAGGGGATTGATGGTGTTTTTCATATCCTAGGTTTGGTATGAAACCTGCTTTCTATAAGTAAATTGAATGATTTTGGAGTGAAATTTGTTTTCTCTAGTGGAGGATACAAGATGACAAGAGGATCTATGGTGTTAGCTAAAGGAGTTTGTATTAGCACTCTATTTCAGCTTGATGCATGCACTGCATAGTGCAATAGTTCTTCTGATGTACCGAAAAAGATACCTTTGGATTCTTCAACCTCATCATCAAATCATGCAAAGAAGAAACCTTTGGATTCTTCATTCTCACTATTAGATCATGTAGAGAAGAAGTGTGTTGCAACTACATCTAATGGTTGTGCATTTTGGGTACCTAAGGGTTCTCATTCCATGGAAATGAAGCTTCCTACAGAGAAGACAATGTTATGGCACAGACAAATTGGTCACATTGGTGAGAAGGGTCTTAGAACCTTGAAAAATAAGATCCTTCTTGAAGGCCTTGATGACTTTAATCTTGAGTTAAACTTTTGTGAACATTGTTTATATGGAAGATAGCACCATGTTTCTTTTTACTCTAGTTCTCACAAGTCTTCTGGGGTTTTGGACTATGTTCGTTTAGATGTTTTTGGTCCTATGAATTTTCCTTTGTTATAAAAAAACTATATATTTTGTTTCTTTCATAGATGATTACATTAGAAGGACATTAATTTTTTTCTCAGAAGTAAAGCTGAAGTCTTTAGTTAGTTTAAGGATTTTAAGGCCTTGGTAGAAAATTAGACTAGCAAAAAGATTAAGTGTTTGAGGACTGATAATGGTGGTGATTTTTGTTCTGCAAAGTTAAAAAATTTCTTTAAATATCATGGGATTGAGAGACATAAGGCAACTCCCTACACTCCACAAAAAATGGAGTCACAAAGAGGATGAATAGAATGTTGATGGAGAGGGCTAGGAGTATGTTGAGTGGTGCTAGCCTTGAAAAAAAAAATTGGGCTGAAGTGGTACCCATTGCATGTCATCTGACCAATATATCTCCTACATCAACACTTGTTGGTAAGACACCCATGGAGGCATGGTCTAGTAAAAATCCTTGAATGAGACATCTCAAAGTATTTGGTTGTGAATCTTAAGCTCATGTTTTGATTGAGAAGAGGTCAAAGTTGGAGAACAAGGTTGTTAAGTGTATCTTTATCAGCTATGGTGTCAGTGTGAAAGGGTACAAGATTTGGGATCCAAAATCTTAGAGGGTTATCTATAGTAGAAGTGTGATTTTTAGAGAGATGAAACCTTCCACTGTTGAGCTACAACCAGAGAAAGAGGAGAAACAAACAAAGAGATAGTTTAGAATCCACCTACTACGAAGAAATAAGAACTACATACTCTTGTTGGACCTAATGATGAGGAGAGCTTGAGCATCTTTGAAAGTTCTAAAGAAGAAGACCCTCAACCTTAGCCTTTGAGGAGGTCTACGTGAGTTAGGCGGCAATTGGAAAGGTTTGGTTATTCACTATTGGATTCTAGTTGCATTTTTTTTTAAATTTATAACACCGATGAGCCTAGGACTATTAGGCTATGGATATAAGTAATATAGATTATTGGATAAAATCCATGGATGAAGACATAACAACATTAAAGAAAAATGAGACTTGGGATCTAGTACCTTTTCTTGTTGGAATTAAACCTATCGGTTGTAAATGGATTTTCAAGAAAAAGCATGGTCCTGATGGTAGTGTTGAGAAGTATAAGGAATGGTTGGTAGCTAAGGGGTTTTCTCAGGTGGGTGAAATTGATTATGGGGATATATTCTCCCTTGTAGGGAAGCTAACATCTATTTGGTTTTTTTTGTCACTTGCAATGACATATTATTTAGAAGTGGAATAGATGGAAGTGAAGACAACGTTCCTTCATTGTGATTTGGAGGAAGAGATTTACATGTCACAGCCAGAGAATTTCATTGAAAAAGGTAAAGAAAATTTTGTTTGCAAACTAAAGAAGTCTCTTTATGGTTTGAAATAGTCTCCTAGAATGTGGTACACGAAGTTTGATACCTATGTGTTTTCATTGGGATTTCAAATATCTAAATCTAACCATTGTGTATATTTTAAATCTAACAATAGTCGCATTCTCATTATTGTATTATACGCAGATGATATGTTGTTTATTTGGAATGTTAAAAGTATGATTTCAAATTTGAGGTTTCAGTTGTGAACATAATTTGAGATGAAATACCTAGTTTTAGCTAGGTACATTTTGGGAATGAAGATCACGAGAGATAGAGCTAACAAAATCCTTTTGTTAAGCCAAAGCAAGTATGTGAACTCGATGTTGGAGAGATTCAAGATGGTAGATTGTAGATAGTTATTTGTTCCTATGATGGAGGGAATGAAGCTTTATGTGAATGATTGTCCAAAATCTTCTACTGAGATGGAGGACATGACCAAAGTACCATATACAAGTGTTGTTGGCAATCTGATCTATACGATTGTGTGTATGAGACCAAACATTTCCAAAGCAGTGGGAGTCCTTAACCATTTGATGGCTAATCCTAGATGGGTGCATTGGGATGTAGTTAAGAGAGTGTTTATTTATTTATGGGGCACTTTCAAGTATTCCTTGTGTTTTCATGGTTACCCTATTAGACCTCAACATTCTATGAGTATTCATGGATATGTGGATTGAAATTGGGTAGGTGACATTGAAAATAGAAGATCCACCAATGGTTATGTGTTTATGATGTTTGGTGGTACTATTAGTTGGATGAGTAAGTGGCAGGTTGTAGTCGTGTTGTTCATGACAAAGGCAAAGTACATGGAAGTCACTCATGTCTATAAGGAAGCTATTTGGCTTAAGATATTGTGCTCTGATATTGGTTTAGATGAAAGAAGGATTATTGTTTGTTTCAATAGTTAGAGTGTGATTTTTCTAGCAAAGAACCCTACCTTTTATTCCAAAATAAAGCACATCAATGTTCAATATCATTTTGTTTGTGAGATGGTAGAATATGGAAAGGTGAACCTAGAGAAGGTTGACACTTTGGTGAATGTTTTAGATGCACTAACAAAACTAGTGAGCACAGAGAAGTTAAGATGGTGTTATGATTCAATGGGCCCTTTGTCCCTGAGAAGATGATTCTATATAACTCTTAGTAGGTATTTGATAAGTGGGAGAATGTTGGGATTAAGGTGTCTTAACCTTAGAGTCCTAATATTGTATTAAATTAATGTTTTTATTGTATTTATTTGTATTATTTAAATTCCTATGGTGTCATGTCATAAATTGGAACCCACCAGCTAGGTGGCATCCCCATTGGAGGTGACTGGATGACAGATAATCATCCCAAGTGGATATAAGCATCCCACTTTGGAATCTTTGACCTATGATAGATTCTACGACGCATCATGAGGCATCTTGTTGCATGGAGAAAGTTGGTGCCCAAGCTGGGTTATGACAAGCTCTAAGAGAATCGAGTATTCTCAAGGTCAGTTATGATAGATTCTCTTACAATTGTAAGTGGTGTCAGTTATGACAAATTCTATGACAACTATAAGATGTGTAAGGCATATGTGATAGCCTATTTTTAGCATATTTTAGGTGCCCAAGCTTGAGGAAGGAATATTTGCATGTTATGACAACTGTATGAGGTGTAAGGGAATATGTTACATGTATCCAAATGCATGTTCATGGCATGGAATATTTTTCCATGTATATTTGGACTCTCCTCTCCTTCTAGATGCTTCTTGAAGCTTGTATCTCTCTATCTATTTAGTACCTTTCATTATAGAATGCATAATTTTTTTATAGGTAACGAAGTGTTGTCGATATCACTCTAGAATAAGTGTTTTTTCTAAGCACTTGTTAAAGAAAGCTTTATACTTTGGGTTGTATTGAAACTCTTGTTTGAAGTAATACAATAGTACTGTACTTTTGGAGGGTGAGGTTTTTACTTGAAAGGGTTTGTTCGATGTTGTGGTTGTTTGTTTATATGTGGTTGTCATTGATGTCAACACTATTAGCATTAATGTATTTAAGACTATATATGTTGAGGATATTGAGAAAACTGTAATAAAATATGTTGCAAGTTGTTTGTGAAGCAATGAAGATTAGTATGATGGAAATTTCATTATATTGATCGTGAGAAGTTGTGGATGAAAGGGATTTTTTTTAGGTATATCTAGTTTATCCTCTGAAAGTTTCAGAGGTACGCATGAAGATCTGAGCAAGTTATGAGTTTTTGTGTTCTGACAGTTATTTTGTTACTATAGTTGGTGTTCCTGGAAGAAGATAATTTGATTCTGGTAATCTGAGTTTTTGTGTATGTTCCTACTATGTTCATGGATGTTTCTATATTGTACTCTATATGTATTTCACATCCGCATTGATCGTTGTGCTCATGATCCGTGATTTTCTCTTGTGTGTTCATGTTTTTCATGTTCATGGCTGACAGGGTGATTGAAGCGTGTTGTGGATATTCGAGGAATAATTTTTTGAGGTGTTTTGTGTTTGAGGATATTGTTTAGGGTCTCTACTATGTTGTGGAAAAATTTGGTGGATTCACATTAATAATATTTATTGTTTTGGACTGACAATTTGTATTCATTTTATTATTTTGTTGAAGCTGACATGAAGCGATGTAATTCCTTGTAGCTAATATATATGTGATTGTTTATCTAATTTGAGATGTGCATGATGCAAAGTGTGTGAGTGCTATGTGTGAATAAAGTTTAGATCATTCGAAGGTAGAGAAAAGTGTGAAGAAGAGTGAAGAAGTGTTCATGGGCTTAATCGGGAATATAATCAAGCATTAGCAGATGCTACTTTCTCAGCTCAAAATTCGGATGGTTGTAATCTAAATGTTTTTATAAGAAAGTGAGTCTTCCCTTGTATTTGAGCAATGAACTCTAGGTAGTGTGCCTAAATGCATGTGCATTCCCCATTTATTCTTCTTATTCTTTTAACAGGGTATAAACTTGTGGACTGACCTCCACCATGGTTTTTCCCCTAACAAGATTTCCATGTAAAAATCTTGGTGTTATGTGTGTTTATGATGTGTTGTTGATTTATGCTTTCATGGTTATTAATTAAATCTGAGAATAAGGGTTAACAAGTTTAATAAGTTTGAAATTTTGTGACAATTGATTCACCCCCCTCTCAGTTGTCTAATTGCTCAAGTTGATGAAATTTGGTTGTGGCATAGGAGAATGTGTTATGTAAACTTTGACAATATAATTAATATAAGTTCTACTCAGATAGTGAGAGATCTTCCTAAGTTGGTAAAGCCTACTAATATCATATGCAAAGAATGTTAGTTAGGAAAGAAAACTAGAATTTCATTTCGGAGAAAACAACATTGTTCAAATGGAGTGTTGGAACTCGTGCATACTGACTTGTGTGGTCCTGCTAGAATCATAAGTTTACAAGGAGACATGTATTTCATGTTACTCATTGATGATTATCCTAGATTGATGTGGGTTACTTTCTTAAGGGAGAAATCTGAAACTCTAGAGAAGTTCAAGATCTTTAAGGCTATGGTTGAGATAGAGACGAGTTTGAAGATTAAGTGTCTGAGATCAGATAGAGGTGGTGAATTCACTTTTGGTGAGTTTAATTATTTTTTGTGAAATGCATGGGATAAAAAGACAATTATCTATACCATGGACCCCTCAGCAAAATGGAGTTGTGGAAAGGAAGAACAAGATAGTTCAAGATGTTTCTAGAACTATGATGCTAGAAGGAAATGTTCCTCATATCTATTGGAGAGAAGCTATGAGTATTGTTGTTTATATCCTCAACTGGGTACAAGTCAAAGGTGATACTGGTAAGACCCCTTTTGAGCTATGGTTTGGTCATAAACCTACTGTTAGATATTTCAAAATATTTGGGAGTAAATGCTATATCAGAAGAGATGAAGATATAGGAAAGTTTGATGCTAGGAGTGATGAAGCTATCTTTCTTGGTTATTCTACTAAGAGTAAGGTCTACCAATGCTACAACAAGAGATTGAGTAAAATGGTTGAAAGTGAAAATGTTAAGGTTGATGAAGACATTGCTAGACCATCCAAAACCTGTGGATACGATTCTAATGATCAAAACGACAGTACAAACAAAGGTCAGACTTCAAATCATGTTTAGATTGTTTCGGTGAATCAAGAAGATCAAGCGATAGGAGAAACTAGTGAAAGTATAGAAGAGAGATCACAAGAGCCAAAATTTCAAGAACATCCTAAGACTCCAAGGTATGTGAGATTAAATCATTCAAAAAATCAGATTATAGGTGATAAGAACAAAGGTGTCTAGACTAGGAGAAAAATTGCAAAAGAATATTGTTTGATTTCAAATACTAAGCTAAGTAATGTCAATGAAGCATGTAAAGATGAACATTGGATTGAAGCAATGAAAGAAGAACTACAGAAAATTGAGAAGAATAATACATGGACTCTTGTTCCTAGACCTAAGGATAAAAATATAATTGGAACTAAATGGGTCTTTAGAAACAAACTGAATGAACAAGGTGAAGTTATAAAAAATAAAGCAAGATTGGTATGTAAAGGATATTCTCAGATGGAAGGAATTGATTTTGAAGAAAATTTTTCCTTTGTTGCTAGAATTGAATTGTGAGACTGTTTCTTTCTTATGTTGCTTACAAAAACTACAAGGTCTATCAGATGGATGTCAAGTCAGCATTTCTAAAATGGAAAATTGGAAGAAGAGGTGTATATTGAGAAATCTGATGGATTTCAATTGACTAATTAGGGAGATATGGTTTGTCGATTGAAGAAAGCATTGTATGGACTCAAACAATCCCCTAGAGCTTGGTATGCTAGATTGGACAAGTGCTTGCTAAAGCTTGGATTTAAGAAAGGTAATGTTGATAGTAATCTATATTTGAATATTGATGATGATAAAGATTTGTTTGTGGAAGTCATTGTTGGTGATATCATTTTTAGAGGATATGATGGTTTGTGCATGAAGTTTGTTGATGAGATGAAAAATGAGTTTGAGATGTCAATGATTGGAGAGATGAAATTCTTTTTGCGATTACAAATTACTCAGTTAGATAAGGGGATCTTTATATCTTAGTCCAAGTATGTGAAAGAATTGCTAAAGAAGTTTGGTATAGAAGATTCAAAGCCAGACGGTACACCCATGGTGATTGGATGTAAGTTGATAACAGATGATGATTCTTTGAAGGAAAATTAGACTAGATATAGATCAATGATTGGTGGATTTCTTTATTTGACTCAAACTAGACCTAATATCATTAATGTTGTATGCAGTGTTGCAAGATTTCAAGCTGATCCTAAGGAATCTCATGTGACTGTTGTGAAGAGAATTTTCAGATACTTGAAGGGAATAGTTGATTTTGGCTTGTGGTATCCTAAAGATGATGATCTTACCTTGAGTTCCTTTACTGATGCTAATTGGGCAGGAGATGTGAATGATAGGAAAAGTTCTAGTGGTGGTGCATTTTTCTTGGGAAAAAAGTTGATTTCATGGTTAAGTAAAAATAAGAATACCATTTCTTTGTCTACTGCAGAGGCAAAATACATTGTTGCTGCTAAAGTATTGTGGATGAAGCAGATGTTGAAGGATATCAAAGTTGTGTATGATGAACCTATTGCTATATTCTATGATAATTCAAGTGCAATTAAAATTTCTAAGAATTTGTGTTGCATTCAAAGACCAAGCATATATCTATCAAGTATCACTTTTTGAGAGAAAAGGTGAGTGATAAGGAAGTCAGACTACAGTATGTGCCTACTAAGGAAAAAATTGCAGACATCTTTACTAAGCCTTTTCCTAAGGATACTTTTGAGTATCTCAGAGGGAAGTTAGGGGTGATTACCCCTCCTAATCAGAACTAATATGCATTTTCTTGTATCAGTCTGTGCATTTCATGGTCATATCTTGATCCAGATTGATGTAGTGGTGGTTGCTACTCAAGGGGAGTAGTCAGATGATTCAGATATGTGGTTCAGAGCTTGTGTAAAGAAAGGAGATATTTTTCATTGATGTCAAAGGGGGAGAAGAACAATGTGAAAAACTATGGAAGAGTTAAAAATAA
Source organism: Sequoiadendron giganteum (assembly GCA_007115665.2). Lineage (NCBI taxonomy): Eukaryota > Viridiplantae > Streptophyta > Pinopsida > Cupressales > Cupressaceae > Sequoiadendron > Sequoiadendron giganteum. Next base: position 703,792,782 of record CM021102.1, read on the forward strand.
AAGGGGAGAAGAGTTATCTATGAAAGAAAAGAGTCAGAACCTAAGGGGGAGTAAGTGTTGGAGTTAGTTGCATTGATCATGTTTTTCACATCATGGTTTGCCATCGATGCCAAAGGGGGAGATTTTTGTATGTTGTGGTTGTGTTTTTGATATTTGGTTGTCATTGATGTCAACACTATTATAATTAATTCCTTTAAGATTGTATATGTCGAGGATATTAAGAAAATTGTAATAAAATATGTTGCAGGTTGTTTGTAAAGCAATGAAGATCAGTATGATTGAAAGTTGAGTATATTGATGGTGATAAATTACAGATGAAAGGGTTTGTTTTCAGGTATATCTAGTTTATCCTTCAAAATTTTCAGAGGTGTGCATGAAGATTTGAGCAAGTTATGATTTTTTGTGTTCTCACAGTTATTTTGTTAATGTATCTAGTGTTATCGGAAGAAGATAATGTGATTCTGGTAATCAGATTTGTTGCATATGTTCCTGGTATGTTCATGGATATTTCTAGATTGTGCTCTATCTATGTTTCACATCCGCATTGATTGTTATGCTCGCGATCCGTGATTTTCTCTTGCATGTTCATGTTTTTCATGTTCATGGCCGACAAGGTGATTGAAGCATGTTGTGGATCTTTGAGGAATAATTGTTTGAGGCGTTTTTTGTTTGAGGATATTGTTTTGGGTCTCTGCTATGTTGTGGATGACTTTCATGGATTCACATTAACAATCTTTATTGTTTTGGACCGACAGTTTGTATTCATTTTGTTATTTTGTTGAAGCCAACATGAAGCGGTGTAATTCCTTGTTACAGATATATAAGTGATTGTTTATCTCATTTGAGATGTCCATGATGCGAAGTTTGTGAGTACTATGTGTGAATAAAGTTCAAATCATTCAAAGGCATAGCAGAGTGTGAAGAAGAGTGAAGAAGTGTTCATGGGCTTAACCAAGACTGTAATCAGGCATTAGCAGATGCTACTTTCTCAATTCAAAATCCGGATGGTTGTAATCAAATTTTTTCTACAAGACAGTGAATCTTCCTGTGTATTTGAGCAGTGAGCTCTAAGCAGTGTGCCTAAATGCATGTGCATTCCCCATTTATTCTTCTTATACTTTTGACAGGCTATAAAGTTGTGGACTGACCTTCATCGTGGCTTTTCCCCTAATAGGGTTTCCATGTAAAAATCTTTGTGTTATGTGTGTTTTTGATGTTTTGTTGATTTATGCTTTCATGGTTATTAATCAAATCTGAGAATAAGGGTTAACAAGTATAATAAGTTTGAAATTTTGTGATAACCGATTCATCACCCCACTCTCAGTTGTATGCCCTTGTGTTGCCAATAGGGTTTTCCCCACATATATGTAGTGTATGTTGTATTTGTGTACTTACTATTCTATTCCATTATTCCTATATGTTTCTATTATTGTAACTATATAAGATGTTAAAAGGAAAATTTTGTAACTCTCCCCTACTTAGATTAGTGTAGGAAGTTGTTTTTGGTCACCCGACTTCCTTTCAATTTTATGTAACTGATGGAATTTTTTTGCATGTTTTGGACTAATTTTTGAAAGTTTTTGGCAATAGACATAAAATAGTATACAAGATGGTTGATGATTTCAAAGTAGTAAATATGAACAGTATTTTATTGGTCTTTACAAGAGTACACACCAAGCATGATGAAAATCCTAACAATTCAATAAAGGTGTGTTGCACCAATGTGGCCTTAAGCAATAAAATACTATAGGATTGTGCATGCATGTTCCACTCTCAAGAGGAATAGATAGGGTTCCAATGGCTGAAGGGCTCACCTTTCCCCTTTTCTTGAAGGTTTTTACACCTACAAAGAAATCACATTTCTCCTTAGAATAGTACAAGTTGGGTAACTTCAAGCATGATATTTTACCTTGCACCACAACTAGATTAACAACCAAAGATCTTAGGTCTCTAATTTTTTTTTTGTAGTGATATATAAGCATAATGAGCCCATTTGATAGTGCCTAAGACTAGGTGGTCTTCCCTCTTCTCCTCACCAAACAAGTCTCAGTGGATCAAGTGTCTTATAGCTTGGCTTGAATGACATTGGCCAGACTTTGAGGCACAAATTTCGCTCCCCCCATTTATTTACCCTATCATAAAATATGGTTGAGGTTGCCCTTGAGGTGATGAAATCCCCAAGAATGCCCCTTAATATAAATAAAAAGAAGAAAATTGCATTTTTTATCCCCAAGCTCACACGAAGCACAAGGGGAGAGCATAATCAAATAATACTTCTTCGGTAAACTTGAGAAATATGTGAAAACAGAGTGATTTTGATCCCCAAGCTTGCACTAGGTGCAAGGGGAGAGTATACACACTAAATATTCACCAAACACGACATACAAGATTCACTGATTAAGACCCAAATGAATTGTGCAGCTACTTAATAAAAAGTAATGAAAAGACCTTGATCAAAATTAGTTAGTAGTTTATTTTTACCCTATCTTCTCCCAATGATTGTCAAGCTACACAATTTGATTAGCTCCAAAATATCATGCAAACATTAGGTTAGAAAAATTAAATTCATAGAATTAGAAGCGTCATTGTATAAATCAAATGCATTAAAACATAGTCAAAAGAACCCATATACCTATCAATTACACAATTTTACCTCGCAAATGTGTTGTTATGCTTATTAAATGCATCAAAATATAGTCAAAAGCATCACTTTTATGTCAAAATTGTTACTTTGGTAAAGTACACTTGCAAAAAAAAATCACACAAAGATCAGATGCATCGCTCTAAGTGTCAAATGCACCAATGTATTGTCAAAAGCACCACTGTGTGGTTGAAAGTGTTGATTTTATGTCAGCAACACCATTGTGGGATCAAGTGGACTGTTCTACATTTGTGACCTAAAAAATCAAGGAAACTCAATGTAACTATTAAAATAAAGGATGTGGGTCCCACTAGGCATGCTAGAATGTAGAAGGTGAAATAAGATTATTGAATATAAAGTGGAAATAAAGAAATAATGAATCCAATTCAATAATCAAATGACCTATCTTAATAAAGTGTGTGCACAAACATGAGAGAAAAACAAAAAAGCCTACTTTACCTCCACCAACATGTCTAGTCTTACTCCATTGTAGAATGTGGTAATTATAATTCAATAAAATATGAATTTCTCAATAATTTTGGCATAACTTGGATAGAAAAGCAATACAAAAATGAGTATAATTTGGATGCAAGATTTTTCAAAATTCGTAGAAAGATTGAATGGCTAAAATATGGGTGTTTTATAGTTTTCATTGGTATTTGATCAATGGTGTAAGGTTTTTTGAGATGATCAATAGATGAGAATGGTTGAGAGATCATGAGGAACACACAAGTGACATGTGTTAGGATGAGGGGCTATGATGAGGAGTTAAGTGGTTGCATGAATCAAAAGACTAACTGCATGGGTGGATGAAGTGGAAGTGAGTGAGTGAGATAAGGTTGTTTTTCAATCAAATAACTAAATTTAGAGATTGATGAATATACATATAATGATATATTTAAGAAATAAATAAAATATTAATTTTATTTATTTTTAGAGGAAATATTAACTAATTAAATAATTATGTTAGATGAGAGGAATGTATGATTTAATTAAATAATTAAAAAATATGTAATTAGAGTGGATAAGAAGAATTGATAAATTAATTAAATAATTAAAAAGGATATGTGCAGGATCATGATAGAAAAAATAGGACCTTAAGTGGCGATGAAAATTAAAAAATCAAAGTTAGGAAACTTGATGGAAAAAATTGAATAAGTTATCTATATTATTTCAAAAATATGTAAGAATAGAAACTGTAGTAAATTGAATGTAGTTTCTAAACTACTAGGATTATTTAAGAAAAAAAATCTATTCGGTGAAAATTTGAAATTTCAATGCAGTAGTACTTAAATTTCAGGGAAAAAATAAGAAGTGGGTGTCTGTCTAACCACCCTAAACACAATAAAATGATAATATTTTTTTATAAAATTTTAGATATAAGTAGATGACTCATGTCCCGATGTGATGCATATTTTTTTGTAATGTTTTTGCATGTAAATAATTAATTATGATTTTTTTATTATAAATTTTAAAAAATATAAAAACTTGTATGTCTGACCACCTTAACTTGATCAAAACTTCATGAAATTCATCTTTTTTAATCCTATAGTATGTGAAGCATAGAATGCGATGCATGTTTTGAATTCAAAAAATGTGATACCGCTTGAAAGCTATAGATGTTTTTCAATCAGCCTATCAATCAAGACTTTAGTCATAATTCAAATAAAAAATGAATAATAATTATTTATTAAATTCAAAGTAAAGTATAATTTATAAATTGGTGGAAAACTGAGAATCTCCTTTAAAAACCCTTTTCGTTTCATCAATTTTGGGTAAAAACAAAGTCATCAACCACATGGGCCATCATATCACTTGCACATCACCACATTTTGGCCCATCATGATCTTGCACATACCCAAAATTATTAATTAATGAGGGAAATGCATTAGCTTAATTAAATTATTTAATTAATGATGATGAAGAGGTTGATAAGGGGGGATGATGTGAAATGATGATGTTTTGGAAGAAACAAGTTAGTTATTTTTAGGTGTCTACAATTAATAGGCATTCTATTATAAGAAAGGATATGATGGAGCTAGGAATGTGTGCTCAAGATGATCAAGGGTGAGCACCCACCGTACTTACCATATCATTGAAAGAGGGATGCTTAGAAGTTGATAGAACTGGATCAAGTCTTATGATGTTAACAAAACATTTAGGGAAATGGTCTTAATATAAATTTGAAAATTTTGATTTGGCTTCACAACAAACTTTTTTGACTTGTCAGGTCCATCAAGAAGTTGGATACTACTAGAATCAATTTGGTCTTGGACTAAGTGTCTAGAACACACACATCTCTTGGTATTTTTTCCAATGACTCAATAAAAATTGATAGAAATGATTTAGGTCATAGAAAACAAGAAGATGTTGGTTAGTTGGAAGAGATTGAATAGGATGAAGTTGAATTAAGTTGTTTTTCAATAATTTTTGCATGATATTGTAGAGAGTTTCAGACAATTTGGTAAATTATATTTATCTTTAAGGAACTACAATTTAAAAATCTAAAGTTTGAGAATTATTAATAATATTTGAATTATTTTTCTTTCATAATTTTTTGAAGAAGAGACACTGCCTTGGATAATAGTGGGAGTTGATGAGGTATAACCCCCATACTGTTGTTATGTGGATCCTAATCATATTTTTTGTTTATATTTTGACCCCTTTACCTGGTGTGATTCCCCCCAAATCAACCAATAGGGGAATACAAGGGGAGAAGATACCCTCTTGCAAGGTTTAGGGGTATTCCCCCCCGCCTTGCAAGGGCGTGAGGGTGAGCCCGCAGTGGGGGTTTTGGGGCAACACCCCCAAAGGGGGCTATTGAGGGTAGCACCCCTGAAACAAAAATTGACTAATTTTTTACAAAGGAAATTTGCTACCTATTCAAATTTTTATTTCTATTATAAATAGTTGTAACTGCCTAAATTTGAACATTTTCTTGTTGCAAACTAAATTCCAATGGTTACATGTGGAAAAGGCATGTGTGGGATTTAGTTTACTATCTGCATGGAATTGGAAGTGTTATAGAGTGCATGATGTTGTTGCAGATCATGTGGTACAATGTGGGGAAGTTTCAGAGTTCAAATGCAGGTATTGCATTGGGTGCACGTAGTAATGTGCATGGAAATACAATGTAGTGGATATCATTTGAAATGATTGATGTATATTTTAGCTATTGCTACAAATTATTGTATATTGTATTTGTTGAAAGTGAATAATATATTGGACTATTGTTTGTGGATGTAGCCCAAGCATAGGGTTAACCATGTTAAAAAACTTGTGTTGTCTCGATGTTCTGTAAATTTATTTTTATTCTTTTGTTTTATTTTTGTTTCTATATGTTTAATTAATTTGTATATAACTAGTAATTTGTTCCCTCTATTCCTACGTGAAATTCCTAACACATACTAACTCATAGACTACTAATAATCCTGCAAGGCCATGTGGATATGTGCAAAAGAGTTAGATTTCATCAAGAGAATTTTATCTAGTATGTCAAATAGGCAATACCTCACTTTATAATTATGGTTAAATCTAAAGGGAATTGGCATGGTTGAGAACTTCAATAATTACATGAAAATATGTTTTTTCTTTTGGTCTATATTTCCCTCTAAGATCTTTTGCTCGAATCTACACCTTTCACATATTCATTTTCTATGAAATTTTAAGGGGTTCTAAATAAAATTCTTACGAAATGCAATAATTACATGACACACACAAAATAGAATTGTTGTTCAAAGGATTTAGAAACTTTCACATAAATAAAATTGTAGGTCTAAAGCTAATCTTTACAAATTTTTCTACCATCCTCATAGTTTATGCACAAAATGGGAGTTTTGGAACAAACTAAAGACATCGATAAAAGTATAATAGAAAAGGTATGTTTAATATCATAAAATGGAACCACATGGCAATTTCACATTTGCGTATTTGACCCTTACATTTATTGCACCTAGTCACATTTATGACAAGAACCTTATGAGTTAGAATTCTGTGATTTCAACTTCATAAGGGCCAACAATGAAGTGACAATAGTTCACCACCTTGTTTCTTGCAAAAGGATGAGCTGGATGCTTGCGTGATGCATAGATGTCTATGTAGTGCACTAGCATCCCTACATTTTTCAAGTTCAAATGGGGAATCTTGGAATCTTTGACTCGTGACATGTGTCTCTGTGGTCAAATTTCAAGAGTAATGGCTCTTCCTGCCCATGCAACTACACAAAAATCATTCTTTCTTACTATTCTCCCATCGATTCTAACATTCAATCTCTCTCTCATACTATCTCTCTCTTCTTTCTCTTCTATTCTCTCAATCTTTTCTCTATGTAGCGAAACTCTATTGCATTGAGGTCCCTTCGATAACCAAATATCTCTTACAAGTGCTCAACAATGTGTTTATCAAGCCAAGAGGGGGCCACATACTTTTGGTAATGCTCTCTTGCTTATTTTCTATTTGTGAATATATTATCTTTTGTGTCTTTATCTCATGGTCTGGGTTCTCCTCCTTGAGCGAGGTTTTCTTTTATTACTATTTTTCTACTTTATTGTGTATCTATTTCTCTCTATCTCTTTGGTGGTCCATGGAGGTAACACCAAAATGAGGGTTTGACTATGGCAAGCCCTGAAACCACCCTGAAATGTTTCCTCATTTGTCTTGTGTGTAGGTTGCTCATGTAGAGGTTGGAGGAAATCTTTGACACACTGGACCCTCTGTAAGTTGGTCCTCTACCTTCCTTGTCATCTATTAGCATTTTCTTGCTTTCTATTAATTCAATAGATCCTTTGTGTTTTTGTTTAGAGTTTCAATGCTTTATCCATACAGAATGCCAGCATGCCTCTAAGACTTTAGTGTGCTGCACTGGCATCCCACTCCCGCACTACCGTCCATTATTCAAGAGCTTCTCCTTCTATGAAAAGAACCTTAGTGATCCACTCTTTCTGTTCCTAAAGCTCTCTATCTGCTATTATTTCTAATAAGATTTGGATATGGAGATTGATAGGATATTGTTAGGTCCTATTACTTTAGAATATTGAAATGTCAATTAATCAACCGGGTAGTGTCCAAGGTAGTTTGCAGAAGAAGATGATTTGGATAACTCATTTTATATTTTCTTATTTTCACTAACTATCAAAATCAATTCTTAATCTAAGGCTAAAATTGTTTAACTGGAAAACAATAAAACAACACAACTAAACTAGAAAGCATGGAAACAAGCAAACTAAACAACTGATATACTATAGAAGCGGAAAGTAGGTAAACAAACAATGAAACATTTTAAATAGTAAAATATTTTATCGATTATGAAAGATAACTTATACTAATAAAAAACACAATGGTGCTCTAGAACTTTAGACTCAACTTCTTAACAAACTTAGTTACTTCCTACTAAACATATATCTAATTTAAACAAATGAAACAACAAAATAGAAGAATACTTATCTATCTAATCTACTTCCCTCGAGTGCCCAGATCGTGGGTTAACACCTCATCTTAAAATCACATAAGCTACTAGTTCTAGAGTCTACTCATTACGAACAATCATCATCACTCATGATTCAACAAATTATCAATAGACATAAATCAAATAACTAATTCAACAGTATTTGGAAAACCACGTGAATAGCATAATGATACTCTCTATCTTATTCATTTCTCATGAAATTACATTCTTATAGATAACTTTACAACTAAATCCTAAATTTTAGATGGCGTGGATAGCCATGAAAAAGTCTTCCTCAACTTAAAACTAACTTTGATGTCTTTAAAGCTCATAAACATGAAGAAGGCTCGAGAAGAGCCATAAAGTTTTTAACAACATAAATTAAAAGAACAAACTAAATCTTCGGTGCATCATCTAGGCATCTAGGAGTGGGATCACAACATTACACTTGAGGCATGTGCTAGATAAAATTTTGCAACAGCCGCATGATGACCTGTTATTTCCTACAAAAATGCTCAAGTCAACCCATTAAATCTGTTTTGGTAAATTTCCTCAATTGATCAAAAGAAAGAAAGAAAGCATAATTTTCCTAAAAATAAGTAATTACTTCTCCTAAAGTTTAATAAATTGGCACAAGCTTAGGATTGATTTTAGCAAAAGTAATTTTTCCACATTCTATTATGATGAGGTTATTTTTACCTCATCATTTCCTCCCCTACCTAATTTCTTGCAGGTCCTCCTGCTCCATAGTTTTAAACCCTTGTGTCCTATTCCATTCTTCATAAAGAGTACTGAGATCATGAGTCTCCCTAGCTGATGCATCGAAACCTTCAAGGTCATGAATAAACCCTCTATGAAACATCACACTCTCCCTCCATTCATTGAAAATTCTGTCATTTTGATCTGTGGAGATATTGAAGGCCGGGGCTGGATTGAGTAGCAAAGGAGGCCTATATTTCATTCCTATCCATCTTGTCCTTAGAGTTCTTAGGATTTTAACTAAGGCATCTACCCTTTTGAATGACCACGTGATATTGACAGGGGAAATAACCTCTCTTTTCTTTAAATAAGTTGGTAGAGGGGTGAATCTTTCCTTGCAAGCATGCCATGCTTTTCCAATCAACTTCTGTCCATTTGCCATGAAATTTTCATAACACAGCTTGAGGCTATTGTCATACCTTTCCTTCATTTTGTCATTAACAAGGAGATACAAAAATGTAGATTTGAACCCATCAGGCCTTGAATTCGGGGACCTTACTTGAAGACCTGCTATTCTCTCTGCCTGTGAAAATTCCTTTGTCTGATCTTTCCAATGAATTTGATTCCTCATGGTGGAGAGAAATGCTGTTAGTTCTACCTCTCCTACGAACAAGTTAATGAAGAAATCTATGTGATTTTCTAATAACAAGTCATGCAGAAAGAATTCATAGATTAAATCTTGATCTTCAGGAGTTGACTCTACAAATATTTTAACAAATTCTTTGTCACTAGACTTGTAGGGCTAATCATTATAGATCCTAAACAATTTCCATCTAAGCCACTGTTCATTCAAAAACATTGAGTAAATTCTTGATGGTCTTCTACAATTTAGCAAATAGTCCACTAGTTGACATGCATCTTGCTTCCCTCTGTAGGCCCTATGAAATGACTCCTTCAGGAGCACCAGTTCCTTCTTTAGCCTGTAATTTTCAGCTTGGACATTCCTGAGGAAGTAACATTTTTCCATCTATTTCATTAGCAGAGGTGGAATGGGGACCTAGAACCAATCAGTTACAACTGGTTCAGTCTGAATTTCTTTGGACTCCATTCGAGGTTTTACAGTGCATTCCTTTAAATCTTGTTCTAGTTCAACTACCCTGCTAATGGAAGCATTCAAATCTTCAATTTTTGTTTTCTTTTCCTCCTCGAATGTTGTAAGCATAAGCATAAAATTTTGTTTTATTTTTTCCATCTCTGCATCTTTGTTTGCAATGTCAACTCTATAAGTTTTATGCTTTTGATTATGTTCTTGCATTTGCTCTTGTAACTTACAGACTAGTGAATCCTTTTCCTGCAATTGATGTTTCAAGCCTTGTATTTCTTGGTCTCTCTTATTTATTACAACCATTTGCACAATCAATTCTTCTTTCTATAATTCTATAAGTTCGTTACCTTTAGACAATTGTCTTTGTTAATCATCTATTTCTACTTTACACTTTTTCAATTCAACATTGGTACTACTTGTTTCAACTATTTCAACAATTTGATTCACAATGGGTGAAAAAATTTCTGGCACACCTTCATCCCCCTCAGGTTCTCTTCCCTACATCTCATCATTGAATATTTCCTCCACATGTGCAGAGTGGGAAGGAATTTTATCACTTGAATCTTCTTCATTTAGGGGTACCTCCTCGTCACTAGCAAGCTCTGAAATTTCTATGGGCCCCAGTGGCCTCTTAGGCTTTTTCTTTTGTGAACTTCCCTCCTTACCCTGTATTGGGGTTTCAGAGAATTCAGAAGCTAGCCGCTTACTCCTTCTGAGTGGAGGCAATTCTTGAAAAGTGACGGGTGTTCTATTTTTCCCCTTTCTCTTTTTTCTGGGTTTACTTGAGTCAGAATAAATAATATCAACCTATTCTGATAGGTTGGGGGTTTTGCATTCATCCCCAAAGAAGTTTGGCAAATCCTCACTAGAACTGGTGGGATTAAGAGCTTCCGGAGCTAGAGAGCCCTTAGGGGAAATTACTCTAGATGATGGAATAGCCTGGTGGGACGATTCCCCTGATTCTATGGTTCTTGCAATTGCAGGCTTCTTTATTTTCTCTAGAAACTTCTCCCATTTTCTTGCAGGTTTCTTACAGAAGTGGTACTTGCAGATTAGTTGAATTAACCCATGATGTTTTAGAGGCACAGTCCCTATTTTATACCTTTCTATGGAAGTGTTTAGGGAATCACACAAGAATTCAGGCATGTTAACCCTAAGAGTTGGGTCCTCCTTCCCGTGACGTAAATGGGTCAACATCCGGAAGGCAGGTCCCACAACTATAGTTAACTGACCCTCACAAGTAAAATATTTGATGATCCATGCGACGGAAGTGCCCCAAGGTTCTAATATGGAGGTCCTGTGGAACCCTTTATTCTGTCCCTTGGTACTTATTACTACCATTGGGTGTGGGTCTCCCTCCCTAACAAATAATTCAGCTAATTTATGGTACCTAATTTGAGATGTTTCTTTAATTTTTATACCCTCATTCTCTAATCCAGATAAGTGGGAGATAATTTTGGAACATACCTTGAAACGCTTCCCCTGGAGTACCACCTTGCCATTAGTGTAGTTATCAGCAAAAGATCCTACCATCTTTTCATTATAGCTTTCAAATTTCCTAATGAAGCTTAACCACCCTACTTCCTTGAATAATCTGGAGATATTGCTCAATCCCAACAAATTTTATGCTGAATCTGGCTCTACCTTTCTTTTACCACCCCCCATTTTTTGATTTCTCACTCTGCAAAAGACTTCTATTTTGGCACAAAGCTTCACACATGTTTTTGAAAATATTGCTTCAAAAATCACTTATTTTTCTTATTTGCAGCTTACTCTTCAATGATTTCCAATCTGCATGAAGGCATGCGAAAGGCTATGTCATACAAGTGGTTGATCGGCGTGTGGCACAAATTGCTAAATTGGGAGTGGATTTCGTGCCAATTAATTATTCTTTATTCAAAAATAACTACCTACTTAAAGCGAAAATTAATACTTGTGTTTTGTGATTGTTCGAAGATCTTGTACCTTACATATTTGATAGGATGATGTGAAGGTATTGGCTGAGGTGATGGTGGATTTATTATGATATGGGTGCAGAATTCTATGGGCAGCAGAACTATCAATGAGGAGTATGAAATTAGGTGGCTTACTTGTGTTTGAAACAAAAATAGAAAGACAGATGTATGCAAAATTATGGCGGAAGAATCGCGAAGTTTGAATTTGAGAAAAAGGTGCGGAATACGAATGAACAAGTTCTAGAGCACACAATTTGATGTCACGCTCGAAGCTTGTACATAATTTTCGTAGCATGCAAGAGGTTTTCATTTGTGATGAAGAAGGCGGATAAGTTACGGAGCATCAGTGTGAGATGCAACTGGGACAAAAGTGAGATGAAGGTTCTGGAGCATCATTGAAAGATGCAGCTAGAAAATAATGAAATGGAGGTTCTGGAGCATCACTGAAAGATGCAGCCGGAGCAGCAACGGAATGAAAGGTTTCAGAGCATCGTTGAAAGATCCAGCCGGAGCAGCAACAAAATGAAAGGTTCTGAAGCATCGTCAAAAGATGCAGCTGGAGCAACAACAGAATGAAAGGCAGAGTGATATGATATGGATTTTTGAATTTTGAGAATTTTTAACCTTAGTGCAGAATGCCTCCTCAACATGATGAAATTTGTACACGTTTTAGAGCATCAGCATGGAAATCGTCAAGTTTCGGAGCATTTGGCACCGGTATCATAACGTTCCGGAGCATCTCTAGAGGGTGCTCTGGAAGTTATTTTCCCATATTTGAAGAAGTCTTGCAAAAATGGAACAAAAATTAGCTAAGTCCAAGAAAGAAAAATTTAATGAAGGACAATATCTCGACATACATTTCTTTTTATTTCTCTTTTTTTTTTGAACAATAGTCTTACCAGATAGACTCTGCCAAGGTAGAGTCAACACATTGGACTTTGCCATGCATTTACATCATCCTTGAAAAGTCCTCCTTATTGACCAGCTTATTGTAGACACGTAAACGATGACCATTAACCAAAAGAGTTCACGTCTCACCATCAATTGGTTTCAACCGAATAGTTCTATTTGAAAAGACTTCATCAATTTCATAAGGTCCTAACCAGTGGGTCCTGAGCTTTCCCTTATGATCCTTGTAACTCGAATCGAATAGAAGGGCCCAGTCTCCATTATGAAACTCCCTCTCCTTAATATGTTTTTCATGCCATACCTTTTTTTGATGTTGAATTAGTTCAGTTTGATGGATGGAGTCTAGGCAAAGCTCATCTAATTCACTTAGTTGTAGAACTCGTTCAACTTGGGCTCATTTTAAATATAGACCTAGTTCCATAGTTTTTCAAAGAGTTTGTAGTTCAAAATCAATGGGAAGAAGAGGTTTCTTCCCAAAAATGAGCTCAAGGCTGAATCAGTCATATATTTCCAGGTTGTGTTGTATGCCCATATGGCTTCAAGGAGTTTCCTGGCCCAGTCTTTTCTTCCAAAAGAAACTATTTTCATTAGAATTTTTTTGAGCTCTCTATTAGTTACTTCTACTTGGCCATTCGCTTGAGGGTGGTAAGGCGACGACTTCCTATGGCTTACCTGAAAATGGTTGGTAAATGCTAAGAGCACCTTGGACATAAATTGGGGTCCCTAATCAGTGACGATAGTTTGAGGGGCTCCAAATCTAAAGAAAATTCTATTATAGAGGAAGTTCGCGACTTGCTCTTCCCTAGCTATGCGTAAGGCTTGAACTTCAACCCACTTTGTCAGGTAGTTAGTGCAAACCAATATGTACTCTTTCCCTTGAGAGGAAGGATCTATGGGTTTGATAAAATCTAAACCCCATTTTTCGAATGGTTCAAGCACTACCTATGGCAGCAACGACATTTCTGAAGAAGCAGTTGGTCTTCCCACTCTCTGACATTCATCACAATGATGAGCATAGTTCTTAATGTCTTTATGCATTGAGGGCCAATAGTATCCAGCACCTAAGACTTTATGGGAAGTTCTCTTTGCAGAGTAATGCCCTCCCAAAGGATCATCATGATAGGCCCTTAGAATGTTGTAGGTTTTGTCCACTCTCACGCATCTTCTTAGAATCATATTAGGCCCACAACAAAATATAATTCCATTGATCCACTTGAATGGGGCACTTTCTTTGATTAGATGCTTCTTTTGCTTAATCATGAATCCAGGGGGTATCTCTGAAGCAGATAAATAGTTAGCGATATCTGCAAACCAAGGTGATTTTACAGAAAATGCGAACAAATTTTCATCTGGGAAATCATCCTCTATAAGAGTATTGTCACCTTCTTCATGTTTGATTCATGACAGAAAATCTACTACCACATTATATTTCCCCGGTTTATCTAGAATCGTGGCATTAAACTCCTGAAGGAGCAATAACCATCTCATAATTTGACCATTAACTACGGGTTTATTCATTAGATACAACACAACCAAGTGGTATGTATAAATCATAACCTTATACCCCATAATGTAGTAGCAGAATTTTTTATGGCATGAACAACAACCAAGAATTCCTTTTCTGTTGATGTATAGTTCCTTTCTGCAGGAGTAAGATTCTTACTGATGAAATATATAGCATACTTTCCCCCGTTCTCATCTTCTTGTCCCAGAACTGCCCCTATAGCATCATTAGAAGCATCTACGTAGATATGAAAGGGAATACTCCAATTTGGTCCTCGCAGAATGGGAGAAGAGACAAGTTTTTCCTTTATGGTTTCGAATGATAGCTGACACTCTAGTGTCCATGCAAATTCTACCTCTTTCTGTAAAAGAGAAAACATAGGAGCTACGATTTTGTTGAAGCCTTCAATGAACCTTCTGTAGTAACCAACATGTCCAAGAAAACCTTGAACATCTATTTGAGTCTGAGGGATAGTCAACTATTGGATGACTTTGATTTTTTTAGGGTCGACCTTTATTCCTTCTGAGGAAATATGATGACCCAGGAATATTCCTTGTTCCACCATTATCAAACATTTTTCATGGCTAAGGGATAGTCTATTTTCCTCACAAACTTGTAGAACTCGATCTAGGTTATGAAGAGCTTCGTCATATGTTGACCCACAGACTATAAAATCATCCATGTAGACCTCAACACAGTCATTAACGAGAGCGGAAAATATGGAAAGAACGGCTCTCTAGAAGGTCGATGGAGCATTGCATAGACCAAAAGGAAGCACTCTATATGAAAACGTGCCCCATGGGCAAGTAAACGTGGTTTTGTCTTGATCTGATTGTAACCACTAAATCCATCAAGAAAGGAGAAATATTTCCTCCCAGCCAAGTTGTCCAGAACCTGATCAACAAATGGTAGGGGAAAATAATCTCTATAAGTGGCTTTGTTGAGTTCCCAATAATCTACACAGATTCTTCACTTCCCACTTTTAATTGGAACTAACACCATAGGTGATACCCACTTACTATCAGATATCGGATAAATAAATCCAATGCAAATGAGTTTCTCAATCTCGATTTTGACCAGATCCTTTAGTGTAGGATTGAGTCTCCTCTATGTCTGGCGAACAGGTCTTATATCGATGCCAGTGTAAATGTGATGAGTACAAACACTTGGGTGGATTCCCCTCATGTCTGTATAATCCCAAGAAAAAGCTTTAGACCTTTGTACCAACACATTAAATAACTTATCCTCTTGAGTTTCTGTCAACCAGCTATTGATATTCAAAGTTTTTCCTGGTAATAGCATTATCGATTTTGTTCCAGGATGAATCGAGGTGACAATATACATAGGTCACAACAACATGTTGAGAGGATAACTATGAGGTATAAGCTGGTGAAAGCTTGTGATATCCTCAAAGAAATGACTTGTTATGGGAATCATATTTGCTAAGGGACAAGGCATTCCCATTGTAGCATAATTGTGCTCCATTCCACTTATATCAATTGGTTGCCCAAAAATCCTTGGAGCATCCATCATTTCTTCCTCGTTCGGGGTTATAGCATGTCGTGCAATGTCGCTTATTAACTCTTCCTCCAATTCTTCCCCATGATGTTTAATTACTAGCATGGCTAGGGAGGCTAAACTCTCTGAACCATTGGTTTCCTCTGGTTCATCGGCCCAGACCTTTTTATGCTTTGTAGGTCTAGTAGGGGGATATAAGAACAAACGTTTACTATCTTGACCATGCGAAATGGTCATTCCCCCTTCCCTACAATCAATCTTAGAAGCAATCGTGGCCAACCAAGGTCTTCCAAGTATTATAGGATAGTTATCCTTAGGTGTAAGCGACTAGATTACCTGGAAGTCAAGTGGATATTCCCATCCATCCACTTTGACAAGGATGTTTTTAATTACACCCTTAGGGATGGCTATAGACTGATTTGCCATTTGTAAGACTGTGGTTGTGGGACATAAATCGATTAAACCTAATTTTTCCATTACATCCATAGTCATCACGTTAATAACTGCCCCTAGATCCACTAATGCATTTGGTATTACTACCTTGTTGACTGTAACTATTATAAGTGGACTCCCAGGATCATTGTATTTCAGAGCAATAGTCTTTCCAGACAGAAAACCAGCTAAATAACCATCAATATGAGTAGTTTTTTATTTTTTTTGGCTTCCTACCTCGCGTTTTGATACATAACTATTCAATTAACTCATTTAATTCAGGAATTTCTTTGATTGCCTGTACTAAAGGAACTTCAATTTGCAACTGCTTGATCTCCTGAATTAACATAGTTTCTATAGCCAAGGATACTTCTAGAGTATCTTCCAGAGTTATGGACTTTAAACATTCCGGATATGGTGCCATCCTTTTCTCCTTTGGGATAGGATCCTCCTTATGTTGACCTAAGGACTAACCTTCCTCCCCCTGAGACACCTCAATAGCCCCTGCCACTGAAAAAGGCTCTTTGTCTTTGGGAGTGGTATCTTGTTTAGATGACGTGTCTTTTATGGGATTTTTAGGCTCAGATTCCTCTACTATCTCTTCAATGGTCTGAGGTTGAAGAGTTCAACCAGAACGTAATTGCACATTTCCAAAGTGTATCGCATCAAGCCCTGTAACATTTTCATGTTCAGTGGAATAGATTGGTGTGTTCTAGCGATTATTCTTAGGATTGGGCAATGGTTGCGCTAGAAGCTGTGGTTGGTTTACCTACTCATTCTGAGGAGGATTTTGAGCTGGAGGTAACAGATTCTATTGTTGAGGCCTCCTAGGTTTAGTATGAAACTAATTTTGTGCCTGATTCCATTTGGGAGTAGCATGTTGTTGATACCACTGTTTTTGGGGTTGATTTGACCACTATTGATTTCCCCATGTGTGGTTTGTCTATTCAGGGGATCCCCAATAAGGACTTTCCCAGTTAGGTTGAGGTGAAGGCGACTAGTTCCAAGATGGATTCCATTGATTATGATCCTAATTATTTTGTGGCCTCCATGCAAAATTAGGGTTTTTTCCATAAGAGAAATTACCTCCTTGACGTTGGTTTAAGGCATTTATCTCTTCTTCAACCTGAATGGTTTTTTTTCTTAGTATTCTTGATATCTGACAAAAGTTCACACTGATTCATTGGATGGTTCTGCTCACAAAGTTAACAAACATTGACTTTTTCCAAGGGGCACTCACGCAAAAGGTGTTTATTTTGACACCTAGGACAATAGATTGACACGGTCTCTAAATTGCGAGTTTTAGCTTGAATACCATCTAACGTGGTATTCAACTGAATGAGAATGTTCATTTTTAGATTTTCTATTTCTTCGTGGAGCTTCCCTATCTCATTAGACCCTTTAAAAATATTGGTTTTGCAGATTCCTCCCCATGTATAGGAGAAATTCTGACATAACTCACATATTTCCTCAAGAGTTAACTAAGATATGGCACCTCTACCCATTAAATCAAGATTCCTTCTAGCGTCATCATCAAGACCTTTAAGAATTTTTTTTTGAGAATCTCAACGCTAATGGTCGTTTCTCCACATCTTTTGGAGAGGAAGAGGAACCTATCGAGATAATCCTCTAAGATTTCGTCCTCATTTTGTCTTAATTTAAACAACTCCTCCTTACAATCACTTACCCTACAGTAACTTTGGTATTTTTGCAAAAAGATAGTCTCCATCTCCCCCCTGGATGTTATACTTCTAGAACCTATTCCCATGAACCAACGTAGTGTTGAATCCTTTAAAGTCGATGAAAAGAGCTTCAACTTTTGGTTGTCATTCTTGTAATCATAAGTCTGACATAGGACTTTAAATTCAAAGAGAAATTGGTCGAGGTCTTTCGAGGACAAACCACGGAAGGTTGGAAGGAAGGCTGGGGAAATGTTCTTCATTACAGTATCATCGTTAGCATCCAACGTAATAGGATAGGTAAAAGTGTTAGGAGGTTGAGGTTCAGCTCTACGATCTCCCATGATGTTCAGAAGGGTATGTTCCTCAAAAAAAATTTCCTCAATTACTGGCTATTGTGCCAGTTGCTCAATAGGTAAATAATGGAAAGCCTCGGGTGGAGCAAGCTCGAATAATTCTTCAAAAGTGTGGTCGTATGAGCCTTGGGCTTCCCGAGGTATGATTGGTATGTATTTTGGGGGGGTCTTTGGTATAAAATGCCCGTGAGGGCCTCTTTTCTGGACCATGTAGAAAAGGAAACCACTTGAGAAATTTTTGGCATAAAACTTGATATTCAAACCATCTCCTACTAACACTTATGTTGTCCCCGACAATGGAGCCAAAAAGTGATAGGATATCATTAGGCCTATTACTTTAGAATATTGAAATTTCAATTAGTCAATTGAGTAGTGTCCAAGGCAGTTTGCAGAAGAAGATGATTTGGATAACTCATTTTATATTTTCTAATTTTCAATAACTATCGAAATCAATTCTTAATCTAAGGTTAAAACTATTTAACTAGAAAACAATTTATTCTAAGAAAGACTGGAAATACTAAACTAAAAAACATAAGACAACTAATTTAGAAAGCAACACAACTAAACTAGAAATCATGGAAACAAGCAAACTAAACAACTGATATACTACAAAAGCGAAAAAGTAGGTAAACAGACAATGAAACATTTTAAATAGTAAAAGATTTTATCGTTTATGAAAGATAACTTATACTAATGAAAAACACAATGGTGCTCCGGAACTTCAAACTCAACTTCTTAACAAACTTAGTTACTTCCTACTGAATAGATATCTAATTTTAACAAATGAAACAACAAAACAGAAGAATACTTATCTATCTAATCTACTTCCCTCGAGTGGCCAGCTTGCGGGTTAACACCTCATCTTAAAATCACATAAGCTACTAGTTCTGGAGTCTACTCATTACGAATAGTCATCATCACTCATGATTCAACAAATTATCAATAGATAGAAATCAAATAACTCATTCGATAGTATTTGGAAAACCATGTGAATAGCATAACGATACTCTCTCTCTGTCTTATTCATTTCTCATGAAATTACATTCTTATAGATAAATTTACAACTAAATCCTAAATTTTAGATGGTGTGGATAGCCATTGAAAACGTCTTCCTCAACTTAAAACTAACTTTGATGTCTTTAAAGCTCATAAACATGAAGAAGGCTCGAGAAGAGCCATAATGTTTTTAACAACATAAATTAAAAGAACAAACTAAATCTTCGGTGCATCATCCAGGCATCTAGGAGTGGGGTCGCAGCATTACACTTGAGGCATGTGTTGGATAAACTTTTGCAACAACCGCAAGATGACCTATTATTTCCTACAAAAACGCTCAAGTCAACCCATTAAATCTATTTTGGTAAATTTCCTCAATTGATCAAAAGAAAGAAAGAAAGCATAATTTTCCTAAAAATAAGTAATTACTTCTCCTAAAGTTTAATAAATTGGCATAGGCTTAGGATTGATTTTAGCAAAAGTAAGTTTTCCACATTCTATTATGATGAGGTTATTTTTACCTCATCAGAGATATCCACCCAAGATCTAAAGGCCTACAGAAAGCAAAAAATACTCAGCAGATCAATATGACAGGAATAAATTATATTCCTATCAATGAATACGAAAAGAATCAATGGATTTTGTTTACAATGTGTGAGAGACCTTTGGTTATATAGCCAAGGTGAGACATAAGATGTCATAAGATTATGGCAAGTGTCTTAATCTTATGACATGAGACAACTTATCATAACTACCTAGGTCACATGTGTTACAAGTCAAAAGATAAGATAACAACTAATGATAACTAACATGTGTTTTAGAAATAATCTCAGGACCTAAGTAAACTAAACATGTGAATATGTCCTCTATGTCCCTAGTAAGTGAAATAACTAGGTACAAGACATTTATTCACACCAACACCCCCCTTAAACACAACTTAGGAGAGAAGATTATAATGAAAATGCCACCTAGATGCAAAGATGGGTCTTGACTACTAGGCCATGTTAGGTACCCATGTACAAATGCAACTCAATCCCTCACAACTAGAGAAAAGGAGAAAACCAATTGGGACAAAAATCCTCGCCAAAAGAGAGATGAGGAAGAGAGACCATGCAACCCCACCTCAATGGCGAGTCTCTGCTCAAATGTCATTATGTTAGGAGTCCTAATCTTAACTAAAGAAGGTGAAAATGAAAAACAATGTGAGAACTAATGTAGAGTTGACCAAATATGTTGATGTCCTCCAAATATTGCTCCAAAATAGTTCCAAACTGTGACAAGAATAGATAAAAAGAATCGGATACCACTGTAGAAGATGCCATTATAACTGGTGACTGAGCTAAAGCTATCAACTCATGAGTAACTATAGAATCTTTCGATGAAGAACTATAGATGAATCCACCCTACAATAGGAATAAGGTTGGAACCAAGGAGATAACTGCACAAGTATCAACTAGACACTCTCTTGATATATTGGTATATCCCTATCACAACTTGGAGACAAGTATATAATGTACATCCTAACTTTTGAATATAGGTAGATTGCTTCCATAATAGGAGTATCTATATGGTATCTAGTTCATCACACTAAAATCCATGGGTAACCAACCACTGCATTCATTGAGTATATAAGAACTAACATAGATACATAGATCAATCCAAAGAAGCATAAAATACAATAGAGTACAATGAAATATCAAGATTGTGGCACTTTATTTTAGTGTGATTACAACATTAGAAGAGGAGAACTACAACAATCATGATGCAAATCTAGAAATTCTAATGAAGAATCCAACCAAAATTTGTGCCCCAAAGAAGATAACTATGAAAGAAACCCTCTAGTTGGATGTCGGTAAGAGCAACTAGCCCCATTTGACTACTAGCTAGAGGAGAAAATAGTGAAAGACAAGGCTCAATCAATAGGCATAATTTTTCTAGGTTGCATAGTTATGTGGAGTTAAAAGAGGAAACTTAGGATGACCTATGGCTGAAATCTAAAGAGTACAAGAGAGAACTCAAAGAAAAATCACACAAACCAACTCCACCAAATTCACTCAATCACTGAAACCCATCCCCCTAACAAATGATTTGGCATTTGTTACTTAGTGTGGTTACAATTTCCACTTGCAAGAAATAGCTAAGTGGTATTTTGATTTCAATTCTTACAATTGCCACAATAAGACAAGATCAAACTGTGATCAACATGCAAAAGATCAAACTATGATCTATACAATACAATTTCCAAAATTAGCCAAACAAGGCTATATGCTAAAAGTAAAAATTTTGCTCACAATGAATACAAATTAATAGCACCATTGTGAATTTCTCAAAACAATGCACTATAAAAAAAATTGCACTTGAAAAGGAGTCTCTATGAGCCCGAACGAAACCTCAAAAGATCCAAAAAAGGTGTCTACTCAACAAAACCTATGAAAAATTGAATTTTCTGAAAAATCTATGCATCAAAATCAGACACCATCTACATGAATGTGTAGAGCACAAAAGATTAGCCCAAATAATAAAAAAATGCACTGAAAGAGGAGGTCGTGAGGCCAAGTTTTGAAGGTTCAAAGTTGAACTACAAAATGAAAAACTTCATTAGAGAGGGATAGGAAAAATTCAAAATGGTGTTGATGTCATGATGATGTCAACACTTCATTAGATTAAAATTGATGGCTATTTTCCCATCACACAAAATATTCCTCCTTGCACAAAATATGCTAAAAATGTTGGCTTAACTTTGACATTCATAAGGATGTTGTCGACACCAGTACCCTTCTTGCCAAAATATTTGTAGAATGATGGAATACTCTTGCACTCGAATCTTTGTGATGGAAACTTCAAGATTCCTATCAAAATCTTTTGGAGGTTGCCAAATTTTTTTCCATTGGATTAACTATTTTTTGCTGATTTTCTATGAGAGATGGTGGGTGCCATGGCCTATGGCCACATGGTGCCAATTGGACCCACCTACGGGTACCTCAGGTATAAGGTACTTTGGGTACCCTACAATCTGAGGTACATCTGTAGATTTTTTTATTTATTTAAAAAACTTTGATAATAAAAACTGTGAAATACAATACTTTTTTTTTTTTTAAATTACAAATATTTTTTCGCAGAAAAAACAACTTAATTTTTTTTATAAAAAATGTACGCTATACAATAATGATTATGAGGGGGCCGTACAACTCCTTGGGAATTTTTTTTTTCTTCAGTTGACAACATCTCCAAATTTGATGATTTTACAGTTGATCTTGCAGTTTTTGGGCCTTCTAATTGCAATGGCAACATTCTTTTTTGTTCAAAATGCTCTGAAGTAGTAGCTACCTCCTAGATCTAGAAACCACCAGCCAACTTCAAAACCTTGTAGATATTTGCATCCAATATCCAATTGGTACAAAATAAAAGGAAAATCTAACTTTCTCAAACACTCTACACATAGTGTTGAGCTCAAATTTGATGCAACAAGCTCCCAAAATGTACTTGCAATACAAAATAAAAAAGGAACACCCTCATAATCTAGTATTTCTATCACACCTTTCTCATTATCTAGATCATCCAAATATGCAAGAGAAGAGCATACTCAATGTTTCAAGAAAATTCAAAATTACACTCAAGATCTCCTAAAAGACTAACCAAAGGCAATCAAATTACTCTAATACCATGTAAGATTCGGCTATGGAGATAGCCACCAAAGATCTAAAGGCCTATGGAAAGTGAAAAATACTCAGATGATCAATATGACAAGAATAAAGTATATTCCTATCAATGAATACAAAAATAATCAATGGATTTTATTTACAATGTGTGAGAGTCCCTTGGTTATATAGCCAAGGTGAGACATAAGATGTCATGATATTATGACAAGTGTCTTAATCTTATGACATGAGATAAGTTATCACAACTACACACTACCTATTACAAGTCAAAAGATAAGATAACAACTAATGACAACTAACATCTTCTAAAAATAATCTTAGGACCTAAGTAAACTTAACATGTGAATATGTCCCATAAGCCCCTATTAAGTGAAATAACTAGGTACAAGATATTTATTCACACCAAGATTTTTGATATTTTTTTTTTATTTATTTCTTTATAATTTCTTCATTTCTCTTTTCATTCCACTATCTAAAATGATGAATTTTAGGTCAGTTTGTTCCTTAGGAATCTCTTGCAAATCAAGGGACTCATGAGTAGTGGATTTGTCTACTCTACATTTTTGGTAAACCCAACATGAAGAATGACAGATCTTTATATACAATGTCTCAATGTTTATGATAATTCTTTATCTAAGGAGGATTTTGATATGTTATATGAAGCCCTAGATGGTTTCTTAGAGGCATCATCTTCTATGCATAGATATCCTAAGAAAACTTCTTCCTCACAATCATCTACTCCCTCTTCACAAACCGAGAAGTCAGTGAATTTCATGGTAGTCTCCATGGCTCCTTTGAGGCCCAAGAGACTCATCATTTATTTGACTCCATCTATCCCTTCTCCTAAGAGGATTCATTCCATCCGTGGGGTCCCATACTCTAGTGACTCGAGGGACTTGTATGCACAAGGTTCTTAAGAGCTACAAACTCTTCTTATACTGCCACAATGCACACATATAATACTATAAGAAATCAATAGAATTTAAATAAACCATCTGCTGATCCTAATCATGAATCTACTTTGGTTCCTACTTATTTACCACCTTCTCAACTAATTCTTCCTTCAACACCTAAACCTGTGACTAAAGCACCTAGTGATTATGATCTTGTCGATAAAATCCATGTTACTCCATCTAAGATCTCACTATGGTATTTTCTTCAGGCCACTACAGTTTAACAAAGGTATAATTTAGGAATCCTTTCAAAATATTCTCATACCTACTTCCACTAGGCTAGTGGATGTTAATGCATTGATGGCTCATATTTGTGTTGATTTTCCAAATATTAGGTTCTATCTACAAGAACTTATACCCTTAGATGTACAAAAGAAAGCAGATCCATTAATGATTATAGTTCATGTTAATAACATTAG
Organism: Sequoiadendron giganteum; assembly: GCA_007115665.2. Lineage (NCBI taxonomy): Eukaryota > Viridiplantae > Streptophyta > Pinopsida > Cupressales > Cupressaceae > Sequoiadendron > Sequoiadendron giganteum. The sequence continues at coordinate 703,817,050 of CM021102.1, forward strand.
CATTAGACGTTCTCTCATTGACACCAATTTAGCTCTCAAAGTATGTAGCTTAGATCTATCACATAATATTAAGATTGATTCTTCTTCTTTAGCTACTTCTTCTTTGGATATTTGTGGATTTGATAATGCTAGTCATCAACCCTTGGGAATGATAATTTTTCCTTTGTGGCTAGGACTCATTACCTTACCCACCTTGGTTTATGTGATGCCTATCCCTTTACCTTGTGGTATTAGTTTGGGAAGACCTTGGATTCATGCTATAGGAGCTATGACCTCTACTTTTCGTCATTGTATAAAGTTTGTTGCTAATAATCAAGTGATCCGAATCAAGGTTGATCATACATCTACCCACCTTTGTGAGTTGGTTATTATTGGTTGGACCTTGGTTGTCTCTACTCTTAAGAATTGCATTCCATATTTATCCTCTAATGTGTTGACATGCTCTTCAATAGTGTTGGCTTTAGAAGCTACCCTTATAGTGAATGTCCCTCAAGAGGAACAACTTGAAGAAAAGGATCCTAAGTCTTCCCTTTCTACCACTTCTTCTGAATTGAATGCATGTCTTGGTGATGATTAGGGATCTTTGGAGCTCTCTAACTTCTTCATTGGAGAATACAAAGTGGATCCTATCCACCTTGACCCTTCAACAATTTCATATACCTCTACTAAGAAAGATAACCATCCTCCCCTTTGAAGGGATAATTGTGATCTTATTGAGGAACACAGGTGTCCTCCTACTGAGGAAGATAATAACAGTTGTCCTCCTAATAAGGGAAAAACCACATTGAGGATTATACTACAATATAAATAATATCAAAACTGATTACAAAGGCTCACTACTAGAGAAGGCTCATTACCAAACATGACTCAATGTCTAGATCAAAATGCACTATCCAACAAGGGATAAACACCCAGAGGGTTCACTGCAACACAAATAAAAATAATATAAAAGAGATATGTTACAAAGAGAAGATAATCTCAATGCAATAGAGATTCTCACCACAATTCTCTTAACCACTTGCAAACATGCATGAATGATAGAGTACCCCTTTAGCTAACTACATCCAAAAATTTAGCAATTAGATTTTATGTTGATCTACTAAACTTGTATCACATACACACTATTTCACATATATTTTGCATCTATCTTTCTCTATTTATTTGCATACCTTTCATCGATATCTCATCCTATATTTATACCATCTTCAAATTTGAAACATATCCAAAGTCATCCATCCATTATTTAAATTCAAATTAGGTCAACACTAAAATATTCTAGGATGGAATTAGAATGAGGGCGATCCAACACACACCTGATGAGGACCCAAATAAGTCCCAACACACTTCATAAACTTTGAAAGTAGTGTTTAACACAGGGTCAACCAAACTAGTGTAAAACACATAGAACAATTAAGCACACACAACTCGTAACATGATCCAATCCTTCCAGATAAAAAAATTATCTTCAATACAATCATAATAGCTTAACTCTAGAATCATAAGTAATAAGTCTCAACCAAGAAGAAATTTGGAGCAACTCCATTTCTCCTGGACCTCATCCAGATGCCTTGAAAAACACAATTCACAACTAGTGAAAATAACTCACAATGTACAACAATATAGAAAACCAAAAACTAGATAAAGTAGCTTCCAATAATCATGATCAACATATTTGAACCACACGAACATAGGATAAAATCTCAGAGAAAAACCCAGAGAAAACAATGAACACCTACAACCTTTCTTCATTATAATTTTCTCAATATCCTCAACATATACAACCAATAACCTACATCCATGACATCAATGACTATAGAAACTAGTTGATAACCAGTTGAACAGTTGACATCAATGACAACACCTTCATACTTGCAAAAATATCCCCCTTCGTCATTGATGGAAATACATGATGTTAAAAACTATCAAGGACAAAACAATAGCTCTGAACACACTTTTCATCATTTTATTTTATGTGTCTTCCCTTACTAGATAATATTTTTCACATCTTCCTCATATCCCCCTTTGACATTAATGGAAAATGCAAAGGATATTTTACATTGATTTTCCCTTTAACATTAAGAACAAAATACTCTTTCAATGAAAACACATGTCACTACCTAATCTCCCTGAGAGGTAGCCACCAAAAAATCAGTCCCGAAGAAAGATAGATCCATAGAACCACCAGACTGATGCATCTCCATATGCATATAGTTCAAAAAATGAGGGGAAATAATCCCTAGCTTCTCCCGAAGATACTCAAAAGCATCTTTAAGAAGAGCCTTCGTAAGTATATCAGCAATCTGATCCTTTGTAGGTGCATACTCAAGTTTTACTTCATTCTCTAGAACCTTCTCTCTCAAGAAGTGATACCTGATAGATATATGCTTTGTCCTCGAGTGTATCACTAGATTATTTGAAATGCAATTTTCACTTGTATTATCACAAAAAGATAGAAATAGGATCATCATACATTACTCTGATATCTTTCAATGTATGTTTCATCCATAAAAATTGTGTACATAAAGATGCAACAACAATATACTCATCTTCAATAGTGGATAGGGAAATTGAATCTTGATTTTTACTCAACCAAGCCAGCAATATGCAACTAAGAAAGAATGCACCACCACTTGTACTTTTTTTGTCATCTACACATCCATCCCAATCTACATTTATATAAGAACTTAGTGTAAAATAAGTATCCCTAGGATACCATAAGCTATAATCTGGAGTGCCATTCAAATATCAGAATATTCTTTTAACAATAGCAACATGTGTTTCTTTAGGATCTTCTTGAAATATAGCCATAAGACATAATACATGCATAATATCTGATCTAGTATTAATCAAATACAATAGCCCACCAATCATAGATCTGTATTTTCTCTAATCAACCTTAGGTGAATAGTCATCTTTACTTAATTTGAAACTAGTCACCATAGGAGTGCATACCGGTTTGGAACTATCCATCCCAAACTTCTTCAACATCTCTCTTACATACTTTGACTATGAAATAAAATCCCTTTCTCTATTTGATTAATTTGTAGCCTAAGAAAGAAATTCATCTCACCAAACATGGACATCTCAAATTCTTTTTGTATTTCTTTTGCAAACATCTTACACATAGTTTCATTTCCTTTAAAAATAATGTCATCAACATATACAACCATAATCAAGTTTTTTCCTTTTTCAATTTTAAAATACAAATTACTATCTACCGTACCTTTGTTGAAACCTTGGTGAATCAAATACCTATCTAACCTTACATACCAAGCTCTAGGAGCTTGCTTCAATCCATATAAATATTTCTTCAATCTTTAAACCATATCTAGTTGATCTAACAATTGAAATCCTTCTGGTTGTTCCATGTAGACCTCTTCTTCTATCTCACCATTCAAAAATGTAGATTTAACATCCATCTGATAGATCTTGAAATATTTATGAGTAGCAAATGCTAAGAACATCCTGAAAGATTCCATTCTTTCCACTGGAGAAAAATTCTCCTAATAATGTATGCCTTCTACTTTCGAGTAGCCCTTACACACAAGCCTTGATTTATTTCTAACCACTTCTCCATTCTCATTTAACTTGTTTATGAATACCCACTTTGATCCAATTATGTTTTTATTTTCTAAACTAGGGACCAATTCCCAAGTTTGATTCTTCTCAATCTACATAAGTTCTTCTTTCATAGCTTCCATCAAATGCTCATATTTACATGCTTCACTTAGAGTCTTTGGTTCAATCTCAAAAAGTGAACACAAATTTATCTCACTAGCAATAGCTCCACTTCTTGTCAATACTCCTTTTGTCTTGTCTCCAATGTTCCGACTTTCTAAATGATTTTTTTTCACATATTTAGGTGTCTTTGGGGACACCTCTGGAGCTTCTTCTTCTTTATTCTACTTCTCTTTCTTATCCTTTTCCTGTTCTTCCACAACTTCTTCAATCCTTATGCAATTAGGTTCATCAAATACTTACCCATCAACTTGAATAGTATTCTTCATTGCTTCATCAACCTTGACATGTGTGATTTCTACAATATTTATCAATATTTTATTGTAATATTTGTAAGCTTTTATTTTAGTAGAATATCCAATAAATATACCTTCATCACTTCTAGCATCAAACTTCCCTAAATTTTCTTCATCATGCCTGATATAACATTTGCTTCCAAATACCTTGAAATAGTTAACAGTATGAATTATTCCACACCATAGCTCATAGGGGGTTTAATATTGTCGGCTCTTGTTTGAACTCGATTGAACACATAAACAATAGTGTGAATAGCTTCTCTCCAATAAGATTCTAGTAGACCAGCTTGAGTAATCATTGATCTAGCGGCTTCTTGAATCATTTTTTTCTTCCTTTCAACAAATCTATTCTACTTAGGAGTTCTCAGAATCTTCCATGAACTTCACAAAATATATTAAACTCATGGGAGGTGAATTCACCACTTTTTTCAAACCTTAAGCATTTTATTCTCAAATTTACTTCATTCTCAACCATGCTTTGAATATCTTGAATCTATCTAATACATCATATTTCTCTCTAAGAAATGTAACCCATGTATACCTAGAGTAATCATTAATCAAAAGCATAAAGTACCTTTCACCTTGTAGAACTATCACTCTTGTAGTAATTAAATCTAGTAGTCTGGTAGTAGATTGTTCCTTTGATCTAAAATTTTTTCTTGCTTGCTTTCTGAACCGAAAATTCATGCAAATAGCATTAGCATGCTTTGTAATCCTTGGTAAATCTCTCATGACTTGTACTACACTAATACTCGCTAGGTTATCAAAATTCATATGACACATTCTGTGATGCTATAACCAACTGCCATTAATATGAATCATAAAGTAATGTCCATCAACACCCTTAAGCTGATATATATTTCCTTCAAACCTCATTCTTGCAGCAATTACTATTATGGATCCTTTCCTGATTTCACATCTCTCATCCTCAAATACAATATTATATCCTTTACTACATATATATCCAACACTTAAAATATCATTCCTTAAGCTCTTAACATAGTAGACATCATTAGTATTATGCTTTCCATCAAAACTTATTGAACCTATCCTACAAATCTTTGTATTGATATCATCTCCAAACATAACTAAGCCTCCATCATGTTTTTCAAGTTTAACAAACTTACCCTTATCACTGGTCATGTGATGTGAAGAGACATTGTCAACAACCCAATATTTCTTTGTTTGTTTAGCATGTAGGGTAGAGATTATAGTACCTTCACCTTTCTCTTTCTCTGAAGGGAATTCCTTCACTCATTTTTCAAAATTAGCAAAAGTGGGTTCATCTTTTATAGCCAAGAACACGCATTCATTATCATCAAGATCTTCATAATCAGATTCTTCATTAGAAATACTAGCATCCTAATTCACATAATATGCTTTATTGATCTTCTTACCTTTGTTTACTTTGTTAAATCTCTGTTTATTCTTCTTAGCTCTTTTCAAAAATCTTGAAGCATAATAAACTATTCCTCCACAACTAAAGAATTTAAAGCATAACTTACCTTCATACTTATTGATTCCTTTCTTCATCCTTCTCACAAAGTTATATTCTACTTCATCAAGATTTTCTTCATTTGAATCTTCATCTCTTTTAGCCTTAAAAGTAGTTTTTGATTTGGATCCATTTCTTAAATTTAAATATCTCATCTCATAAGATGTTAGAGTTCCCAATAACTAATCTTTAGAGTAGGTATTGTAGTCTATATGTTCTTCAATAGTAGATACCTTTTCACTGTATGCATTAGGGAGAGTTCTAAGAATCTTTTTTATAATCCTGGATTCATCTATTGTAGCACCAAGTCCTCACATTCCACCTACCACCTCATCCACTCTCTATACATAGGATTGAACGTTCTCACCTTCAGACATATGTAGGAGCTCAAACAATGTCTCCAGATTTTGTAAATTTTCTTGTTTGACCCTTTCATCTCTTTCATGCACCTTTTCTAAAGCATCCCAAAATTCTTTAGCAATCTTTAGATTTTGAACTTTAATCAACTTGGAATGTGCAAGACTATTCTTCAAAATTAACTTCGCCTTATTTTTCACTTCATGTTCCTTGATTTCATCAGTCATACTCAGACCATTAGAAGGAGGAGTGTAAGCAGTATTGTAATATTTCTCTACATCATATCCACAGTACTCCAGATATTCTTCCATCAGTATTTTCCAGATAGCATAATTAGTTCCATCAAGATTCAGATACTCAAAAGTGATCTTTCCTAGCATCTCAAACCTTCCTTAAGCAAATAAGCTCTTTTCCAAGGAACCAGTCTCTCATACCAATTGTTGAACAAGACAACTGAGAGGGGGGTGAATCAATTGTGATAAATTTTAACCTTTAAAACATTCACTAGAACTTAGATCAATCAAAAATATTTTACTCTCCTAAAATGATTAAACATTAAGTGCAAAGGAAAAAATTGAAAAGAATCACACAAACACAATAACACCAGATTTGCGTGGAGAACCCAATAAGGGAAAAACCATGATGAGGAGTATCTCACAATATAAATAATATCAAAACTGATTACAAAGGCTCACTACTTGAGAAGGCTCATTACCTAAACAAGACTCGCTATCCAACAAGGGTTAACCACCCAGAGGGATCAATGCCAAACAAATACAAAGAATATATAAGAGATATGTTATAGAGAGAAGAAAATATCAATGCAACAAATATTTCCACCACAATTCATGGGTATGTGCAGGATCATCATGGAAAAAACAGGCCCTTAAGTGGCAATGAAAATTCAAAAAATTAGAATTGGGCAACTTGACATAAAAAATTGAATAAGTTATCTATATTATTTCAAAAATATGTAAGAATAGAATCTGTGGCAAATTGAATTTAGTTTCTAAACTACCAGGTTAATGTTTGTAAAAAAAAATCTATTTGGTGAGAATTTGAAATTTCAATGCAGTAGTACTAAAATTTCAGGGAAAAAAATAAAAAGTAGGTGTTTATCTGACCACCCTAACCATAATAAAATCATAATATTTTTTTATAAAATTTTAGATATAAGTAGAGGACTCATGTTTGGATGTGATGCATATTTTTTTGTAATTTTTTTTTCAAATAAATAATTAATTATGAATTTGTTATTACAACTTTTTAAAAATATTAAAACTCGTATGTCTGACCACCTTAACTTGGTCAAAACTTAATGGAATTCATTTTTTTTTAATCCTATAGTATACGAAGCATAGAATGTGACGCATGTTTTGGATTCAAAAATGTGATACCATTTGAAAGCTATAGATGTTTTTCTATCAGACTATCAATCAGGACTTTAGTCATAATTCTAATAAAAAATAAATTATTATTATTTATTAGATTCTAAAGAAAATATAATTTATACTAGTAGAAAGCTAAGAAGCTCCTTTACAAACCCTTTTCATTTTATCAATTTTAGGTAAAATAAAAGTCGTCAACCACATGGGCGAAGTTTGGAAAAACAAGGTAAGTTGTTAAACACGTTTTATGTGTTGACTTTTAGGATTGGCAGGTCCGAACCAAATCCCGAGCCTAATAACAAGGCATTAAATTTTGTGTCAGAATATCGGATTCAAATCGGATATCTGATATCGGATTTGAATTCGATATATGATATCTTTTAGATCAGTTTTAAAACAATTTATACAATCTTTAATATATTATTTAAAAATGCAATTAAGTTTATAATTTAATATATATAATATCTAGTAAATTTTATAATGTAATATATTTAATATACAATTTACGGTAATCTTTTACCGAATTATGTATTTAATGTATAATATATTATTAAATGTATAATATTTAAATATTATTTCAATATTTTAGTTAATCTATAAATATTTTAATATTATTTCAATATTTTAGTTAATCCATAAATAATTAAATATATATATTACAAATTTATAAAATATTTAAATATTATCTCTTTCCCTCTCACTCTCTCCACCTCTATCTCTCTCAAGTCTCTCAATCAATCTCTCTCTCTCTCACTCTCCCCTCTCCTTCTCACTCCCTCTCCTTCTATCTCTCCCTCTATGCCTCTCCCTCTCTCCCTCAACTCTAATCCCTCTCTCCCTCTCCCACTCTCCCTCTCCCTCCCCCCCCACTCTCCCTCTCATTCTCTCACTCTCCCCTCTCCTTCTCACTCCCTCTCCTTCTATCTCTCCCTCTCCCTCTCCCTCTCTCC